>OX401410.1:12780901-14015901 GCA_947846245.1 Cerastoderma edule | reverse complement strand
TTTACCAAACAATAACAATAGTTAACCAGTTTGTTGCAGACGACTCTGGAAGACATTGTGGGAAAGGGAGAAATTGCTCATAACCAGCAAATTCTCCTTTTCCCACTATGTTTTCTGCCAAATAAGAAGGATATTTTCCAATTTCATTAAATTTTGAAATGTCGTCTGCAAACTCTTTCAATTTGGAACAGTCGAAAATTCGGCGTTTGGCAATGGGTTAAGATACCCCCTATCTAAAGATACTGTAAAACTTCAAGCAATGTGTTCGACAGGTGCGCAGAACAAGCTATCGTTCCGTACTGATGACCTAGACACCTAAACAGCGGACTTCAAGTGGTCCAAAAAATGTCACACATCCCTGTCGCTTAACGCCTTACTCCAGAATGCAATACTTTGCTGCAGCTGATTCAGAACATTTTAAAAAACACTGAAACAAAATGATAAATTTCTTCATTTATTTATTTGTATTTATTCTACATATGATATTATCTATAAACAATCAGGTAGAACCCTTCTTTGATTTATCGACTTTATCCGAAATGTAAAGCTGAATATCAGCTTAATATATAATTTCATTTGAGCGTTGGTCTTTTCGTCGATACGTCAACGGAAACGTGAGGTACATGTAGAACAAGACGACGTCACAACTCCTATGCCAACTACACGGCCGCAAAACATCATTTTTTGTATAAAATTATATCAATTTGATTTAATGCACATATAGCGGAACAGTCTAGAAATCGATGTGACAGAAGAGGAAATTGCTTCTGATGAGCAATTTTCCTTGTTTTCACAGCAGCTTGATATAGAGACATTACAATGATAAAAGTTTGGGTTATTTTTCACCCAAGAGAGGAGAGAAAGAGAGAGAGAAAGAAAAAAAAAAAAAAAGAGAGAGAGAGAGAGAGAGAGAGAGAGAGAGAGAGAGAGAGAGAGAGAGAGAGATTGAGAGAGAGAGACAGAGAGACAGAGAGACAGAGACAGAGACAGACAGAGACAGAGAGACAGAGACAGAGACAGAGACAGAGACAGTGAGACAGAGAGACAGTGAGACAGAGAGACAGAAAGACAGAGAGACAAAGAGACAGAGAGTCAGAGAGACCGAGAGACAGGGAGACAGAGAGACAGAGAGACAGAGAGACAGAGAGACAGGGAGAGATAAACAGAGACAGAGACAGAGACAGAGACAGAGACAGAGACAGAGACAGAGACAGAGACAGAGACAGAGACAGATGCAGAGGCAGAGACAGAGACAGAGACAGAG
Organism: Cerastoderma edule; assembly: GCA_947846245.1. NCBI lineage: Eukaryota > Metazoa > Mollusca > Bivalvia > Cardiida > Cardiidae > Cerastoderma > Cerastoderma edule. The sequence continues at coordinate 14,014,637 of OX401410.1, read as the reverse complement.
ACAGAGACAGAGACAGATGCAGAGGCAGAGGCAGAGGCAGAGACAGAGACAGAGACAGAGACAGAGACGGAGACGGAGACAGAGACAGAGACAGAGACAGAGACAGAAACAGAGACAGAGACAGAGACAGAAAGACACAGACACAGACACAGACAGAGAGACACAGAGAGGCAGAGAGGCAGAGAGGCAGAGAGGCAGAGAGGCAGAGAGACAGAGACAGAGAGACAGAGACAGAGAGACAGAGACAGAGAGACAGAGACAGATGTTTCACGTTAACAACACATTACTTTGCTTTGCAGACATTTTGTTTAAAACGACATCATAGTGTATTTGTATAAGTCAGTAAAACTATTCGATTTCTGAATAAATGATAAATTCCTCACCCCACCGAGGTGTTCGCACCTGGTACCTGTGGCCCCGACATGCCTTTGTCATTAGGCCATTAATGAAGCCGCTAAAAGCAAGTGCTCTCAGACACATACCGAATCAATTAGTATGGGCTGGCTATTTACATGTGTTCTCTAAGACGCGATAACCAGGCGCGGCAGGTTGGCGGCCTGTATATCCATTTGCACAATTAGGTTTGTACATTGTAACAACAGTATATTAGTTATAATGCAACACCAGCGTCGACCTTTTGAACCGAGGGTCCCGGGCTCAATTGCCGGGATTCACCCTCAGATCGGCGCGGTCACTGGTTTAGCATCCAGGAAGCAGTCATCGAGAGTGATTTTGACAAGCTTCAAGCTTCCATCACTATCGATGTAAAATTAATTAGTTTAAACTAAAGTATCGTGTCGAACAAAAAACACCCCCAAAAAAGTTTAAACCAGTCGTGCTAAATTGGATCGAACCCAACACGTTCGATTGTCCACCTCCTTTACGACTGGGCCAGATAGGACCCGTTGCAGTTACCAGAAAGAAGTTATAACTGGTAAGTACTATTAAATGTAGTCAAAATCAAATTAACAATTATGCCGGGTTATAACCGAACTATTGTTGAAAAATTCATACAACTCCAACAACAACATTCCTGTGCTGGTGGAATGTTTCACCGAGCACAGCAAAATACCGGACCAGTCTCTTGAGGCGGACAACTCACGTGCGTTCTTATCGCACCATGTTAATTGTGCATTAATTAACCCTTTCCCTAACAATAACGATATTTGACGACTTTGTTGCAGACGACTTTATAAAATATTGTTGGAAAAGGAGAAATTGCTCGTACGAGCAATTTTTCCTTTACTCACAATGTTTTCTGCCCTATAAGAAGATTATTTTCCAATCGCATTTTTAAATGTCGTCTGCAAACTCTTTCAATTTGGGACAGTCGAAAATGTGTTGTTTGGGAAAGGGTTAATTATGACAGATACACATGTGTGGAGTGGATAGAATCGATTACAATAGATCTGTGGTAATTACCAGCAATTAGAAACAACGTACATGTACGCTGTATCTCCCTACGAATATCTGCTCACCAATTATTCGTTGAAAATGGAGGACATAGGAATATTGATAGAAATGACAGAAAATGTACACTTTGTTATTTATACCAAATAGAAGATGAATTACACTTCATATTAATATGTCCGTTTTATAAAGATATAAGAGAAAACCATATAAGGCAGTTTTACTGTAGAAATCCTAGTATGTTTAAACTTACAAAACTTTTAAATTAACACGTTAAATGGCATAGGAATTTATTACAAATTAGCCAATGAGAAGAGAATAAGCCAACTTGGTAATCAGATTTTGTAAGTCAAATGTAATAAGACATTATTGTCCTATATTGTATACTTTTATCTCTGATGTTTACATATCAAGCACAATTTTCGCATTACTTTTTGTATGTTTATAAATATGTATTTACATGTATTGTCCATTATTTAATGTATGTGTATATGTTGTAATGGCGATGAACCTTAAGCGGTCAAGTCATGAAATAAACTTCTGTTCTGTTCTGTTCTGTTCTGTTCTGTTTTGTTCAACATGAATACAGAAGGTTGGGTTACAATTTATAGTTCAAAGTTCAAAGTAACAATTTATACAAAAGTGTTTTAACGAATTTATACGGAACCTGTTCGACAAATGAATAATGAATACCTTGAACTCAGTCTGTTTAAACGTAACCTAGGGACTAATAAAAAATAAATCGTCACTGTATTGTAACTACTGCAGATAACTTAGAAACCATTGTAACAAAATGATAAGCTACACAGCAATATACCATGTTGCCTTTTTGGTGTGATTTTAACCGATCATCGTGGAAAAAATGCATTTACTCCTTTTTTCTCTACCTTTTGTCGCCTGCTGTTGCTTTCAACCAATCACAAATTCCCAAATGAAGAATTTTTTTAATGAACATCCCTTTTTACCTTACTGGCATCGTGGTAGAAGAGACTCTGTCGTCTGTGTGAAAGCCTGCAGGTTTGAAACCCACGGGTCATATTTATTAGATACATGTACGTCATGTGAACACAAAAACGAAAAATGCATTGTCACAGTGCACCTTTTTTTCCAAACGAGTTCGCAATAAATATATAGCAAACGACAGTGCTACTGTATGAACTTAATCATATCTTGGGTAGAAGTCATTGCGACTATAAAATATCCTCCTTCGCATACGGTAGGTGGTCCCACAGTCTGTCGTTGCTTCCAGTTTGGATTTGTCGACAATTCCTTTCGTGGATAAACGGGAAATACAATACCCAGTCCCATAACAGGAACTGTAAATATATCTATGAGTAGGCAGCATCGCGTCCTTACCCGTGTGTATCTGCGTAGTGAGGGAGTCGAGATCCCAGGCTATGGCAAAGACCTGTGTTTATTAGATTTTGGCTCTGGGTAAGACTGGCCGAGTTCTGCAAACAAAGGGACATAACTCAGGTTATTTAAGAATCAATCAATTCAATTGTTATCCCCCTTTTTAAAGCTAGAACGAATGTTAGATCAGAGGCAAAGATAGCTATGTCCCTGTTTAACCCTTTACCAAACGCCAATTTTTCGACTGTCCCAAATTGAAAGAGTTTGGAGACGACATTTCAAAATATGATGAAATGGAAAAATCATCTTCTGATTAATTTCGTTAAGATCAATTTCTCCTTTTCCCACAATGTTTTCCAGATTCGTCTGCAACAAATTGGTCAAAAGTCGTCATTGTTTGGTAAAGGGTTGAGCTAAATGCACATTTGAACTACGGATTAACCTTGCAAATAGATGTGTACATTTTTTAAAAGTAGTCTGGCAACTTAAATTTAGCATCAACCGTCTTATTTCAGTACAAACATATACAAAGTCGAACTATATATAGAAAAAAATATTTTCTTTTTCGTATGTTTCATCATTTGTATTTAAAATTGTATGACTAAAAATATGTAATGTTTAAAACCAATAAAATTTATTCTATGTCATGTTATGTTAAATAGGGGTCCCTATAGAAAGTAATGTTTAGCATGCAACGATTGACTATTCGATAATTCCGAAGTTGATGTACCCTTATAGTACTGGAACCGACTTTATGCTTATGCAAACAGGTTAGATCCAGGTAAATTGGCGGCTGGCCTATGAGCTAACCTGTTTGCTTCTCTGGGTATCTTTCCTCAGATATCTGAGGTTTTGCAAAGCAGACGACCGAAAAATCTATTTTCTTTTAAAAAATACCCAACATTCTTAGGGTTAATCATGTCCATTGGTTTAACCTTTTTACATGTTCATTGACTTGTGTTTCTTAGACAGATCATAACCAATTATAAAGTATGGCGGATAGTCCTTGCTTTCTGATATTGTAACAAGATTAGCCAACAAACTAAAATGACAACTAGCTGTTCTGTGAACAACGAAATCTTTCTCCTTTATTGACAGTTTCTTCAATATTGTTGGTGGCGGGCTGATCAAAACGATGTAATATATGTAAAAAGAAACTGTCACTTTTGGATAACCCTGTACCAAGCAAGCATTTGAGCCAAAAAAAAAAAAAAGAAAAAAGATGAACAACCGAATTTTTTATTAGCTGACATTGCGATTCATTTCCTGTGAAGACCACATAAAACTGTTACTATGGCGTAAGTTTTCCAATATGCCCATATTAATTGACGACCTCATGGCTTCTAGATAAACCCCGTGACAGTTCGGACAATGTACGCGATAAGTATTCGCGTCACGGTTTGGCCGTACTTTAACCCTTTCCAAAACAACACATTTTCGACTGTCCTAAATTGAAAGCGTTTGCAGACGACATTTCAAAATGTTATGAAATTGGAAAATAATCTTCTGGTATGGCTGAAAACATTGTGGGAAAAGGAAAAACTTCTCGGTACGAGCAATTTCTCCTTTTTCCACAATGTTTTCTAGAGTCGTCTGCAGCAAACTGGTCAAATGTCGTTATTGTTTGGGAAAGGGTTAAATAATTGTTGTATAGCCACTAATTACTTTTTGATCGTGACATATGCACCTTTGGTTGAGGGAGAGCTAATCAAGATAAGGCACCGTTAACGAAGTGCCCGTTGATGACTGATAAGTATTTATCACCTGCAACATCGAGATGCACATTGACCATCGGAGATGAAATAGCACTGTTGTCAGATATAACATTCGATATAACAAAGAACTGATAATTAAAGTCACACTACAGCACCTCACATTTTTTTTATAGGAATACATAACACATGCATTCGTAAACAGAACACAAAAGCTCATCTAAAGGCCCATATCTGAAATTCGAAATCAATCCGTCAGATTGAAAAGCTTTATTCACCAAAAGTTAACAAACAAATGATTTCATCTCCCAAAGAAATACCAGTCAAAACATTGAATTGTGCTGATACCGTTCTTAAGAAATGAACGAAACTCTGTGATAAACATGTAAACAGAAATCTTAAACATTTTTAAATTTGATATTTATTGAGTACGAATGTTGCCGGAAGTACGAAAACCCATAAGACGCAATTTGATTGGTTGACTTCAAAGTGCGGGTAGATTAAAATTTCCACCATATTTTGGTGAACTGGAGGTGGAAGAAATTAAAAATCTAGCTAAGTTTGTGTTCAATTGCTACAATGGAGGATTCAAACGAGTGCAATGAAAGCTGGGACTTTAATGCCCCAATGTTTGTGGATCTGAAAACAGCAATTCATCTCCAAGATAAGGCTGAGGCAGAGTCTTATTTCGGTGAGCATTTGACCTGTCCAAAATAATTTGGTCCAACTGCTTTTTTTAATTTTTCAACCACAACATCTCATATGAACAGCGTTGATTCGAATGCCCTGCAAATGGGAATTGCATGTCCTTAATTTTGAATAAGGTGAAACCATGATCAATCTTTACAAAAATTATCTTTTTTTTTAAACCATTTGTTTGCTTGTTTCTTATGACATAAGTTATGTTTCACTGTCCCTGTTCTTTTCTTTTCCGTTTGGCGCTTGCACATAATCTTCGGAGTTGAAGGAGTGTCAAAAAACTATAAGAAGAAGAAGAAATTCAATTCTATTGTAGTGTAAGCCTTCTTTCCTCGATCCCTGGACTCTTCTTAACAATTGTCTCTTGGTAATATGAAAATAGGCAAAGCCTTAATCAGGCGAAAGAGATTTTTTTCCTTCAATTTATGAAGTGTTGATTCTGCATTTGTATAACACTGTCATGTTTCCTTTGTAATGTACAGGACTCGCGCTGTCAATCGCCATTTGCGACAAAAAAATGAAAGTGGCTCCAAAAAATCAAAATTGGCTCAAGTCATGGCTCGAACATTTTCGGCAAAACTGTAATGAAAAGTCCCTACTTCAACTGATATAAATCTTATTTTTTAGAATGGGCCAGCTGGGTTAATTAGACCCAATAAACAATCTATAACCAATCGAGCACAAATCTGTCAACTGGTTGTGAAAATATGGCCGATATTAATTCACTGTTTATGTTTTACATCAATTGTGAAGGAAGCTTAAAGCTTGTTCAAAGCCACTCTTGATGACTGCTTCCTGGATATTAAACCAGTATTTGCGCCGGTTTGTGGTTTAGTCCTGAAAATTTCCTGGGAAACGACTTTTTTTGGGAACAACTGTAAATCATTTGAAAGAGATAGCCATTGTCAAGAATCAAATCAGATGTAATTGATATATAACCTACGACGCACCAACCACTATGATTTACCTCTGTTGACATATATAGGAACTGCTAACCATTTAAACACATTGAACAAACCTCAGAATGGAATCAACACTTGTTTGATTTGAAAATGACAGCCCTTCAACACACAATTTCCTAGACCCACTGGGCAGTACTAATAGTTTACTGAGCATATTGTCACTGCAATATGATTACGCAATCTTAAATTCTTGTAAAGCATTGTTAAACACAGCAAAAATAGTAGAGAAATAAATAAGGTTCTATGAATTTCAGATTTTGATCATGAGAATGGTGCCCCAGTCTTTCTGGACAAGTCTTCAGAAGAGATGGAGGATTTTCAAACACCCAAATCTACTTTTACCAGAACAACTAGATCATCTTCAAAAAAGCCACAGAAGCAGAATGATGAAGGTTGCATGATATTGTATTTCTTTTAACCTGTAAACCATTTACCAAACATAAAATTTTCAACTGTCCCAAATTGAAACAGTTTACAGACCACATTTAAAAATGTGATAAAATTCAAAAATAATCTTCTGATAGGACAGAAACCATTGTGTGAAAGGATAAACTGCTCAATAAGAGCAATTTCTCCTTTTCCCATGATGCTTTCAGACTTCCCAATACTCTGAGATCCCCAGTAGGACCAAACTGAACACTTTCTTCTTTGTCTATATGTAAGAATCTGTCATGGTCAGACCAAAAAGAGTCTCTGTAAAATTGAACAGGATTCCAGTCAGACAAGGGCCTAGGAAGGTTCGTTGAAAATCTGTGCTTTCCAGAGTTGTCTCGTACATACTGGTCAAATGTTGTTATTGTTTGGTAATGGGTTAAGTGAAATACCTTGATAATAAGCTTTCTTACATGAACCCATTTCCACAACTATTCTATGGTTGAATTCTGACCGTATGTCAAATGTTGGCTATTGATCATACCTCCATGCAGACATTAATAATCAATTGATATCAAAGATACACAATTATCTAGAAGCAACCCTTGACTAGAAGACAGTAATTGAAATTATTTATTGTAATATAATAATTTTTCCCTTTGTTGGATAAGATAAATTGTTGCTAGTGAAACAATATTCAGGTTTGTCATTAAGAGCTGACAGCATGCCAATTTGACCACTTCAAATTACTTTTTGGTGGGCTCAAATAACAAAAAAATAGTGAAAGGCAGTCATAAGAGGCAGTTATAACACCCAATTTGTGTTGGATTTTTGCCTCATTGGCCTCCTCAAATCAACAGTAAGCATATCTAAGTTTTCTTCTAACATTTAATGACAACCCTGAATATTGATTGTCATATGAATGAAATTCACTTGCTCAAATGCAATGTTCGATTCCTGCAGCAAACTGGCATATTTTTGGAAATGTTTGTTAGTTGCTTAGTCAATTTACATTGGTAGTTTTATATCGGCTATTTATTTCTTATTGTAGGAACACCACAGAGGGTGACAAGAGCAAAAACACCTAAAGGTAGGACCAATGCTTCGTTCGTTTGGCATAGAACCCATTAATTCTTATGGACTTAACTATTTGATGATCTGTCTGTAAAATTCACAAAACCACTCTGACAAATTGAGGAAATGCTCATTTTCTTGTTATGATTTGTTTTAGTTATCTGAAGAAAGATACATATTTTTATTTCACAAAGATCGTCTTCCAATTTGCTTTGGCATTGGACAAGTCCAAGGATTCCATACAGTCAAGGGAATAAATGAAGCACATTGATAAGGCCTAAAAAAAGTGTTTGTTTAGGGTAAGCAGACCCTACCTAGCCAAACCTGCCTACCCTAAAGATTTTATTTGACCATTGAAGAAAAATCAATTGGCGCCATATTTTTAACATACCCATTTGAAACTTCTCGCGCATTTCCCACAGGCCAGTTTACGATTTGAATTTGAAAAATGCATGTTTGTTCATGTCTTTTATTGGCGCTTAGATTCAACAACTTCTAAAAATGCATTTTGATGGGTGCTGGTCTGTGTCAGAAGACAGTTCTTGTGAAACTGTTTTCTTTAAAAAGAAATATGCACATTAAAGTGAAGCTCAGAATTAAAAAAAAAGATAAAATAAAATCCCTACCTACTGATTTTGAAGATGTTACCCTAAACAAACAATTTATTTTTTTAGGCCTAATGATTAATCAAGTAATTCTCAATGCAGCACTCTTTCCAAAACAATCTCTAGAAACTCAGATTTTGTGTTGTCAGAGATGGTAGAATATGTAAGAAACAAAAAATGTTCATTATTTCTTATTAACTCTCAATTTCAGCTTTCAATAAGATTTTTTACATTTTGATTTTGATAATTTTAAGATTTACATTTGTTCAACTGGTTTATTTCCCAAACAAGATCCATTTTTTCCTCCCTGCAAAATCATCTAAATATGTTATAGCTTCTGGAACTAGTCTCATTGAAACTTATTGCATGACACTATTATGTTTTATAATTGCAGATGATGAAAGGACCAAGGAAAATATTATCCCCATTTCTCATAATATACCCATGAAGAAATGGTCCAGTACAAGTAAATTGCAAGATGTCTCAGGTATTGCCTAGTTATTGGTGAAAAAATAAACAAGGTGAAATTGTTGATAGGACTCTGTAAAGATGCAGTTTCGAGTCTCGCTTTCATATATAGTATCTCAATTGGTCTTTATAAATAAAGAAATATTTCAATATTCTTAAAAACTATATAAACTAGAAGCTTTATGAAAAAATCCTGCGTTGCAGGTATACATATTTGGTAAAATTGTCTTGACAGGAACATTCTATCTTATTCCTGCACTTAATGGGTTTCGAGAGGAGATAAAAAGTATGAGAAGCTGGATTTAAATCAAATCTCAAATTTGTGGACTACTATAGAGCATATTATGAACTGCTTCTTAGCCATGATAGTGAGTGATCCTTCAGGAATGAACACTTATGATAAAATTAACTGATGTCTTTGAGTAACGCTAATTTTGAACTTATAGACCTCAAGAGTAGTTGTATATTCCTTTGTTACTTATGGTTCAATGTTTTCATAAAACTTTAACCACATCATGTCACAGTTCTTCCGACTTCATGCAACTTCGCAGGCCCTTGACTGACTAAAATCCCTTAGGTCTGACAGTGACCCTCTTTGGTCTGACAGATTTTTACCCAGACAAAGAAGAAAGTGTTCAGTTTGGTCCTACTGGGGCTCTCAGAGTATTGGGAAGTCTGCTTCTCATTTTATTAACTCATTACAAAACCACAACGACATTTGACCAATTTGATGCATACTACTTAAAAAAAAACATTGTAGGAAAAGGAGAAATTGTTTTTTATGAGCAATTGCTGCTTTTCCCACAATGTTTTCTGCCCTATCAGATTATTTCCAATTCCATCATATTTTGAAATGTTGTCTGCAAACTCTTTCAATTTGGGACAGTTGAAAAATTGGCATTTGGTTAAGGGTTATACCCCATTTAAGAATCTCAGGAATCTCTCTAACAAAAATAAACAAGTGCAATCATTTTATTAGTGGGTAAATGTCATCTTGCATGAAAGTCAGTCTTGTCTCACACTGAGAGTTGATTTATGATTGGTGTAAATAATGGATACACATTACAGGAATATAAAAGGATTGATGTATATACTTTAAAATTATTGTGACAAAAGGAGGGAGGTTCATGATTCAGCATAAGTCTTAAGAAGCCAAATTAGGCCTTCAATTGTCATTTGCCGCATACTAATTATGAAAGTGGTTGCATTTTGGAATGGTGTTTTATGTCAGATTTTTCATTTTGATTTAGCACCAAAGCAGTCTTCAAATGTTGAAGAACCAAACACAAAGAAAACACCTACCGTTATGAAGAACCAGGCCATGTAAGTATTGATGACATAAATTGGTGAAAGATTTTGTTGAACTGTTATTCTTGAACACTGACAGTGCAAGGCATGTGACAGGAAACAATATTTTTTTATTTTGACAAAAACTTACGAATGTCATGGATTTTTTTTTTATGTAATTGACAAATAACTGCTGATATTTCCACAAGTCCGTATGCATAAGCAGGGCTTTTCCCCCTTGAATTGGGAAGAGGTCCAAGTCTGTTGAAATTTGGAAGTTTTATCACTGAAAATGCCGAGTTTGAAATGTTCGCCAACAGCATGATTTTAAAGAAAATATCAATTGGAAAAGTGCTTTTAACAGGCTCCTGTTATATAACACAAAAAATCCCTGATAAATATACTGATCATTGTCTGTAAAGAAAACCCTGACATCCCAATGTCAAATGTCCTTAGTTTTTCATAACCCAGCCCTGGTTTGTGAAGAATCAACTGGGGGAACTTCCTATGGTTCAACTGCTACACAGTACCCATGGCATTGTCTGCATCTCAGAATTTGAAGGTTCAATCTTTATTTCTAATCAAAGAATTAACTGAAACTCTTATCACAATATTTATGATAATACAAGCTTAATGGAATTTGATATAGTGCATATCAGTGTTTTTTCCAGTTTTATTGGGGAAGGGGGTCGGGTCCCATGAAGGGGAAAATTTGCACTTAAAGGGGGGGAAATTATGCTTAGCAAGTAACTACAAAGTCAAGTTATAACTCTATAATTCACCATACATAGAGAGAAAAACATCCCAATTCTTTTTTTCATCAACATGTTGTGTTCAAAGTTTATCATTTCCTGATTAAAATTGAATTACGCTTTCAAGAGGGGAATTTGTTCAAATATTTTGGGGGAAAAATATATTCTCTAGAGATGGGGATATGGGGCTGAATAACATCGAATATCTCATTAAGAAAATGGCGGAATGACTGTTTGAGAAATTTGAGTAGTACTCTATGATTGTCTTAAGTTGATGCTACAGAAGGGACTCGATTAACCCTTAAACTACTTGTTCAATGGGATTGTGTTCAATGTGTTTGTACAATCAGATTGGCAAATGGGTTTTTTCACAAGTTGTTTTATAGGTCTTGTTTTGTTAAAATGATGCTTTTGTAACAAAGGAAAAGAAGCTCAGACAGATCTTATTTGAATTTTGTTGAACATTTTCTTACTTTTTTTTTCAAAGAAGCACTGATAAAAAGGAAAATAAAAATGAGGTGTTACAAAAGAGTGGTACAAAGAGGCAGCACAGATCTTTAGAAAGGTTAGTAAGAATTCAATCAAATCTTGTATCTGGTAAAAAAAACCCCTGAAATATTAAGACTGTACTGTTGTATTAGTGCCATGTGTGTTATTTATATAGATATGGAACAGACTGAACCAAGGGTTCTGCATGACCCTGTGGTTAAGGTGGCTGACTTTGAACTCAGGGGTCCTAGGTTTGAGCCCCATCTACAACTCTGTTTTCGTGAGAGTGATCTTTGGCATGTCAATTCAGAGCCCTAGACTAGTACTGGTGAATCCACCAAAGCCATTGCATATCAAAATTAGCAGACTTGACCATCGGTTTTTCGCGAAGTCTGATATTTGAAAAAAAATTGATACAGCATAACCGTTTACCAAACTCCGTAAGTGCTGGTAGATCTAGGAATTTTTCAGTAATGAATAAATTCAAACATTTTATTGGGAAAAATAATCAGTTAGTTTGATTGGGAATGGAACATATAAGTATAAGGAAGAAAAATCACTAAATATGTACATGTAATATGTTTAAACAACTTACACAGTTTTTGATGCTTATATATTGGAGATATACAATATAATGCTCATGTAATTATATGTTGTTAATACCCTATAGATCCAGTTCATGCCGACTAGCAAAGAAGTCCAAAGACACTGCTCCTGTTAGAGGTATCACCCCACGCAAAGGTTCAGCTGAAAGAAAGGCAGCTGACAAAGTCAAACCAATGACAGTGGCCACAACACCCACATGCATGAAGTGAGTACAGCAAACACATACTGTAACAAACACTATTTTTATTATACAAGCTTTTTTCTGGGGATTTTAAAGGAATTCTGCCTTTCAAAACGTTTAAATTGTTATCTTACTAGCGGAATGTCATTCAATCAAAAACTTGATTTCACTGTCTTGTGAATCCTTATTAAATTTAATAACAGACAATAACAGACAATGAAGAAGAGTCTAATTGGCACATAAATATACTGGCAATAGCAATATCTTTCTCAAATCTTTACCAACCCAGGTTTGCATGTATTCAAATTTGAATACATGCAAACCTGGGTTGGTTAAGATTTGAGAAAGATATTGCTATTGTCAGTATATTTTTTTGCCAATTAGACTCTTCTTCATTGTCTGTTATTGTTGAATCATTTTGAATATAGAATAATACAGAATGCCAATAGTCATATCTTACAGATAAAGAGAAAGTATGTTTGATTAGATACATAACAAATTATTGAAGCAGAGGTTTTATAAAGAGCCAGGGGCAGGGGATTTCCCCTGGCTACTTTGACCAGAACCCTGGGTACTTTGCTCAGTTCTATGATAAATCTATTGATAAGGTCATCCATACCTCCACCTTCTTTTGCAAATCACCCTCCTACTGCAAATATTAATGAAACCTCTCTTGAAGAAATATGTCAAAATGTGTGAAATTCAAATTCACACTTTACTCGGACTCTTTTCCTCAAAGATTTAATGTCGGAATCATGATCAAATAATACTTTCAATTTCTTGTGGGACAAATGTAACAAATTTTCATGGTACTCTTTAGAATAATAATGAATACTAACATTATATTACTTTGAAAATGATAAAAATGGCAAAACCTTAAAAAGGTCTGTTCACATTAGTTTATCTGGTCCCTTGTCAGTGTTTCATCTTATTTTTGATGTGCAGAAGGAAGCCCGTAAAGATAATCAATCACGAGCCGATTAAGAAATCAGAGGACATAGAGATGGAGAAGATCGAGTATTACAAGCAGGAGCTTGCCAAGAAACGCAAGAAGGCGGAGGAGTCCTACAAGCTTGCCAAGCAAGGGAAAGCTCCGACACTGGTGAGCCACAAGGAGATTACAACACCAATGGAGTTTCATTTCGAGACAGATGGTCGGGTAAAAACTCATGGGATGGAATCGAGACTCGATACCCAAGTGAAAGACTTTGCAAGTGTTCTGCGTTCAAATAAAGAAAAGTCTTCTGTGAGTATGCTTTTTACGTACATCTGTCTAGGGATAATGTTTGGTAGGAGTAGACAAATCTAAAGAACATCCTTATATAAATAATTTTTTTAATTTTCTGATTGTGCATGGCTATCACAACTAAATAACTTTCCAAATATCTATTGATAGCGTTGCTCTTGATTAACTTTTTTGTAAGAAGTATACACTTCCTATTTCACAAAGAACATGTAATGAGTAAAATGCTCTCCATATATAACATTTTCTTGAAAAATACTGTATTGTTGAAATTTTATAGCAGGACTTTTTCATGTTTGATTCTTGGGCCCATTAAGGGCATCTTCTTCCCAAAAGGAAATTTCTTGAAATGCAGTTTCCCCCAAAATTCAAAGTCATACCAGCTTTTGGTTTCCCAATTCAGCAATTTTATCAAAATATGCATACCTAGACCACTTTCCTATATGATGAAAACAATAGCACTGATTAATGCTGGTGGTTCAGTGCAATTAATTTCCTCATGCTTTACTAACACATAATCAAATGGAAGGGCAATTCCATAGTAATGCAGAAAATCATTACAAATATGAATGACATATATTTTGTAATTTTCTAAATCTTTAGGCCCAAGGACACACCAAGACGGGCCCTACAAAGCCTGAGCCGTTTCATTTTACAGAACAAAAAAAGCGAAAGCTACCCGATATGGACTCCAAGCAAGCAGAAAAGTATGAGTCTATGGCACAGAAACTGGCCCAGTTCAATGCCACACCAGAGAGATTCAGGTCCAAACCAAAAGGTTGGTTGATTTATTAGTTAACCTATTCCCCATATGGAAATTTGTGAAGGGTGGTCTAAATTGAAAGCAATAGTGGATGACATGATATGGCATGAGAAAAATACTTTTTCTATATGATGCTTGGTATAAATTATTTAAACAAAAAGGATGATTGTTCAACCAGATGCCAAGAATTTATTAAAAGGCTTCAAATGACTTTGGACGGCTCAAATAACAAAAAATATAAAAGGTTGTCATAAGTAACATCTAATTCTTGTTGGGTGTTTGCCTCATTTGCCTCCTCAAATCCCAAATTGGCCTCTTACTCCAAAAATTAATGACAGCCCTATTTAACATGGTGTAAATCTAAGAAAAAAAATGTTTTATTTGGCAGCTGGGGCACCCCATCCGAGAGGAAGGTCGCGTTCCCCACCTTTGGTGACAATACCCAAAACGCCTCAGTTTGAAACCAAAACCAGGACAAGGCCCGTACGAGCCCCAACGAGGGAGGTCCTGGAAGAAAAGGAGCTGGAGGAACATAAAAAGTAAAACTCGTTAACCCTTTACCAAACGTGAAATTGAATTTTTTAGACTGTTCCAAATTGAAAGATTTTGCAGACAACATTTCGAAATGAGATGAAATTGGAAATGATCTTTTGATAGAGAAGAAAACATTGTGGGAAAAGAAGAAATTGCTCGTTACGAGCAATTTTCTTTTCCCCACAATGTTTTCCAGATTCGTCTGCACCAAAGTGGTGAAATGTTGTCATTTTTTGGTCATGGGTTATCCTACCAGAACCTTATATAGGACATTCCTTACCTCATGACAAAGATGGTGATGCAAACAAACCCTCACTTACCAATGTGAGTTTGATTTGGGTAGCATGTTGTTTTAAAAAAAAATGAATTAGGGTCCTGCATGGCCAAGTGGTTAAGTTGTCAGACTTAAAACTCTGAGGTCTTGGGTTCGAACACAACTGACACCTCTGGTTTCGTGGGAGTGAACTTTGATGAGTCACTTTAGAGCCCTAGCCTTGTACTGGTGGATCCAGGATAGCCGTTACATAACTGGTTTCGGAATGGTTTTCTTGACTTTAACTTTTGCTTTAAAATAATTTGCTTTTAAGGCTTATCAGTGCAATAATTTTATTTTTCTAACTCATCAGTAAACTTGTTCCTTGTTTGTCCGATGCCTTAGCTATGTGGATTGTAGTTTAATAAAAACTTATCCAAATTTATCACAAATGAAAACTATTTATTTAATTCAGGCACCAGTTCAAAGCGCATCCTGTGGACCACCGCATTTTTACGAACCCAAATATGGGCGTGAAGAGAGTTCCCCGTAAACCTACCACTGTCCCAGAGGGATTCCAGCTGTCATGTGACAAAAAGCAACTAAAGAGGGATGATGGCTATGAGCAGGAGCGTTACGAGTTCCATGCTCAGCCACTCAACAAGAAAATACTGGAAGGCGTGGTGGTATGTTCAATAAGACTTGTTGCTTTTTACAAATTATCAAATTGCCGATCTTCTCCAAACATTATGAAGGTGTCCTACGTGGTCCAGTGCTTAAGTTTGTGAGCTTAGAACTTGGGGGTTCCTGGTTTTTAGCCCCTCTGACACATGTGGTTTTGTAAAAGTGGCCTTTGGCAAGTCACTTCAGAGCCCTAGCCTAGTACTGGTAGGTCCAGGAAAGCTGTTACGTAACTGGAAATTTGTTGTTAGGACCTTAAACACCTTACAAAAAAAATAAAACATGAAAATTGAAATGATTTGATAAGAGCAATTGTCATTTTTTTCAAGGAGATCACAATGCATTTATAACTTTTAATCTAATCAGGATGTGTTTGTCAATATATTCATCCCTGTTCAGGGTTTTTCCGGGCTGTTTAAAAATCTTTGTCAACAATTCCCTTAGTAGCCATGTTTAAATAGAGACAGTAGATTACATAATCACACTTTTTTACTTGATGATAAGCTGGAATTTATAAGTAAAAATGAAGAATTGGAATAAAGTCATCATAAGCTGCATCATTTCATAATCGCAGAGAAAAAAGTAACAATGTTTGAAATTTCTTTGTGTATTAAAATGAATTTGATATTTGAAATGAAAAAAATAATGAATAAGTCAACGGCAAAGACATCATTCTGCTGCTGCTGCTGCTGCTGCAACACTCAACAAGTATAGGAAAAGTGGTAGAAAAAGTATCCAACATGATACAATAGCCCAGTTCATTGGTCTTCTAGTGATCTAAAAACCTAAAATCTATTACAAACGAAATATAACATGATCATGTTAAATCAATCCCAAAGATAGGTCATATTATAAATTTTTGTTTCACAGGGTGTCCATGAAGTGAAACCTATACTACCAACTGTACCAGAATCTCCTGCCTTTGCATTAAAGCACAGGGCAAGGACTCAACCAATGCAGCCAACAGATAAAAAGGTATTGACCCGAATTTTAGATACATCTTTACTAGATTGTGTTGAGTCTACAATTACAGACGGGGCTGTGTGATCATGTGATCAATGTTTAAGATATAATACAGATTGCAAATGGGGGGTGGGTGGGTGGGGGGAACACTGAAATAGCGGTTATTTATGCATTTTTTTTTAACAGATTACTTTTTTCCACTATCTTATATACGCCATGTTCCAATGATCAATTTTCCACAATGGCTAGTAAATGTTGTTTCCATTTTGGCCGTGCTGTTCGCTCAAAGACCATGCAGAGAATCTCTAGTTGAAGGATGTTTATGTGGGTCAAAGAACATCCCTCGACTCAAAACTTTCTACAGGGTCCAAGAGCAAATGACAAAGCCAAATTTGAAACAACTTGCATCGTTGGTTGCGGAAAATTGATTGTCAGAACATGGCTTATATAAAATAATGGGAATCAAAATTAATCTGCTGAAAAAATGCATTGATACCTGCTCATTCATGGGCGCCACCATTTGCAAACTGTTTTATATTGTAAACATTGATCACATGATCACCCCACCTGAATGAGTAGCCTGTAAATCAGCTTTAAACCACAACCCCTTACACCTAGCTAGCTCTCTGCTGCAGAAGACTTAAGAAAACATTGTCACAAAAGAATGTATTGCTCTTGATTATGAAATTAACCTTTTTTTACAGTGATTTATCTACCCGCTATCATTTTAAATGTATCTTTCTTCTGTTATTATTTCTCTTTTGATGTTGCTTTAAATTTGGACCCGTCACAATATTAGTTTGGCTGAATGTGTTATTTAAAATATTGATTGATGCAACTGTGCGAACAATGCTAGAACACTTTTTGAAAGAACACATTTCAAGATGTTGTTTTACCAATTTTATTTGTGTGGTGAAAATGTAGATACAGTTCTGTTGTGCATTGTATATTAAATAGGGGCCTATTAAAGGCACCTTCCCGATAGGAGATTTTCTTTAAATTTATGCAGTTTTTCCTGAATTTCATTGCCATACTAGATTTTTGGTTACCCAATTAAAAGAATTAAGTGATAAAACTTCCTAAAATTAACAGGTCTAGGCCTCTTCTCAATACAAGGAAAAAGGCCCTGGAAAGATTTACAAAGTTTTTTGTAGTAAGTAACTTGATGTCACATTATATAGAAAATTACTCATCAGCCCAACCATTTTCAAGGTTAAAAGTTGTAGATGTCTCTAACAAACATGTGGCATCAAATAAGCATGTCTAATAATGGATAACTACAGAAAATGTTTGGTAGATTATAGAAAAGCAAAGAGACTTACTTATTCCCTCATTTGATGATTGCAGGATGAAAAAGCAGCTTGCCTCAGATCGCGTGCAGTTCCCCACTTTGGGGTCCCTTTCCAGCCCAATTACCAGCACAAGGTAACAGAACCAACACCCTTTGGGTTCGAGGAGAGGGAGAAGGCTAAAGCAGAGTTAAAGGCTAAAAAGATGCAGGAAGCATTGGAGGAAGAGGCCAGGGTATGTTGTGTCTTTTTTTGTTTTGTTTTTTCTCTAGGGTTAAGATCATTTGTGGGGATCAAACCTGGGACCATGCCTGATATTTTTTGGCCTGAGCCCTGATTTCCAGCTTTTAGAAGCCGCATTGGTCATTACTTTATTATGTTCATCCATATTGCGTTGGTTCAAACTATTTATCATCTTCTCTTCAAGACACTTCCAATGATGTGTCATATTCCATTACTATTCTTTCATTCAGTGTTCATGTTTCATGTTTATCAGATTAGAATTGCGCAAATATTTTCCTTAAGTTGTTTACTAAAATGGTACCTTGGGAACAGGATAAAAAGCAGACTTGTTAATAGAATGATAAAAATGTTCACATTTATATATTTATATCTCGATTGTAAGGGGGGGTAGTCGCCTAGTGTTTAGAGTACAGAACTTGAGATCCCCCCTGTTCTTGTGGGTTCGAGTCACGGTGAGGTATATGGATTTTCATCATTACAAGTAGTCTCCCAACTGACTTATAGAATAGATGGGTCTATTTGGCTCGACCAGCCCTTATTGGCAATTGAGTATAGGGTCTTCCTCACTCTTGAATAGTCGGGCATCGCAAGATAATTAGATAATGTTGATGTGATGTTCAACCAATGTATAAATAGAGCTTGATTGTGATCATATTTTTTAAGTTCCATATATTTCCTAGCAAATAGTTTTTCTACAGTTTGTGTATAGAAAATTGACCATAAGATGGAGGGGGGGTTATGTTTATGGAATACATTGCTTGTTATTTATTTTTAAGTTGCGTGAATTCTGTGCCAATCCGCTGCCTGATCATGAGCCACACCTGCCACCGAAGAAAACCAAACCCATTACTGTTCAGCAACCCTTCAATCTGGGTACAGAAGTACGAGGAATGAAGAAGGCAGAGGAATGGAGCCACAAGGTAACAAGTCTTTTGCGATTGTATCCCTTCAATCATAGTCCAAGCACTTTGGTAAAAAAAACCACTTTTTATTTTCCTTATTTTTTTTTCTCTCATTTTCAGTCCGTAATATATATGTAGGCTGATTTATATATAAATTAATATCAGATCATGTCAACGAGGGTCGTATTCTTCATTATAACTAAAAGAAAAGAATATTGAAATGATAGAACTTTTCTTCTATTTCAAATTCTTTATCCTCATAGAAGCATAATCTATTCCTACAAAATTTTGTAATGTACCATATATTTTTTTATTCATGGACCACAGGAATACAAAACATACTTATATGTTTTGTATGAGATAGAAAATCTTTAAATCCTTGTAAGTTATAAAATGATAAAGAATATGTGATATTTGATGAATTAAACAGCTCTTGATGGGATCTGAAGAAGAAATAACCTGAAGTGGCTGCAGTGTAAACAGCAAAAAAACTATAAATGAACATTTTATTGAAGAAACTGAATTGGAGAGGTTTTGACAGTTTTTCTATGTGATAAAAAATAAGCCATCTAGTAACACAGATGATATGTTCTCTGTCGAAAAATTGCCGTTTTGTGATTGTATTGGTTATGGGTAAAATGCTTGTCTGGTATTCATAAGATTTTTGTTCCATAAAACAAATTTATATCTTTTTTTTGTTGTGCAGCTTGAGGAGGAACTTCGCCAGCAGAAGGAGATGGCCAAGTTTAAGGCACGTGAGCCTCACATTCTAGAAACAGAGCCTTTCGTTCCAGCTAAAACCCATAAACACACAGAAGGTAATTGTTTAAGTCATGATACAAATGTTGTCATGTGTACATTTTATTTATCATGCTTAGAAAATGTTAACATTAAATAATTTAATTTAAAATAGTTATGTGCTAATATTTAAAGTTTCTGTGCATCAAAGGATTATTTTTTTAAACTTTCAAAAATAAAGGATTATAGATTAATTTAACATTTCAGCAGAGAAACCAATAGCATAAAAGATGAATTTTGACATATTTCATTTTATAAAAATCTGAGACATAATCTAAATATAGAGTGAAGCTATGAACAACCGGTCATGTGCCGCTCACATGATACTAAGACTACACGCTGAAAACAAAAATGGACGCTGACGCGAGTATCTTCTAAGTTAGGTGTACATCGTCACGTGACGGGCACTTGACAGCCCATGTGACGTAACTAATTACCATATAGCTGTAGTAACATACAAAAGTCGAGGCCGTGGGTTTTTTCCTTCAATATCTTCATTTATACCGCGATTTTTTTCAATGAATATTTGTTAGAAGCATAGCTGAATACCTTACGAAAATTCTACTTTTTAACTTTATTTATTTAGTGTATGACGTCCAGGATCTTTAACATAAGAACTCTAGTAATGTTATTTTTGAGCATTAAAGGAATTAAACAAATCTTTCTTTCTTTACTCTCAAATTCTTACTATTTGAACACACCTGCAACAAAATATTTTAGAACCTATTGTGATAAGATTTGCTTATTAGGAATATTCAATTAATCATTTTAATGAAAGGAAAAATCACAAACGCATGTAATTAATTTCTAGTTAACAAAACAGCTTTGGTTATACCTAATTATAAATGTATGCTTTCATAATGACTGGTTTAGAAAAGCAAATGGAATGATTCATTCAAAACATTATTTAATTATTTTCCAGAGTTCAGTGAGTTTGAATTAAACACAGCCAAGCGTCATGTAAAGCGTGAAGTCTTTGAAACGCATAGGAAGAAGAAGCAAGATGATTATGACAACATCCGCAAGCAGGAGATGAAGATGAAGGAGGCAGAAGAACATGCCGAGGTCGAACGACTGAGACATGAGGCTGTCCACAAGGCAAACCCAATCAAACATTACAAACGTGTCAATGTCCAGTCCAGTCAAAAACCCCTGACAACTGCCATGTCCCCACGATTTAAGACTGATCAGCGCTTACGCATTCGTTCATTGATGTCCGATAGCGCAAATAGTTTTGCATCCTCATAGTGTTGATTTTATACCAAGTTTTTATGAGTACATATTTCTGAGACAGGAAAGCTTTCCAGGTTGCTTAACACTGGTGACCCTCCAAGCATGACTTTTATTAAAAAAAACTTTTGAGTCATGGTGTTCTAAAAGTTTTAAGCATTATGTAAACAATGTGAACTTTGAAAAGATATAAAAGATTTTTAAAATGACGAATTATATCTGTGTTTGTAAAAATAGTACTTCCTCAATCTTTCAGAATTCTGCTCGGTCAGATTTCAACTATTCTATATATGTATTCATTTGGACCCAAGGATATGATTATGGATGGGAGTTTTACAGCTTCATAGCCCGATTAGAATTTGGCCAGTTAAATTAAAAACACATTCAACCCAAATTTGACTCATTTTTTAGCTCACCTGAGCACGTAGTGCTCAAGGTGAGCTTTTGTGATACCGAGATGTCCGTCGTCCGTGTGTCCGTGCGTCCGTGCATGTGTCAACAATTGCTTGTGAACACTCTAGAGGCTACATTTATGATCCAATTTTTATCAAAATTGGTCAGAATGATTGTCTCAATAAAATCTTGGCCAAGTTCGAAACTGGGTCATGTGGGGTCAAAAACTAGGTCACTAGGTCAAATAATTTAAAAAGTTTGTGAACACTCTAGAGGCCACATTTTTGGTCCAATTTTGATGAAAGTTGGTCAGAATGATTGTCTCAATAAAATCTTGGCCAAGTTCGAAACTGGGTCATTTGGGGTCAAAAACTAGGTCACTAGGTCAAATAATTTAAGAAGTTTGTGAACACTCTAGAGGCCACATTTATGGTCCAATTTTGATGAAAGTTGGTCAGAATGATTGTCTCAATAAAATCTTGGCCAAGTTCGAAACTGGGTCATGTGGGGTCAATAACTAGGTCACTAGGTCAAATAATTTAAAAAGCTTGTGAACACTCTAGAGACCACAATTATGGTCCAATTTTTATCAAAATTGGTCAGAATGATTGTCTCAATAAAATCTTGGCCAAGTTCGAAACTGGGTCATGTGGGGTCAAAAACTAGGTCACTAGGTCAAATAATTTAAAAAGTTTGTGAACACTCTAGAGGCCACATTTATGTTCCAATTTTGATGAAAGTTCATCAGAATGATGGTCTTAATGAAATCTTGGCCAAGTTTGAAACTGGTTCACGTGGGGTCAAAAACTAGGTCACTAGGTCAAATAATTTAAAAAGCTTGTGAACACTCTAGAGGCCACATTTATGGTCTAATTTTGATGAAAGTTGGTCAGAATGATTGTCTCAATAAAAATGTTGGCCAAGTTTGAAACTGGGTCATGTGGGGTCAATAACTAGGTCACTAGGTCATATAATTTAAAAAGCTTGTGAACACTCTAGAGACCACAATTATGGTCCAATTTTTATCAAAGTTGGTCAGAATGATTGTCTCAATGAAATCTTGGCCAAGTTCAAGACTCGGTCATGTGGGGTAAAAAAACTAGGTCAAATAATTTAAAAAGCTTGTGAACACTCTAGAGGCCACATTTATGGTCCAAATTTGATGAAAGTTGGTCAGAATGATTGTCTCAATTGAAATCTTGGCCAAGTTTGAAACCGGGTCATGTGAGGTCAAAAACTAGGTCACTAGGTCAAATATTTGAAAAACCTTGTGAACACTCTAGCAGCTATATTTATGGTCCAATTTTGATGAAAGTTGGTCAGAAGGATTGCCAAAATGAAATCTTGGCCATGTTTGAAAGTGGGTCATGTGGGGTCAAAAACTAGGTCACTAGGTCAAATAATTTAAAAAGCTTGTGAACACTCTAGAGGCCACATTTATGGTCCAATTTTGATGAAAGTTGGCCAGAATGATTGGCTCAATGAAATCTTAGCAAAGTCTAAGACTAGGTCACTAGGTCAAATATTTGAAAAACCTTGTGAACACTCTAGCAGCTATATTTATGGTCAAATTGTCATGAAAGTTGGTCAGAATAATTGTCCCAATGAAATCTTGGTTGGGTTTGAAACTGGGTCATGTGGGATTGAAAACCAGGTCACTAGGTCAAATGCTTGAAAAACTTGTGAACACTCTAGCAGCTATATTTATAGTCCAAATTATCATGAAAATTGGTCAGAATGATTGTCTTAATGAAATCTTGTTCAAAATGGGTCATGTTGGGTCAAAAACTAGGTCACTATGCCAAATACTTGAAGAATAACTCCTATCTGTACATAACAATATCAATACTGAATTTAAACAAAGGGTTCTTGTATCTATCATTTGGATGCAACCACTGGCATTCATCAATTCCAATGTTCAAGTATGCCTAAATAATAACCACATAATGAGAAATATAAATCATACTGCACACTTCGCAACAAAAATCTGTAAGAGTTAAATATTCACTTTCTGCATTGTAACAATAATGTACCATTTTAATGTCCAACATCAAGCAACTTTGTACATACTTTCAACAGTGAAAAACGTGTCACTAGATAAAGGATTATAAAACCTGCTGAAAATTAAAATGATGCTTCTAACTTGTTCTTCAAATATATTGAAATAAGGTCAACAAAACTCAGGTGAGCGATTCTAGGGCCATTATGGCCCTCTTGTTTTTTTTAAATGACTGGTTTGGGTTGAATATTGACAATACAAGTTTAAGCTTCAATACAGAACAATAGAAAGTCCTTCACAGATATAAAGAACAATCAATAGTTTTGTACTGAAGGTTTCTGATATTTGTATGATCATGAAATATAACAGTTCACAATTGTCTTTTAAGGAAAAGGACGTCATTCTGACTATGGAAATTGCAACTGGCATAATTAATGGTTATGAAAATGACCAAATAATCTATAAAGAGCTACAGAAACGATAAATATCTTACATAGAGTTTGCTCATTTTCATTTGACTCATGCTTTTTAATGCAGTCAGAAGGCTTTCAAGAAAGGGGAGGGGGATATCTTTATCTAAATTTGGTCATTAGTAATGATTTCTGGCTTATGAATTATTTTTTTCGTATATGAGGGTTGATAACCTTTTACATGGTAAAAGTTACGAGAGGTTTTGCCTTTAATTGAAAATGGCACATCCTTGGGCTTTTTTCCTGACATTTAGTTAATTTCGAAACCCAAAAGTGTCTGTTATTTAACCCTTTACCAAAGACCATATTTTCGACTGTCCCAAACTGAATGAGTTTGCAGATGACGTTTCAAAATGTGATGAAATTTAAAAAGAAAATCTTTTGATGAGGCAGAAAACATTGTGGGAAAAGGAGAATTTGCTCAAGAGCAATTTCTCCTTTTCCCACAATGTTTCCCAGAGTCGTCTGCAACAAACTTGTTTGGTAATGGGTTAAGGCTTTGGGAATACTAATTTGAAGTTGTTTCCAATTTGAAAATTGCTTTTTATATGCCCCTCTTAGATATTGTGAAAGGATGTGTTAGATTTATTTGAAAATTTAAGAAATGGTCCTTAAAAAGCTTTTTCAATTAGCAAAGCCTGATCTTGAACAACACTTTACAATTAATATCAAATTTTTGCTTTGGAAGTAATTTCTATATTTTGTTAAAAGGATATTAAAATCATCAATATCAAGAGGGAAAAAAATCTTAAATGGCGACATTTAGATTTTATTCTAAGATAAATGGATGTTTGGGTCAAGATGTAGGATATCTGTTTGATTTAACTCTTATAGTGCTGGACTTCATGCTTATGCAAACAGGTTAGATCCAAGCCAGCTGCCAAGGAAATTAGTGGCTGGCCTGTGATCTAATGTATTTGCTACTCTGAGTATCTTTCCTCATCAAAATTTAGCAGATATTAAAGGTTTTGGAAAGCCGACGAAACAAAAATCTATCTTGAGAAAATAACTTGGCATTCTATGTGTTAATAGGCCAGATTTAATCAATATGTAACTTTATAAGGTATAAATGTAACAATGTTTTGGAATATTTTTATGTGATGAATAGTCTGTAACACAGGCTACAATGTGTTTGTGATAATGTTTTAGTTCCTGTATGAAACTCCTGCAGTGTATTTGTAACAATGTTTTTTTCTTTAAACATATTGCAATTTATCAGCTCATTTCACCTGCTGACATTTGAAAATGCTTTAAAGTGTAAAAAATCTTTTTAAATTCCTGTCAGGACATATTGTTTGTACAATTTAATGGAGATAAAACAACTCATCAAAATGTAGGTCAAACCATTTTCAAACAATACGACTTTTGACCAGTGTGTTGGGGATGACTCTGGAAAACCTTGTGGGAAAAGGAGAAATTGCTCTTTATTGCCACAATGTGTTTCGCCCTATGAAAAGATTGTTTTTTAATTTCATCACATTTTGAAATGTAGTCTGCAAACTCATTTAATGTGTGACAATCGAAAATTTGGCGTTTGGTAAAGGATCAAAAGATGATAGACATGACATTAAAAATTTAAGTGTTTTCTATTTCACAAATATAAAATGATATGAAAAGATTCTGAGAGCATTAAAGGCAGGAAAAAAAGAATTAAAGAAGAGGACTTGTTGCAAATATGATTCAGATTTTTTTTTTAAATATTTTTTTCTTTTTCTGTTTGTATCTTTACTTCTCTTCACTGAATTTCAACTATATATAAAATGTGGAAAATACCCTCTACTCTTATGTTTCCCAAGCTTTTCTTAACCACTATGATTTGTGTCCGATTTTCATAGGCTAGTAACTACATATTTATAAGTTCATGCTTGATTCTTCTATAAGGGGCATACAGTAACAGACAATGATTTAAACACACATGCTAACAAAATTAATTCCCTAAGAAAGATGCACATGAACAGTTTTTCAGAAGTCAGGGGTGGAGAAATCAGTTGTCTGTATTGCCCAGCTTGTCCAAAAGCCTTAATGGACCAGTACATCTTTCCTGAAATTAGCTATATAACCATTATATGGACATGTGCAAAAAAAAAAAGACTTCCAATTTATTGACAAGTAAATCAAAACTAGATTTCTTCACCCCTCGAAGTTAGTGTTTAAAAAAAAAATGTGGTTAAGAGGTTGTTAGCTATAGTGGGCACATTTCTTCCTTTTATAATGCTTTTACTTTAGATTTGTCATGAAGTTTTTGTAAAGATTATTTGCTATTGTATCTCTGAATGTGGTCTCTCATTGTAATGAAATAGAAGTAGATTACACTCCCAATTCTGTGTATAGCTTTCTTGTGTCTTGTATGTTATAATTGTACCATCACATGTACTTATACTATTGCAGAAGACTTAAAAACTACGGTTACAAAAGTAGTCTCATATATTCATCCTTTTTGTTTTAATGTCAAAAACCCCTTACAAAATGTAGGTCCTGCATGGTTAAGATGGCAGACTTGTTACTTTTCAAGGTCCTTGTTTGTCACATGCTGTGTTTTTTAACTTTTGGTCAAATATGAAAGAATGGGTGAATACTTAGTTAAGGTAGAATACCCATATACCACTATTTTGAAACATTTTTCTTTTTCATCAGATTCCTTTGGTCTTCCTCGGTATACATTGGTCGAGGTCGGAACTATTCTGTTCACTGCATATAGTTCCGGCCCTGACCAATGTTTACTGAGAACAACCGTAGTAATCAGACAAAAGAAATAAGTTTCATATGCTGAATTATAGGTATTCTCCCTCAACTTTCATGAAAAATATGATAATTGTACTAATTATCAAATGTATCCTTAATGCATATTTTGATTACTTTTTTAAAGAAAAGTTATAAGTGGGGAAAACCTAATTGTATATGGGATTTCATACTAACTTTTGAACAGTGACAAAGTCAAGGATACAAGTTTAAAGCTGTAAATAATTAAATATTTTGTACATGTGTGTGATGTTATTTTGTTGAAACAAATTGACTATGGAAGACTGTAACCGAATATTATTATTAAACATTAAAGAAAGTGACTATGATTTTTGTTTCTTTTACGTTTTGAGAATGATTAAAAAAGTCCTTTTCTTACACTTTTCTTTCAAGGCTATCCTAAGGCTTTGTACTCTATTACGTCGATCAACTGCTTAAGCTCATGGTCTAAATGAAAAGTACATGAATATTTTTAAGGACTATCTCACAGATTGTGATTTTAACTTCTAAAGATAAATGACGGTGAACATTTTGTCAGCCAGGTTTTCTGAAGGAAAACTCTGGTTATAAGATTGGCGAATGAAGGCAGATTGGCGTTAACAATTTCTTCCAAGCTCAACTCCTACATTTCTCAACCGATTTTGATGAAACTCTCACAAACTGATTGTCACCAAGTAAAGTGCCCTGGCGCATAATGTCCATATTGTCAGGGTTTTTAATTTCAGTCAGGACAAGGTCATTGTTGCTAAAATTAGATTGAACTTGAGAAATTCTTCAGAGTGCAACTCCTCCCTCATTCTTCAACAGATTTTGATGAAGCTTTCACATAATGATTGTCCCTGACGCATATCAAACGGTATTGTGACAATTTTGTCCCTTGTTGTTTATTTGCATCCAGCATGAGATTATTTTAAAACATGCGCCCTATTCATGGCGCATTCTGTAGTTTCTCCTTTTAAATCAACCATGGGCTCTTGAGCGTTATTTTACATGTTTCCTGGATAACCTGACAATACTACTGTACTAGAAAAGGAGATGTGTCTTGCCAAAGGACACTAGATTGCAAAATAGAAGCAGAAAATTAAAGTTTGTATGTCTATTCAACAACGCCAACTAGTACGCCACCCAATTCAAAGGGCTCCTATAAGACCACTTTGAAATAATTGAGGGCAAAAATAATAAATTGTATCACTCGTTAAAACCATGACTATGGGACCTATGTATTTGGGACAGTCAATATATATTTTTTGTAATCTTAAGCAATAGTAGTTACAATGAACTTGTAGTTCTTGTGACGCAGGCAAGATTTCAAAAGACAAATCATCGAAAAGGAGAAAAGCTTTCCCTTTGTCAAAACAATTTCAAGTTGAATATGACAACACTAGTTTTAAAAAAAGTTAATTATATTAGTTTTCAACTTTCATATGTAACATAGGAAACACATTTTTTGAAACGGCTTTACACATAATAAAGGATTTTCAATACGACAAGTCTCAGACCAAGAAAAAAGGAAACATGATTAAATGTTAGGATATTTATTTACAGAACATCAATCAAAGTATAGCAGTACAAAGTTTAACATATAATCAAAGGAGTGTCAATTTGAATTTGGTGATAAAACACTTCTTAATATATTGAGGTAAAATAAGATTGTAACTGCATGAAATATGCCTTTTTACCTCTCAATATCCTATATCATAAAACAGCAGCACATCACAAACGTCTCCTTTTCTAAAACCCATGGTAAAGTTATCTTATGCAACAATGTCTTCTCTGAAAGTTTTGGATCCTTTTCATTTGTCAAAACAGCTTAACCCTTATAGAGCTTGAATCAACTTCATGCTTATTCAAACAGGTTAGATCCAGGCCAGCCTCCAAATAAATTGGTGACTGGCCTATGATCTAACATGTGTGCTACTCTGAATATCTTTCCTCATCAGAATTAAGCAGATATTTATGGTTTTGGAAAGCAGACGCCACAAAAATCTTTATTTTAAAACATTACTCAGCATTCTAAGGGTTAACAAATCTACCACAGACACTTTTTAGTGATATCAGCAACTATTTCTCAGTCAAATATCAGGCTTTTTGAGTAATCCAACAGTGTAATGCTAGGATATCGTATCATGTCTAAGGCTTATCCACAGTAAAATAATTGGGAATAACATGCTTTGTTTGGTTCCAAATCTGAGATGCTAATCACTTTGCCACTGCAGGTTGATGCATTCAAAGATTATCAACATCTTATATGAAGAAAAGACTTAAGGACTAAATAGCCTTTTGACCAATGCTAGCTTCATAACCCTTTACCAAATAATCAGTGCAATCGCAGTCTCGTTGAGTCTCTAATTTATCGATTTACAGCAGTTGTCCGTCTGATTTTCTTTCCATTTTTAAATCGGGATTGTAATAGTGTTAACAGTCAGGTTCACAGTGAAAGTAGAGAGAAATTAATGTACAAGACTATTAACATCTCTAAATTTGGACATCTCCCATTCTATAGGCAAGTTGAAATGCAAACGAAAGAAATTCTTAAACCTCAAGATGCTTAACCCATACCAAACAATTATGACATTTGACCAGTTTTTCAAGACGACTCTGGAAAACATTGTGGGAAAAGGAGAAATTGCTTGGAACAAGCAATTTTTCCTTTTCCCGCAATGCTTTCTACCTTATCAGAAGATTATTCTCCAATTTCATCACATTTTGAAATGTCGTCTGCAAACTCTTTCAATTTGGGGCAGTCGAAAATTTGGCGTTTGGTTAAGGGTTAAAGTCATTCGCCATGCATGGTAGCAGGGAATCAACAAAACAAGGTCTGGTCATATCTGGATCCAAAGAACAGTTTCCATGAGACAGGGATTTTCCACTGGGAATATTTCACAATCGCAGCCTCATTTGCATCTACTATTGACCTTGACTGAAATAGAAAAAAAATAATGTCTGTATCCATCCCCTCATATATATATATATATATATCATAATGTGCAAACTTCTCACAGTGATCTCCCTTTATGGGATCGATCGCTGCTCCCACAAAATTTAAGTTTCATCCAAAGCTGGATGAAATCCTTATAGTAGCAGTGATCGATTCAAGGAGTAAGGAGTTTGATACATGTGCCAGTGCCTGAGTCATTTGACCAATAGTCGTCACACGACGTTATCAAGAAAAACGTGATTAATTAAGATGGCGTCATAATTTTACCAATTGCTCTACTAATTGATCAAATAGCTATAACTCCTCCATAAATCCTGTTGGGACAAAAAATTGAATTGGATATTTTGTCTGCACTTGCTTTCAATTTAGACTAGTCACGAGTTCACCCTGTGAGGAAAGCTGGTTCCCTGCTGCCTACTGGCTCCACTATGTTCCACAAGATAGACAATGGTGTGCCTATAAATTCTGAGCGATTTGAAAGGTCAGAATGCAACTTTCCAAAATAATAAAACAACAACAAGAAACACACGGTTGTTTCCCCTGAATCATTGTTTTGCAATTTTCAATGCAGACATCCCTTTGTCATAGTTTAACCCTTTCCCAATCAATAACGACATTTGACAACTTTGTTGCAGATGACTTTAGAAAACATTGTGGGAAAAGGAGCAATTGCTCGTGACGAGCAATTATTCCTTTTCCCACAAGGTTTTCTGCTCTTTCTGAAGAACATTGTTGAATTTCATCACATTTTGAAATGTCGTCTGCAAACTCTTTCAATTTGGGACAGTCGAAAATTTGTTGTTTGGGAAAGGGTTATATATCCACTGACTAGTATCAAATGATTGACAAAATTTAGATTTCATATCAAGCTGACCAATATTTCCGCAAAGGAAACAAGGCCAACCATTCGTTTGAATCGGCAAACATCTATCTCTATGGACAGTGTGCTGTTTTCGTTCCTTACATTACAAGCCAGAATTCTGCCTGGTAGATGTGCTCCGTACCGGTCTCTATATTCGAGGGACTGGTTCACAATCTATATGTGAAGGAATGTGATTAGAATCAAAGTTAGGATTGATAAAAAAACCTACATGGAACATGATCAGGTTCAGCCATCGATTCATTCTGTTTGCCAGCTCAACAGCTTCGGGAATATTGTCTCCTTCTGAACAAAACATGATGAACACCATACATGGTACAACACCACAGCTTAAATACAAGGGAAAAAGTCTCAATTAACATATCTTCAATCTTGTTTCCGGAAAAAAAAAGAGAAACATCATCATGACTTAACCTTTTCATTACCTATAGCTCTGAATACATACGATGCACTTCAAGCACCTTATATACCATATCCATCATTAATAAACGGCATAATATTGTTGTATGTAAAGAATCACAAGTCAGAGTATAGCTGGTTGGTATAAAGTGTACTGTGAAACTTGATATTGATTTTTATGAATCAGTGACGTCATTTGAGTGTCTATTACAGGCAGTTCAGGTGTAAATTCTGTCTTTTTTTCATTTTTTCCATATTTTCCCTTGGTATACGAGAGTATAACAAGGTCTGGTAGGGAAAAGGTTAATCCCTTTCTCAAACTATCATTTACCTTTAAAAAAAAAAGAAGAGAAATCTCATGGAGAATTGTAGGATTAAAAGTATTAGAACATTTTTCAAAACTAAAAGGGTCAAACTTAAAAACTCAAGCTTGTATCAAAAATACTTCTTTTGTCCAAATGATTTATGAAACCTTTGCTTCAAAACACATAAGTGAGTGAGTAACCATCAAATTACGATAACATTTCTAATACCAGTGGTTTTACATCAATTTTGTATTAGTCATTTCAGGCTACAACGAGATTTACTTTAAAAAGTTTAAAATTGATTTTGTGTTTGTTAAGATAAAAGTATAACTGTATTACTCACAGGTCCTCAAATAATGATTTCGCTATGCCTCCACCAGGCACATAGAGTTCTCCCCCTTGTGTGTCGCCGGTATGCAGGACAGAGGGCGCTGGGAATGATTGGCGTCTCTCTAACTCCTCCCACTCATAAAAATTCCTAAACATGTCACCATAGGTTTCATCAATTTCTGGTGAGGCGAGGAATCGGAACTGAGGTCTGAAATGAAGAACATATGCCGAATTCAACAAGGGCTTTTTGTTATTGAATTCGGAAGAGGCCTATAAATTTTGGGAAGTTTTAACATTGAAAGTTGTTGATTTGGGAAACCAAATAGCTGATTATTGACAGCTTTCTAATATGGCTAATAACTTTTTAGAATAGATATAGGACATTTATTTTGCAGATATTGCAACCCATTTAAAAACATCTGTTTCCAGTGTGCAAGAAAGAATTCCTGTGTCTATTTATAAAAGGTCTTTCCCGTAGAAGTGCTGTCAGGCCCAAAGGCTCACTTTACATTATTTACGGAAGACATAGGATTTCAGCAACTTAGGAGTAAAGTAATTGGAAATGGTCTTTGTTTAGTGTCAACAATTTGCTATATCAAAGTTGTAATGTTTCTTGCTCCCTGAGCACACATGTCTGAACAAATCCCTTAACCCTTTACCAAACAGTGAATTTTCGACTTTCCCAAATTGAAAGAGTTTGCAGACGACATTTCAAAATGTGATGAGACTGAAAAATAAACTTCTTAAAGGGCAGAAAAGATTGTGTCTTGTAAGAGGTTTATTTTCTCTTGCCAACTCAAGTCAAAGGTAATTGTATGAGGTTTATTTTCTTTTGAGTTGGCAAGAGAAAATAAACCTCATATCATGACCATTCATTTGAGTTGACAAGAGAAAATAAACCTTCTATTGTGACGGATTTGAGTTGGCAAGAAAAAATAGACTTCTTACAAGACTCAATGCTTAGAGTAAGCAAAGGAAAGTAAACTTCAAGTGTTGACCTTTGACTTGAAATGGCAAGGGAAATAAAAGTCTTATCATAACCTTTGACTTGAGTTAGTAAGGGTAATAAAACAAACTCTTACATGGATCAATGATTAGAGTTAGCAAAGGAAAGTAAACTTCTTGTCTTGACCTTTGACTAGAGTTGGCAGGAGAAAATAAAACTCTTATCATGACCTTTGACTTGAGTTGGCAAGAGAAACAAACTCTTACATTGGTCGATGTTTTAATTTAGCAAAGAAAAATAAATTTCTTGTCTTGACCTTTGACTTGAGTGGGCAAGGAAAATAAATCTCCAATCTGGACCAATGATTACCCTTCAATTTGTCGATCGAGCCTCTCCTCAGCTGTACTACTGGTTCCTATGACAACCCGCTTAAACTGGTTCTCTTTGATCCATTCCACCAGCCATTTTCTGTACAGTCCTCGTTTCCCCTATATAACAAACAATTAGGCAGCAGATTACCCACAATACCCCTGAACAGATCACAGGGGCCTATGTTATCCTGGGATCAGTACTATGTTATTCTCTGGCCTGCTATTCTGGGTGTACAACTTTGCCAGAAATTACTTTTCTAGGCCGAGTTCAAAGGTGTTTCACACTGATTTCTCACATCGTTTTTTTCTTTTAAATTTCTTCAATCTGCAAGGTATGCTATCTTTACATCGAGGCTTTATCGCGATAATCTTAATCAATTAGATGCATAATAACCGTCTTCTAATTGTGTTAGAGTTAAACATAAGCATCTTAAAGACAATGATCATGACAGATAAAACAGGGAGGCACTGATTGGATAATAAATAGAGTCTGAACCAATCAGCGCCTTCGTAAGATCTCATTGTAGACTCAACATAAACATTGGCTTTAGAAGTACCAGGGCCAACGCAATATGGACCAACAAAATAAAGGATTTAGCTATAAGATTAGAACAAAGTTGCCGTATAGACAGCATTGTTTGAGCCTTCTATGCAAGACAATAGAAGTTCATCAAAGCGATGAAAGTGTTCCTATTGTCTTGCATTGAAATCTCAGATTAATAATACTGCTCAAATCGTCTGTCATCAAAACTTACCTTTACAAATGGTGCTCGCTGTTGTATGATGATTATTTTGTGTTCCAAGCTTTCATAAACTAAAAAAAAATAGAAAAACATGAATACATAAATCTTTCTTTCATAATTCTAATTTTCTCCGTTCCATTCAAACTTGAAAATTGTTTGAAACAGAATCTCCATTAAACAACTTTGGTTAATTGTATTGGAATCTTTTTTTTAGTTATATCAAGACAGTCAATGAAATAAGCTCCTTGCATTTTTTTTTGCCATGATCAAATCTAACGTGGATAAGTTCAATGGCACTATTCTACATTCTATATAATGGCCAATCAGTTAAGATCATCAAGGGAAATAAGTGTTTATATCTTATTAATTAAATGTACTTCAGTTATAACAAAGAACCTGCCTAACATCATAAGATTAACGAGAAAAGAAAGATGTTACTCTGGTAGAATGTAAATTTTGGTCAGTAAAGTTTTATTTCTATTTCCCACAATAACTCAAATGCCATCCTTAAGGACGTTCTCGGTAGTTTTTTCTGTGCACCTCATCTGCGCATCCAAGGGAAATGATAATCTGTTACCGAAGAGGTACTTGTATAGTAGTCGGATAAATGTTCGTATCCGGATGAAATATACTGTATGCAATATTTTTCAAGGAATAATCATACTATCCATAAAACTATAAAAGGTTATTAACATTATTATATATTTCTCATGCATATTACTCCCCCGGTTCTATTTTTCAAGTTTAATTTTTTTTAGTTGTTTTTATAAATGTTTTTCAAATACGGTTACCATGGAAAATGTCATTTTACAGAAAAACTAACTCGTCAACATATCCTTTTTTTGCATTTTGTATTTCAAAATTAAATTTTACTTCACATACTGAAAAATAAGAAATTTCTATGAAAGGAATTTTTAAATATCTTCATTTATTTGTAATATACATATCAATTTTCACTGTTTTTTGTTGAATACAAAACTTTGAAAAACTTATTTGGATTACAAAAATTGTTCAGATTGTAAAAATTCAAACTAGCATTGAATTATAAAGTATTGAATGTATGAATGCATGTTTTTTGTGTTAATAAACCTTTCAGAAAATATATTTATTATCTTTGAAGATAGTATGGTCATTTTGACATTTTTGCCCAAAACGGTTACCATGGAAACTGTCATTTTGCAAAAAAAATGACTCGTCAACCTTCCTTTTTCTTTTCATTTTCGAATTCACAATACATTTTCAAATAACATAGCAAAAATTTAGAAAATTCTATGAAAGGATTCTTTTCTTATAAAACTGTAGAAAATGTCCTTAATAGATTAATAGACATGTAAAACTCCAAGGAAGCTTTGCAATAGATTATGAAAATAAATCCAAAGATCAAGGGTTCAGTACAAGACCATAGTGTGTGCTTCCTGTTTGAGAAGTACCGGTACTTACTTTAGTCTTGCCTTGAAGACTCAAGACGTAAAAGATAATGTCTATTTTCTACCAATGTACTATGAACCAAGCAAATAAACCTCTTAAAGACACAATCACATCTGATCAGTGAAAAACACTGCGTCCTCTGATCAGTTTTGTTGTCTATTTATATACCTGCATGTGCTCTCTAACAATGCATTTAATTAGGTTCATTAATTAACAAAAACATTAAAAGAATGTTACACATAACAGCATGCAGCCAGTTTGACCTACCTTCACAACATGTCACTATTTTACAGTTGGTGGCCTCTGGATGGGCAAAGGGATCCCCTCCCACCAGTGGAATAATACTTGGGTGTTGAATAAATCCTGCCCTGTGCATTGTCAGGGTGGATATGAGTAAATCGGCAGTCAGCTGGGCAACATTTCCTACACTGAGACAAGGCTACAAGAAAAGACAGTGAAAGAAAAATTATCAACATATTACACTTACAGGGATGGTCAAATCAAATCTGAATTGCCCAGCTTGTCCAAAACCCTAAATGGGCGATATAATTTTTACTGAAATTTACTATTAAAATATTTAAATATTATACAAACAAGTTCAGAAAAAGGTTAGGTATTCATGGACAAG
This sequence comes from Cerastoderma edule, assembly GCA_947846245.1. Lineage (NCBI taxonomy): Eukaryota > Metazoa > Mollusca > Bivalvia > Cardiida > Cardiidae > Cerastoderma > Cerastoderma edule. The sequence goes on along the minus strand of OX401410.1, from coordinate 13,979,199 downwards.
TAAACCCATATCACATTTTGCCACCTCTGTATATAACGCTCATGTATTAACACCAAAACCATCCTTAAGGGGGCATGAGGGGTCTGAGTTGCTCACCTGATTTCTATCATAAGAAAGCCTGACCATGCACGTCCAACAATTTGATAAAGTCCTAAAATCCTAAAAAGTAAAATTTCAAAATCTTCGATTTCATTTAAAAAAAAAATGCCCAAACCTAAAAATCAGGAATAATTTGAACATTTCCATCAATCTATACACTTTACAACAATGTAACAAAATTGTGTTTCGGGCAGCGTCAGGTTCATTATCTAGTATCTACTACTAGAGTTCTACTTTGTTGCAATATCTATTATCTTAAAAAGGAATGAAGTAGTCCGGTGACGAAGTGACCAAATAAGCTTTACATCTATTCTTATATATTTACACACATATATACGAAGTCAACTTACATAGATTAAAATATAATCTTTAAAATTGGTGTGTTTTTCACTTGTTGGAATGAACATCTTGGTGTTTTTTTACTTCAATCATCAAAAAGAAAGTCGCTTAATAATCATGACTCTATGAGCGCGGCCATTTTATCGTACTTACAAACGCCAAATAAATTAATCAAATAAGTTTATGTTTATCGGTTCATATTACAAATATCCGTTTACTGGAACTAAAATATGAAGTCTAAATAAGAAATTGATAAAAGCACAACGATCATTTTCATCTTGTTACAACTAACCATATCGCTAAATATCCGTGCGCTTGGTTATAAACCTTTACATTTCACTAATTATTCTATCCTTCCGTTCATTTGTTTTTGCTTACCTGCACGACGGTGAAGAAGTGGATTCTACCGAGGGCTGATCAGCCACCATCATTCCATTTGTACATAATTGTCATGGTTTCAAGCTTTATATTTCTAAGTCAGTAAGGAACAATGTCTTTGTGAAAACCTGCGATATGTTTTTGTAATCTACAAAATCATCCAAATCGAAACTTCTGCTTGAAGTTCTGGCACATTTCCACGGAAGTGTTTTTTTTTTTAGAACCAATTTTCACCAATAACTGATTCAATGTGCTTTGTAGCATAAGAAGCTTGATTCATATTTAGTTTACATAAGTGTTTTATAGATCATTTAACAACATCTGTGGACATAAATCATTAATCATTAACAGTGTTTGATTTGTGTCTAAAAGTAAGCCAACATTGATACATGTCACAAGCCTTATCTTCACTTTTGAATGAGATACTAGAGCTCTTATTGCAAACATGGTTAAAATAAATCAGATGCAGATGACATCATTCTTGTGATATAAGACATAAGTCATTGTGACAAAGGGATAATTTGCTTGTTACTCAACTATTTTATAGGTGCTGCAAGTGCATTCATTACAACCAGTTAACATGGAGAAATGGGTTGACTTTTATCGACATGATATGACTTAATAAGTCAGGATGCCAGTTATAGAAGAGAAGACAGTTCCAAAGGCTAAATCGAGATACTTCACACCCATAATGTCAGAGCTGAAGGACAATAAAAATGCCAGAAAAAAGAAAAAAGGAAAGAAATTGAAGAAACAGAGTGCGTCTGTGACTTCAGTGTCCGAATTCAACCGTAACAATCACCGTTCACTCTTAAAGGAAGATGACCTGTTAATAAGACTCAACGAACGATCTGTATCCAGTATTAGTGCTCTCACAAATTTGTATAATCCAACAGGAAAGCAGCCTGTTGAGACTACATCTTCTTCCAAACTGCCAGCTTTAATGTCTCCACCTCAGACACCCGGTGCGTGCAGTCAGTCAAGCAGTACGCCCCGCCTTTTGTCTGGCTGCCGTCTGCCTGTCACACTTCCGAATAATCTACAGCCGTCTGCCCATGAGAGACGGAAGAAACTGCCGATATTATCTGCAATTAAGCCAGAGAATGAGAAAGCGGAAAAGGAGCGATTTATACGAGCTTGTTATAATTATAACCCTTTTTTTATTTATCGTTTCCCAGCTGATTCAGAAACTCTCGAGCGATATGGGATACCATCTGATAAATATCTAAAGCAGGTATGTTATATAAGGGATACCCAACATTTTTGACTAGTCATACTGTAACACATCTCCTCTAAAGGAGTTCTACAAATGATCCTAATTAGTTCAAACTTAATTTATTTTACATCAATTGTGACGGAAGCTTGAAGGTTTGTACTCACGCTGATTTTGCGTCAAACCTGGAACCCTCGGTACAAAAGGTCAATGTCTTACATTTTCTCATAAACTACACTACATGTGGCCTTTATTGTTTGTTTGCTCAATACGCAGTTTAGATATCATAAGCCACAGGTATCATGATTTTTATTCCATACGATTCTTCAAAGAAGGTCCCAACTCCCTAAGCCAAATCCTGGATCCGCCTGTGATGTCTGCATTCAGATGTATATATGTTTTAGGCCAATACAGAAAGCAGAGGGTATTGCATGACTATAGTAATGCTTCATATTTTTGAAAGACTTGATACAGTCTTGCTTTGAACCCTCAGTATACTAAGCTCACTGATGTAAAAAATTTAATTTACAACATTCCATCAGTGTATTTTTTTATTTCTTTAGTTTAAACATATTTTATTGTAAAATGTTTTTACAATAGGATTGGGACAGAAGCTATAAGCTTATTGAGTCCCTCTCCTTAATAACATTACAACATGACAGCAATACAATACAAAAAATATGTAACATATAATTGTAAATTCACCGATAGAGAGAAGGGGACAAGTATAGAAAGAGTTATATAGAGTTATAGATAGAATAGGGAGAAAGAGACAGAGTGGATGGAGCTATAGATGAATGGACTAGAAATGATAAACCATCAATCAAACCGTTTGCTTCCTTTGATATAATTGCGAACATGAGTAAATACCTCTATATTTTCTTCAAGAGTAAGGAAATCATTTCCATTTTTATTTCTTTCAGGCAATTCATGTACTAGAAAGCGCAATTCAAAGATACGGCAGCTTCGAGAAGTTTGAAGAGCAGACGGGTGGGAAGGTTTTACAGCGAAGTCAAATTATTGCCCTCATTGTCCGATACTTGAAGAGAGAAAACTTGGAACGGGAAATCGTCGTCAATCTCTCTGAAGATCTCCTGTCACGGGGCTCCATGACCCGAGTGAAAGGCAAACCAACTCTCAATGTCCGAGTGGTGGACCTCAGGGAATTCTGGGTAGAGGGCCTCTTGAGACATGAGATAGGTACTATGACTTTTTTTAGTTTTGATTAGTTTAAACTTATTTATTCTACATCGATTGTGAAACAATTTCCTACAACTTAGCTTAATAACCCTCGATTCTGCTTCCTGGACACATAACCAGTAATCGCGCCGAATTTGGATTAATGAAAGTTTGAAAGGCAGATCCGGCTTTTCACGTGATTTGAACCCACAACCCTTGTGTCCAGAAGCCGACGCTCTACCCCTGGACCACTGTCCTCCATGTGACTTTTTTTAGATGCCTTTTATGTAATCATTAACTTTTTATTAATAAGTTCAAAACATTCAAAATCAAGATCAAATTATATATGGAAATACTATCATACATGCCCAAATATTCATTGATTTATTAGTTTATTATCAAATCCTTCAAAGAAAACTGTTTTAAATCTGTCAAAGTATAACATACTATTATATATTATGCTCAACAAAGTCGGAATTGAATGACACATTTAAATGAATGAAAAGCTCTGCAGAATCTGTAAATCCATGTCTGTTGTAAAGTTTGTTAAAATTGCTATTTAACATGTTATGTTTATAATACAATAAATATTATGTACATGTATGTATGCATGGAATGGGTTGATACTTCACAACAGTCATGTAAAGTCCCTGATTAAGTTCCATAACTCCAGTTTGGCTTTCAGGCAAATTATACCCCCTTTCGTACTTAAAAATTCTTGGTCAAGTTTTTATATGCAAGAATTTATTTCAAAACTTTAGACAAAATTTGAGTGGACCAAGTTGGAAGTTAGCCTCATTTTCACTATGCTCTGTATTCTAGAAACTCATCTTTTGCATTATGGTGGTGAGCAACAATGCTTACTTTCAAGAAAACTTATTGTGTACTCAATGTTTTCACCATGATATGTATTGTAGGGAAACAGCCGTAGGAGTTACAGACTTCGGCCTTTATCCTGTACCAAAAGTTAAACGGTATAACATTCCATGATTGTGAACAACAATAAGCATTTCCATAGAACCATCTTATTGAACTAATATTTTCGTCCTATTTCTTTTAAGGAACACATTACCTGCGCAGCATGAACAATAAAAGCCAGGAGTGGTATAACTGGAAAGTGCGCAGGGACTTGGGTATAAAGCCCGCAAACCCCACGGAGGAGGGGCTGGCCTCCCTGCACAGTGTACTGTTCCGCAAGGACCCATGTCTGGGCCGGGCAGCCCTACTGTATTACACAGCCTATAAAGCAGCATTCCTCTCGCTCAAGGAACTGTTTCGGGATCTTGGGCAGTTTGTGAACAACCCGTATACTCGATGGGATTACTGTATCCGTGCTAAACGTGGTCAAACGGACACATCTGTTCCAGGTAAGCAAACTGATCTCCCGTTGTCTACAAGTTCTACAAATTCTAAGCGATTTGATTGGTCAGATGCAACGTCCCAAAATAACAACAACAACAACAAGGATACAGTTATTTCCCCTCAATCATTGCTTTTTGATTTTCGAAGCAGACAGCCCTTCATCAGACTTTTATTATCCACTGATTTGTATCAAATATTTGTCAAAAATCACTTTGACCAATATTTCCTAGAAGGAAACATTGTATAGCGGCCTACCGTTCCTTTAAATCAGCAAACATTCATCTCTAAGGACAATATGCTGTTTTCGTTCTTTCCATTACCAGCCAGACTAGACGTTACATGATGATCAATTCAACTTTTTTATTTCATTTCAGGGGCATTTTGTAAAGACCAAGTGTATTTTGACGGTGCTCTCCAGCTGCTGAAAAACAGGAAGCAAATAGACTTTCATCTTTTAGTGCGGCTTGGAAAGATATCCTACGAGGATATAGACAAACTCGAGCAGATTGGAGATTTGGAAAACACAAAAGTTCCCTTTTTTATGGAGGATCTGACGGCTTACCATAAATATCTGGACAGGATCTGCGAGGCAAACGGACTGACAGATGAAGTGTTAGAAACTGTTTGATACAGTCATGTCTTCCATTGCAGGGGCTGTTCTTGAATCATTCCCCCATTATCAGATTTTAACATCGGTCCGAATTGAAAGCAACGACTGATGATAATTGTATTTTACAGGAGTGATAATATTTTCCTTGAGGTTTTAATGAGAAACCAGTGTGACAAAAGGAGAGATCGTTCTTTTTGAGCAATTTCTTCTTTTTAGCTGAAAGGCTTCTCAGATCTTTTTTTTAGGGCAAGGGGGTCTAAAGTCATCCTAGGGTCAGTACCATGTTATCTCTTTACTAAACGTCAAAGTTTTAATTGTCCCAAATTGAAAGAGTTTGCAGACAACATTTCAAAATGTGATGAAATTGAAAGACAATCTTCTGATAGGGCAGAAAACGTTGTGGTAAAAGGAGAAATTGATCATTAAGAGCAATTTCTTCTTATCCCATAATGTTTTCCATAGTCATCTGCAAAAAACTGGTCAAATGTCGTTATTGTTTGGTAATGGGTTATATGAATTATATTACATAGTACTGACTCAAGGATAACTATAGAACCCTGTGTTTGAGGGGTGTTAATAAACTAAATTTACCATGAGGGAAATATTTAAAACACATCTGTATCCTTTCCCTGGTGAGGGCAATTTCGTCACAGTTGCAGCAGACAAAATTTGAAAGCAAATAGGAAGGGGGAGAGGTTGCTCCTGCTTTTCTCACAATGATGCCAATGTTTCTGAATCAATTTATTAAGACTACAATCAAAATATTGTTTGTTTGCTCTTTACCGTCCCTAGATTTTATAGGTGGGTAGGTGGATAAAAAAAGAGTATGTTATTTTATTTGAAAAATTATATTTTTGTTACACTAATAGTCTATGAACATTTTAACACTTTAAAAAAAAAAATAAAAAAAAATACGTTTTCAGAAACTGCATCAAAAACTTTTGGATACAAGGGTAAAAAGTGTTTCAACAGTAAAGGCCAAACAAACTTAATTTCTTTTTAGACTTTATAGATAACATTCTATGTCTCTGGAAATATTATGATTTTTGACAATCACATTTAGAATACTTAGCATTATAGATAGATAGACCATGACTTGATCCGTTTTCTGGGTACATGAACAGTATTACATTAGACAAAATAGATCCTTGTGGATGAGTATCAAACATTGCTAGGAATCTTTCTCTATCCTTTCTTGTGTTGACGTGCCATTTAGAATGATGACAGACTTTAAAAGAATGACAAAATATGCATGCATTTTTACACTACATGTATATGTGGAGTCTTCAATGTGTTGACAAACTCTAAGCTCCTTGTGAATGAGTATCAAACTTTGCTAGGAATGCTTCTCTATCCTTTCTTGTGTTGAAGTGCCATTTAGACCGAGACAGAATTTACACCATATGTGGAGTTATGTGTGGTTGAGAGGATGAAAAAAAACCAACGGTTTCTTAGTTGCTTCATGAATATTCACTGCATGATTACATCAATGAAAAGCATTTAGGCATAACCCATTACCAAACAATAACGACATTTGACCAGTTTGTTGCAGACGACTCTGACGAGCAATTTCTCCTTTTCCCATAATGTTTTCTGCCTATTCAGAAGATTTTGTTTTCAATTTCATCACATTTTGAAATATCATCTGCAAACTCTTTCAAATTGGGACAGGAGATAATTTGGCGTTTCGTAAAGTGTTGACAAGATTATTTTCTTTTACAAACAATTTCTTCTCTTACCTCAATGATCTGTCTTAATTTGAAGGAAAAAAGGAAATTTGTTGAATTTTCCTAAGACTGTTGCTGCCTTTATTGTGGACCATTAACAAAATTATGATGTGTTTAAAATTGAAAGGTATTTCAGATTTCCATTTTTTATTTCAAACATTTCTTGTTAATATCATATATTGAGGGGGTCAATGCAAGACTGTAGTAAGTGGTTCACAAATGTGAAGCACTAACTATAGTCTTGCATTTGACCTTACATATTTTCTGTCCATTCCCTGTAATGTGCCAAAGATTTGTTGTTTTGTCTTCCAGCTTTTGGAGACCCTTGTTAACTATACCTTTTTCATTGTCTCTCTTGTTTTCTTGTCAGTTGGTCTATCATACATTCCTTATACAGATAGATTGGGATCGTCTAGGTCATATACTTAATTGATACATTCCTTATACAGATAGATTTGGATCGTCTAGGTCATATACTTAATTGATACATTCCTTATACAGATAGATTGGGATCGTCTAGGTCATATACTTAATAGATACATTCCTTATACAGATAGATTGGGATCGTCTAGGTCATATACTTAATGGATACATTCTAATCTAAAAAGGTCTATCTCACAGATTGTGATTTTAACTTTCTAGAATAACTTTTTTTCTACTGATAAAATGAAAAATTAATTTTTAAAAAATAAGATTAGATTATTGACAGCTTTCCAATACAGTTCATAACTGTTTATAAAAGATATAGAACATTTATATTGTAGGTATAGCAAACTGTTAAAACTTTTTTTTGTAAACAATGATCTAAACTTAGAACAAGAGAAGGTATTTTATGATACAATTGTCTCAAGTGTCTTTGGAAACATTTATAAGTGGCTTAAAGTGCTCGTCACATGACCCTAGCAAGTTACTCAAGTTGGCCTGGATCTAACCTGTTTGTATAAGCATGAAGTTGGTTCCAGCACTATAAGGGTTAATCAGGTGTTGAGGTGTTTTTATATGCATTTACAAATGAAATATTGTTTTCAGTATGACCTGTGTTTGACTAACTCTCTGTGTTAATCTTTGGTCAGTGTCATTTGTTGAGAAGGGTAGATTTAACTGTCTGATTTGCAGTATGAATGTTTTCTGTAGCATACATACCAAACTGTTTAACCCCTTACCAAACACCAAATTTTTGATGTCCCAAATTGCAAGAGTTTGAAGACGACATTTCAAAATGTGATGAAATTGAAAAAATAATCTTCTCATATGGCAGAAAACATTGTGGGAAAAGGAGTTTGCTCGTTAAGAGCAAGTTCTCTTTTTTCCGGCAAAGTTTTCCAGAGTCGTCTGCAACAAACTGGTCAAATGTCGTTATTGTTTGGTAATGGGTTATCTTAGTTTTAGTATGAGTGCTTTCTGTACCAAACTGTTAAAAGCTCAATATGTTTGTGTAAAATGCTAATAAAAATGTGTGAAATTAAAAAAAAAATTAATGCTTATTTGATTGTCTTGGCCCAAAGTTTTGCATCTATGATAATAAAAACATATTAGGATTTTCATGAGAGGCAGTCTCCCAACTGACTTACAGAATGCCAATGGTTCTTCCTGGCTCGACCAGCTCCAATGGGTAGTTAAGTATGGAGTCTTCCTCCATCATTAAGAGTCAGGTATTGCAGCATAACTGAAATAATGTTGACGCGATGTCAACCCCGATATAGTCATGAATATGATCCATATGGTTTCAACAATTATTTCTTTGATGAGAATAGCTTACTGCAGACACAATAATACCAACAAATATTTTTAAACAATCCCACATGAGTTACAAAAATGTATCCATGAAAATTGCTCAATAACTGCTGGTTAATGTGCATTAAAAGCGTTGATGCTGAAGTAAACTTTGCTCTTAATAAGAAGTCTCCTTTAGTCACAATGTTTTTAAATGTACTCTGTTGCATTTGCATTTATAGTCTATTCCTTCTATGGAAAAGTGAACTTGAAGAATTATGTTTGTCAAATGCCTTACCTTAAATACAAGTTTACCATATAGGATGGCTTTGTCCAAGACAAATCCAGGGTTTTGAGCAATATTGTAGAGAGTGATTCCCATTGTGATTAATTTACTATAGTCTTGCACTAAACGCGTGAAGTTTAACGTATTGATCATTTCTATAATACATACAACTTTTATAACTTTTCCAGTAACTTATTAGGAGCAATAAATGCTTTTGTTACAAGTTTCTTAAGAGCATACTAGCGCTCAGAAAAACTGCAAAACGGAATATGAGCTATAAATCATGATAGATGTTAAAACATAGCAAAAAAACACAGGATCATGACATGGTGTTGACCCTCAGAAATTGCTATAGCCCTTTCCCAAACTTTAGACTTTAGAAAACATTGTGGGAAAAGGAGAAATTGCTCGTAACGAGCAATTTTCCCTTTTCCCACAATGTTTTCTTCCCAATAAGAAGATTATTTTCCAATTTCATCTCATTTTGAAATGTCGTCTGCAAACTCTTTCAATTTGGGACAGTCGAAAGTTTGTTGTTTGGAAAAGGGTTAGACCCCAGTGGTAGTCATGTGCTCTTCCAAAATTTGATACACTTCGGAACAGTGACCCTTTTTAAAGGACTTGGGTGTCCATCTGCCAGTGGGAAAGAGGGCCTTGGGACTTTTTTGTGTTATATAAAAGTCAGGGGTGCCAAAATCATTGTCCAGCTTGGTCAGAGAAGTAAATTTTCTCTGGAATTTACTATAAAACCATTATACGAACAAGTGCAAAAAGAAAATTGGCATTTACTGACAAGTAAATAAAAAGCATATTTTGCCACTCCTGAAAGGGGGCATATAGAAGTCATCTTAAAAAGGCACCTTCCCAATTAGTTATTTCTTTAAAATCATGCAGTTTGTCCAAAAATTCAGAGTTGCATCAGCTTTCTTGTTTCCCAATTCAGCAATTTCAGAGGTATAACTTCCCGAAAATAACAGGCCTACGCCTTTTCCCAATTCAAGGAAAATAGGCCCCTGGGCATAGGAATAGAAATGTCTATTTATGAAAGGAATTATTATGGAAGAAATTAATACATATAACAAGATTTTATGAGTAAAAATTTAATCAAGGCATTTAAAGCTAAACAAAAAAATTATAATTCCGATATCATGCAACAAAAAAATCATTTTATGAGCCACTGAGCCACACCCTTACCTGATGGAATTTGTGTATATTCCCATTTAAATGGTATCGAGACTTCAAAACAAGACTATAGCAAGTCCTTCAAAATAGCGAAGGACTTTCTATAGTCTGGCATTGAAATCTCTATTAGTGCAAATTGGTATCCACTCTTACCCAAATGAACATTCCTCATTATCCAGAATTGAAAGAGTTTTAACTTTTAAAATGCTGGGTAATTTTGTAAAATAAAGTTTTTGTGTTATCTGCTTTCCAAAACCTTAAATATCTGATTAATTTTGATGAGGAAAGATACTCAAAGTAGCAAACAGGTTAGATCACAGGTCAGCCGCCAATTCATTTGGCGGCTGGCCTGGATCTAACCTGTTTGCATAAATGTGAAGTTAATTCCAGCACAATAAGGGTTAGGATGACATATACAGTTAAAACAGAACTGTAAGCCATTCCCCTAGGATTGGAATAATCGTTTGAAAAGGTAATCCCCATATTCAAAGTCGTCTGCAGCAAACATTTCTAAGTATTTTTAAGTCGACTTTGGAAGAAGACATTGCGACAAACGGAGAAATTGTTGTTATGACCAATTTCTCCTTTTGTCACACTGATTCTTAAAATCATATGTTGCATGCGTGTTAAACCACAGGGGTATAAAGCTATCCTGGGGTCAGGACTGTGTAATATACAATAGGGAAAAGGTGGATCTACTATAATCCTTGATGAGGGTTTAAGCTTTGAATTACTGTTGTTTCGTCTACCGGTCTTTTTATCTACAAAACAACTAAGAGAGTAGACCAAATTTGTTTCATCTACCAGTTGTTTGATGACTTTTTTAGTTCAAATGCGCAAAATACCATCTATTAATCAGAGGTTAACTGCTAATTGGATGCATGTTTGAAATTCATACTTCGATGATTTGAAGTCCCTTTCAATATCACAATTTCCCTTAATTCTAGTTATCATATTTTCCGAACTAAATTGCCAATACACACTCAATATGCCATTTTGTAGTTAATGAAGTGGGAAAGTCATTTAGTAAGTCATTAATTATTATTCCTACAATTTTCATATATGATCACACTATTTAATTCATGAATACACAATGTCATTATAAGAAATACAAACTAATAACAAAGTATGCAGTCATCAAAAGTGGCTTTGAACAAGGTTTAACCTTCTTTCACAATAGATGTAAAACAAAAAAATCTAAATAATGCAAAATGAAACTGATGAAATGGATAAAACGACATTAAATTACACATGTAGACAAAACAACCTCCCCTTTTGTGGGATAATATCAGTTAGACAAAATGAACGGTAGACGAAACGACGGTCACCGACAGCTTCCCCTGAGATATTCACTACAACTCTACCATGCATAAAACTAACCAAAAATGCACTTTATAAATAAGGAATAAGATAATAAAAGCTCAACAATTAAGAAGATTATAAAAATAAATATATTGCAAAATATGTAAACATAATGCAGTATAACTTCTCATAAAGGCACCTCTAAATACGCATCTAAAAAACAACAAATGTTATCTTAAAAATGTATGTGCTTTTCACTTCTCACCTAACTCAATTATGTAGCCTCAAAGCTATACCCTCAATTCGGAAATGAAAGCAATAGCATACAAAATTTAAAATGTATGAAAAAAAGGACAGTGGTCCAGGGAGAGCTTCGGTTTGATGATATTTGTACATTAACCCATTACCAAACACCAAATTTTCGACTCGCCCAAATTGAAAGAGTCTGCAGACAACATATCAAAATGCGATGTAATTAAAAAATAGTCTTCTGATATGACAGAAAACATTGTGGGAAAAGGAGAAATTGCCCATCAAGAGCAATTTTACTCCTTTTCCCACAATACGTTGATAGTCGTGTACAACAAACTGGTCAAATGTCTTTATTGTTTGGTAAAGAGTTAACCAATCAATCTAAATAAAAATGCAAAGCATCTTGCATTTTTGTGTTCTATGAATTGGGCCCTTAAAATGCACAGGTGTCCATAGTTATACTGGGGTCAGTACTATAGTAACATCATATTAACCCATTACCAAACAATAACGACATTTGACCAGTTTGTTGCAGACGACTCTGGAAAACATTGTGGGAAAAGTAGAAATTGCTCTTAACAAGCAATTTCTCCTTTTCCCACAATGTTTTCTCCCAAATTAGAAGAGGATTTTTCAATTTCATCACATTTTGAAATGGCTTCTGCAAACTCTTTCAATATGGGGAAGTCGAAAATTTAGCGTTTGGTAAATGGTTAAATAGTACCGACCCCAGAAATATAGACCCTTGTGATAAAAGGCACCCTCCAAATATGAAATTTGTTTAAAATCATGCATTTTTTCTCAAAAATTAAAAGTCATACAAGCTTTATGGTTACCCATTTCGGCAATTTCAGCGATAAAACTTCCCAAATTTAACAGACTTGGATCTCTACCCGATTTACTTGTGACTAGATGTGCATGAAATGCAAAACCAGACAGGTTATGTTTTAACACAAAAAAGACAGGAAATGCTGACAAACATTTCTCTCTTTTCCACAGAGTTACTTGCATTATTTAAATTCTTTATAATTGGTTTATATTACAAAGCCTAATAAACGTATCTTCGTCATAAATAATCTTCGAGGCAAAATGCATTTCAAAATCAATTAAGAGATTTTTGTAGTTTACTAATTCTTCTTCTTTTCATTTGCTTGTCATTTACCAATTAAGAAATGCAACTCCTCAAAACCATCAGCTTGGAGCGAAATATGAAATATATGTATGAACAGACAGTGTTTTAATTGCGAAATAGACTAAAAACCATCATGACAAAGAAAGAAATTGCTCAACATGAGCAATTTCTCCCTTCGTCAAAATGGTGTCTGAAAGCATCTGCTGCAGCTGTGGATAATTGAGTATCTACACGGTTATCAGTTATGTTGTCATGGTAACTAACTAACATATTTAACCAACAGCATCTATTCTCATGGTTTGGGAAATCTAATAACTGTAAGTCTATTCGCTCGGATCCTGGATTACCACCAGCATATATCCTCTTTCTGAAATATAAAAGCAAAACTAGATATGTATGTTTTATTCCCAAAATGTGAATATAAAGCTAAACTAGGTATGTATGTTTTATTCCCAAAATGTGAATATAAAGCTAATCTAGATATGTATGTTTCATTCCCAAAATTTAAAATCTTTATCTTTACGCATGATAAGCACAGAAAGACGTTAGAACAGAACAGAACTTTATTCAAACCCAAGTATAAACATATACAATAACGGTGATAAGTACAAATACAGTAAGACCATTTACCTGGAGATATTAAAATCTCGTGCTTCTTTGACCTGATCCTTAAAAAGGTGAGGTCATTGGTAGGGTCAAGGTCACGAACTGCGCTCCTGGCAAGAGCTGAGAACTGACTGACTTGTTGAGCATACTGTACAGTTGTTGAGTTGTCCATGGTTGTCCTCACAGGGATACCTGTCACAAGAAATGAAACATTCCATAGCCATATAAAACAAATGACATTTTATTTTGTTGTCTCTCAAATAAAGAAGGGTTTGCAGAAGTAAACATAAAATTATTGAAAAAGGGATCCTCTGAAACTGAAAATTTCGGTCTAATCTAAACAAACCTTAGTTTAACAGCTTCAATGTCATTTAGCATATTGTAAGGATTATTAACAAATTCCACCATATAAATAACTGGTCCAAATCGAAAGCAACAGCAGAAGACAAAATTTAGCATAAAAAAAACCACAAGCAATATCTTTACAATGATAGGTAAAAGCCATTGCAGCAAAAGATGAATTGCTAATTGGGAGAAATACATCCTTTTGTCACCATGGTTATTAAAGCATTCTGCAGCAGATTGCATCAAATTGAAGTATATTCATAATGGGGTATGGGTTAATGACTTAAAACTTTGAAAGAAAAGTCAAATGGATAATTTTGTCACAAACAAGTCTTTGAAATCTCCTACAGTTGCAGAAATCGCCTCTTCTGCAGCAATTATAATCATTTGTGAACTGTGTACTTACACTTTCTTTAATTTGCTTCAGATAAAATGGGATCTTTCCCTCAATTATTTAACTCACTAAATTTCTCTAATCAAAATAATTTTGATTTGTCTCATTTATCATATTTCTTTGAACTAATTACCATACAAAAGAATGTCCAAATGAAAGTGTCTTACACTTAACGATTGCGTAAAACTTGTTTAACTTCTTGACACCGGAGAGAGTTCACGCGTAATCGCTTATGAGTTTGCAGTCGGTCTACAAAGATCCAGAAATAACCTCTCATGGAATTCCAAATACTGTCACAGGGATTTGAACCATCACCAAAAGAGGCCATGTAATTTCAAGTTCTGCACTCTAACCACTAGGCCACAGAGATCTCATTAACCCTTTCCCAAACAATAACGACATCTGACCACTTTGTTGCAGGCGACTTTAGAAATCATTGTGGGAAAAGGAGAAATTGCTCGTAACGAGCAATTTTTCCTCTTCCCACAATGTTTTTTGCCCTTTCAAGAAGATTATTTTTCCAATTTCATCACATTTCATCTGATAACTCTTTCAATTTGGGACAGTCGAAAATTTGTTGTTTGGGAAAGGGTTAAAGAAAAAGAAACGTACCTTCTGAGTTGATTACCAGCAAGCCAGTTACACCTTTGTGAGAGGAGATTCTCTTTAGGATGTCATCTATGTCACTCTGTAAATAAAAAAATTCAATCAATCACTCAGGGGTGGCAAAATCAATTGTCCATATTGCCCAACTTGTCAGAGAGTTTTAACCAACAAGTAAAATTTTACTGAAATAAACTATTTAACTATCATACCGACAAGTGAAAAAAATGATTCGACATTTACAGACAAGTAAATCATAATCAGATACCGCCATCCCTAAAATCACAGTATGGAGCTTTTAATAGCCCCATGCAAGTCTCAATTCATGCTTGATTAAATTCTTCCCGACAATTAAGCCAGTTTAAAGGATTGACTTATTCGCCAAATTCACTGGAAAGCTGGCATTAACCAGGTAATCAGTTTGCGTCCTGAATGCAAACACGTCAATCTCGAAGTTTTGTGTGTGAAGATATTAATAAATCCAGGCCCAACTTAGGATTTGTGGGTGTCAATTAGGTCTATTAGAGTCAATTAATGATTTGTCCGGCAATAAAAGGTCAAAATTGAAAACAATCCATATAAAAAAATGACTTATTAGTGCGATATGTATAAGTAGAAAAGAACTTTAAGGAGGATTAAGTAAAGTACCATTTTCGGGGAGATGTTGGCTTCGTTTCGTTTGTTGACAACTTTCACTTGTAAGATTTTGTTGCTATGTCCGGCAAGAGTTGTCTAACTTTGGTAAACATAATCTCTACGCAAATTTGATGTTTACTTTTTTTACGATACTTTTTAATATTGACAGACTTTCAACATTATCACTTTGGTTAAATATTAGATACAATTCATCCGTCATTTTTTGAAAATACGTTAATGATATTTCTCTTAATCTCGAACAAAAAGAAATGAACCTGTGTACATGAAAAACCATATTCGATCAATGAGCCATGGATGTTTGGTCGATAAACATTTTGTTACTGTCCTTTCAATGTTTTCTCTTTCGTTCCAACAAAATTAAATAATAAGAAAAAATAAAGTACCAAATCGTCCAACTTTGAATAGATAGGAAAAACGTAAGAATAAATAAAACCAAAGTGATGTTTCTTATGTTCTAAGGTAGATAACTCTATCACACATATACACATTCTCTCTCGAGGTAGTTTCCCTTTGACCAATTTGTGTCTGTACCAAATGGGTATTTCTTCCACAGCATTAGTTATAACTTTATAAACACAAAATGTTCGTTTTTCTTGGTCATAATATTAAACAATTGTCCAAGCATGCAAGAAAAATATGGCCATTGTTAGCGTTTGGGAAGTGTACACTTTCTTACATACAATTCAATGGCAACAATATTTGAGCAACAAAGAAATGCCCAATTTTCCTGATTATAGACTTTGACTGGTCCAAATTAAAAACCAAATCAGACTACCAATATAATTAAAGAGGAACACAAGTCCCCTTTTTAAACTGAACAAAGCTCTTTTTATAGGTCAATCTTTCGTTCCGCGACGGGGTGATAGTCGAAATAAATGTGTGAAATAGCCTATTCAAGTAGGATCGGGCTGGGAAATTGAAATGTGTATCCAAAATACTTACAGTAACCTCTTGCCGCAATCCAGCCAGAGACATGGACATATAATTTATGTCTCTGATTTAGCATAGCTATTTATAATGCATGTTTTAGCCATGGACGGTGGCATTGTCCATGGCTAAAAAAATGCATTATAAATAGCAATATGTCGTAGATATTTACAATGCAACTGTTCCCAGCTATGGCCAACGTAATGTTTCCTAGTTATTTACAATGCAACAGTTCTTATCCATGACCAACGCAATGTATCCTGGTTATGTACAATGGAACAGTTCTTAGCCATGGCTAACACAATGTATCCTAGTTTAATTACAATGCAACAGTTCTCTAGTCAAGGCCAACGCAATGAATTTTATTATTTACAATGCAACATGTTTTAGCCATTGCCAATGCAACGCATCTTAGCTATTTAGTATTTACATTGCAACATTTCTTAGCACAACTTTTATGGTAGGCCTTAAACCTTCCACGTGATCATTTGACCAGACCAAAGGTGTTTTAACGATCTTTCATGCATCATTTCAACACCTATGTGGCTTAATCTATAAAATATGTGGGTACTCGTATATTCATATGGAGTTAAAATCGCGTCAACATTATTTCAGTTATGTTGCGATGCCCGACTTTCAGTGATGAAGGAAGACCTCATACTCAACTTCCTATAATGATCGGTCAAGGCGTGAAGAACCATCGACGATCAGTAAGTCAATCGAGAGACTCTAACCAGACACTCAAGAATGTTAATCGTAACTTTAATTCTTTATAACGTGCAGACAACTTTTTTTCTGAAGCAGACGACTTTAGCAAAAGCTTTAAAAAAAAAGGGGAAAAAACATTCAGCTCTGCTGCTGTGATATGTGAATATATTGAAAAAACACTGTGGCAAAAGGAGAAATTGCTTATGGCAAGCAAGTTCTCATTTTGCCACAATGTTTTTTGAAGGTCGCCTGCTGCAAGACTCAAACATATGTTGTTAGGTGGTAATGTGCCAAGCTTGTACACGGGTATGGCTCAAAACCATTGACTTACCTTTCTCCGCATTGATAAGCTTTACGACTAGTTTTGGTTCTAAGACGTAGTCTCCCGACTATCTTTCGGAGGACTGATGGTTCTACCCTGCTTAACACGTCCTTTTAAGACCAGTTTTGGTTCTTAAAAGGTGTCTCATGGTTGACTTGCGGTATACCGATGATACTGTCCTGCATTACCAGCCCACATAGTAGACCAGTTTTGGTTCTTAAAAGGTAGCCTCCCGGCTGAATTTCGGAAGACTGATGGCTCTATCCTGACTAACCAGCCCTTATCAAATTAACAGCCAGTATTGTTCTAATATGTTGTCTGCCGGTTGACTTTCGGAGGACCGATGGTTCTACCCGGCTAAATTAGCCCTTTTAAGATTAACGACTAGTATTGGTTTTAAGAGGTAATCTCCCTGCTGACTTACGGAAGACTGGTGGTTCTACCAGGCTTCACCAGCCCGTATAAGATTCACGACTTGTATTGGTTCTGAAAGGTAGTCTCACGGCTGACTTGCGGAAGACCGATGGTTTTACCCGGCCTAACTAGCCGTTATCATGCCGTTATAAGATTTACGACCAGTATTGGTTCTAAAAAGGTAGTCTCATGGCTGACTTGCGGAAGACCGATGGTTCTACCCTGCTTCCCCCAGCCCTTAAAAAATTAACAACCAGTGTTGGTTCTAAGAGGTAGTATCCTGGCTGGCTTTCGTAATACCGATGGTTCTATCCGGCTTAACCAGCCCTCATAAGATAAATTTACACCCAGTATTGGTTCTGAAAGGTAGTCTCACGGCTTATTTGCGGAAGACCGATTGTTAACCTGGCTTAACCAGCCCTTATCAGATTTACGACCCGTATTGGTTCAAAGAGGTAGCCTCCAGGCTGAATTTCGGAAGACCGATGGTTCTACCCTGCTTAACCTGCCCTTACGACCAGTATTGGTTCTGAAAGGTAGTCTCACGGCTGACTTGCGGAA
This sequence comes from Cerastoderma edule, assembly GCA_947846245.1. Lineage (NCBI taxonomy): Eukaryota > Metazoa > Mollusca > Bivalvia > Cardiida > Cardiidae > Cerastoderma > Cerastoderma edule. The sequence goes on along the minus strand of OX401410.1, from coordinate 13,960,888 downwards.
GACCGATTGTTAACCTGGCTTAACCAGCCCTTTTAAGATGTACGACCAGTTTTGGTTCTAAGAGGTAGTCTCCCGGCTGAATATTGGAAGATCGATGGTTCTACCCGGCTTAACCAGCCCATACATTTAATATTCACGACAAGTGGTGGTATTGAAAGGTTGTCTCATTGCTGAATTTCGGAATATCGCTGGTTCTACCCTGATTAACCAGCCCTTATCAGATTTACGACCCGTATTGGTTCGAAGATGTAGTCTCCCGGCCAAATTTCCGAAGACCACTGTATCTACCCCGATTCACCAGCCCTTTCGGAATGCCGATGGTTCTATCCGGCTTAACCAGCTCTTATAAGATTAACAACCAGTGGTGGTTCTGAAAGTTTGTTTCCCGACTGACTTGCAGATAACTGATGGTTCTACCCGGTTTAATCAGCCCTTCTAGGCAACAGACTTTGAGTATACCTCCGTCTATAATAGACAGGACATCGATGTATATCTAAAATACTGTTGACGCGATGTAAAACGATAACTGAGATTCTTAAACTTGAGAGTCGTTCCGGCCCTCTTGCAGCTGAAATACTAAATCTGGATATTTGATTTTGCGGTTTAAAGTGAAGAAATTCCCTCTAACTCACAATGACCATTGGTGAGGATTGGTTGTTTATGCGATGTCTAATTCTGGCTTGGACAGATTCGAATGTTTGCTAGTACTGGTCATATGGTCCAAACTGTAATTACGTTATGAATAAAATATTTGTGTCTGGATTAACCGGACTAAGGTTTGAACGGCTTTCCAACTGAGAGATACTCTTTCTGTCGAGATACGTTGTGCAATCGTTGATTTTTTTTTTCAACAAAAAGATATGGCATGGCCACTTTTGTAGAAAATTCAAATCAAGACATAGTCATCATAAAAGAAATGCGCTCATAAAGAGAAAATAGTTAGCTTATCAAGAGCAAATAACTTCTTGGTCCACAATGATTTCAATCTTTATCAGAAATGAAACTGTTTGTTGATTCTTTGAGCGATTTTTCAATTAGCAAACATAGCATCATAGATAAAATTCTGTAGACTTAGAAGTTGTGTATGACAAAACTAATGACTGGATAGCATTAACCTGTGCTAAGGTCTTCATTGAACCATCAAGAAACGTAAGGGGTTGATCATAAACTATTTAAAGGATTAAAAACCCTTTTTGTAGCATGCGACATTAAGAATCATAGTTGACAAAAAGGAGAATTTGCTCAATATTATCATCTATGATTTATCCAGTTAATTATAGAATTTAAGAAATATAGTCTTTCTTGGACCATTCGTTTCAACACTTATAGTGCTGTTACCGACTTCATGCATATGCAAACAGGTTGGACCCAGAACAGCCAGCGCCAAGTAAATTGGCGGCTAGCCTGTGATCTTACCTGTTTGCTACTCTGGGCATCTTTCCCCTCCAAAATTAAGAATATGTTAGTTTTGGAAGCAGACGACACAAAAATATCCAGCTTTCCAATGGTTAATGCATTCTAATGAAACTATACTCTTCTAACAATAAATACTCTGAATATGAAAACCAAAATATGTAAACCGTTATATATCTCTTTCAGGTGGACATCCCAATTCAATTAACTAATCAACACAAACTTTCAGAGGATATTTATTTTGATCAAGACATGAGATTTCATATTAATAAATGAGAACGTTAAAATGAACCTTGAACATTGCCAATGTTAACTATTAATGTAACCAATATATATACACATCCTTACAAACACACACCTACACACTCACAATAAACCTGTCTTTACATATACTGAAGTTCTAAAACTTCCATTAATACTTTTTTCTTTAATTTTTTGTCCAAGGTTATAAATGAAGGAGAAATCAGTTGAAGAGAACTTTGAGTTCATTTTGATTTGCATCAGCCAAAATAATGCATCAAGGCTTATCAGAAACTACTGTCAGTTTTAAGATGAAGTAATCAAGAAGTTTCTGTCACTAATATGTTATCAAATGCAATCCATTATGGTTCTTTACTTTAAAACACAACAACCTTAGATAAATAAATAAATAGATTTAGAACTGTCTTAAGTAAGTTTGTAACTGTACCAGTAAAAGGCTGATTACAAAGCCTTTCCATTGCATCAGAATTAAAACATGTAAATACTTCAAAGGTCATTTAATTTAGCTTTTTAACACAACACTAAAGTTAAAATCAGCAAGAAATATATCTAATCAAGACCCTTTTTTCTCTTTTTGTGACAGTCTTGCCTTATACTGCAAGAGGATTAAAAAAAATAATCATTAAGAAAAGGTAAATCTTTGTTGAATCGTTTTAAACAATCATCTGCATAAGACTTCAGATTCAATCAGAGAATTTAATATGTTTCACACTTTATATTTCATAACAAAAGTCCGTGAAGACAACAATTTGTTGATAACATGGAGAATAATGGCGTATTTTCCCTTAAACAGCTGGTCCTTTAGGAGTCATTTGGGTTTTGTATCACGATCAGGAAGTATTCTTTATCTGAAGAGAGACATAAACAACCATGGTTAGATACAAATTTTTGCACTTACAATCTTCCTATATATCGAGGGTTCAATGCAAGACTATCGTAAGTGTTTCATAGTCATGAAGCACTTACTATAGTATTGCATTGAACCCTTGAATTATGTGTCTACACTTAAACTTTTAAAACTATCCAGACATTAAATAAGCCGTCACTTTCAATGCTTTCCTTAATATATATTATATATGGCTTATTAATGTAGAATACCCATAATCCACCCATTTTGAAACTAATTCTTTCGTTGGATGTATAACCTAGTTCTCGTTATACATCGGTTGAGGCCAGAACTATTAAGCTAAATGCAAACAGTTCCGGTCTCAATCGGTATTTATCAAGAACAACTGAAGTAATCCGACAAAAGAATTGGTTTTGAAATGGCAGACTATGGGTATCATACCTTAAAGACAAGCCAAGCCAATGACTCATGTAGTAGTTGTGTCATTAGGAGACGTTGCACCATTGTTCATGATGGTTTCCTGACAATGCTCATGAAAAATACTTTTCATACCCTTAAACAACAGTTTTCTCTCTAAATTTACAACAGTCACATCATTCCATATAGATAGGTAAACACAAATCTCAGCAGGCACCCCTATTAATTCCTTTCACATACATCATGATCTAATACAAACATGCACAAATGTCTTAGAAATCATCACTCAACTGTCAAAAATGTCATTACAACACATCCATTGGTTTCCATGTAACATTTTAAAGTAAAAATATGTATAAAGAACATTGCATTATACATTTGGCTAAGTTTGAAACAGTCAAGCTAAGATTGTTAAACTGAAAGAATAATTACCGGTTACGAATTTGGTCTACAAATAAAGAAACACTTATGTCTTTCTTGGCTTCTTTTTATGTAGAACAAAAAGATAGTAAAAGTTCTGGAATAGTCAAAATGATTCGATGTGAAGATTGCTTTTATTTTCTGATGGGGCAATCAAACCTCAAAATTTCACAAACGATCCAAAAAGTGGAGGAAAAAATTGCCGTTAACCAATTAAGAAACGCTAAAAAAGGTTATTCACACTCCAGTATGCATGCACAAATGAAGATTATTGGGAGCAGAAAAATTGTCACCTAGTTTCAATCAAACCATTATTACAAGGTAAATATGAGGAATACCAACATGTATTTGGATTGATTGAAAAGGGCTTAATTCATAACTGTGAGTATTGAGTAATGTCATTTGATATCTTACTGTAATAATGGAAATATCAATCAGTGCGACATCATTTTTCAATATTTTCCGTTCGCGTCAAAAGACTAGGTTCTGGAACTGTAATATTAGAGTGTTACATATCTCAACACTGAATGGTAGTAACTTTATGAAACTTTGACACATTGAAAATCTTTACAAATGAAAAAGTTTTATTCTTACATTATAACCCTAATTAGGGGATATAATCAATACAAAAATTATCAATGAAGCCTATGGGAAATTTAATCCTTCTGTCATGATGTTAAACCTGTTTGATTTTTGAGAAAAACTCACAAATGATTCTGATTAAGATTTCAAAAAACAATGGGGGATGGTAACAACAACTTATACCATAACATGATGTGACAACATGATCATTGTTTGTTAACTGCTTTATATTTTATAGCTATTATAGTCAGTCTATGTATAGAAACACTGGAAGATGTTTGATATAACAGTCCCAGAACCTTTAGAAACCCTTATCTCTATGTACAATCCTTTCAAAATAAGATGTCAAAATAAACTCAAACTTTACTACAGTTGAGAAATATCTATCAAAGTAGCAAATCAAAAAATGAATATCTAGTGCATAATAACTTAAGTTTTGTTTCTAATTCTAAATACTATAATATAATGGTCTTTATAAAATAGAAGTTTTTTCACCTTCCCACAAAAAATGAATATCATGACATAAAAATATTTTGTTTAATTTTGCTTTTGCCAAAATGCTTAGGGGAAATTTGTTAATTGTGAAGAAACAGTTTTCAGTAAAAATTACAAGAACACACCTTTAAGGATAAAAATAAGTAAGGGTCAACTAAAAAAGAAAATCATAAGATGCAGGGAAATAAGCAGAGAAAAAAATACAAACACATACATCTATCAATATACAAAAAATATTACTAAAACAGTAAACAACACATAAAGTGATGTTCATTTACATAAACATAATCTTAAAAAAATAAATAAAAAAATTAGTGCTTAAAGTCTTGCTGAACACAAGGATAGTTAGATAAGATATTTTGAGTCTACAATGAAACAGTTCTATAAAACATAGAACATGTTCTCCTTTTTACATTCCTCTATTTAGATACAAAACAAGTACCTGCACAAAATGTGGGTAAATGAAGAGACAAAGATGGCTTTTTAAAGATTTCAAAACTACAATTCTCTTACACTAACCCTTAGAATGCTGGGTAACTTTCTAAAAATAGATTTTTATTTTGCCTGCTGTCCAAAACCTTAAATATCAGCTTATTTTTGATGGCGGCTGGCCTGAATCTAACCTGTATGCATAAACATGAAGTCTGTTCTAACACTATAAGGGTTAAGCAGACCCTTCAAGTCTCCTGCATGATCACAATGATCATTATCCTGGCAAGAGAGTTTCAAATACTTTTCAGTTTTGAACAACAAACCTTCAATTTTTATCCAAGTGTTTCACACTGAACTCATAAAAGAGAAGAAAAAATCCTCATAAACAAAAAGAGTCACCCTTCAGAAGACAGTTTATGTATAAAACATGCTGATCACATCTGTACACAAAATTATAGAGATCCCAATTAAAAAAGGAATTCCACTTCTAACTGCTGCATTCCTTTTCTAAACCGTATGCTATTCCGAAAGCTAATTAGAATTGTCATTGTCGGTACTTCGAAAATAAGATATACCAATTTTTGTTTGTTCAAAAACATTTTTTGCTGCATTCAAGTTATAATAAAGGAGTTTTAAATTAAGGATTGATATAAATGTACACTTCATACTTGTTTCCTTGACATTAGTATACCAATCAAGAGATTCCCCTCTTACAGTATCATCAATAAATCAGAAATTCAATACAAACATTTTCAGTCAGAAAAAAGAGTATTTCACCATATTTTTTTGTTTCTTTTACATTGATTGTGAAAGAAGCTTGAAGCTTGTTAAAGTCACTCTCAATGACTTCTTCCTGGATACTTAACCAGAATTTGCGCCGGTTTGTGGGTTAGCCCCAGAAATTTTCACCCCGCCTAATGGGGATTCGAACCCGGGACCCTCTGTACAAGAGCCCGATGCTCTACCTCTGCACCAATGTCACCAACACTGACTGCATCCATAAAATAGAAAGAACTGTCCTATATAAACCAATGTATCAGCCATCTGGCATCTAATGGAGTTTTTTCTCTGTAAAAACCTTCATCTTTATTCAAAAGTATGTACAAAATTCAGATCAATATGTATTACACGCTCTTAAAGATTTACTACATGTTTATGACATGCATAGGGCAAAAGTAACTTTTAACACTTTCACAGAGAAAAATGACTGCTCTTCCTTGAAGTCCAACACAGTTCAAAGAAGCAGACACTTTTCTCTAAATAAAAATATCAAGATAAACAGGTAAAATTACATTACACAACACTTACAGATCATCAAATGCCAAATGGAAATGGTAATACATGGCTACTACATCAACCTGTATTATGCTGGAACCGACTTCATGCTTAATATGCAAACAGGTTAGATCCAGACCAGCCACCAATTTACTTGGTGGCTGGCCTGTGATCTAACCTGTTTGCTACTCCGAGAATCTTTTCTCATCAAAATTAAGCAGATATTTAAGGTTTTTGAAAGCAAACAACAAAAAAATCTTATTTTTGGAAAATTATCCAGCATTCTAAGGGTTAAGAACGGCCACCCAAAGTAATCATTTGCCCGATACAGGTCATTATGTCATTTCTCATCAGCTTGCTACATTTATGTTTTAGACAGTTAAGACCAGTCTAATCAGTTCTTACTCAGCATTTTTTTGCCCATGAATTGGGAAAAGGCATAGGCCTGTTAATTTTGGGAAGTTTTAACGCTGAAACTTCCGCCAAAAAGCTGATGTGACTTTGATATTTGGGAAAACTGCATGACTTTAAAAGAAATTTCCAATTGGGATGGTGCCTTTTATAGGCTTCTGTTATATAAAGTTAAAAAGCCCTGTTGCTTCTATCCCTTAATGGAGATGAAATGAAATCTACAGCATTGTATCCAAAGGAAAATAATTATTTGTAGCAAGTTGTTTCTCCTATTGTCATGACCATTTCATTTTGCTTCTTTCCATGATATCTTACTACATGAAAATGGGAATGTTCATTTTCATTTGCAGCAACTTGAAAATCCTTTCTCAGGATGTTTGTTTTTATAGCAGGTAACATACAATCTAGATATTACTGAGGTCAAGAACAGAGTCGATTTCTCCTGGCTCATTTCTTTATCAATTCTCAAAACCATATACGGTAATGTGGATACTCATAAGAGTTACCTTTACAGGTTTTTTTAAAAAAATCTTCTGGTGAAAGACTATAGTACCGGTATGTCCTTATATCAAGACAACTGTATCAACATATCAACTCATATCAGAAAATCAGTTCAGAACAATCATGGTGTTTTTTGTGTTATAAAACAGGCGCACCCCATAAAAGGCACCTTCCCGATTGGACTTTTCCTTCAGTCATTCTGTTTTCCAAAAAATTCAAAGGCGCATCAGTTTTTTGGTTCCTCAATTCAGCAGTTTTCTAAAAATTCAAAGTCACACCTGCTTTTCTTAGATTACCCAATTCAGTATTTATATCAATACATCTTCCCAAAGTCAGCAGGCCTAGGCATCTTCCCAATTTCAAAGGAAATAAGAAGGATTCAATGCAAGACTATAGTAAGTGCTTCATAAACATGAAGCACTTACTATAGTATTGCACTGAACCCTTGATTAAGCCCTGACAACATCTGATGAGAATGACACAGTGAGATTGACATACAGAATATGGTGTAGGAAATGTGAGTGTACCGTACATTCACAATTAGCCCAAATAAGGGCCCACGTTGAACAATGTCTCCTTAAGCAGCGGTCGGGTTCTGGATAACTATCAATAAATAGTCATTGTCTAGCCCAGGAAAAAAGACATATAAATAGGTTAAACAAAGATAAACGAACCATGCAAGCTCGACAAAAACAGAAAACAGCATACACGTAGTTAAAGCTCTATATTTACAAATAACAAATGTAACAATTATTGTGTTATACTGTGGCCACCCCACGTGACTTTCTGTGATCTAGAGCGGTATTTTTCGAATGTCAACACTGTCGAATTAGGTAAGACTTTTGTCCATTTCTTCGTCGATATTAGGTGTATTTCATTTAAACCAAGATGAGGGCAATCAGATAACAAATCTACATAATCGCGATCCAGTCTGTGCTAAAAATAGAACTTAAAAATCAAGATATTTGGGACCACTTTTTCAGAGAGACAGAAATCTTGAAATACCGCCCTGGTGACATTGTAATGAAATGTCGCGGCCCATTGACTTGACTTTTAAAAACTTTTTAAGAACAGACTTGAGTGTTGATAATGTAGATTTGCTATCTGACGGTCCTTGGTTTGGTTTCATTGTTATACACCTAATATTGACAATGAAATGGACAACAGTCTTCCCTGAACCGACAGTGTTGACATTAGAAAAAAAACGCTCCAGATCACCAAGTCATATGGGGTAGCCACCGTGATGTTAGTGACAAATTTTATCATAAAGATGATGTACAGCTATTTTTCTAGTATATACACAAGAAGGAGTACATATATTCCATCAGACAATTCACTAATGATAGGCTGTTGTATAATCTACCTATCATCTTAGAAGATTACACCTTTAATCTATATCATCCACTCATGTTTAATATTTTAACTTTGATGCTAAACATAAAGTTCTTAGATAAAAATTGTTTCATACACTGTTCTTTTCTTTCTCAACACCCATTACTCAATAATGCAAAACAGTAAATCAAGTTTAAACATAAAAAAATAAATTTCTTAGCAAATACAGTATTGTGTTTCGGTATGTTCAGTAACATATTAAATGTCTGTGTGGCTGTTATCATACAATTAATAAATTAAGCTTAACAAAATAATTAACTGCATCTCCATATAACATAAACTTGAATTCATGGCATTTACTGCAGAAGACTTTTTTAAACCACATTGACAATAGAATAAATAGCTCAAAGGTAGCAAGTTGTTGTTTCGTTACAATGGTTTATACCCAGTTCTCTAAAGAAAATATTTTTTCACTTTTCAGTTTTTTGTCTTTTGATATTGCTCTTAAGGAGGAATACCTATAACCTGTACTAACATATACATGTTTCTTGTTCTCTTATTGGTAAAGGGGTTAAAAGGACTAGCATATAACAAACTTCACCATGCAATCACATACAAAACAACTCAAGCATACAAAACTTATAACAAATGTGTATTTAACAATAACCTCAAATTAAACTTGTTCATTTTGATGAAGTATTGCTAGTAAGTATCGCATGATTAAAAAAAATCTTCACACAATTTAATGACGTTATGTTCAGTCTTACTTTGATTAGATCTATACAATCGAAAGAAATCGGTGTTTTTCTGGAAAGCCTTATTTTTGCCAGAACCAAATTACTGCAGTCATATAACAGATAATAATCTGTCATATTTGACTTATCATGACCAAGTTTCACTATCCAAAATATGATATTGCCAAGATTCAAACCTGCACCCTACATTACTTTAATACAGCACTTTGTCAATGTACTTGAGAGTTATGAGACAAAGAATGGAATGTTTATGCAATTTTAAACAATTTTCCTTTTTTCACAATTTTATCATTTATATAATGAAGTGTAAAAGTATGGCAACAACAAATTTCAGTACATTTCTTAACTCATTTTGTTTCATTAAACCCACCAAGGACTTCAAATTTCATTTCTGGATCATCCTAATGTAATGTCATCTCAAGGGTTCAACACAAGGCTATAGCAAGTGCTTCACAAACGTGAAGCACTTACTATAGTATTTTGCTGACCCCACAATCTGTTCTGTTAATACTCAAGGAAAAAATCAACATTAAAGATAATCACCTGGTGCTATCATGATTTCATGTTTCTTCGATCTGATTCTGAGGAATGTGAGGTCATTCTGTGGATCAATATCCCTTACAACCCCTCTCGCCTTCTGGATCAGACTGTGGATAAGGCCAGCATACTGGACTGTTGTCGAGTTATCAAGTGTGGTCCTTATAGGAATGGCTGAAATTATAAATACAGTACATATGTGATGGCTTTTTGGGATTCTAAAGCTTTTTTCACTGATCAGTTAGTTGTATTCAATTAACAATTCTGCCAAAGTCATTTTCCAGTGATCCATACCGGATTCTTATATCTGGAACTTATCGATTTGTATAAGGTGAAAAAAAAATAATGCGGGTCGGTTTGTACTGGTTATCAAATTGACAGAAATATGTAGGGTTTTATTTCGTCAGAAGCATATGTAACATTTGCTGATGTTTTTTTCATGTTTAATGTTGATCACAGAAATCTAGTGTATCTCATCAGTCCAGGACTTTCCATAATCTGATAATGTTAAAGTCACTAATCTCTAGCCAGTAGAGAAGATCTTTCATGGTGTACATACCTTCTGAGTTTACGACAATTACTCCAGTTACACCTTTGTGAGATTGAATTCTCTTGATTGTTTCCTCTACTTCAGCCTAGAAAAAGAAAGTTGCTGTTAAAAGTATGTTTGGGTTTATACAATTTTTAACTGAAAGACAATTAAAAAAAAAACCAGAACTGACATCAGTTGTCTAAATTCAATTCATACAACAGAAAGTCATGATTCCCAAGAAAAATGACAGATTGGGGCAACAAAAGTGATGCAGACGTAGTGTCTGCCTCTTGTAACACCAAGTGTCCTGGATTCAATCCCCGGGACTAAACTTCAAATTGATGCAAGTACAGGAAGCAGTCATAGAGATTGAAATAAATAAGCTTCAATATTCCGTCACAATCAATGTTAAATAATTACATTTAAACTAATGACAGATTGAACAGTGTCAGGCATTGGCATGGGAGGTATTTATTTTACAGAAAAAAACATTATTCTTTTGATATCTGAAAGAAATTAGTGAATACATAATTCATTATTGAAGTAGCAGACGGCTTCGAATGGGTGTTAGCCAAATTTTTAATTTGAGAGTTGGAACCCTCTACTTCCAATTCTTTATGTACAGTGCTCACTTTTGAGCATTATCTGTGTTCCCTGGATAACCTAACTTGGCTGTGAAATGTGTCTTACTAGAGGACTCTTTACAGTGAAATAGATGATCGCCATCGAGGATAGAACCCAGGTTTTCCGGTCTCTTGTCCCAAACACTAAGCATTTCACCACTACAGAATCCTTGTTATTATATTACATAGATAGGTTCAGACATCTGTTGGTAAAACAAACCAATGCTGATGTATGAACGGTTTTCACCATTCCATTTTTTTTGTTCATCAAAAGACACCGCAACTGTCATCTTTTGGAAGGTCCCTGTTGGGTGAAGATACAATATCACCAACAGAAAACAGGATAGTTGTTAGCAAGACGGACGGCTTAAAGATTATCATAACGGGATCAGACAAACAGAAATGAATCTCATGACTCATCCAAAATAGATAAACTCAATGGTGACAGTGATGTTTATTTGGTGAAAACTTGTTGTTTACCGCACGTTTTACATCACAGTATTTGTTCTTCATAGGAGACAAACCAACAATAAAGATTTATCCGTAAATAAAAGCGATCTATTTACCATTTTTGTTTGTTTTTCGCAGATGTTCCTATCTTGCCCAGACAACTACCGAGTTTGATGTGTTGCTTAGTTTCTGCGCATGCGCTGTGCCGTTTCCGTTGACCAGGACTAATCTCGTTAAAACTTTTACATATAAAGCAATCATTTGATGCTTGTAAAAAAGATATTGAAAATTAAATCAATTAAAACTATTATAAAAATTATGATGAACAAATATTTGTTTTGTTTATATGCCTATTTTCCCTAATGAGTAAGAAGTTATTGTTTTTATTTGAGATTATTTTTTACCCAAAGGGGATTTCCCAAATCAAAATAATCCAGACGATATAAATTTTTCGCGTTAGCACACTTAATGCCTGGATTAGTCGAAAAGGGGGTTTCCGCCGTCGTGTGATATACACATGGGTTTATTTAATCTGACATTCTTTTAAACAAAACCGTCGACATCGACCTAGGCATTGTAGTGTATCTTCCCAACGGTTCGTACCCCCATCATAAATAAGGTCAAAATTATTCGACGTGAAGATTGCCTTTATATTTCTGATGGAGCATATTGACGGGAAATATTGACCAATTCAAACAATTCTCAATATTTTCCTATCACGTTAAGTTAGCTTGACTAGGGCGACATTGATGCAGGGGTAGAACGTCGGGCTCAAGTACCGAGGGTCCCGGATTCGAATCCCTGTAACTAAGGCGGGGTGAAAATTCCCGGAACTAACCCATCAACCGGCGCACGGATGGTAAATTAGGGGAAACGATACATTAGCCTGGCGCCTGGCCCGTACGTATACCCCGAACGAGTGTAGATCTAATGCGGGTATGCATGGGCCAGGACCCCAGGCTAACAATAAATTAGTACTCTGATTGAGATTGAGATAAAATAAAGGATCTATAATGAAAAAAGTCCACGTGTAATTGTAATGTAAAGGACAGCGGTTTAGGGCCCGGGTTGAGCTTCGGCCTCCAGACAAGGGTCGTGGGTTCTAAGCCCGGGAGTAGTGGGTCTTGCGTGCAACCCTCATAATCTTCATTCGACGTGAATATCATGTATAAACAGAGACATAGATAACATGTTATCTATGTGCCTGGTTTAAAGGAAGCAAAATCGAGAGTGATTAATAAAAGTTGTAAGAACTTGCTTCACAATCGATGTAAAATAAATAAGTATAATATAATCTAGTTGAAAAACATGGATTTCGCCTTTTTTATTGCAAGATCTACTCTTTTTCATTTGGGAAAATAAGTGTTCTTGATTTTTTAGCTTTCAAATATTAAACACAAAAGTTTTGAATAGATAACGGCAAAATGTTTAATTTCATAATAAATAAAGTTGTATATAAATATAGATGGCTGGCCTACCTGTTGACCCTTAACCCCTTACCAAACGCCTAATTGTTGACTGTCCCAAATTGAAAAAGTTTGCAGACGACATTTCAATTTGTGATGGAATTGAAAAATAATCTTCTGATATGACAGAAACATTGTGGGAAAAGGAGAAATTGCTCGTTAGGAGCAATTTTTCATTTTCCCACAATGTTTTCCAGGGTCGCCCATAACAAAGTGGCCAGATGCCGTTATTGCTTGGTAATGGGGTAATTCTAAATACAATGCACCACACTTTACCGCATATACTGAAAGGTAGGCTTACTTCAGAAACCATGGATGGATAATGGATAAATTGCTCATAAATTGATCACAAAGTGCTCATAATGAGCGATTTATCTTTTTATTTCACAATTGCGTCCGCTCCATATCGCATGTATCTTTTATATGTTTTTCATGTCGTTTGTTTTCTTCTGTTATTGTTCTTTGACAGGACCAGATTCGTATCCCTTTGTGGGGTGATGGGGTGATTAATTTTCATATCTTCCTACCGCCTCGTCTCGGATAATTAAGAGCAATCTGTACGAGGGAATATAGATTAACATCGGCCCTCATATATTCATGTTAAGAGTTGCTCGTTCATAGAAAAGAAAATTTGAAAGTCAAAATAAAATGTCATTGAAATAATACAGTTTTTGTATTCTTCTTTTATACGCAATAAGAATACGCTATTGAAATCATAATTAATTCAGGAAGCGTCATTTTATCTAAGTATTTACTGTTTGTATGCAGTAAATCTCAAAAGCTATATCACGCTTTTTGATTAAAATACATCTTAACTAACTGTGTATACAGACTTTGAAGACTTAAAAACGATGTAATTTTGCTTCCAATAACTATTCTTCAGTGCGTTTCTTATAACAATACAGCTGTCGTGCCGTTTTAAAGAAATTAGTTTTTTTACTTCCAAATTTTCTCACATCTGTGAACAAACACCTTTAACCCTTTACCAAACGCCAAATCTTGACTGCCCCAAATTGAAAGAGGTGGCAGACGACATTTCAAAATATGATGAAATTGAAAACTATTCTTCTGATAAGGCAGAACACATTGTGAGAAAGGGAGAAATTGCCCGTTAAGATCAATTTCTCCTTTTCCCACAATGTTTTCAAGAGTGGTCTGCAAAAAACTGGTCAAATGTCGTTATTGTTTGTAATGGGTTAATCAAGCAATTTTCTACTGTGACGCAAGGATTTCTACTCAATATCAGAAAGAAAAGTAATCATTATTTTTGCTATTCCTTTTGACTAAACATAAACTCCAATAAAAGGAAGAGTGAACTGTTTCTTTGACCCTTATAGTGACGGAACCGACTTCATGCTTATGCAAACAGGTTCGATCCAGGCCAGCCGCCAAGCAACTTGGCGACTGGCCTATGGTCTAACCGGTTTGCTACCCTGAGTATCTTTCCTCATCAAAATTATGCAGATATTTAAGGCTTTGAAAGCAGACAACACAAAAACATATTTTTAGAGAATTATCAAGCATTCTTAGGGTTAAGTTAAGAATTCTTTTATTACAGTTATCATATTACATAATATCTGCATCACATACTACGTATGTACACTGTATGTTTTTTTTTATACATAACCTGACGTAACACCCGTGAATAGAAAATAAACGGACCGAATTTCATCGAATCGGAGAAAGCTAAAAGTAAGTCAGGTCTATTTGTAAGGGAGGGGTAGGTAGAGAGGAATAAGTGATTGGTAATAAAGCACAGCCGGAATAGATTTAAAAATAGCATCTCATACCTGAGCCATGTTCAAAATGTAAGCTGCATGCGGTGTTCTTTTGCTGGTATCCTAATTCAAAATTATACGATAGCCTAAGTTAAGGTACCAGCTAGCTAGCGCATTAATTTCCATCCTATTCTGAACATATATCTGTTTATACTTACTGGAAATATTCGCTGCGGGTAAGTAGGTACACATGATATTGTTTTTGGATCCTTTTGCCACCCTGTGTTGTTATTTGTTGCAGAATCTGAACACCATGTATAGTGTTTCCGTTTGTACGTTCATGTTTTAACTAACATATCATAACATGGTATCGCCTTTAAGTAGATCGTAGTTCACTGTTTCATTTTTTTCTCGAGTAGCCTAATATATTCATTATATATGTATATTGTATAGAAAGTTGGCACGGTCGAACATAATTTTAACTTTTTCTTACAATGTTAGATGTTTCGTCAAGTACGAACCTTGTTGAATCGGTGGTGTGCAAATACTTGCTGTTTAAAAAACTATGACATGACTTTTATCTTATCTGTCACAGACGGTTGAAGAAACTACTGTTACAAAAAGGGAATTGCTCACACGAACCACAGGTGCTTGAAATCGATCATATTCCATTACATGCACTATATATACTATATTTGAATATAATATATAATATAGTCGAAACAGTCGAGACAGTCACAACTAACATACAACATAAGAATACCAAATAATTTTTCATACTGAATTTAGACTTCTCTCTAATTTTCATACAAGGGAAACTTTATAAGGTAAGATTTTACAAATAGCCGAAAATATATTGTTGTTTTAATCATTGTCTGACTGTCCTCGAGCTCACTTTGCAAATGATTCAGTGATTTTGTATCGTTTCACATGTTTATGGGCAGTTTCTGAGATTTTCTTCGGAAAAAATCGCATAACTTCTTTGATTTTTCTAAAGCTGTTTTCTATCAAACACGACTTTCGTTATTCGATTCCCTCAGAGCGTTTTGATAAATTGTCTTAACCATTTACCAAACACCAACTTTTTGACTGTCCCAAATTGAGAGAGTTTGCAGACGACATTTCAAAACGTGTTGAAATCGAAAAAAAAAACATTGTGGGAAGGGGAGTAATTGCTCGTTTAGAGCAATTTCTCATTTTTTTCATAATGTTTCCAGAGTCGTTCGCAACAAACTGTTTAAAAGTCGTTTTTGTTTGGTTATGGGTTAACCCTCTTGATGTACTTTATTTTAGCCCACTTCGACATGAGGCAGTGGGCATGAGAAACTACTTTAACAAAAACAGAATGTTCTCGTCACGAACTTATTCTGCGTTAACCCCGATTTTTTCTCTATCCAACAGCATACAAGATTGCAGTTTGCTATACCTGATAACTGTCGTCTATGGTAGATTTGGTTCACAATCCGAACTTATCGGGTTTATCCAATGAAAATGTATTACTCAGATCACGGATATATACGAGTAGTTTAGATTGATGTACGATGTGTATTTCTCAGCTCATGGAAATACCCGAGTAGTAACGATTGTTTGGACCAGGTATAAATGTCGTTTAGGGGGATTGTTCAGTTTAAGCAAACATAGTTGTTCGCTTTCCCATCCCTCACAGGCTCGACATGTATTAGAGCAACTGTTCGTTTTTGACAAGACCCAAATTCTTTCACGTCCATTGGTGGATTCATGTTGTAACACAAGGTAAAGTGGATGCAATTATTGCTATTGCTAGCTGTGTCATGTGTTTACTGACGATGCTGATAAATCTTTTCGACAACAGAATTAATATTTTATCGCCCTTTATTAGTAGACGTCATCATACTTATGCACAAGTTTATTACATGAATAACTTCAAAAAGTGCTAAAGTCATCAACTTTTTGGGTTTATTTATTTTCCATGATTTTGAAAATCGAAATAGCATCATGTATGGTTGATGTTTCAAGGTTTTATTGCATTTTCTTATTAAAATTATAGGCTTTTGTTTATTTATCAAGACGCACGTATTAAGTACAAAATATCAAACCTTGCTCCGACCATATCTATTTTTTGTACATTGTTTATATAAATGTGTTTGTATGAACATCTATAGCCGTTTGTTTGTCAATGTTTGTATTTGTGGAATTTTCTCCACTGTCTACATTTTCATATAAATGTGTTTGTAGGAACATCTATAGACGTTTGTTTGTCTATGTTGTATGTGTTGAATATTCTTGTTATATTTACATTCTTATTTTGTTCTCATTGTAGATCGTCATGTTGGCAATATTTGATGTCATGTATTTCATTCTCGTATTTATATTCATTGAATTATGTCAACAATATACCTAATGGGCTTATAAGCCTTATGGAATTATGTAAAAACACTTTCCAAAACTTATCATTTAATAATCTTGTCTTATGGTGATTAAATGATGTAACATGTGAGGTATTATGTTGCACTAAACGTCTGCAGACATCTCTCTTTTTCATTATATTAATGTCTTTTTCTTCTTTTTCTTTTTTTCTGTTTCATGTCGTGATAATTTGCCATATAAACGATGCCGTAAATATTCGTCAACGAATTGTTAAGTTTACTCAATAATCAAGTGTTTTGAATCTTTTGAATTCTTTAAACTTTGAATTCAATTTGGCTTTACGTGTTATGCCTTTTCAGATAAAGCCCATATTGCCAACCATGCCATCGATAGCGAGAGCCTCACATTGGTTCGCAGGCGGGAAGACGGCCATGTTTGAAGACGTATCCGACCGATTAAACCACGTATGGACGTTCGGACTTTTGTTATTTCTAGCTGCAGCACTCATGCTAAAACACACAGTGCACAGTCCCATATCCTGCTGGCTAGCACCTGCAGACGACGAGGAAAACCGACAGTTTGTGAATGACATTTGCTGGAACAGTCACGTGATTGTATTTCCGAGATCCACCAATGATATTTCGTCGTTGAGCTCTGACGTCATGAATATGGAGATTCGCCACCCGATCGTTCGTTCCAGACCTACGAACATTACCAACGGCACAAAACAAGAGACAACAACGACATCAAAAACGCTTTACCAATGGATACCCGTCATTATGGTGTTTCAAGCTATGTTGTTCAAATCTCCGCATATGTTTCTTTATATGTTTCACGGGTATTCTGGTCTGAATTTCGACAAACTAGCCGCGTTGACCAGGGGCTATGACGGATTGAATATCGCGGAGAGGAGAGTGTTGGGAAACCAGATAGCCCGCTATATTTACCACTGGGGTGATCAGTTCGGACATTGCATTCCTTGGCGATTCTTAACGCTCGTCTACGTCATTTCAAAATTCCTATACTGTGTCAACATCATTATGCAAATATGCCTTCTGGATTCACTGATGCGCGCGCCACATGCTATAAATAGCAATTTCTCGTCATTCAGTGACGTCATTATTAATAACATTTTCAATACGGGTAAGACCGGATGGGAATCCTCGCAGGCGTTTCCCCGCGTTGTTTTGTGTGAGTATGAGACTTTACCTCCGGCGATCATCAAGTTTAAAGTCCGCTGCTTTCTCTCTATGAACGTTTACAACGAGATGGCCTACGTCATCGTTTGGATCTGGTTCCTCTTCCTGTCCACAGTCACGTGTATGGGTCTGGTGTCCTGCTTGGTGAAAATATCCATAGCGTTCTTCAGAAAACGGTAAGCATAATTGAAGTTTGGTTGTTTGTTTGCTTGATTTGTTTTACATCGATTGTGAAGGAGGCTTAATAAAGCTCATTTACTCTCGATGACTGCTTCCTGGACAATACACCAGTAATCGCGCCGGTTTGTGGGTTAGGTCCGACAGTTTTCACCTCACTTAACGGGGTTTCGAACCCGGGACCTATAGATGAGGAAAATAACAACAACAACAACAACACGTTGTGATAGTTTGATAAATATTCTTATATGATTAATTCCAACGTTTCTGCATAACGCCATCTTCTTCAGGGACCATAAACAATTGGCCGTGACGTCATATTAAACGACGTAAACACGTAACATTAGGTCTCGCACCTGTTACGGAGTACTTCCGGGTCGTAGTACCCAAAAGTAGTCCCATTTAGAAATTTTGAGTTTCGACTTCTGGTGCATAGTTTTGCTGGTAAGAGATGAGCTGGTAGAACACTGATGTTTTTCCTGTATATATTATAGTCCTGCAATGCTCCCAAAGTTTGTTTTGATTGCTTATTGCAGGACTATTTGTTTGGGATGTATGAACACAAATGCCGGTACCTCGGCTAGATTTGACAGCTAGTGCACTGATTTTCGGACGGTACTAATACACTTTGCTCCGTAGAAAAAAAATGAGACGATTGAGGTGTCCATTTCATTACAGTTTCTGAGAGTTAAATGGACAAACTTGATGTTCCTGTATATAGCTAAGCGTAAAAAACACTATTCTTCATTCAGCAGAGTCTTGAAAATGCCTGATTTAACATTGGAGTCAATGGGAATTCAATATCTCAAAAGTAACAGGTGTATGACCTAATCCATGGCAGTCGCATGTCCGTGGAGTCTTTATTTTGACGTAAATAACTGAGAATTCTTCATCAAACTATGAATGAAATCAGCAGATAGCATTTTAAACATGGATTTACCTTTCCTCGGGACAAGGTATGTGTCCAAATGGTTTTAATTGAGAATGTAGGATTTTCCTAGTTAAATCGGCTTGTGTATGAGTTTCCGGACAACATCCACTTCTATTATACCCATTAAAGTGCATTTCTGAGCGATTTTATTTGTGTTTGAACAAAAAAACTGATGTCATCAATGAGCTAAAACAGTAATTTTTTCATAGAAAGTGTTTTTCTGTCAAAATTGCTTTATTTTTTAAGTACAGAATAAATAGTATTGTGCAATGTTGAGTAATAATAATTGTCAACTGAGAGGATCATGTGATGCCAATGACTTTCATCCAGCAAATACTGATCTAAGATGCACATCTATGTCATTTCCTTCCCTTTATTAGCTCATATTGTCTGATCTCAGACTAGACTTTCTGCTTTTGAGTGATTTTCCTGTTGTAGCTGAGACGGAATGTGTCGCTCAAGATTAGCTGTGTTTGGATACTTGTCGCTCTAGATCTTGCGACAAGAACTAAGGCTTTTAAGCGATACTTTTTCTTAACCGAAACAGCATTTTACAGTTTTAAATGTATGTGTTACACTAAAACAATAATTGTAAACTGACCAAGAGAGCTATTCTAAGGTATTTCAAGTGTAACAGGTTAAGCCGGCTGGTTTGGTGCAAGAAACCAATCACACGAGTCATGTTAAACTTTTCGAAATCAATTCGATGGACAAATCGGTCTTTCACAAAACCACCAATAGTATATACCACTATCATGTCCCCCATATCATAATCATCATCATCTCATTATCATTGATTATTATTACTACTATTATTATTGTTATTATTATTATCATTATTATCATAATCATCATTATTATTGTTGTTGTTGTTATCTTATCATATCCATTGCATGTTGAATGGTGACGGTGAGTTCTATTCATAGGTTACGGTAGTATCAAGCAAGCTGTTTTTATTTTACTATCAAATGGAAACATTGGTGGAAAAGAGAAATCAATGATTAATAATGAGCAATTATTTCTTTTTCCATGCCATTTTCTAAATATCATATCTGTCGATGAAGCCTGAATATCAAAATGGTCTTCTCGATGGCCGTGTTTCAGAAAAATCATTGTAGATACTGTTTATCTGTCTTTGAATAGGTATGAACTCTTTATATCAACCATTTCAATATAGAATTGCATGCAACAATCTGTTTTTCCAAAGATATTCCTTGATAAAGCTATAACATATTTCAAGATCCTAATGTATGCATAAAAATCAGTCATTTGCTTTGTAAAATAAAAATGTTAACAGTCCAGGGTTCAGATTTGGACCAATTTGACTAAAAAAAGGCTTTGGAATGGCTGCTTTTCCCATAATGTTCTTTAAAATATTTTCTTTTTATACTAAAAAGGTTTTTTAGTCAATTTTCCAATTGTTTAGTTATTTTTAGCTATTGAAATCACATTTCTAACCCCATAAATAACACATATTGTGTACAAAGCTATGTCGCACACATTTTCCCGTACTTTTTGGAAAAGCCCAGATATACCCCTTAGATTGCCCCCAAATCATTAAAATTCCTGTCCTTGTAATTGGGAATTTATTAATGAGTCTTAAACAACATAATTATAGCATTTCCTACTAGATTTGATTAAATAATGAAGAAGTAAGCCTTCATTTCAACGAAAAAAGCCTTTGTTTTACCAAAGATATTGCTTAGAAGGCTACTTTTCTTGGAATGTTCCCAGTTCAAACCTTGTAAAACTCTTATCAAAGTATGAAACAATCTTTAAGGAACAAAAACCTTTTTGTTTCAGTCAAATTGATCCATTATTTTTTGAATAATTAGTATTTATCTCTCTCTGGTGACACTTGGCTCTTTTACATAGTCTTGTATGCAAATGTAGTCGATTAGGGTGGGTGTATGGATTCCTCGTTTGTTCCACTTTTATCGCTTTCCTGTCAGGTTTTTCGCATTATATTTTGTCGCAAGTCCCCAATCCTTGGAAAAATAAGACCGAAAACCATGTTAGCAATAAAATGCATTTGTATTAGGTCTCGCACCTGTTACGGAGTACTTCCGGGTCGTAGTACCCAAAA
Organism: Cerastoderma edule; assembly: GCA_947846245.1. NCBI lineage: Eukaryota > Metazoa > Mollusca > Bivalvia > Cardiida > Cardiidae > Cerastoderma > Cerastoderma edule. The sequence continues at coordinate 13,939,682 of OX401410.1, read as the reverse complement.
GTAGTCCCATTTAGAAATTTTGAGTTTCGACTTCTGGTGCATAGTTTTGCTGGTAAGAGATGAGCTGGTAAAACACTGATGTGTTTCCTGTATAGATTATAGTCCTGCAATGCTCCCAAAGTTTGTTTTGATTGCTTATTGCAGGACTATTTGTTTGGGATGTATGAACACAAATGCCGGTACCTCGGCTAGTTTTGACAGCTAGTGCACTGATTTTTGGACGGTACTAATACACTTGCTCCGTAGAAAAAAATGAGACGATCGAGGTGTCCATTTTGTTACAGTTTCCGAGAGTTAAAAGGCCAAACTTGATGTTTCTGTATGTAGCTAAGCGTAAAAAACACTATTCTTCATTCAGCAGAGTCTTGAAAATGCCTGATTTAACATTGGAGTCAATGGGAATTCAATATCTCAAAAGTAACAGGTGTATGACCATTATTTAGCGGTACTAATGACGTTATTGCAGCAGACGACAATGAACTAACTGCAGAAACGTCGTATTGTAAAAAAAAAACATGGCTAAGTGGAAAACTAAGCCAACTTGATCTTTGTAAAGATGGAGTAAGAAGATAAGCTTTTCACCTCACCAGTAAAGCGTGTCATACATGAATTTTTTTTCTTTTGATTAATGTTATCACATAGTCTACAGTAATATATTTTGTAAAAGAAACGTTGTCAGTAAAAACCTTCAAATGGTCGTATATCATTTATTCAGTTTGATATGTCATGCATTATGGTACAACATCATGTTAAATTCATGGGTTGTAGTATTGAACAAAGGTCTTTAGTCACAAAATGCCATTTATTGATTGTTAACTTACTAAAATAAGGCATGCAATTTTATGAAAACATACCAGTGCTGCATTAACTCATTGACCTTTTATAGGATTCGTGGAACGTTAATCTACTGAAATAAGAAAACCTGACGCATTGTTATAAGAAACATGTGGTCTATGGAATCTCACTCGATCAGTGGATTGCAGTGTCTTTCGAGTATTTGATAATCAAGTCCTCGAAAAATACTGTCATCCACTGATTGACGAACCAAGCATTTTAACCTCCAAAATACTCGTACACAATCAGATTGCGTATTTTGGAGGTGTGTTCGTTACACCCTCATGAATCTTTTTCTTTCCAGATACATACACAAACTGCTAAGCATCGCTGAGAACAGAGACGATTCATCACACGATGAACCGGAGTTCGCCAAGTTTGTGGACTGGCTAGGCGAGGATGGGGTGATGGCTCTCAAGCTGATCGGCGCCAACTCGTCGGAGATTCTCATCAGTGACGTCATCTGCGGCGTCTGGAAGAAACGGAAGCGCCAGAAAGCGTCCAACAAAGCCGGATATATTGACATGACTTCCGGTAGCCATTCCTCCCCGCCTCGTATCAAGATACATCCGGTTGTGACGGATATGGAACATTAGCAATCGGAACTCTTCGGCAAATTCCGACTGGTCGCATCAGTGTGGCTAAACTGGTGCCCGCTGTCTACAAGTTCCACTACGTTCTATAAGATACACAACGGGCAGCCTACACATTCTGTGAGATTTGGCTGGTCAGAAAGCAACTTTTTAGATTGCGACAACAACAATTAGAAACACACGGCTGTTTCCCCTGAATCATTGTTTTTGCGATTTTCAAAGCAGAGTATTTTTTCATTTGCAAATTTGCAGCTGCGTGTTGACAGGTTAGAGCTTTGTGACCGAGCGTCCTAGATTCGACAAAATTTTACAGTCAATACTTGTCCATAAAGCAAGCATCCACCAGTGAAATATCAAAATCCCGTATTTCTTTGGTATTTGCCATTTTCAAAAATGTCTTCGCAGCAATTTCTTTTCTATCTTGAATTGTGCACTAGCCTTTTGACATGGAACTCTTATTGTAAACTGGCTCCCCGCTGTCTACTCGCTCCACTATATTCCACAAGATTGACTATAAAAAGATTGTTAAACCTGGTTTGAAATAGATATCGTGGTTACGCGATATACAAAGGGAAGTAAGTCACGACGTCATATCGAAGGTAAAATAAGTAGTTATTCATCTTGTTCTGTATGTGCATGAAAACCTTGTCTAATTGGATAATTTACCACCATTACAAATATCTCCCTCTCCCAGATTAGTGTCAGGAACTTGTTTTGCTTTAAAAAGTATTCATAGTGAAATGTTTATTTATTCCAATTTTCAAATTATCATTAATTCACATTCTGTACTAGTACTGGTTATATGTTAACCCTTAAAATGATGGGTAATTTTCTAAAACAATATTTGTTGTCGTCTGCTTTTCAAAACATATTTTTCCAATAGATCATTAACACTAAGTTACTTGAAAACGATTGTATCATTTTGTTTTTCAATTCTTCAGCGAGCGAATCCGGCATTCTGCATGTACAGTAAGACTTACGTTGCACGTCTCATTTGCATCTTGTAAATCAATTCATCATACTTAGATTGATAAAGAGACGCAACAGCACAAAGTGAATACGTTAACGTGGCTCATCAAACCTCGGATAATCCAGACTGTAATTGTATTAGACTTACAGGCGGGGTGATCACGTGACCAATGTTTACGAAAAATGTCCGAACAAGAGGACCGCGCCACAGGTATATTTGCTTTTTTCCGCAGATTATTTTTGTTTTCCACTATTTTGTATACGCTATGCTCCGACCATCAACTTTCCGGTTCTGGTGGTATATGATAACCCATGGTTTATAACGACGTTAGGTCTAACACTCGATAGAGAAATCGCAGAAAACGATTGGTGGTGTTTTCAGGTAATTTTCATCCCTCGACTCGAAATTCTTTGCAGTGTCTTGGAGCGAACGGCACGGCCAATATGGAAACTACATACACCGGTGGTTGCAGAAAATTGATCGTCGGAACATGGCGTATATAAAATAATGGAAAACAAAAGTAATCTGCTGAAAAATGCGTAAATAACTGCTCATTCATGGGCGCCCGCCATTTGCAATCTGTTTTATATCGTAAACATTGATCACGTGATCACCCCGCCTGATTAGTATCGCCCTGATATTTTTGTACAACTCCTTATGACATACTTTAATAAAACCTTGATATTAACATCACCTGTATATATGTATTAATGTTATAATAATTATTATAGTCAAAGAAATAGAGAATAGATGGTTGGTGTCGTGAATAGGAAATGTTATCGGGCAAGGCTTAGGAATATTATCCGGTGAGCAGAAGGCGAAACGGATAATATTCCGAAGCCGAGCCCGATAACTTTTCCCATTCAAAGACACCAACCATCTATTCTATTTATCCTGTTACCTTTATGTATTCTTTCAAACAAAAAAGATGTAAACATGACGTCATTTCGTTCTTATGACGCTTGTTATCGGTTTCAAAATTGCACTAGTGACAGGATAAAGTAACTTATAGACCCATTGGGCTGGGTATAACCAACTGTGTTATGATAATCATTTGTCTATAATTTGCACATATCTTACTATAATAAACGATTTACTTACTAACTTACTTAATTACAACATTTACCAATCATTTAATTACCGACCTTTAATCGTGAATGTGATGTTTTACAGGGTCATTCCTCTTATTGAGAATTACATACGACCGTCCTTGACGAAAGCCTATTGTATGTCAGAATACATAAAATATGACTGATTTTAGGTGTTCTGGACCCCTAAAAAGGGATTTATCTACTATTAAGCTGATTTCATAGTCTCCCGAATTGGTTTTGATAGAAGGAATTAATGAACGTTTTTTAAGTTTGATATATGTAATCGTTTTGTTTGCATAAAAAAAAACAAATTGAAACACATTCATATGTTATATTAATTAGTAATGCTAGCTGGCACAAAAATACGTCCTTGTCAAGACCACAAACCGCTAAATACTGGCACAAAAATACGTCCTTGTCATGACCACAAACCGCTTAATGTCATTGAAATTTTGGATGATGGACATAAAATGTTTCTGCTTCAAAATGACGAAGTGACGACAGCTTAACTGACATTTCACGAAAATGCACACAAGAACGACTCTGCAAAGATGAGTCTTTGTGATGAATCACACGACAGCGCCGGAAGTTTTATTGCAGCACGGTACCAGGTGACCCGCATAATAAGCGTGCAAATTATCTCACTGGTGCTGAAAACGGAAACGAATGACGGACGTCAAACAGACAGTGTGTACGGTGCGCAGCGTTGTCGCGCATCCTGTTGACCTTACGACATTGAGCACATCAATCCGACGCCATTCGTTTAACCCATTACCAAACATTAATGACATTTGACCCGTTTTGTTGCAGACGACTCTGGAAACATTGTGGGAAAAGGAGAAATTGCTCGTTAAGATTGCTCCTCTTCCCACAATATTTTCTTTCTGTCATATAGAAAGATTAATTTTTAATTTCGTCACATTTTGGAATGACGTCTGCAAACTCTTTCAATTTGGGACAGACGAAAATCTGGCGTTTGGTAAAGGGTAAATACAGGCCAAGCCGGATGTTCGTGCGTATTGTAAGAATCGCACGCATCTTTTCCCGAGACATTTTCCGGTGGCGTCAATGAAAACAATGATGCGTATTGTCAGTCTGAACGGTGAATACACCGAGTTTATCCAATGAAAACGCCTCTGAGATAATATGGATGCCGCCATATTGTTTTTCGCGAGACTGACGTCATTGTTCTTTCGTTTCCAAATATAGTTCTTAAATTTGAAATCCAAATAATCATTTATTTTGATGAAGGAAACAGTTATATATAAAACACAAATTATCATTTCACCATTTCGTATGAGTTACCGATAGAAAATAATTCAAAAGGACGTTTAACACTTCCAGATATATTGAACTACTTAACGTGGATGCTTAGAGGAAATATGTTTTGTGCCGGGGACGATTTCCCAGAAAAATTGTATCCCTACACTTATATATCCGAGGTATATTTCTTAGCTCACTGAAATACCCGAGTAGTTCCGATTGTTGTTTTGTATCGGAAACGCCTTTTTCCGGCACAAGAAGGAAAACAATGATAAAAGTGGTAAGCGATACCACTGAAAATATGCATTGATGACGAATCAATCATTATGAAAAAAGAAAATCTCTCAAAATACGGTATTGTTCAAGCGTTTTTTCATGTAAATGGTTTAATGCTGGTGTCATGTTTAAAAGGAACCGGTTTTTCTCCATACCAGCGTAAAAGCGTCTCTCCTGGTTTGCCTTGTACAGGTTGCATATACTGATCAACATCATGATCAGCAGGGCGAAGCTTGACTGAATGAATGATACGTCATGCCTCCCCTTGAAAAACATACAATCTGAAGTCGCTCTGTTGTGTTCTGGCATGTATTTGAGAGCTAATTCTGTTGCGTTTTTGAGTTTGGATTTTTTTTGCTTCCGGAAATAAAATTGTAAGCACTTACCTAAAGTGCCTAAAGGAAGTTACGTCAATGATCAGGGTGTATTTAGCCAACACTGATGCTCCTAGATACAATGTACTTTGCACTGCAGAATTAGACCTTGTTTTCTCATATGCTGTTCTCATCCATATACTATGCATGCAGGATTTAAACGGATGTGCATTTACATCTCCCTTAAATTGTGGCTGGGACATAATTAATCAATTTCTTCATATATACTCGGTGCAGTGCTCTCGTAGTCGATGATTTTAAAAGCCATTTTGACGAAATGACAATACTACTTTTGACGAGTAATTTTATTTCTTGTCGCGGTGACATCAAAGTCTTGAAACTGATGACGTGCTTTTTCATACTTTATTGTGTCATCTGTTGTTGTTTTTTTCCACTTGCGCGTATTATATAAAATCATATACTAAGCGGTAACAGGTTACAGGTTAACCCTTAGAATGCAGGAAAACTTTCTAAAAAATAGATGTTTGTGTCGCCTTCTTTCCCAAACCTTTAATATCTGCTTAATTCTGTTAAAGGAATATACTGAGAGAAGCAAACTGGTTAGATCAAAGGCCAGCCGCCATGCATAAGCATGAAGTTGGTTCCAGCACTAGAAAGGTTAAAATGCATCTAAAGCTATAAATTTCCTTGATTTGCAGGGCGAATAAATTAAGTTAAGAAATGATAATGTCAGTTCACTTAAATTGTTAATCACATTTTGATAACCACTTACTGAATTATTAATGGGTTTAACAAGTCCGCTGCAGACGAGGTTTAAGTTTATTCTTGGACATTTATGATTTACCAAATGAGCAACACTTCGCTTTTGAAACGACAGTATATACTGTATTCTCCCACACGAATGATTACTGGTAACACTGAATAGTTCCAGGTTTGATTTATTGTTTTAAACTCGCGCATCTCTTGGTGATATTGGAGAAGATGTTATTTGGTAATTAGTCTTCTGAACGTTTGTCGAATTGCGTGCCTCTACGTTTTGAAAAGGTTATTTTTAACATAAGTGTGGTTTTATAATTGCTACAATTGCTACATACGTTTGAGAACAACAACAACCTTTTCTTTATATACAAACTCATATCTTGGAAAGCTTTGGAAACGATTTCACGCTACCGTATGTTCCCGTTATTGTTCTGCGAGCGAATGTGTGTTGTTGATTTCTTTTTCATATACGAGTACATGTACATTAAGGTTTGTCATTTACAACGGTTGACAAAACTGCAGTAAGCTGTTCTAACTTCTTGTAAACTCTACACCAAATGGTCTTTTTTTGTAACCTTAAAGGCACATCAAAGGAGACAAGTACAAATAAATTCTTTAAAAAATATTTGGAGTTCTTTTGTTATGTTCATAAGATTCATGAGAATTAATTTACAAATGCATTTAGACCCTTTTAAAAAGATTCCTTTAACATAAGTTATTTTGTGCTTGAAATATAGTTGTCTCCAATTCAATCATGTTTACCAACAACCTGTTTGTTTACATATTCCAAATAAAGAATTCTGATTGGTCGATTCAAATGTTTGTGTATCAACTGTCAAGTTCAGAGGTGAAGAATGAGACAATGCCACTTATTAAACCTGCTAATCTAGGTTATTTCTGGTAGACTTTCACGTTCAAGTTTTGCTGATGGTTTTTTTTTGATATAGCATTTATCTCCTTTTATATGCCTTTAAAGAATAGTCTGATATAACACAACAATGTAGTAGACTATTTGTACAAGCAAGCGTGAATAACGATATGATAACCAAATAAGTCTCATCATGTTCCTGTTTTTTTGTATGGTTTAACTATCTTAAGACAATTCCTTTCTTTAAATATTCAAAGTTTGTAATTCATTTGAACAGAACAGAACAAAACGTTATTTAAACCCAGGCGTAAACATGTACATGTATATAATAAGGATAATATAAATTCTTTATGTATAATGCACGTACTTATGTGTGTTTACTTGCACGCTCTCTCCAATGAGCTTTAGTTATAATGAGTCGTGAATCCAACTCCAAATCAAGGGTTCAGTGCAATACTATAGTAAGGGCTTCATGTTAGTGAAGCACTTACTATAGTCTTGCACTGAACCCTCGAAATCAGGAAATATGAAGTTGGAAAAAGGGCAGCCTTATGGTGTCTGATGAAATGCAGCTCTTGTTTCCAACATCCAACCCTCTTACAGAGATGGGGGAGAGTAACAACATGTTCATTTATTTGTAATAAGGGTTTAATATGTTACGTGATTTATTGTACGGTGTGGAGAAGGATGGCACCAACCTTCACATACATACGAACGTGGGTAATAAAGATTTACAAGATATCAGGTTTCGTTTTTATAGGGATTTAACGTTGCATGAATATATTTTCAGTTATATTCCGGGATGTACGAGTGCCAGACCAAAACATTGAAGTGCCTTGCCAAAAGACACAAAATAAAGCCAGCAGTACTGGTAGGGCTTAACCCATTACGAAACAATAACGATATTCGACCAGTTTGTTGCAGCCGACTCTAGAAAACATGGGAAAAGAAGAAATTGCTCTAATCGAGCAATTTCTCCTTTTTCCAAAATGTTTTCTACCCTATCAGAATATTATTTCTTAATTTCATCACATTTTGAAATGTCGTCTGCAAACTCTCTCAATTTGGGACAGTCGAAAATTTGACGTTTGGTAAAGGGTTAAGGCCGTGACGATCGCTCTAAGACCGAAACGTTGCACGCAACATCATAATGGAAATACCAAAACGGATACGAATAAGCTTCTTATTTTTGTTTCAATTCTGCTGTAATATTTAGTGGTTGTTGCAATCACTCGGCAATTATTTCAAAAAGTAACATTACATAAAACATAACAACACAATGATGCATAAGCAAACTTACCCGCAACCTGTTTTGTTTCCTCTTTTGCCATCAGGGAAAATAAAAATTGACACATTTCTGCAAGAATTCATACCTTAATATGAGGAACATGGGTGTTTAAACCATGCAATCGTCAAAAAAATAAATAAGATGCCGGTTTTAAATTTCAATAGAGAAATTAACCTAGTTTCGAAAACGAATTTCATTGAGGACAAATGGCCCCTTTCAAACACGATCCCCTGACATCTTTTTGAGTTGGTTGAAACATAAAAACAACGACGAAAAGACACGAAAGGGCAAATATTGTCAAATGATACAACTTGTTACAAGTTATAACTTTTGTAAGTTGCGTAACATTTTCCTTTTCAAATGTTTTGTCAGATTTAATTAAACATGTGTTAACGAATACCGAGACATACAAAGTGACATACGAACAATTAAAAACACCATAATCGGTTTCTCAAGTGGTGTTTATTTCTCTCAATAAAATATCAATAATTCCAGTGTTGCATATCTATCGAAACATAAAAAAAATGAAAAAAAAAGTCAGAAATGTTAAACCCGATCATTTTATTTAAATTGTAACTGGAGTGGTGTTAAACAAGTTGACCACACAAAACATGTTGCTTTGTACCACTGAACACATAGTTTCATTTAATTACATCATTGTGATACCTTGTTGTTTGGTTACATTTTACATTACATTTTATGTTCACACTTGGGCATGTTTTTCTTTATATTTTTATCTAAGTCCAGCAGATACTATTACGAATCATTTTCCCAAGCCCTTTAAGACACAAACCAAATACTAGTACTCATTATACGTTATCTTTTCGTCTGCTGTTGCTTTCAATTTCGGCGTGTCACATGTTTCTAAATTGGTGACACCGGATACACTGATAATGTGGTTTGGTAAGACATGATCAATTGCCTGTTTAATCCAATACAGTGAGTACCACCAAATAAATTATCAATTCAATGCATACAAAATGTTTTATAACTCTTATATTGCTGGAACCGACTTCATGCGTATGCAAACATGTTAGATCCAGACCAGCCGCCAATTAAATTGGTGGCTGGCCTGTGATCTTACTTGTTTGCTTATCTGAGTATCTTTCCTTAACAAAAATCAGCAGACATTTAAGGTTTTGGAAAGCAGACCACACAAAAATCTTTTCTTAAAATAATACCCAGCATTTCAAGGGTTAAAAGTTATGCTTGTATTTATTCGCATTGAAGACCTTTAAAGGCACATCAAAGGAGATAAGTTCAAATAAATAACTGAAAAAATATATGGAGTTCTTTTGTTATGTTCATAAAGATCATGAGAAATAATTTACAAATGCATTTAGACCCTATTAAAAATATTCCTCTAAAATAAGTTATTTTGTGCTTGAAATGTAGTTGTCTCCAATTCAATCATGTTTATCAACAACCTGTTTGTTTACATATTCAAAGTCAAGAATTCTGATTGGTCGATTCAAATGTTTGTGTATTAACTGTCAAGGTCAGAGGTGAAGAATGAGGAAATCTGACTCATTAAACTTGCTAATCTATGTTATTTCTGGTAGACTTTCACATTTAAGTTGTGCTGATGTTTTTTTTGTGATAACTAACTTAATCTGATTAAAAGTTTACCAAATAAAATAGTTTGATATAGCATTTATCTCCTTTTATGTGCCTTTAAGCGGGAATTATCAGCCTTGTCCCATAAGACAAAATTACTCGCGACCAAATGAGACCACAGATAAAATACGTAATTGCGTCTTACTCGTCAAGAAGTAAACACTCGTCAAGAAGTAATCGCTTACTTTTGATTTCGGTTAAGACAATTGACATACTCCCATCTCATGAAAAGTGCTTATCTTATGAGAGAATTGGCCAATCTTATTACATATTTATTGGTTTTAACCCTTTACGAAACAATAACGACATTTGACCAGCTTGTTGCAGAGGACTTTGGAAAACATTGTGGGAAAAGGGGAAATTGCTCATAACGAGCAATTTCTCCTTTTCCCACAATATTTTCTGTTCCATCAGAAGATAATTTTTCAAATTTCATCACACTTTGAAATTTTGTCTGCAAACTCTTTCAATTTGAGACAGTCGAAAATTTGGCGTTTGGTAAAGGGTTAAGAGCCTAGTTCACTGTGAGTACATGTATCTATACCCCGGGGACAAACTAGTGTGGATATACGTTCTCAAAGCCCACACCCCGGGGACAAACTAGTATGGATATAGTTTCCAAATCCTTCTCAAAAGACATTAATTCCCGCCATTTCATATCATCTTGCTGAAAGCACTGCGTGGTTCTTGTTCTCCCGTATTGTGTACTTAAGTTGGATCGGCGGCGGACCTAAGAACAGGATCGGACCTGCAACCATGGAGCACCAATATGTCACCGAGATGGGACTTTCGGAACTGTATCAATTGGCAGACCCAGGTGAGATATCTTGAATAACACAAAAAACTAACATAATACAAACCCAACATAACATAAAAATAACATGACATGCCATAAAGAAACATAACATATACATATACATATACATAACATAACATAACAAAACATAACATAACACGACATGACATAAAACGACATTACATGACATGACATGACATGACATGAAATTACATGGCATGACATGACATGACATGACATGACATGACATGACATGACATGACAAGACATGACATGACATAACAAAAAGAGAAATTGCTCTAACCGATAACAAATATATCCCCTCACAGATATCGTATACTGTCCGACTCAGTCCATATTATATGCATTTTTGTTAACATTATGAATTAATTGATCCCAACTTAAAAGATGTACATATAAACCACTATACCTTTAAATATAATCGAAGGAAAAAAATGGAATAGACATTCAAATGCTTATAAACAAGCACTTACCTAAGTAGGGTGAGATGTATAAAGGAAACAGTACAACGACTGTAGAGTTAGTTTAACTAAAAAGATTATGCAAAAACAATTGCGTAAGTTAAAGAAATGCATTCCTTCTTATTTCAATATTGGGGTAATCAGTATTGCAAAGTAAGACATCACTGGAATCGTCTCCCCGAACCGCTACTAATGTCGTGTCACATCGCAATATTGTACTTCCATTTAGGATACTATCCATGTTTAACTGTCTTGACTTACGCAAATATTTTCCTTAAGTTGTTTAGTAAAACTGTACCCTTGTGTTTACTTGGCACGATCCAATTATCTCTGTGATGAGGAATCTTGTTTAAGAATGGCGTTAGGACAAAAACAAACTAAATATTTGCTTTATTGTTATACCATTTCAATCGTTATGTGGTGAGATTGTGTTGTTGAAAAAGATGTTTTCATAAATTTCAGAATTTAGATTATTAGTTTTATTACCCCCTAGGGGAATATGGTGTAACAGTTGTTTGATTAATATAGTTATAATTTGATGACGTCATATAAATAAACATTACAACGTTGCGTTATTAATATATGTGACAAATGGAATTTGTATGCAATGCACTCAATAGTGTCATTTATCTATAGAAGACATGGTTTAACCCTTTACCAATTCTCGACAGTTCAAGATAAAACGAGTTTGCAGACGACATTTCAAAATGCGATGAAATTGGAAGATAATCTAATAGGATAGAAGACATTGTCGGGAAAGGAAAAATTGCTCGTTACGAGCAATATATCCTTTTTTCACGATGTTTTCAAGAGTCATCTGCAACAAAGTGGTTAAATTTCGTAATTTTTTGGTAATGGGTTCAATGTGAGGTGTGAATTGAAATTAAGGAAATATATCAATATCAAATAAACAAACAAGTTTGCCTCACAAATCGTCACAATCATAAAATCACATGACCGACTTATGTCACGTGATCTCCCAATTCTGGTGTCAACGACCTTTCGAGGTTGTTTGGGGTTGTGGCTATGAACATCATGTACTAATGTTTTCGTTAAGGTGACCGATTCATCAAGATTTTTGTGTTTAGTACAATTAGGTCGTTCCGGTAATTTCCGCCAACATTGGAATGTTAAAAATAAGATCAAAATGCCAATCGGAACTACATTGGTATTTCCGTGAGCTGAGAAATACACCTCCGATGTAAGTGTAGGGTTACGATATTTCGGGTAAATCGTCCCTGGCATTTATCACATTGTAACACGTTGAATAGTTCAGTGTATATGGAAGTGTTGGACATCCTTTTGAATTATTTTTTTATTGGTAATTCTTAACAAATGGCGAAATTATAAGCTGTGATAAAAAGAACTGTTTTCTAAATCAAATTTAACGACTTTTCAGATTTCACATTTGAGATCTATTTTTGGAAACGAAAGTGAAGTGACGTAGTCTCGCAGGAAGCAATATGGCGTCATCCCTATTTTCTCAGAGGCGTTTTCATTGGACAAGCCCGATGTGTTCAGATTGCCAAAATGCATCGCCATTACTTTGTCTACGTCAATCTGAACACATCGGGTGGCCTGTGATCCAACCTGTTTGCTACTCTGAGTATCTTTCCTCATCAAAATTAAGCAGATTTTTTAGATTTTAGAAAGCAGACGGCATAAAAATCTATTTTTAGAAAAAATACCAAGGATTCTAAGGATTAAAGGGCATGACCAGAATTTATTGTGATAAACTGGACCCGCCGTGCTATGGTATATTAGTATCAATGTAATGATAAGGGGCAGGTAATCAAGATTATAGGTATGACCACTTTACGTAGACAAACTGACATGATTAATATGTCGTTCGCCATCGATCAAACTTTCGTTTTAAGTTGGATAGCAATGAGTGTCACAGGTAACACTAGTTGTGCGGGACAACTTGACCGGGATACTTCGGAAGGTATATATTAACCGCTGACATACAGCTTAGGTCCTTATCGCATGGCTGGTGATCGTTCTACCGCACCACCATGGTGCTGACGACGAAATCGGTTGCGCAACTTCCGGTTTATCGTTGTTAGGGTAGGTTTTTGCTATTTTTCTGCATTTTCGGAAAAGTAATCATATATCTAAAAGTATTATTCAACGTTTAATGAAATCAACAGTATAAAAGTAATTGTTTATTTTTGAGCTCGTGGAAGTGGCTCAGATTTCTTAATTCTTCCTCCTGAAGTTGCGCAACCATTTTTTGTCGTCAGCACTGTGGTGGTTCGATAGAGCGATCACCAGCAACGAAACGGCGTAGGCCCTTATCAAGTGCAGTAGGGATGTCACCATCTTCTTTTTTAGTATATTCTTGATCTTTTAAGTCATACCCATTCATACCTTGATGCATATGTAGTGAACTATTGAACAAAAAGATTGAGGCCAAAAAGAGGAAATGCTTATTTCGCGCAGTTGGTTTCTCTAAATTCCCAAAAGAAAAAAAGTATCATCTATACATGTATCATTCTTTTGTTTTATGAATTTCATTTTGTAATTTGGATGAGCAAAAGTGTTTGCTGTGTGCCACTAATCAGAATAGTTTGACTCCAAACGAAGAAACTCTTAATCATTATTCATGAAGCGATTTAATCCTATCCTCAAATAGTCACTATTTTAACAAGGACACACAGAGTCTTAAATACATATGATTAAATATATTGCCGATTTATGTCTGCGTTGTTTCGACGGTGCTTAGCCTGGGATTGCATTAACCCTTTGCCAAACACCAAACGCAAAATGTTCGACTTTCCCAAATTGAAAGAGTTTGCAGACGACATTTCAAAATGTGATGAAATTGGAAAATAATCATCTGATAGGGCAGAAAACATTGTGAAAAAAGGAGAAACTGCTCGTAAAGAGCAATTTCTCATTTTTCAACGATGAATTCCAGAGTCGTCTGCAATAAACTGGTCAAATACCGTTATTGTTTGGTAATAGGTTAAGTTGGAGAAAGTTTTGCGTTTGACCTCCAGACATTCTTAACTAAAAAAATCGTCATTCCTCACAACAAGACAATGATCACAAACAATACTGAAATATTGTGTGTGCGATCCCGAGCAAAAACAACAACAATAATACCAAACCGATCACTCATTCGTGTTTGTTGAAGGTTCGCGTTTTTTGCCCTCCATGGACCACACGTAATTTATGAGGTGTGTGGTTTGACTAACGACTTTAGTCTCTGGCCTTGAGGAGTGGGTCGTTCCGTGACGAAGGTCAGATGACGTATTTATCTGTGTCATTCATTTAAACGCTTTACTGGGTCACAATACGGCGCCCGTCTAACCAAGATTTGACCGTCCTTGAGTTAAAACATCTTGGTTTTTTCCTTTTTTTCTTTTATAATAAGTTATAGTAGTGAGTTAAAGTGAATAATTGACACAGGTCCCATATGGGTCCTCTTCGTCAGTGCCGTACCAACGATTTTCAGTTTTGTAACGACTTTCCTGGATGTACCAGCACTAGGCTAGGGCCTAGTACTGGTGTCTTGCCAAAGGCCATTCCCTTGAAACGAGTGGTCCCGGAGGGGATCGAACCCTGGACCCCCGAGTTGTTAGTCCACAACCTACCTTAACAACTGAGCAACGCAGGACCCTACTTTAAATACTGAAGTATCTATCTCCGCGAATCAACTTAACAAAAAACTAACCTAGTTTCCACGGAAATGCATCTTAAAGGCGATCTTTTTAACACATTAGACAATGCAACAAGTTAACATAGAGCGTCGTTGAGACAAACAATTTTTTGTATTGCTGTATGATATTTGATAAAAAGCAGTAACTGTACGTTAAAATGATTCAAAAGGTGTCACTATAGCTTAGTATATTCGACGGAATGTGGTAGATTTCAAAACCGTTACAAAGCTATTGGATATTGATACAGCGTAATTCGTTACTTTGCAATATTGCTTATTATTTGAATAAGAGGTACTGTTGTTCAAAACGAGCGCAATATCTAGCTTTAAACTAACTCGGATTTAACAAGCGGTTATAGTGTTGAAATATCAACGTCTGTGTCATTCGGAATAGCTAAAGGTGTTAACCCTTTACCAAACGTCAAATTTCGGACTGTCCTAATTTGAAAGAGTTTGCAGATGACATTTCAAAATATGATGAAATTGCAAATTAACATATCGATAGGGCAGAAAATATTGTAGGAAAAGGAGAAATTGCTCGTTTAGAGCAATTTCTCCTTTTCCAACAATGATTTCCAGAGTTGTCTTCACCAAACTGGTCAAATGTCATTATTGTTTTGTCATGGGTTAAGTAAAACGCTATTGCAGAAGGGCAGACAGACGAACATTATGCACATCAAAACCTGTAAAGCAGACCGGAAACAGTTAACCCTTATAGTGCTGGAACCGACTTCATGCTTGAATTCAGGCCAGCCCCCAAGTAAATTGGCGGCTGGTATGTGATTTAACCTGTTTGTTTCTCTGAGTGTCTTCCTTCATCACAAGTAAGCAAATATTTAAGGCTTTGGAAGGCAGACGACACAAAAATATATTATCAAAAAATTACCAAGCATTCTAAATGTTAAAAGAGATGACACCCAAGGTCACTAGGTTTTATGTTAATTGCGTATAATTCTATTCAAGGTATATTAACATGACGATGTCTGTGTCGGACGAGCGGTATTTCGTCCGTCTGCTGACGTTGACAAGGGTTGTTTTCGTCTGACCCAAATTGAAAGAGTTTCCAGTCGACATTTCAAAATGTGATGACATTGAAACCTAATCTTCTGATAGGGCAGAAAACATTGTGGGAAAAGGAAGAATTTCTGCTGTGTTATTGTCTTCACAAAAAGCCTTTAATTACGAACGTAATGTGGTAATGTGTTAAAACGAAGTTTAACTCGCTTGTCTCCTATAGTTCAATACGTATTCAAACTTATCAAACAAAAGAAAAAAAAAACTACCGTTTACGACAGGTCCCCTGTTCCGTATAATATCCACCCGAACGGACTTTTGAATAAAGGTTGTGCAGGTGTAATGCTTTCGCAACGTTTCGGATTCGGAAGAAAAAAACACCCACGAACATAACAAAGGTGTCCGACACTCGTTCGGATCCACGTCCGAGATATTGCAGAACCAGTGCAAATGATCTACCAACAACAAAACTGTCTAAGTTATCAAAAGCAAGAGGCGTTGTTCTGATAAGTAATTGTCGGCTAAAAAAGTCCCTTGTGGTCCACATTACAAACAATCTATCAACAATAATTATTTTTTTTTACAAATTCTCTACTTTTATTCATTAATTACACATTCTTATTTATTTTTTCTTTAAAGAAATACATTTTTATCTGTTTATATTTTTAATATACATTTGTCCACATCATCATAATGCGCGCTAAATGCCTTAGCTGTCGATGCGCCTTAAAACATCATTCATTCATGTGGTCCATTCGCCGAGTACTCGATAAAGAAACTACTGGAAATAAAAAGCACGAAGTTTTCGTATGCTGTTATGCGTTAATTGATTAAGTAATGTCAACCCTTATGGCCCTCATCTGTTTCTTCCCTGATCTCTCTCAACCTTATATCATACCTACCATTAAAATATTTGTTCTCGCTTTAGTAAATTTACGGTGTCGGGCACCACAAATGTTTTTTTTAATATATTGTCCTGGCTACATTGTCCCAGATTTGAGAAACAATAAAGTTAGAGAAAAGACATGGCATAAATAACACAACTGTCAGCTACCTAACGTTAATCCTTTACCAAACACCTAATTTTCGACTGTCCCAAATTAAAAGTGTTTGCAGACGACATTTCAAAATGTGATGAAATTGTAGGAAATCATCTGATAGAGCAGGAAACATTGTGCGAAAAGGAAACAAATGCTCGTCATGAGTAATTTCTACTTTTCCCACAATGTTTTCCTGAGTCGTCTGCAACAGAGTGGTTAAATGTCGTCATTGTTTGGTAATGGATGAACACGTTCAAGTGTGTGCATAATGCTTGAAATGTGAAGCCAAAGCTAGATTAACGTTACGTTCTTGTTTGCACGAAACATCTTTAGATTGATCCGATATATTCTTTGAATGTTTGGACTTGTTGCAACGATAAAGGATTTATTTGAACGAGACATTTTCTTTTTTGATCGAATGTATGGTTTGACTGCATGAAAGAGTTCTTAGTTCGAACGGAAGCACGACTGAATTATCCGAAAGGCTTGATAGCATGACAGGCTGAAACATTTCCAGTTCGACAAGACGTATTGCTTATTTACATTGAACAATTTCAACTTCTATCCAATGCACGATTGTATGTAACACTTACTACTCAATATCCAACGCATTGCTTATTTAAATGGAACAATTAAAACTTCTATCCCATTCATGATTCTATTGCATGTAACACTTTAAGCTCGATTCAACGCATTACTTATTAACATGGAACACTTTTAACTTCTATCCGATACATGATTCTGTTGCATTTACATTTACAGTTCAATTCACCGCATTGTACATATTTACATGACTTTTTTCACCAATCGGAACTATTCGGGTATTTCCGTGAGCTGTGAAATACACCTCGGCATTCGGAACACCTCGGCCATTTCTTAAAATAACCTCGGAGGTAATGGGGAGCCATTTTTGAAAGTAGGTCAGCAACGAAGGGCCAATCGTATCTACTCGGCAATCCCCGTAACAAGCCGGGGATTGCCGAAAAGAGCCGATTGACAAAATATGAAACAAAGATGTGTTGATATGATCATCTTTAATGAAAAGGGTAAAAAACCCATTTAATTGTGATAAATAACCAATTTGTGTGTATTCAAATACATATTTAGTGCCTGTGTGCATTTTGCGTTATCCGCCGGAAATAAGGCGAATTACCCCAGGATTTCTGGTGTATTCATGTACTGCCTACGAGGTATATCTACCGACTTGTTACGGGGATTGCCGAGTAGATACGATTGACACCTCGGATATAAGTGTAGGGTTAAAATTTTTCGGGTAAATCGGCCTCCGGCGATTAACACCTTTCCTAAGCGTGCAAGTTAACTAGTTCAATGTATATGGAAGTGTTGGATATCCTTTCTAATCATTTTTTATCGGTAACTCATACGAAATAGCGAAATTATAAGTTGTGACATATATAGTTGTTTCATTAATCAAATTAAACGACTTTTACGATTTCACATTTAAGATCTATTTTTAACAACGAAAGTGAAGTGACATCATTTTCGCGGGAACCAATATGGCGTCATTCCTATTATTTCAGAGGTGTTTTCATTGGATAAACCCGATGTGTTCAGATTGCTTTTTCGCTACACAGTCGTTTGCGTAAGGCTTCAACTTGGAGTTCTAAACGTGACTTGTCAAAGAGCTAGATAATTACTGTATTTAAAAAAATCTACATTTTATTGAATATTTCAGTTTAGAAACAACTGCGCAGGAAATGCTTTGTATCATTATAAAGTCGTTAAATCCATTAATAGAATTTCGTGTTTTACTGTAAGAAAAAAATGAATCAGTATCTAGATAATGAATAAATAATTTCTTTCTCATGGTTATTACCTAAACTTTTGATACCTTCATGTGTTACTCTATTTAAACATCACAGTTTTACTCGCTGGTGAAAGTTTCAATTGTGATTGCCAAAGTAGAATTGGCAAGTAAGTCTCCTCCATGATAAGATTATAATCATTTGTCCTGTCGGTATTATTATTGATAAGGAATATCGTTGCGTATGTTGCTCTCTCCCATTCGAAATACCTCGGCCTTTTCTTAAAATAAACTCGGAGGTAAGTGGGAGCCATTTTGAAAGAAGTCCGGCAACATGGCGGCGACGAAGGGCATGGCCGTTTGCGAGTGTATCTACTCGACAATCCCCGACACAAGCCAGGGATTACCGAGTAGCTACGATCGAGAAAAAATAAAACACAATTGTGTTGATATGATAATCTTTGGTGAAATTAGCAATAGATTCAATTGTGCAATTTAACCAATTTGCGTGTATTTACATCAATATTTAGCCCCTGTGTTTAATGTTGTAATCAAGTGTGTTATCCCGCGGAAAACAGCCTAATTCCCCAAGGAATTCTGGTTTATTCATGAACTCCCTACAAGGTATATATATACCTGCTTGTGCCTGGGATTGCCGAGGAGATACGATTTGCTCTCACCTTGCGAAGCTATGGGATGTATAGCTGCGTGTGGAAGAAGAGCTTTTGTCACTGTCGCCTTAATTAGACAATAAAGGTTGTTTGAGGGTTATAAATGTTAGACAATGCACCACAGTGCACAAAGAGTCGACAAGGAAAGCCATAAATTATACAGCATGCTTGAAAGCGTTTCCTGTACTTATCCCTTAGAATGCTGGGTAATTTTATGAAAATATATTATAGTGTCGTCTGCTTTCCAAAGCCTTACATATCTGCTTTATTTTGAGGAGGAATGATGTTTAGAGTACAAAACAGGTTGGATCCAACCTGTTTGCATAAGCATGAATTCGGTTCCAGCACCATAAGGGTTAAAACAATCCCTCAGATAACGTCTAACGACAGTCCAAAATAAAATCCGAATTCAACGTAACTGCATTCAATTATAGTGTATTGACTTTCAAAAACTCATGTGTAATATGAGGAAGAACTCGCTGTGAAAATAGGAAGAATTGGTCTTCATGAGCAATTTTCTCCTTTTGACGCGATGGTCTCTTAATCTGTCTGTTGTGTTTGTACCTACGTTTTGCGTATATGCAGTGTAAGAAGGAACGGGTCCACAATATTTAACCAGTCATTTGAAATGCAAATCGAATACAAATTTCCTGATCCAAATAAAGGACACTTGGTTCATTCGCTAATTGCTACGCCTAAAACGCAATGTATCCAGACGCAATTTGAAAATGTTGTTACAAAAGTAACAGATTAGCCATGATATGACACATAGAGATCAGTGCCTTTACTCTGTTTGAGATGGTTTTTTTTTTTTTTTTTTTATTTTTTTTTTTAATCTTTTGGTCACTTTAAACACTGGTTTATGCTTGCAGCCACCAGTACTGGGCTGCTTAAATCAGTTAATAGATGCGTAATTTCTCAAATGTGGAACAGATGAAAATAATAAAAGGATTTTACTACCTTTCATGCATTATTTTGTTACTGGTCCTTATGATAAAAAGGAGGGGTAGGGGTCCTGCGTGGCACAGTGGTTGAGTTTGTTGAGCAATTCATCTTTTATCCACATAGCTTTTGATCCATTTACATTACAAAATTTTGATTTATTTTTCTTTATATTTTCTGCTGTTTAATATGGTTCAGTCACAAATGCTCGTATGGAGGCTTTGGGTTAGATAAAGCATGACTCACACGCGGCATGCACTATGCACTCATGTATTATATGTTGGTGGTGCGTATGATGTATTGCGACATTTACATTTCCTCCTTTCCGATGGTTTAAAAGCGATTTGGATGATTTATCTTTGAGGGATTCATTCATTTCCAACAACAACAACAACAACAACAACAACAACAACAACAACAACAACAACAACAACAACAACAACAACAACAACAACAACAACAACAATTTTAATAAAAACAACAACAACAACAATTTTAATAAAAACAACAACAACAACAATAATAACAACAACAAACAATTAACAACAATAACAACCAACCGCCAACAACATCAACAACCAACAACCAACATCAACCAACATCAACCAACAACAACAACAACAACAACAACAACAACCAACCAACCAACCACAATAACAACAACAACCAACAACAATAACAACAACAACCAACAACAATAACAACAACAACAACAACCAACAACAATAACAACAACAACAAGTGTGCGCCGTTTGATTGTTCAACATCTTCTCTTTTTATGAGCAAATCCTTTTTGTCAAAATGGTTTGCAAACCAATTTGGCCAGAACAAATTTAATTTGGCCAGAACATATTTCTCGTGTTATTGTTTGTCGCATGCATCTGCTTTCAATACCCTCAGGTTTACAGCATCAAAGACATCGATGCCCAAAGTAATATAATTCCAAAGCTCTTTTTCTGAAATGATGTTATACGTGTTCATTAGTTTAACAATTGTTCATGAGCACGATTGTAATATTGCTAATTCGTTGCAATAATAGTCTGCTATAAGAATTCGGAATTCGCACCGGCTATCACTTTTCCTTAATTAGGAATGACTGAATTGTTCAAATTAAAAGCAATTGCAGACACAAACAATGGTATGAACAATACACATTATCTCTACAATTCTGTTACAAAAGGATAGATTGCTCAACGAAAATTTCAAAATGTGATGAAATTGAAAAATAATCTTCTGATAGGGCAGAAACATTGTGGGAAAAGCAATTTCTCCTTTTCCCTCCATGTTTTCAAGAGTCGTCTGCAACATACTGTTTAAATGTGGTGATTGTTTGGTAATGGGTTAGAATGTTGTATCATTAAGTTAGAGGTCAGTATAAGGTCACGGTATCGCTATGGTGTCATGACCTTAAAAAGTTTATCATAAACCCATGTGTCCTTTAACCTAATGAACTTGGCTGGAAGAAAGGAAATGATTTCCAATCTTGGATTAAGAGCGATGAGATATCATCAAATCGTCGGCCGTAATAATTTCATTTTCTATTCAGTCCAGTTTTAATCCGCGTTCGTTTTTCATGGAATCCTTGACCTTTCTGCACTAACTCCAAACGTCTTCAATGAAACGGCTGAAACGCTGTGCATGCCATAAAAAGCATGCTGGGAAAAGAAATGCGCTTCCGGTAAGAAAAACCGTCACCATCGCAACCAATGATCGTATGATCCAAACTGTAACTAAAGACAGGGAATATCGCCGTGAAAGTCGCCCTGTACGTAGGGGAGCTCGACCCGAGAAAGGAACTGTTCCGCCGGGCCGAGAACGCTTGAAGTTTCTAAGTTGGGCCTCTGCACCCCCTATTCGAGCGTAGCTCCGTTAATCGGGATCGTAGCGCCTTCAAACTCGCTTGGCGGATAGAGGGGACCGAGCCGGAGGTAATGAAATCGCGTTTCGCGAGCTCCTTCGTCTCCCTCTCGGGGAAAATGGACATTTTTATTCGTGGGCCGACCTCCGGCAAGGCTGTCTGTTTCGAAAATCGAAAAGCAATGATTTAGAAGGAACAACCGTGTCATGAATGTTGTTGTTGTTGTTGTTGTTGTTGTAGTATTTTGGAACATTGTATTCTGACCATTCAAATCGCTCAGAATTTGTAGGCTGTCCTCTATTGGAACATTGTGAAACTTGCAGACAGCGGGGGACCAGTCTATGACGAACCTCAGATGATCCAAGCTGTAACTGTAGAATTAAATATCTATGTCTGGATCTTTCCGACTACCAACAACGCAATGGGTATTTTTCTTCTTCTAAAATTAGGCTTTTATCAAATCTTCAAATGTTTTATTCTGTTATCGTTACTTCCATGACCAGCCAGAATTCTGCCTGGTAGATTTGTACCATACCGGTCTCTATATTCAATAGATGATAGACCGGTTCCCTGTCTGCAGACGACTGTTTCATACAATGAACATTCATACAACCGTGATGGATTTTCTATAACTAAAAGGAAAATGGCATGTCACGAGCGTTTTTTTCCTCAACTCTTTACCAAACGCCACATTTTCGACTGTTCCAAATTGAAAGAGTTTGCAGACGACATTTCAAAATGTGATGAATTTGGAAAATAATCTTCTGATAGGCCAGAAAACATTGTTGGCAAAGGAAAACATTGCTTGTTATGAGCAACTTCTTCTTTTCCCACACTGTTTTTCAGACTCGTCTGCAACAAAGTGGTTTAAATGTTGTTATTGTTTGGTAATGGGATAAGCCATAATAGCTCCTAGTCTTCTGTCATAAGTTAAAGGAAGTGAGCACTTTAAGCTGGCCAAACGAAGTCAGTGTGTCTCGCTGAATTGCCTACACTACACCGTTTGTATTTCCTTAACATTTTGATTTTGATATAGAGCCAGCTAGTGATGCAATTTAACAATGATCGACTTTTGTTTTAAGTCATCGGTCGTATTTGAACACAGGAATGACATTTATTAAATCTAAATCGCTTGGTCTATATCAATCGCATTATTTCGGACATTTATTACCACTAGAAATTTGAAAAGTCATTTGCCAAAAAATAAATAAAAAACGAAAAAATGAAGCAAAGAAATGTGGCAATAAATGGAGATAAAAAAATCTGCTGGTGTCGTCGCAACATTTTTGTTATTTTTTTTCATTGTTATAACCTTGTAACTATATCAACACAGGAGTACATAAAAAATCATTACTAGCTTAACAACGTTTATTTTTCAGGCAACATATTTTTCGAGGCATAGAAAATGACACTATTCTCTATTACTTTTATGAGTAAAAAAATCCATTAGCCGTTATGATAGATGAAGGTGTCAAAAAGTTGAATTGCCTCTTTCTGTAACAGTTATTTCTTCAAAACCTCTATTTTGTAGACATCTTACATTGGGTTTTGGGCATTCAACACCCTAACGGAGAAAAGTCAGAATAACAAAGTTTAAGATTTGATAATTAAATATTGTTTTACGTGTTTAATATAACTTTCCTTAAAAACCACATGGTATAATACTTTGTACAAACTATGTATAATATGACTATGTACTATGTACTTGTTTAATAAAATATGTTCTGTTCTGTTCTGTTCTGATTTAACACAACCAATGGCGTTATATAATCAATTTGTATACCATAAGAATCTTTTGTTTGCCACCTTTCATTCATATTATTTTTATTTCAACGTAAATGGATAATTAAGGGGAGGCAATTACTATCGATTTAATAACATACTTTTTTATATTCATTTTGTATATTAATTCAAAATCAGACAAATTCGGAAAGTGGTTTGTAGCATTCTCTTTAGAAAGCTGTTAAACGATTTCTACAGATAAAGCAATTTCAAGATGAAATGTATTTTGTAAAGTATATTCATCCGGCTTTGATTGTGCCCATTAAGTTATCTTTTTGAAAATAAAATATGCACTTTCAACAATGGAAGGTTTTGATACAGAACAATCTACTGTATGTTTGTCGATATAAATCATAAGACATCATCTTTTTTATCTTTAAGCGTTAGCATGTTTGTTTGTAAATTGCAATGACAAGAAACTTTGTTTAGTTTACGTCTAAAAGGCACATTAAGGGCTCTGAGTACAATAAATCACTGAAAAATAAATGGAGTTCTTTTATTATGTTCATCAAAGTCATAGAAATTAATTTATGGATGCTGTGAGATCCTCTTTAATAAACTCTTTTAACACAAGTGTTTTTGTGCTTGAAACATAGTTGTCTCCAATTCAATCATGTTTGTCAACATTATGTTTGTTTACATATTTAAATTAACGTATTCTGATTGGTCGATTAAAAAATTGGTGTATCACATGACCAGGTCAGAGTTGAACGTTCAGGCAATCTGAATTATTAAAATGGTTAATCTTGTTTTTTTTCTCGTTGGCTTTCACGTTTAAGTAGTTCTGATAGTTTCTTTTGGTGATTACTTTTTTAATCTGACAAAAGTTTACCAAATAATTTTATTTGATATAGCATTAGTCTCCTTTCATGAGCCTTTAATAAAGTATTCGTTGTTATATATATATATATATAATACATCCAGCGGGATAAGAGTCAGTATCGTTTTGTGTGGGATTATGGCGACTGTCCTGGCACGTTTCAAACTATACTTATCATCATCATCATCGTGAAATAAGTAGAAAAAAGGCCCAAAGTGTCAATCCAATCTTGAGACAAAAAAGGGAGAACCAAAAAAGGCGCCACTTAAATTAATATCACTGCTGAATTGTTTAAAGCTGGATCACCGTATTTTAGTCAAAGTTTAAAAGGAAGTACATCTATTTGAAACAATAAATACGTTACGCGTTACAAGGAAATTAATGAATCTTTTCTTTTGTTGTTGATTGTTTGTTCTTCTTTAAAACTGTTCGTTCAGGGGACATTTTTCACATGGTCTGTTCTTACAGTCTATAAGTGAAATTCAGTAATGTTGTGATAAAAGAATACTTTGCTCATGATTTTGAAACTTTCGTTTGGTCACAAAATTCGTCTGATGCAAGGACGTTTCGAACCAGTCATTCTAATAACCAATGTGAGGACCAGGGTACCGTTTTACTAAACGGCTTAAGGAAAATGTGTGCGTACGTTGAAACATATAAACATGGATAATATCTTAAACGAAAACCCAATAGTGTTATGTGACACGTCATTGGAAGCGTCTCAGAGAGACGATTTCAATGATGTGTTACACTGCAATATCGCTCAGCCCGATATTGAAAGAAAGGGGAATATTATTTCGAACTTACGCAAATTTTACGCATAAATGTCGAGTAAAACGGTACCCAGGTGTAACTACCGTGTACTAACATATGTAACAATTGTTAAAAATTTCAACAAGCGACCTACTTAAACAAAAGACGGTTTAAATAACGCAACATTTTGAAGACCCTCCGTGACCAAGTAAACAAATAAGCCAGACGATGTGTCTGTCACGAGTTGAATTTTAACCTTTTCCTAATATGGATAACTGTTTTTGCAGAAAAAGAAACTTCAAGTTTGAAAGCGTTAAGATAAAAGTGGAAGTGTCCTAATGAGGGGTTGACAAGTCTTACTTTGATTAACTTGTACGTAAGTGCAAAATCTTTTCAGCGTTTGTCCGTAAAATGGTTTTTAAACATTCACCTGTCAGTTTAGGCTTTTAGGCAATTTGGGCAATGCCGACAATCGATTTCGCGATTCATGCTCGTTCTTTGCAAATTCTTCTTTTGTCACACTAATTTGGATTATTTCAAAGCCAGTCTGTTGCACTAGATGAGTGCTTGATTACCTTTGAGGATAATTCTATTGGCTGATAGGCTGAATGAAAGTACAGCGAAAGCTGTCTTGCAAAAAGCAATATGGCGGCTTCCATTTTGTATTAGATGTGTTTTCATTGGATAAACCTAATGAGTTCAGATTGCTTTGATTCTTGACCTTAAAGGGAAGTAGTGTGAAAAACAGGTTAACGTATGAAGAATGTATACTTACGTATGATATGTGATATAGAAATTCGACTTAACAAACACATTGACCCTTATAGTGCTGGAACTGACATCATGCTTATGCAAACCGTTTAGATCCAGGCCAGCCGCCAAGTAAATTGGCGGATTGCCTGTAATATAATCTGTTTGCTACTATGAGTATCTTTCCTCGTTAAAATTAAGCAGTTCTTTAAGACTTTGGAAAGCAGATGTTGCTATTAATTTGGAATGGCCACATATTCACATATCGGAGAATGAGTTAACCGAATGATTCTTATGAGAAATCATACCGTGACATTCAAAGAACAAGCTTCCATTGAGTAGTTTATATCATTTGTAGAGTACGTGAGAATAAAATTCGTTTCTAAAATAACGAAAGTTGTATTGAGAAACTCAGATAGGAGAAAACATGTTTTCAATTGTTTCGTGCCAAACAGCATTTACTTTCGATGGTAAAATGCATTCCACTTTCATAATATCATTTTTTGTTCTTAGATACCTAATTCGCTCCTGTTATACTGTGATATATACTACAGAATAACTAATGATCGTCTTAATGAATGAGAATTACCTGTTGGTATTATAATAACGATTTGCATTTTGATTGATCACATCTGAATTAAATAGCTGTTAATCGAAAAATATCTTGTGCGCATGCGCATACTCTTGGTAGTATTCTGCAGGGTCACTGTATAGTATACGGACACATTATTCACTACATATACCGCCATGGTTGCAAGTCGAGATTCGTATTTTTGCTTTTTAACCTAGCAATCGCAACATTTTGGACGAATATTCGCTGACGAAGTTTGTAGAGGTGTCCGAAAATCATTCGGACACCTCTACGGACTTCGTCAGGGACTATTTTTCCAAAACATTGCGAAACCACAAAGCTTCTATACCTTCGAACACCTGCGGGATCATTAAACGATGACTATTTATTTTGTTTATTATTATGGGTTCTAATAACGTGTTAGCATTGCTTCAGTTATGTTGCGGTGTCCGACTCTAAATGATGGAGGGAGACTCAACTTTCAATAAGGGCTGGGTCAAGCCGAGGTGAACCACCAGGATAGCATGGGTCAGTCGGGAGACAACCTCTCATGAAATAAACGATTACTTAACCCATTACCAAACAATAACGACATTTTACCAGTTTGCTGCAGACGACTCTGGAAAACACTGTGGGAAAAGGAGAAATTGCTCGTAACGAGCAATTTCTCCTTTTCCCACAATGTTGTCTACTCTATCAGAAGATTACTTCCAAATTTCATCACATTTTGAAAAGTCGTCTGCAAACTCTTTCAATTTGGGACAGGCAAGAATTTGGCGTTTGGGAAGGGTTTAAACAATTACCTATAAAGCGCATGGAAGTTTGTTCCAGAGTAGATATTTTGCTACATGGGTTCTGATTTGAGACCATACAGCCTACCCATCTATCATTGTTTTACTATTCGTTTTATATGAACAAGGTCAGTGATTGAAACTATGCTTACCAACTGTCTTGGCATACACAAAACATAAACCAGACGTTAATGACCAGACATGCGTTTTCGATGGCTAAACGATTAACTTTTTATAGCTCCATGAAATAAAGATCTGCTTGTCGGAATAAAGACGTCAAAGTGTTGGAAAAGACTTGGCATTTCTAAACGATAAATTATAACATATCAAAACCATTCATTAATAAAAATAGTCCTTGTTCTTGTTGTTTCTCTTTTTTTTTATAAAGTCAAAGGAAACAAAAAAACGCTCATTTGTTATTATGGAGGTGCAGAAACAAAAATGTAAGCATGGGTTTTCATAAAACCACTTCTATAAAGAACGGTCTCTTGGATACTGAGTCCATTAACAGTTTTTTTAATACATGAAGACCTTTACGCATTTACAGCAGTCGAATTAAGAAAGAAAATATGTTTCAACAAAACGCAATTCTCGTAACAAACAATTTATTCGATTGGCAAAATGATTCATACCCAATATGAAGACTGTTGTAGCTTCCAACTTCATTCAGTTGTTAAGTATACTCTAGGTTTTAGGGGAATAACAGTAGTTCCCATCTACAGTGTTCTGAGTTCTAAAAGCTGACAAAAAGTCTCTTATAATTCAAATATGAATGGCATGGTTAAACTGTGTCTTTTTAACATTTCATATGTACATACTGTTTGTTGTAACCATGATGAGAGTATGATACAGATTTATATATATTCGTTCAAAAAAAGGGAATATGAGGTAACGGGTTAGACATGCTGTCAAGCGAAAAGGGGAGGAGCTATCTAGAAATCCGGAGACGCTTGGATAACTCGCTCTTGCGTAAGAGGGGTGTTCTAAAGGTTCGAAGATTTCATGTCCCATCGCCGTTAAAAACCAAGAGTTAATCGGAATAATTCAGACGGTATTTTTGATGTATTGTGTTTGTTGCAAGTGCTTTGATAATTGGAGTTAAAGAGATTGATTCTTTATGACTCCATTGCACAATGACTCACTTTAGCAACCTAGAAATGTATGGGGTTTAATGAATTGTCAACAATTCTTTACTTATATTACAGGATCACTGTGTTACATAAGGAACATGCAAGTGTTCTGAAATTCCTTGCCAAAGGACAATCAAAGGAGCCTATGTGCATTTAAAATTGCCAAAAAGGGGTTTATTTTGTCAAGAACAAGTCCGCCGTTGTTGTAGCGTATTTCCTACATTTCTCCTATGCAATTGCGTAAAAACGAACAAGTGGACAGATTAAAAACACAATGTGACTTATTCCTCTTATTTAAAGGTTTTGTTTATCATAGGGTCGCCCATATTGAAAGGGCCAGCCAGTTTGCTTTACGAGAAACTTTTTATCTGATTATACAAAATACCTCCCAACTTTTATCACTATGCCAGGCGCCTAGCGGATATAAGGGGGTAACCATTTTATCTAACTAGTTCGCGGCTCACGAACCGGCCACTTCGGAACAAGTCCCACATGAAACATTCCCCGGACAAACGCCTCCCGTGGGGCTCAAACATTCGACCTTCCCGTCCCGAGGCGGACGCCTTAACCACTAGTCTATTTTGGCGGATTGTGAGTTGAAATTGGCTTTTGCGCACATTTTGAGAGGCCCCTTCATAACATTGAAAATGCGCTCGGACGTTCGTTCCCTCTCTCGCTCTTTATCTTCCTTCATCACATAACATTACGATTTGAATGGCACGGGGTGGCACTTCAGCATTACATAACTCTTTCATAAAACAATAAAATGTGAGTAGATATTTACATATTTTACGAAAAAAAAAGAGAAAAGGTACAGCCGCACTATCATGAGTTACGTATGCTAAACTGAAATTATGCATGGTATTTTTTTTTTTTTTTTTTTTACTTGTTTATCAGAGTTTAATATTTTTACAGAGAAGGTACCGCTATGATCTTGGTTCGCAATCTGAACAGAGAACAGCTATCATAATTCTTTTATTTTTATTTTTTAATTTAAAGGTGTTTTTTCAATGATGAGAAAGCGTGAAAGAATTTGTTCTCTGTAACAAAGTTTAATAGAGAACGTACCACTATAAAGTTGGTTCGCAACTGAACAGAGAACAGCTATCATAATTCAATTTTGTTTAATCTTAAAATGCTTGTTCACTGATGAGAAAGTTTGAAAGTCGAAATAAAATGTCGGTCCAAAAATACAGTGTATGTTTGATTAACAATCGAAATAAGCTATCAAAAGCATTATCAATTCAGGAAACGTCACGTTATCTAAGTATGTACAGTTCATATGTGAGCGATCTCAAAAGGGATGTCACGCATATTAATTCACTGAATACAAACTATTAAGAATTAAAACGATCTAATTTTGCTTTCGATGACGGTTCTCCAGAGCGTGTCATATAACAATACAGCTGTGGTGGACTTTTAATGAAATTACTTTTTTACTTTCAAATTTCCTCACATTTGGGAGCAAGCACCTTTAAAATTTCTAATACAAAATATAAAAAAAAACACGTATTGGTGAAAAATGTTAAGTTTTGTATTTGAATTTCATGAAAGAGAATCACAAGCGATAACCGAGAGAATTTTAATTAACACAATTTCAAATAATATTGAAGATCATGTACAATCTAATGATTTGCTGGAAATGCCTTTCTTGAGCAATCTCTCTGCAGGAAAACCTTTCTTAGCTATATTAATTTCTTCCCCAAAAAGGTTTTATAGTCCCTAAAAAGTTATGTTAGAACAGAATTACGAGCGATGGCTGTCTTTTCCCAGAATGCGTTCTCAAGTCGCATAGTCGATCTTCGTCAACCCTCATAGGGCTGGAACTGAATTGATGCTTATCAAAAAAGGTTAGATCCAGGCCAGCCACCAGGTAAATTTGCGGCTGGCCTGTGATCTAACCTGTTTGCTACTCTGAGTATCTTTCCTCGTCAAAATTAGGCAGATGTTTAAGGCTTAGGAAAGCAGACAACACGAAAATCTATTTTTAGAAAATTACCCAGCATTCTAAGGGTTTAGATACATGCTCGTCACCCAAAATCTGTTTCATGTCGTCTGCTGTTGTAACATTGCCGTTCGCTCTTACTTATAATCATATACGATCTCTTGAAACGGACGTCAGAACCTAGTTCATCTGCTTGTTTAGAGTAATTTTCATTTTGTCGCGATAGTCTGATATCGCCTTTTAATCGCCAGAGATCCTTTACATTTAAACCACCATCACAATCTCACGTTGTAATGGGTTCAAATTTTTCGCTTTAGCATTGCGTTTCGGAATGTGGCTAATTGTAAACGCTCTACGTTTGAATGTGTGACAACATGCAATTAAAACAATATAAACGAAACAAGAGCCCGATGTCAAATACCTTGTAAACAAAAAACGAAACGCGATTTAACCCTTTTAGTGCAGAAACCGATTTCATGCTTCTGCAAACAGGTAAGATCCAGTCCAGCCGCCAAGTAAATTGACGGCTGGCCTCTGATCTAACATGTTTGTTACTCTGAGTATTTTTCCTCATCAAAATAAAGCAATGTTTAAGGTTTGTGAAAAGTAGATGACACAAAAATCTATTTTTGGAAAATTACCCAGCATTTTAAGGGTTAAGCGACTGCTGTATTTAATGGACGTGGTCCCATGGTCAAGGTGTAGGAATATTGACACGGGGGTCCTAGGTTCAATCCTAACCAACTCACCTCTGACTCTTGGTGGGAGTGTCCTTGACACTACAGAGTCCTGTCTAGTACTGTTGAATCAAGGAAAGACGTAAACAACTGAAATACTGTTGATACGGCTTTAAACTCCATATAAAAAGAAACTACCTAATTAAATCGAACATGCACCAAACATGCTGTTGCTTTTAATTTGGACCTGTCACGAGTTCCAATAAGGGTGAATGAGCTAGTGAACAAATAGGGGTCCTGTGTGGCCCAGTGGTTAAAGTGGCGGACACCTCTGGTTTCGTGGGAGTGTTCTTTTGCAAGTCACTTCAGGGCCCTAGCCTAGTACTGGTGCATCCAGGAAAGCCGTTATAGTGGCGGACACCTCTGGTTTCGTGGGAGTGGTCTTTTGCAAGTCACTTCAGGGCCCTAGCCTAGTACTGGTGCATCCAGGAAAGCCGTTATAGAACTTAGAAATGTAGGTACAGCACTGACGAAGGGGACCCATATGGGACCTGTGTAAGCTCCTTACTTTAATTTTAACTATAACTATTTTATGGTCCTTCCTCCATCTTTTAATAGCCAGGAAACGCAATATTACTGAAAAGGTGTTAACGTTGTGCAAAGTTCCAATAAAACTAACGAAATGAAAATAATCGACCCCCATACGCAATAATGGTCGGTCGGAAACGCTTGAAAAGTAGTGTACGTTACGGTACATGGAGCTCATATACTCACAGGCATAATGCATGTATCCACGTCATTGAATGAAGCGTTTCCACAGTTCATACACTTTGACATTTCCTTGGCGTAGACTTAAATATCGCGAATGAGGTGATGATTTCGAGACCGTTGTTTTACCGCATAACTTACCGATGTGTTGTGCAGTGTACTAAAGCATTTCACAAAATACACCTAATACTTCCTCCCCTACATTTGGATGGCACGCAGAAGAATTTCATACTGCATGGCCTAGAACAATATCTTATTGTTAACCAATTCAATAAAGAAAATTTCATGTAATTTAAGTAGGTTTATATAGCTAGCAAGTCAAGTTCGGGAAACAGAACTAAATCAACTTTCATAATGTTAAGCTAGTAATGATATGAAATGTTTATTATCCTTCTATATATACCCACCCATGAACTCATTCACTAATTTCATGCTTATTTCACACCTGTCTCCTTGAGGAACGATACAGATTAAAAATCTATATCCAAAATATTGTTTTTTATTTTTGTTTTTTGTTGTTGTTTTACATTGTGCTTGTCATTATGACATGTAAATATGTTTATAGCAGCAACATGTATACGCTACGTTATGCTTATAAACCTTTTAACTAGTAATCGTTTAACACCCCTCATTTTACACACCGTTTACAAATATCGTGCTTTATAACGGCGCCTGATGTAGTCTGCACTCGATTAATTCAAGGGTCAGCGAACTTCGAAACGTCTCTTTTTTGTCTAATTTTAAAGTTCGTCGACCATTTACTCAAAAATCCTTTGATGTGGATGTAAAACCACGATGTTAGCTTGTAATTAATTGTGAATTACGTAACGCTTTACATATCCACGTACATATTATCAAATTCTAGATCGGAAAGGTGCTGAACACCATGTCAAGCAAACTCCTCACAGTGATCTCCCTTTATTGGACTGATCACTGCCACCACAAATGTCACATGACCTTCTGCTCTTAGAATCGAAAATGGCGTTCAAAGATGGCGGCGACACACAAAAAGATCATCCATTTGTGCTTTACTTGTAAAGAAACTGAAATATTTTTTTCAATCAAACTGGTCAGAAATCAACACAAGAAGGCATTTTAACTAAACCATCTACTATATCCAGTTAAAACTTGAAAACGAAATATTATTCAATTTCATCCAAATCTCGTAAGAACCTTTGAAAAAGACAGACCACAGGGATAGTGATTAAGTAAACATCTATCGCTTAAAATTTAGAAAAAGTTAGAAAACACCATTTCCTTTTATTTCTGTGTATTAAGACAAACAATTTTGCAAAGTAACACATCATTGGAATCGTCTCTACGAGACGCTTCCAATGAATTGTCACTTTGCAATACTTGTATTTTACTTTCATGCAAAAGCGTTTTGACGTACACATGCAATTTTTTAGCCAACATGTTTAGTAAAAGGCAACAATGGTTTTTGGCTGACGCGTATTGCGTTTAATACGCAGATCGATCATCCACTGGTTCGCCGTTTTCTCATTTTCCGTGATAGATCTTTATGATTAGGTACAAACTAAACGATTTGTCAAAAAAATGATATTTTTATATGATATACAACCATTATTATTATTCAAACATGATTCAAAGGAAAATATGTATCTATGTCGGCATTTTAAAAGGATGCGTTTAATCTGTCAGCCGCTGTATAAAACTCTTTACGACTTTTGTTTGATCCTTTTGAATTGCAAACTAGTGGCAGAATTTTGAATCTGATAGAATAGATAAAATCATTCTGATTGCGTTAACAATGTTATTTATTGAGTAATTTTGTATTCTTTATTTATCTTTTCCAATGTTGACTGCATTATATCCATACAACTTAGAGAGTATTTGATTAACTTTAAGGGATTGTAAATCCCCCTTTTCTACCATCTTAAGACAGATTAATACTCTTGTTTTCTACTTAATCATGTCTTTACCTTTCATTTTGTCATAAACGGAAAATTATGAATTCAAAACTTTCTTTAGAAACGAAGAGCCGTTTGGAATATTGATCGGTTGTTCACTCACTCTTACTCAAAGGCTGAATTGTGTTAATAAAGTAAAATAGTCAACAGATTGGAAAGATTATTGTTTAGCTCTGATGGGGACGACTTCTTCAGACATACCTAAGGTAGAATACCCATAATCCGCCATTTTGAAATTCATTCTTTCGTCGGAGTACTTCGGTCGTTCTCGGTATACATCGATCGGGGCCCGAACAATTCGGTTTAATGCGAATAGTTCCGGCCCCGGGCGATGTTTACCGAGAACGACCGGAGAAGTATAAGAACTATTAGTACGAAGGCGTCACACTTGCCCGGCAAAAGCATGGATATGTACGCTAAGCACCGTGATTTAACTATAAATAATGTTTACAATCAACTCAACTGTTTTCGCTTCATTTTATACGCTTTATTTTCCTTTGTTTTGGATATGAATCAACCACCAAATTGTGTTTTTTCCGCTATTTAACCAATATCCCCTTGCTTTTCCATTTTTTCACGTTGATTTTAAAACGAAGTGTATCCATCTTTCTGATTAATTTTTAAGGAACATTGTATGAGAAATCCTGAAAGGAAACCTAATCATACCCTTTCTTCATTACTTCACTACTTGAGACCTACACTTTACATTACACTCTCTAATAAATGTATTCTGAAATGCATACATACATACATTTTCGATTTCGATTGCTTCTATTACATTGCATTTAACATGTAGTACGCCACTCTGTACTTATTGCACTAACGGGAAATAAAAGAATTGAGCTGTTTTGTTTTCTATCTTCGATTCTGATGAATATGTATGTAACATAATCTGAGGTCAAATTCTTACCATGTCCAAAACTAGTCAGAACGTAAACAATAAATAGTGGATTCGTATCTGTTAAAATCGGCTTTAAAGTTCAATAACAATGAACCAGGTTATTTGATACTCTGTCTGCTTTTGTAACTCTGCCCCCTTTGCGCATGCGTCAGCTTTACCCATTCCCTAATATGGGATTTCGTGATCGGTAATCACTAAGAGTAATTACAGATTACAAATTTGGAGTTTTGGTGGAAAAAAAAACCTCAAAATTTTCTTTGGGATATTTAGTCGTAATCATTGGTGACTAAAGGCAAAATTGCTCATCTTGAGTTATATCCCGATTTGTCACAATTGTTTAACCCTTTACCAAACGCCAAATGTTTGACTCTGCCAAAGTGAAAGAAAGTTGCAGACGATATTTCAAAATTTCATGACATTGAAAAAAAGAATCTTCCGATAGGGCAGAAAACATTTTGGCAAAAGGAGAAATTAATCGTTAAGAGCAATTTCTCCTTTTTCCACATTGTTTTCCAGAGTCGTCTGCAACAAACTGGTTAAAGGTTGTTATTGTGTTGTAATGGGTTAATGGCCTATCCATGAGGTGGATTTTACCCCTTACAATCAAGGGAGAGACTAAGAAGAATGGCTATTATGTTCTGTTTGTGTTTGTGTCTTTCATACACGCTTTGAAAGCACTATTGTTCTTTCGTCCATGTATTATTTAACCCAATACCAAACAATGACCAGCTTTTACAGACGACTCCGGAAAACACTGTAGGAAAAGGTGAAATTGCTCTCAAAGAGCAATTTCTTCCTTTTCCCACAATGTTTTCTGCCTTATCAGAAGATATTTTTTTAATTTTTCAATTTCATCACATTTTAAAATGTCGTCTGCAAACTTTTTCAATTTGGGACAATCGAAAACTTGGCGTTTGGTAAAAGGTTAACTCTTTACACTTATCTGAGGATATTGGCACGGTTATACATATAGAGTTACGAAAAAGTGCTGAACATTTTCGTTCCTTTCGTTGTTATATTAGCATTAACCACCTCTCTATATATGTAGTTACGTGTAAGATAGTATACACTTCTGCTAAATGAATTTTGACACATTTTCTTCTCCAAATAAAGAATAGCAGGCAATGTAATAACGATTTGAATATTCGCATTTTCTTTGAGAAGTAAGAAGAAAACATTGCGATGAATTGTGCAAATGCTCAAAACCAGTATCTCTATATATAGGGTTTTTAGCATCATATGCTAACGATTGGAACATGGGTTTCTACCAACAATAATCGTTTAATTCAATTTGAAACCAGAAAACAGTTGAGACAAAAACATTTTTGTTGTAAAGACTGATTGCAGAAAACGAGAATTCAATCTAAAGAGCTTTTACAATAACCTATGTATACAAAATACATGCTTTTAATTTCCAATGGCTGCGCAAAGCGAGCATGCGAGAAAAAAAATGTGTTGATTAATCGTTACATGACTCTCTAAAGCTAGACGACATGGGTATTTCGCGAGCCATTTTATCTCGATTCTTTGTCGAAAACCTTTGTTGTTGGAACTCATTATAGTCGTCTCAGTGAGACGATTCTAATGAGTTCCAACAACAAAGGATTTACAAAGCGTATAACGAAGTAGCGCGAGGAATATATTGAGAAACATCAAATTTTTATATAACTATAACTATATTATCTCATATCGTAGAACGGGTTAAGCGTTTAATCCCCCACTTTGGAAATTGATCACCTCATTGAAGATGAATGGGCATGAAGTCGACAATAATCGCCAGTTTGCTCGTTTTTTGTGTTTTTTGTAAGATTTAGTGTTTTAAGGGCAAGACAAGAAACGGTGTAATTTTGACAGTTACCACTTGTCTTTTTGAATTTATGAGTTTATGCGACTGTGGTTTTTGTTTTTGTTTTAAATCGTGCAGAGCCGAAAAAGGGAGCGAATAACATGGGTACGTTTGTTTTATTCTCTTCTTCTATTTCTGGTTGTAAAAAAACAATAAATATATTGTTTATTTTGGTAAATGATAGAACATGTGTTAAAATTCACATGTGTATACATGCATTTGTAAAGAAAAGCCGTGTTGCAAAGTTTTAACATTTAAACATTACGTGTAATTACCAATAACAACAAAGCAGCATTGTCATATTGTCCGAAGCTGTATCAATAAAAGAAAGTATCTTCGGAATACTTGTCATGACTTTCAAATCATTTTGAAAAAAAAAAGAAAATAATTTCGGTCCATAATTACAATTATTGTATATGCGTCCAATTAGAAATAATCTTGAAACACACACAATTCTCAAATACCGTTGATCATATATCTGCACTCTCGGAGCTCGATGAAAGTTACGCGAGTTAAGAAATCAAAATGGCTGTCGATTTCTTAGTCTGGTACTCTCGTATGTTATTACGTTGAATACTTGTGCGTATTCTAACCGGGGAACCAGATTCGGAATGCTTCGGTTTTCTTCATCTTTATGACATGTGCTCCTATTTTAGCCTCAGTATTTACCAGCCATTTAATAATGATTTTTAGAAAGATATGACATTTCTCAGTCAAGTTGAGTTTGCTGTTCAAATTGATACATGAGTGCCGCCAAAATGTTTGGAAACAACGCCAGAAAAATAAGCATGGATCGCTCTAAGGTGTTAGAAAATACCACAACAAAATATTGTGCAAGATATTACTTTATTCAACCATTTCTTTTTTAAGTGTTTACTATAACGTTCCATTATTATGAATCTTGGTGGAAACTTCGCTTGCTTTTGACATATTGCTGTACTTATGACAACCTGAAGTAGATGACTGAAAAAACCACTGTGACAAAAATGTTGATTTTAATTTAATAAATTGAATCTTAAAAAATTAATTTTAATGAAAGTGGTTCCGTTGTCTAAATTGTTTCTATCCGGCATCCAATTGTTCCTGTAATGTTTCTGGCATCTGATGTTGCTTCTTAATTCGACTAATCGCAGATCACAACCGGAAGGAACGTTTTAAGGTAAAATACCCATAATCCGCCAATTTGAATTCCTTTCCTTCGTCGGATTCCTTCGTTCGGTCTCGGTATACATCGGTCTAGACCGGAACTATTCGCTTTACAGCGAATAGTTCCGGCCCCGACCGATGAATACCGAAAACGAACGAAGTATTCCGACGAAAGAATGAGTTTCAAAATGGCGGACTGTGTGTATTGTTCCATAAAAGAAGTACTAACTATGTCATTAGATCCCCACCTGAACCTTAGGGATCCTAAAATAAAAATGAACATAACACTCTCTCAGCATTAGTCCATGGTGTTCATCGCGGAAAGCACCCTATGGTACTAGAAGAATATTTTACAGTATTGATGAAGACATATCAGAAAACATGTACATATATAGCAACACTGACCTCAACTGAATAACGTTAAACCAGCCTAAAACATCATGATGCCACATTCCAACAATCAGAGCTCCGTGCATAATTGTCCGAATATATTGTATATAAAACGAAGCATACATACAATGAGTAATCTGCATAACCGGTATTTGCTGTGAAACCAGTGTATATCTTCATTCACGATGTTAATTTAATTCAGACTCCGTGTCCGCCCCATTGCTGTGATGATCACACTTCATCTGCGCATGCTCACTAGGTCAGTCTTCGCACGAAAAAAAAAAACTCCGATCTAACGGCGAATCCCGATTATCTGCCATTTTGAAGCTCATTTTTTCGTCTGATTACTTCGGTTGTTCTCGGTATACATCGGTTTGGCCGGGGATACTCGCATGGTTCCAGTCCCGACCGATGTTTACCGAGAACGAACGAAGTAATTCCACGAAAGAACGAGTTTCAAAATGGCGGATTTTGGGAATGTGAAAGTTGCACGGCTGCTTTTTTTTAAAACCGATCTTTAAAAAGAATTTGTTGGAATTTGAACATTATCAGGATTTTGGATATTGTCACTTCAAAATCAATGTTTCGGAGAGATTCTAAGATTCACGACGTTTCCAAAAGTACTTCATAATAATAATGATCAAGAAAGACAGGATAATCGTGCCTCCTCGGGTATTGTCGTTGCGACTACAACTTGTCTCGGGACAATCTTAGCTAATCGGGAGTCAATCGTATCAACTCGGCAATCCCCGTCATAAGTCGGTAGATATACCTCGTAGGCAGTACATGAATACACCAGAAATCCTGGGGTAATTCGCCTTATTTCCGGCGGATAACGCAAAATGCACACAGGCACTAAATATGATTTTAAATACACACAAATTGGTTATATATCACAATTGATTTTTTTTTTTACCCTTTTCATTAAACATGATTATATCAACACATCTTTGTTTCATATTTTGTCAATCGGTTCTTTCCGAGTAGATACGATTGCAAACGGACATGCCCTTTGTTGCTGACCTCCTTTCAAAAATGGCTCCCTATTACCTCCGAGGTTATTTTAAGAAATGGCCAAGGTGTTCCGAATGATCGGCAGTATTATACGAAAAAGATGGCTTTTAAAAATATACTCGTCCAGATGATCCAGTAAAAGGTGTTTCACTGTGATCAACTCAAGTATAACCAATAGATTGAATTATCGGAGTTGCAGTAGTTCCCGAGTTATTTCGAGTTTCTCACGCGATTGATTTTCTCGCAGTTATCTCCCTTTGTAACGCTCCGTAGATATCACAGACCGAGAAAAGGACTTTTTACACAATCCCCATGATAGTCCGAAAGATCCAGACGTAGATATTTCATTCTTACAGCTTTGAATAACCATTGTCGGATTTTTTCATTGGTTTAAATCGAAAACAACAGCAGACGACAAAAATATTTTTTAAAAGATACACCCTCTTTAAGATAAACTGATTAGGAGACAAAAGGGTCATTCCTCATAAATGGAAAAGTGTCCATCTTTCAAGTCGGTTTAAGAGACTTATGAAGAGTTGTTTGTACATTCCTGTTGGAATACACTACCCCGGTGTTCAGTTTCAGGTAGAATACTCACAATCCGCCATTTTGAAACTAATTCTGTCGTCGCTTTACTTCGGTAGTTCTCATTAAACTGAATAGTTCCGACCCCGACCGATGTTTACCGAGAACAATCGAAGTAATCCGGAGACAGAATGAGTTTCAAAATGGCCTTAAGTGACATTGTATCGTTTCCGCTTTAGAGCCGTTGACATTACAGCTATGCTTGTCCTGTGTGGCTCGATTGTTAAGGTGTTGGAATCGGAACCCGGGGGTTCAGTGTTCAAGCCCTCTGGTTTCATGGGAGTGGCCTTTGGCATGTCACGTCAGAGCCCTAGCCTAGTACTGGCGGAGCCAGGAAAGCCGTTACAAATTGATACATTGTTGGTACGGTACTTGCGAAGAGGACACCTATGGGACCTGTGTCAGAAATAACCTTAACTTTACTAAACTTAACTTGCAAACGCGAGCTCACCAAGACGAGGCGAGATAAGCTTAAGAAGCGGTTTTGACGGACTCTTTGTGTGATGATCTGTCCATCTTAACAATTTCACAATCCACATAACGGAAATTGGCATCTTTTAAGAGTTTCCTTGATACTAAGACGGTCGCGAGAGTTGCTTCTATTCGGAATTAATCTCTCAACGAATTCGGCATGTCTAACATGGCAGGGTTTAAATTAGGTCAACCATGTTTCTATATGTACGTATATTGTGCGATAATGGTGCAGTGGTCGAGCGTCGGCCTCCTATACCGAGAGTCCCGGGTTCGATCCCCGTAAGGCAAGGTGAAAATTGCCGGGACTAACCAACGAATCGAGCACTGGTTTAGTATCCAGGAAGCGCTCATCGAGAGTGAATTTGATAAGCTTCCAGCTTCTGTCACAATCGATGTAAAATAAATAAGTCTAAACTAAATATGTATAGATATATCATCACTTGAGACAGCCTATGAGACGACAGAGCATCTGTCTTTCGACCTGACATTAATCCAAATTCGGCCAAAGTACCAGTTATGTATCCAGAAAGCTGAATCGAGAGTGATTTATCTGAGTCGTAAGAACCTGTCTCATAATCAATGTAAAATAACTAGGTTAAACTAAACTAAACTCATTGCTTGAACTTAAGTTTGAGCAAAGCACTTAAATCTGACTTTTTTGGACCACCACTTAACTTACATCCTCAAACTCAAAACAAAGCTAGGCTTTTGATTCTGTGCAAGATATCATATTTAAGTATGTTTCAACAACACGTGCCAACAGTTATCATCGCATTTCAGACTAATTAATTTCTCCGTTTTTGTGTGGTCTTAGCGATAGTAAATTACTTTACTCTGTCTAACACTAGTAAACCTAGTAAATCGCCCTACTTTAACGCGTTTTCTGTTTTCATCATTAAAAACCATTGCTACCAAAGGATAAATTGCTCTTAGCGTGCAATTTTTCATTTGTTTGGTCACAAAGGTTTCGTTTTATCTAAGAACACAAAGAAAATATTTAGGATTGTTGTCTTGTTTATTTTTGTCGTCTGCCTCGCTTTTGATTTGGATCGCTTACAACTTTCGATAGGGCGAATGGTATGATCACGTGACGCAAGGTAGCGCGAGGTGTTTACTTGACCTTGAACTTAAACTTGAACTTGAACTTTGACGTCATGTCCCAGACACACGTTCTTTCTGTTTTGATATATGTGTGGATACTACCGTATTACCGCATGGTTGTCAAGACAAATGTAGAGCAACCATGATTTAGTGGTATGGGTCAGAGGGTTGAGACATAAAATCATCGGTTTATCCAATGAAAACACATCTGACATGATATGGAAGCCGCCATGTTGATTCTCGCGAGACTTTGTACTTTCTTCATTGTTCTTTATATAGATTTTAAATGTAAAATCTAAATAGTCATTCATTTTGATTAAGGAAACATATATTTATCACAACTTATAATTTCACTAAATTTTGTAAGAGTTACCGATCAGAAAAACGATTAAAGATGATGTTCAACACCTCCATATACATTGAACTAGTCAACGTGGGCATTCATATGTTATTATCCAGAGACGGTTCAACCGAAAGTTGTAAATTCTGGATGGTAACGGAAGCAATGAAAACAACGAACTGTCCACAGAGATTATTATATACACCGTTTGCTATTAAAAAACAAACGGTTGGCTGTGAGAGGTTGTTTCCTTTTCGTAAATTGTGGACAAAATAATTTGTAATTGAAGTTTTGATTTAACATATAAAAAAAATCGGTGTATGAATCGAATTCGGATAAAGGGGTGTCTGCTTTGGGTATCACAAAACAATGATTCGGGGGGAAGCAACCGTGGTTGTTGTTGCTTGTTGCTTGTTGCTTGTTGCTTGTTGAAGTTATTGTCGTACTTTGAAAAGTTGCGAACGCGTACACCCTACACTAGCACAATAAACAATAAATAAAAACCTACAATAACTACATGTACGTAATTTGTGTTATATGAAGGAATCGGTGGATAATCCAGACGATAGCCAACTGCAATGTAAAAACCAGCATTTGAAAGTCCTGAAATAAGTACATCGATTAAATCATCGTACTCTAAACAAAATTTAGCACACTCTGGGAATATATAGCATTGTGGAATATTTCGTCATTTCTCTGACGTTTAATCTCTATGGAAATTTGCGGAAAAATCCGAATACCTTCGGACACCTTTGCAAAGCTCGATGGATATTATACGACCGAAATGTTGTGGATATGAGACACACGGGACTGAATAGTTAGAGTGCAAAACCTCATATCACATAACCCCTATCCGCACTGGTTCAAATCTCTGTGATGGTATTGAGATTTTCATGAGATGTGCTCTCTCGACTGACTTATGGAGAGCCGATGGTTCTACCCGGCTTGACCAGCCTTTATTGGCCGTTACGTTATGGAATCTTCCTCCATCTTTATGAGTCGGGCATTGAAACAAAACTGATATAATGTTGACGCGATGTTAAACCCGTATACAAATATATCATGATTCTGATCATATTTTATCTTCCTCCATCATTATGCGTCGGGCAGTATAAAATAAACTTAGCTTTACATACATTTAAAAATCTTACGACATATTTATTGTTAAGTGGTATGACCCGGTCCAAACTCGGATCCACAACCTTGCCTTCTCAAATGCGGAACACTGTACCTCTTTACTCTTTTCCAAACGTCAAAGGTCTGTCTGTAGCAAATTGAAACAGATTCAGACGGTTTGTGAATACACGCAGGAATTCCTTTTGGCATACCTTGCTAACACCACATATAAAGAATATTTAAAGGTTTCCAAAGACCCATGTAACGAATGCATCTAAAATTGATACCTCTTATTCAAAACATAGGTCTTTGTTAACGAAATAAACCTGTTTTAAAGGTTCTCAATATCTGCGATACGAAAGATCAATATTTTGTCTGTATGTTTATAAACGGTGTTGGAAAGCTGTCAATAATCTAGTGCTAAGTTTTTTTTGAGATTCATTTTCGACTTGTTCAAAGTACATCAACCAAAATACATAGCATGCAACACAAATATATCACATGGTGTATGTAAAAAGAAAAAAAGACAGCTTCACAACATCAGGATGAATTTATAGAACCAAACAATCATTATATCTAACTACATATAACAAAGCTTTTTAAACAAAATTTTAGCTAGAGGACAGTAGTCCAGGGATAGAGCGTCGGCTTCTGGACACGAGGTTCGAAGGGTTCGAATCCCGCAAGTTGC
Organism: Cerastoderma edule; assembly: GCA_947846245.1. Classification (NCBI taxonomy): domain Eukaryota; kingdom Metazoa; phylum Mollusca; class Bivalvia; order Cardiida; family Cardiidae; genus Cerastoderma; species Cerastoderma edule. Next base: position 13,896,034 of record OX401410.1, on the reverse strand, counting down.
GGGTCCTGCCTTCCAATCTCTCATTTATCCACATTCGGCGCGAGTACTGGTTATGTATCCAGGAAGCAGAATCGAGAGAGATTAGTCTAAGTTGAAAGAACTTGTTTCACAATCGATGTAAAATAAGTAGGTTTAAACTAACGATAAGCATATCATTCATGTATGTATGTCAATTTGGGATTTTGGGACACTACGCGTCCGATAGTGGTTTCGAATTGGAACCAGTCAAAGAAACTCCGTAAGAGGGTATCGGGGAAAATCTCATCCAATTTCCCCATTATAGAAATCTTTGACGAGTCCAAATTGCAAGAGACAACAGACGACAATTTTGAAATTACAAAATTATCGCTTTCTTTGTTATTTTAAATGAAATTCATTGTGGCAAAAGAAGAAATTGCTTGTGACAAGCAAGTTCTTCTTTTGTCACAAGGATTTCTTGAGAATCCCTAAATAAAACATTATCGAATAATGGGTTAATTCAAGTCAAGGAGGCTTACATGTATAAAATATCCCATAACCAAACAATAACGCCATTAGACCAGGTTTTTGCAGACAATGCTGGAAAACAGTGTGGGAAAAGGAGAAATTGCTCTTATTGAGCAATTTCTCCTTTTCCCCCAATGTTTTCTACCCTATCAGAAGATTGTTCTTCAATATCATTACATTTTGAAATATCGTCTGCAAACTCTTTCAATTTGGGACAGTCGAAAATTTGGCGTTTGGTAAAGCGGTATAGGAATCGATTATAGCTCGTCTCAATATCTAACCTCGACCTGTGTCAAATGGACAAAGTGCTTCTATGTCTAGTCGGCCAAACGTAACAGTGCCAACTTCTAATAATGAAAACAGTATATGTTAGGTAGTAGCTGACTAATCCACGAATATGTAGAGTCAGCTGGTATAAAGAAATCCGCTTAAGTACATGTTCAATCGGTCAACATGGATACTCTGCGAGAGGACTTAGTGTTTTCTGACGATCTCTGCCACGTATATTACGTTAGATATGGAGGTACTTAAAACGTGTGTGGGGATTTTATCTATCATTTTTTTATCATTTTTATGTATTGTGTGTTTTTTATGTTATGGCTGTAACTGAAAGCGTGATTGTGTGTTTTGCTATTGTGTTCTAATCGTAAGAGAGGATACCATTCATGTTTACGGAGAGGTCGATTACTTGAAATCAATGCCTCCAAAAAAATGGCACTTTAATGGCACCCGAAACTTGCTGTTATTTCAGCAGATCAGACGGGGCTCTTGCTATCAATTGCCATTTGAGCCATTTGCTCCAAACAATGAATATTGGCTCCAGCACGGCTCAGACATTGTTTCGCAAAAAAGTCGGATGTCGGATGTCAATTGTTTGAAATGTTAAAGTCAATTTGCGCTCTTTAAATCAAAGGGCGTTTGGAAGTCATTATTCAGTGAGCCACGTTGGCTAATGGTATACGTCGGGCGTTTGAGAATGAGGAACCCATGTTCAATTCCCGTTGGTGGATATTGGTCGAATTGATGGAGTGTCCTTTGGCAAGATACTTTACTTGATAATTATCAAAGATCAAGGAATAAGAGAATATCGCTGCGATACCTATGAGTTAGTTTTTGAAGTACATGTCTGTGGATTGAACAAGGTGTAAAATATTCAGTAGATATTGGGTATTCAAATAACAATACACATACACACGCACCCATCATTTCACAGAGTTCGACCCCTCTTCAATCAATATAAACGTTTTACTGGACTGAAAATAAACGGAGCTCTTGGGAAATATTGAGCAAGCCTAGTTTGTTGATGTCTTTCTCGCCATATGCGATTTCACGAGACTGTAAATCAACTGCAATCGTAACTACTCGGGTATTTCCGTGACCTGACAAATACACCTCGTATATAAGTGTAGGGTTACGAATGTTGTGTTAAAGGTTCCAACTAATAACACGTTTTATATGAGCGTCCACGTTGAGAAGTTCAATATATACATATGGAAGTATTGAACATAATTTAAAACCATTATTTTTCGTCAGTAGCTTCTACATAATAGTAAAATTACAAGTTGTAATATATTTTCGTTTACTTAATCAAATAAGATGACTGTCTCGATATTGCATTTGTCATTTCCATTTGAAAACAAAAGTACAACAAAAGTAGCCTCGCGAGAAACAATATGGCGGCTTCCATATTACGTCAGATGTGTTTTCATTGGATAAACCCTACGAGTTCAGATTGATCCACATGTAAGCCAGCAATCGCTCTCTTGCAAACGATATGTGTCTCGATTCTAACTATCAGGCGGGGAATCACGTGACAATGTTTACGACCTTTTGTCCGAACATGATGGCCGCGCCACATGTGTTTTTGCTTTTCTCATCTACTTTTGCCAACAACGGCGTTGTAAAGCATGGGTGATCATGAATTACAAGAACCGGAAGGTTGGTAGTCAACTCATGCGGGTACATGGTGTGGGTATCATTGGCAAAAGTAGATGAAAAAAGCAGAAAATACTTGTTCCGTCATGGGCGCGACCATCTTGTTCGGATATAATATCGTAAACATTGGAAATGCATCAATATGAACATGTTCAAACATTTTATTAGCATAACATTTTCATTTCGTTGCTACCTACATATATACATTTACAGACACATACAATACATAATTATAATTATAATCAAAATTAACAACACATGGAGGAACAAGAACAAAAGAAAGCTCAATCAATTGAGAGCATACAAAGATTTAATTGATTATCCAAATAATCAAACAATTGTCAATTCCTTCAACGATCATAAACTGTTTTAAAACAGAACATACGTTTTATTTCATGTTCTTAACACCTAAGGTTCATCGCTATACAATTACAACATACACACAAAACAAGAAAAGATGGACAATACATCGAGGGTCCAATGCAAGACTAAAGTAAGTGCTTCATAAACATGAAGCACTTACTATAGTATTGCAATGAACCCTTGACATGTAAACAATTCACGAATTGAAAAAAGAAAAAAGCTAATGCTACATTGTATTATAACTTACTCTACGTTATACCAATCCACTTTTCCGTTCAGTTACTTCGACGCGACAACTCACCTGTTCATGGTTCCTGGTTATCGTTTCAGAAAAGGGGTTCAACAAGCTGTATCGGACGGTTATCTTGGTCGGAGCCAACAACGGTCTGGGGAAAGCAACCACACTTACACAGCAATCCACAACAGGCACGATGTCGAACGTTTGGGGCTACACTAAAGACAACGGTAACGATCGAGAAAATAAGGAACATAAATATCGTGACCAAAGGGCAAAAGCTCAGAATGTGGTCACTATATGAACAGTAATATTCTTAACATGGGTTGATTGCCTTGCTTTCGAATCGCTTGCGCTAGGTTATTTCAAAATAAATTTGTTTTATACTGTTGAGAATGGTAACCATTCCTTTCATCAAAAACATCGTGGGAAAGCGACCACACTTACACAGCAATTCACAACAGGCACGATGCCGAATGTTTGGGGCTTCGCTAAAGACAACGGTAACGTTCGAGAATATAAAGAAATAGATATCGTGACCAGGGGTCGAATATGCTCAATGTATATTTCTTTAATACCGATTGCTTTTAAAAAATATCTTGCACAGAGTTATTTCATATACTTTATATATGTATTTGTTTTATGCTCTTGACAATGGCAACCCTTCCTCTTTTGACGGACTTTGTCGAATGGTCTCGACTGTGTTCGAAAGACTGTCGAGAATTAAATATTCCACGTCATGATTATGTATGCATAGAGGGAAACAGACGGTGAATGTTAGTGAACTATACCTGTTAGGGAATAAACCATTGTGCCGTGGCTGCCTTTGCGGCCATATGTAAACGGCCGGTCTACCACTCAGTGATCGGAGAGGTAATTGTCAATTCGCCTGAATATGCCTATCGTAGAAGTAGACTATAAACCATACATTTTTTTTACCTTTTACCTATATATTTACGGCAGATAGATATATATGTAGCTAAAGATTAGATCGCACAGATATGATTCTCCTAACATGAAATTCTTCCAAGGTTTTGTCAGAAACTAAGGTACCCGTAGTAAAAACTATTTACCCAATCATTCATACAGGATTTGTGTCTGGTTCAAATTGAAAGCTGTTGCTTGGACGGCAACAATCATTTAGTATGAAAGCTATTGTTTTCTTGATGGAATTGGGTAGAAACCAATGTGACAAAAGGATAAATTGCTCATGATGAGCAATTTATGTTTTTGTCACTGTGGTTTATAAATACTTCCACAGGAGAAGCAGTGAAATAAAGGTATTATAGGATAGATTGATAAAATGTCTATTTTCAGTGCTAATTGATTCTCTTTACCATAATGTGCGCGCACTCATTAGAATCGTTCTTTCAAACTGAGTTCGAATAATAATTCAATTTCTCGTGTTTATTAATTGTTATTGATTATTCATAATGTTGGTGTACTAAATACAACCGTTCATTTAAACTAAGGTTAAAATAAGAGGTCCAATTTCAGTCCTAATTTATTTTCTGTACCAAAGTATGTGCTTATCCATAAGAATCCTTGTTTTAAACTGATGTCGAGATAAAAGGTTTATATCAATTGGTTATTTTACGTATTTATTCCCCATACCATAGCCTCTTTACTCAAAGGAATTGTCCTTTTAAACTGAGGTCGAAATAAGAGGATCTTTTTCAGTGCTTATCTATTCTCTTGACCAAAGTGTGTGTTTACTTATTAGAATCCGAATATCAAACCTAGGTCAAAATAAGGGGTTGATTGTCACTGTTTATTAATTCTTAACACCATAGAGTGTTTACTTATTAGAATCGTCCTTTTAAAGAGAGGTTAAAATAAGAGGTCCATTTTCAGTACTTATTTATTCTCTATACCATAACGTGTACGAACTCGTAAGAATGACGTCAGCTCGTACCTATGGTAACTAATCATTTGTTTCCTGTCTAGGTCCAGACACGTGGGCAAAAAAGTACCCGGATGCCGCCGGAAGTGGCCAGTCCCCGGTCAACATAGCAACGAGAGACGCCATCTTTGATTCTGAGCTCTCGACAGGGGGGCTGAAGATATCGTACCAAAACGAGGAGCTGTTTGAAGCAGAGAATAATGGTCTCAGCTTCAAAATTCAAATTACGAAATGTTCAGGTAGGGCAACAAACGAAACGTAGGTAATGCATGGCTTTAAACTTTTAGAAGTTATAGTCTTTCGTATCATCTACCCATTTACATGGAAGAAATTTCGCAATTTCTAAATAACAGACTGAAAATAAGAAAATTACAAAAAGAGCAATATCTTTGAGGTACGTATTCAAAACATTATAACAAAAGCAGAAATGCTTGTTACGTGGTTTATTGAATGATTTACAGTAGGCTCATTAAAACAAGTTAGAGATTAAGAATTTTATTATCTTCGATTTTCTGGTGAAGCCACAACGATGATTGACGATATTCTACGTATGGTTTGGGAGGGGTAGGGGGAGGGGAATGATATCAATGTACATTATACATGTACCTTATCTTATTTGTTTGTTTACCTTATTTGTTTGTTTTACATCGATTGTGTAAGAAGCTTATACCTTGTTCAAAGCCACTTTTGGTGACCGCTTCTTGGATACTAAACCAGTACTCGCGCCGATTTGTGGACTAGGCCTGGGAATTTTCACCTCGGCCACCGGGGAATTCGAACCCGGGACCCTCGACACAAAAGGCCGACACTCTAGCTCTAGTGTAGTTGCGTACATTTTAGAACTTGTTCACATCTTGGGTACTTTGTAACACACTTTAGAGCATCCGTGGTTCAATCGGAACTTCTCGGGTATTTCCGTGTGCTGAGATATACACCTCAGACAAGTCGTCCCCGGCATGCAACACATTTCCTCTGAGCTTCAATGTTAAGAAGTTCAATATACATATGAAAGTGTTGGACATCCTTTTGTGATCTCATTCGAAATGGCGAAATGAAGTTGTGTTATATATAACTGTTTCCTTAATCAAAATGAATGATTATTTAGATTTCAAATTTAAGAACTATATTTGGAAACGAAAATACAATGGAGTAAGTCTCGCGAGAAACAATATGGCGGCATCCATATTATCTCAGAGGCGTTTTCATTGGATAAACCCGATATGTTCAGATTGCCTTCTATTGGTCAAAGTTGTTTTGGTACTGTATTACAGAGTTATCCGGGGGTCCCTTGAAGGATAAATACCGACTGGAACAGTTCCACATCCACTGGGGATCATGTGACGGGAAGGGCTCGGAACACACCATTGACGGACAATCTTACTCCGCCGAGGTTTGTTAATGAACAATAATCTATAATATATATCATGTTTGTTGTTGATTGCCGATTTCAACAATTACTTGTTATCACACAGGCATCCCTTGAAAGAACCCATGGACAACCTTACTCCGCCGAGGTTTGAACATTAATCTATTTGTGTGTGGTTGATTGTCGATTTCAACAATTACTTTGTCATCCCACAAGCATCCCTTGAACGAACCCATGGACAATCTTACTCCGCCGAGGTTTGAACATTAATCTATTGGTGTATGGTTGATTGCCGATTTCAACAATTACGTTGTCATCGCACAAGCATCCCTTGAACGAACCCATGGACTTTCTTACTCCGCCGAGGTTTGAACATCAATCTATTGGTGTGTGGTTGATTGTCGATTTCAACAATTACTTGTTATCACACGGACATCCCTTGAACGAAACCATAGACAATCTTTATCCTGACCAGGCTTTCTAGTATTACGTAACCGCCTCACTCTCTTACAGCATGGCAACAAACAAGATCTAACCACTGCTTTACTAATCCGACTCTTTAGCTCAGAGGTTATGGTCTTGGACTCTCGTACCGGCGAGCCTGGATTCAATCCCCACAGAGGACTATCAATCCAAAGTGGATTTTTTTCTGGCTATGCTTCGTTGGGGGCATTTCTCAGATTATGATGGAGTAAACATTTCAACGTTTTAGGATGGAATACTTTACCATTGCTTTATACTTTGGTTTATTATGAAAATATCTCTAACATAACGAAACATTGCCATGTGTATCTTTGCATGGACTATGTGTATAGAAACCGTTAATCATGAAAGAAGTCATTGGTTAAGAATTGTAGTTTCTTCTTTGTCACTACCGCTTTACCCGCTTTATCAACGAAAGCGCTTATCTATTCATTATTATTGTATTGAACATATTTACAAGCAATGAAAGAACTACTGCTAAAGAAGGATAAGAAGAAGTTTCCTGTTTCTATGACAATAATTTTGCAAATCTTAATCAATGCAAAACGCACCTGTCGAACACAATGGACTGTTGGAGAGTCGATGGTAAAGAGAGGCAGATTTATCAACCAAGGGAGGCAACTAAAAAAAAACTATATTTCTGAGAGTCGTCTTGTTCGAAATGCTGTGAAAACTCTGGCATCGATATTGTGCTTGTTTGATTGTTTCTTGACTTAAGATAATATACAAATAGTTTCATAGTCATCAGTTGATTCTCAAACGTTTATACAAACGGAATAGTCACTCGTGAAAAGATATATCATATTGCTTTTCCATACATATTCACAGAGACGTAGATAACATGTGAGTAATTATCTATGTCTCTACTCACATATTATCTATGTCTCTGACAATCATAACATCATTCGTCATAAATCACAATGGCCGTCTGTTTGCTTTTGTTCTGTCTTCTTGCTATTGACTTCTCTCTTTCTACTCTTACGCCCTTGTTTTGTATTTTATTGGCAAAGATGCTGGTTACGAAAACTTGATGCTGACATGTATAATAATGCAACTTTTCTGCGCGAATTTTGTACGAAAAAAATATATCCCGAAATTCTATATGACCGTCTGACAACACCTCATAAGATGAAGGGAAGAAATGCAGGAAATTGCACCATTAGCGTTGTTTGAAAATACATTTCAATTTGGTTTGGTGCGAGACCACTATAATCGTCATAAATAATGTGCTCGTGCAATGAAATACAGCCAATGAACAGACGTCTTTCATCAGCGCCTAGCTACTGTTGCTACGCTTCACAATCTACTTCCAAAATGGCTGCGTCATCACGAGAGTTTTCCTTTCGTTTCATTTCAGCTCCATTTGGTGCATTATAACTGTACGAAGTACTCAAGCTTTGCGGAGGCTGTGGACAAGAACGACGGGCTGGCTGTGCTCGGTATTATGATACAGGTATTCAAGCATTATACGTATTCATATAGTACCAGGCCTTTTTTACACACTGAGGGGAACAATTTGATAACTTTTCATTTTAGTAAAATTGGGTAATAAGGGGGAAAAACATACGGGCTTTGCCAAATGGGAAAGAAAAACCCTGAGGTAAACTTAATTTAGGGAAAAACTAAAGTATTTTAAAGAAAATCGCAGGTTATGTAGTGAAAAAATCCCTGTATACGCAAATGTTGTTTTATATTTGATCCCATTACCCCCATGACATCCCAGTTTTATTTATCTAATGCAGAATGCAGAACGTAGACAAACGGATAAATAGGTCATACAGGAATCATGTTGATATGTGCCGATATCGCCGGTATGGGGGAAGAAGGGTTGAGGATGCTTCCATACCCATTTTAAAGTTCTGTTGTATTTTAGAAATTGCAATGATGTTTTATCGACTCAATAAATCAAATAATCATTTACCTCTTTACACACATTGTCATTTCTCAACTTCAGTTGATAGTAATTAAGTAATGAAAAAATCTCAATAAAATGACAATATGAGGACATTCATGCATCCAGAAAATGCCTAACTTTCTTTCCTTGTTATCTTCATTTATATGTCTTATGTTTTATACGATCCAAAACGGGTTGATAAATAACAAAGCTGTAAACAGATGTGGTAATGCGATAGCAAATATCTAAGCATGACTAACGTCCTTATGTATATACATTACAGACAGGAGCCGAGCACCAGGGATTTAAAGTATTAAGTGAAACAGCAAGGTCCATCAAAAACAAGCAAAGGTGCAAGGTGTCAACAGTCTTCAACCCTGAAATTTTATTACCAGGTAAATTGTCATAATCTTCAAACTTATCCTTATTCTTGTTCCGTTTTCTGATAAACTGAAAAATATTAATTCCGTTACTACTCTTCTTTTCGCTTTTGTTGTTGTTGTTTATCTTCTACTTCGCCTTCTTCTTCCCCTTCTTTTCTCCTTCTTTCCGTCTACAACTGATTCCTTTGTTTATTTTGTCCGCTATTATATAAATTGAATGATAGAGCTTCGCTCAGGGTGGAAAGGACACTTTGTCTGAAAATCCAGTTCAATGTGAAACAATTAAGAACTTGTTTGAATCAGGAAACAACCTATAAAAATCCCTAATTCTGCTTTTCGGTTGCGGGATTCGAACCCTTGGTAGAACATATTGGACAAGGATTAATGGCTATGAACATTCCCATCTAATCACTGCGCCATTGTGGGTCCCTAATACGAAAGCTGAACAATCTTCTTTAGTCGGGCTCACTGTAATACATGTATATGTACATGAAAATAAAACAATAGATTCGTGCCTAAACAATAAAGATAGAATAAAAATAAATTTGAGACGGCCTATTCTTTGTTCCAGCCAACACAAAGGACTTCTGGACATACCATGGATCCCTGACCACGCCCCCTTGCTATGAAAGCGTCCAATGGATCGTGTTTAAAGAACCCGTGCAATACTCACCTCAGCAGGTACGCGCATGCGCCGGAACTATTTATTTGGCGCAGAATATAATGGCAAAAAGGCTAAATTGTTGTCTTGGTCTCCCAAGGCGCCTCGTCCAATTCAAACTCTACACAGCGATCTCCCTTTATGAGATTGATCACTGCCAGCACAAATGTCACATGACCATCTTCTAAGAAACGAAAATGGCTTTTAAAGATGGCGGCGACACCCCGAAAAATCATCTATTTGTGTTTTAATTGTTAAGAAAACGAAACAGTTTTCAACTTTACTAGTCGGAACTCAACATAAGAAGACATTAGTACTAACTTAACTACTATATCCGGTAAAAAAAACTTGTGGTGTCTGTGCGTAGTAAGGGGAGATTTCTGTGAGTAATTTGTGTCATTTTGCGTTTATTTCTGACACCGTTAGATTTTCATCTTCATAACAGAATACCGATGGTTCTACCAAGATCGGCCAAGCTACTTTAGCCAATCGAGCTTCGGGTTCCCTCAAGCAACGATAAGCCGTTGCATACATCTTTTTAACATCGAATGAGACACGATGTCCTTCAACTTAGAGTACTAACTCTCGACCCTGCTTTTTGTAGACTGGAAACACATGCAATGTTGTTCCCACCATAAGCCAGAGCCACAGTATAACTATTACCCATTACCAAACAATAATGACATTTGACCAGTTTACTGAGGACGACTCTGGAAAACATTGCGGGAAAAGGGGAATTGTTCGTAATGCGCAATTTCTCCTTTTCCCTCTATGTTTTCTACGCTATCAGAAGAAAACTTTCCAGTTTCATTGCATTTTGAAATGTCTTCTGCAAACTCTTTCAATTTGGGACAGTCGAAAAGATGATGTCTATTGATGTGTCTACAACATATGATGAACACATTGTAAAGCTTAAACAAAAAACAAACCTAACATAAGTAAAGAAAAATATTCTCAACCTTTGCTTTCTATTTCAGTTGAGTGCCCTACGTAATCTGATGGACGCCGAATGTGACGGAAAATGCATTGTGGACAACTTCCGGCCGCCATTACCCCTCGGTGACCGCAAGATCCGATGCTCGTTCCACTGAGAGTTATCCCCCTTTTTATCCCCGAACATTTTACACCCCAAACTTATCACAGTTATCTCCCCTTGGTACGTTGCACCGATCAATCCCATAAAAGGGAGATCACTGTGAGGAGCTTGTTTACTAGCATGGGGTTCTGGCCGATGCATACCCCCATGCCGGGTATACACACGGGTCAGGCACAATGCTACTTGTTTACGCCCTAGTCTCATTTTATACAAGAACCATATTTATCCCTGTTATAAATACATTGGTTGCATACCAAGTGATTATTAACCTCGCCGAATTATGTATCAACACAGTCTCCTCCGTGGTGAATGTGTTTTGCCAGTCTCCTATGCAGAGTTATCGTTCGTACCTCACAGATGAGAGCGTAGCCGGAACCAATTTAATCGAGAAGAGATATTGGTGATTTGCTTTAGATTGTTTTGTTGCATAATGGACTACATGTACTCAATGGATATGTAAACTTCTTCCGCAATAAAACTTTAAAAAATGCGAAAAATATGTACAATTCATAGGTTATTACTCCACTGAAACTTGATATACCGTCCCAAAACTATGCTATTAGATCCAGAGTGACAAAGGATAAATTGTTGGTCACGAGCAATTTTTTTTTGTCACAAAGTTGTTGTTGTTTTTTAAATATTCTGAATGAAAAATACAATTGCATTCTTTATATTTGACTAATATTGATGGCTTCAATTTGGACATTTCATGGGATTCTTACTTGTAGGGATGATATATTGTCATACAAGCAAGATCGTTGACAAAATACCAGCGACTGGTATCAAAAGTAGTCCCAGATTGAACCAACTAGGGAAGTTAACAATTGTGTATTTCACGCCCAAGCAAGAGTGTGTGTTTTTATATCAACAACAGCGAACTTGTGAATGGTCAACATTCTCAAGGGTAAAATGAACTAAGTCTTGCCTTTTGATGATCATTATTTGTTCTACCCAAACATACAAAGAAATGTTAATTTGCAATGTTTATAATTGTCGTCTGCAATTGACAACACTTTCAAATTTAAGCAAAAAGAAAGAGTATAGATGGGTAATGGGTGAATTTTTAAGCGGTGAATTCAGCATGACCATCCAGGGGTGCTTTCAAAGAACTAAATATAATGTGAAATTGCCAAAAAAAAAAGAATTGTTCCGTTTATCCAATTTAGCGATTATGGTCCGTGTAAGCTACGTTCACTGATGTGATCCTTCACTAACTCATCCTGTTTGGCTACCTGCCTCTATGTATGTTGGAGCTCTGAACAGTGTGCCGTTTAAAAAAAAATGCGGAAAAAATCCAGCATTTACATTGCCGGACAGTGTGTTATCGTTTCCATCATTTGCATCACATTACATACCCGTCCTTTACTCCTTAATAAATTCCTGATTCGTTTTCGACCTTTTTTTAAAAAAAGATTAGCAGACGCTGTTTGAAATTGATGGATTTGAAAGATATTTCTCTGACCCGTTTGAAGGGAGAAGGAATTCTTCAAAACAGAAAAAATGATTTTACCCCCACAATACATTTAAAGGACGTCCAGCATTTTTGGGTGCGATTTTTGAGGATGGTAAAAAGAGATTGCCGATAGCGAAAAAAGTAGCCGGTCTTCGGCCAATCGGAACTACTCAGGTATTTCCGTGAGCTGTGAAATACACCGCTACTCGAATATTAGTGTATTGTTACAATTTTTCGGGTAAATCGGCCCCGGCGAATAACACCTTTTCTAAGCGTGCAAGTTAAGATGTTCAATGTATATGGAAGTGTTGGACATCCTTTTAAAACATTTTTATCGGTAACTCATACGAAATAGCGAAATTATAAATTGTGACATATAAAGGTGTGTTCTTAATCAAGTTAAACGACTTTTTAGATTTCACATTTAAGATCTATTTTTTAAACCGAAAGTAAAGTGACGTCATACTCGCGGGAAACAATATGGCTTCATCCCTATTATTTCAGAGGTATTTTCATTGGATAAACCCGGTTGATCTCCAGCACGTTTGTTCGTGAAATTCTGATTGGGTATGCAGTGTGGAATGATGAAAAAAAAAAAAAACAAGGAGTTAATCTGAATCTTGTCATGGGAGCTACTGTGAAGGATCCAAAACGGCTGTTTTATACAGAATAAAGAAGGGCGATAAGTTAGCAGTATATCACCGTATGAACATAATCAATGAGGCGCCCGGGAGGGTGAAATATCAATTGTGATAGATCTGCATAAATACATCGACACAGACGTCGACATAAAAGTTATGATTAATCAAGTTCAAACAATTTATTGGCATAACATTTGCATGTTGTGTTACATACATATATGCATTAATACACACATACTATATATAATCATAGTAAAGTTAATTTGATTAAGTATCATACAATAATCACGGCATGTATGACATCACCATATTCCGCCTTCATATCAATATGGGATTTACAACAATTATTCGTTTATATTGCGTTGATTGGCGTATACATAATCATAATGGTGGCCGCCCCAAACTGAGCTTCCGACAAAGACTGGCAAAGCTGTGTAGAACCATCAATAGTCCATGAGTTAGTCTGAAGACAAACTGAAGTTCAGTACTCTAACAATTGAGAAACCCCAATCCGAAACCCTTAAACACATTCGGCGCGAGTACTGAATATGTATACAGGTGATCGAAAGTGATTAATCTAATTTGTAAGAATTTGTCTCAAACACGATATAAAATAAAAAGGTTTAAAACTAAACTAAAACAGAATCGTGTCTTCTGCCTTAAAATAAAGGAAATGCTTACTTTCGGTTTGATCACGAATAAGTCAACTCCAGAGGTAATGGGTGTTTCTGTTTAATGTAAAGGCAGAACGGAAGCGAACATGTTATTAATATAACTGGTTCAATTATTATATAAATTCGTACAAATGGCAAACTTACACATACTTGTATTTTTCATATCTCATTTTCTGAAAAATAGTTGTAGAGCCTATTGTTATCGCGGAACACTCATCTATGACGATGGAGCTGTTTTGGTAGGATTTTGACAAGGACTAACTGAATGATGGCTATCAGGCGCGTAACTAGCCCTCCATGGATGTGAATTCAGGATTAAGGTGGTGTTTGGGGGCGTTTTCCCGCGGAAATCTTTTAAAATAATGGTGCATTATAGGCAACTTTAGGGTCGTTAATGGCATTAATGCGTCAAGAGTTATTACATTTATGAAGAAGATTTTATTTTTGTGATTTTTAAAAAATCCTGATCTTTTAGTTGTTTGACAGAGTCATGTGGGTTCAGCCGCATATTCGCATATAACTTGGCCACGCGCCTATCTGTGTGGATATTAAGCGCATTTCTTCATCCATGCATGTCCTTTATGATCCACAATTTGTGCGGGAACTATCAAGTTTGTTAAGGAATTTGTACTCCTGTGTTAAAAGAACGTTTTCGTATGGCGTATGCATAAAATATGGGTTTTACACCCTAGTACCGCCACGGAAGCTGGATTGGTCTTTCTTGCAGCCAGGGACTATTGGCAAGATTATCTTGTCGGCTAATCCATTCTTCTCTCTTTCTAACTATCATTTCACTTTGTCTTTAATCTTTTTCTTAAACGCACCGTTGTGTAATACTCAAATATGACAGAACAACATATCAACGTAGGAGAAGTAGAAATTTAGAGTCTATTGGGTCGAGCGAAATCGCGTGCTAAGTGGGAAAGGTAAGTATAGTGGTGCAGTGATTTAACTGTCGAAGATTTCTGTCATTAAGGATGGGTACCCATTAAGGATACCAGCTATTTCATCATGGATTGCGAGACTCATTCCGGGAGATCACATGGAAATCGTGACTAATTGAGCTGTAGTCTCGTCGTGTTTCAATAATACTTGAAAACTACGCTAACCACAAAATAAAACGACTACAACACATTTGAAACAACAACAACTATTCAAACAAGGGAAATCACTCTAATCACCAACGGAAAATCAATATTGTGACAAGGAAGTTCTCTTGGAGTTGATCGAAATTAGACAGGTGTGTTCTTATTTTTTGGTATCGTATAGCTTTGACATTTAAAGGAGAATTAATGTTTTCCTAAGATGTCACTTATTTTCGGTTATCAAGTATTGTAAATTTTCATGATTGAACTTTTTCAGTAGTCATTCTCAACTTCCAAAGGTAAATATTTTTATTAACGTACCTGGTGTCAACAATAAGGACATTTCGAAACAAAATCCGTTGTCGATCTTTACGCTTACTTAACTTTAAAGGATATAGTTCATGTCATAATCATGTGGTGGTTTTATAATTTCCCTATCATTAGCTATATTTTTCTAAATTAAATCAATGGGCTTTTTTTTTGCCAAAACTTAAAAATCAATGGGTTTTCTACAGAAAAATAATTTAAATGAATGAAAGTAATGAGTTTTGTGGATATTTTATGAGATTTTTTTTGCCAAAAAATATCACAGTATCAAACCTGGTTTAAGGGGACATGTATGGCTTCTCACAAGAAGGTATATTAAATACATACAAGTCGAGGGTTCAATGCAATACTTTAGTAAGTGCTTCATGTTCATGAAGCACTTACTATTGTTTTGCAGTGGACCTTCAATGTATCTTATAAATTAAGACTCTTGTATAATCAATTTTATTCTGAGCTACTTGTTTTTATATAGAAAGACTCGTGAATATAAGATAGCTTTAACCCATTACCAAACAATAACAAGATAAGACCAGTCTGTTGCAGACAACTGGAAAACGTGAAAAAAGGAAAAACTGCCCTTTACGAGTGATTTTTCCTTTTCCCACAATGTTTTCTGACCTATCAGAAGATTATTTTTCAATTTCATCATATTTTGAAATGTCGTCTGCAATCTCTTTCAATTTGGGACAATCGAAAATTTGGCCTTTGGTAAAGGGTTAAAAGGGCATTTTCTACTAGAAACCATTGGTCATTTGTTGACAGAGATCTTGTAGAAGTTCCCAGGTTCTCCTAAGTTTTCAACAACAAAATACACCTGGTTTGGAAAAAGAACTTAAATGTACAGCCAACTCAACAGTTTCGGTTCATCGACAGTTCAGGATCATCTCATGGTTGTTTCTCAAATTTCTATGAAGGTGATGAAACTCTGGCCTTTAAACTTAACAGTCATTTAGCATACTTATTTAGACACTTAATAAGAAACAAGACAAATCTGACATGATTTCACTGATATATGTTTTGCAGCAATTGATTCCCTCGTTTTGAAAGAGAATTTGTACTAAAAACTGACGTGATTGTAAGAAAATATATAACAGAATATATTTTGGTGACTTTTTCATGCTTAAACCGGTCTGTGATTAAATAATTTTATGATGAATGACGGCAAGGAAACTGAACAGTTTCGGATAACCTCTTTGGCAATGGGGGATTGTCTCAATGTTTCTTTGCCATTCTTCATATACTGTCAGTGTTTTTTTCCTTCTTTGTTTGGGTTACCGGACCCATTCCCAATCAAATCTAGGTAACATTTTTTCCAAATTCAAGACTTTTTTCCCCAATTAAGTTAAAATCCCCTCAGATTATTTGTAACAGAACACACAAAATCAAATGCAGACTCTTGACTCAGAGCATGCATTGACGAAGTTACTGTACTATTCTTTCTACAGTGTCCATAATTCAAGTTTTAAATGAATAAACTACTTATGAAGAGTTTTCTGTTATTTGTAAACAAATCCCCAAATTCCCAATTTTAAGAAAAAAGAACCAAAGGACGCAAATTTTCCCACTTTCCTTGGCACCAGACCCTTTCCCAATTGTGAAAAAAACCCGCTGACTGTTCCAAGGAAAAAGTAGAATTATTCATTAAAGAAAAATCACACCCATGTGTGAGAGCACTTTCTTTGATGAAAACTAAGTATTAATTTTTGATAGCTTTTCTGTTATGATTGACAGTCTGTAAAGTGAACCCTTTACCCAAAATGATATGTGTATCACATTATCTGGAACTGTAACATTTTATTCAAAACTGTCACAACAACCCCGATCTTGTTTTCTTCATAAACTAAAAGTGGTAGATAAAAGAGACCAATCTTTGGTATAAATGGACAGAGGAATATTTTTACGCTAAACTTATACTTTGACTTGTACATAAAATGGGTTAATACATGAAAAAAAGATTCTTCTGTTAGTGATCCGGAAATGTCGAGTTGACTGTACCCTACTACACTTGACTTCACTGTAGTTTGGCAAACCATTAGAAAATGTTTGCAGTCTTCGAAGAAAACTAATTCTGAGTATGGGTTTGTAAATATATTTGGTCGTTATCCCTTAGAATGCTGGGTAATTTTCTAAAAATAGATTCTTGTGTCGTCGCTTTCCAAAACCTTAACAATCTGCCTTATTTTGATGAGGTAAGATACTCAGACAAGCAAACAGGTTAGATCACAGGCCAGCCGCCAATTTGCTTGGCAGCTGGTCTGGATCTAACCTGTTTGCATTAGCATGAAGTCGGTTCCTGCACCGTAAGGGTTAGAACCACACCAACCTTCAGCTTTTACTTTTGAGTTACTAACCCTCTCAGGGCTCACCCTGGCTGGAAAAAAGTCTGCGCCAGCACATTCGCCAAATGACAAAAATAGGAGCCAAACTAAAGAAGTAGGAGCCAAATTCTGAGCAAATGGCACCAATTAAAATTTCTTTATTTTAAACACTTTTCATGTTATATGTACATATGTGTTAAATCCTCTTGGTAAATTATTTCTGTTTGTTATGATTCACCATTTTAATTAAAATTGTAATGTCATAAATATGTAATGTGTAATGATGTGTAAT
The DNA here is from genome assembly GCA_947846245.1 of Cerastoderma edule. Classification (NCBI taxonomy): domain Eukaryota; kingdom Metazoa; phylum Mollusca; class Bivalvia; order Cardiida; family Cardiidae; genus Cerastoderma; species Cerastoderma edule. The sequence goes on along the minus strand of OX401410.1, from coordinate 13,878,439 downwards.
GCCAATAAAAATATAAGGTTAAAAAAAAAAAGAAAGCCAAGACACTGGACGGAATGCGGTAAATAGAAATCCGAACAAATTTTCGTGGAACAACCGCATCGAGTCTACCAGTCAAGTGTGTCGAGTTGTTTACACATAATAAAGACTCGATTTATACACGCCTCAGGCATTGTTTGACACGGGGATAACAATTAGCGGATTAATTTTGGGTTTTCGGAGATACTGTTAAGTGTGTCAAAAGATAAAACTGTCTGTAATGTCCGGACAGGTGGAAATATGATAAAGTTGAATGAAAAAAACATGCGCCAAGCAAATTCGCCAAATCGGGAAATCTTTCGCCAGAATGAAATAATATTCGCATTTGGCGAATTTGGCGACCGACAGCGTGAGCCCTGCCTCTCACAACAACTTGTATTTGAACAATGAAATGGATAATTTAATAGAAAAAGCCAGCTTATCTTGGCACAAAATGATAAAGCAGATTAAAAAATTTATGATAAATAGCTTTGTTATCCATTGAAAAACTCAATGATGATTTAGATATCCTATGGCAGATTTTTATGACATTAGATTTGTGAACAGGATCAAAATCAAGGCTCAGTCTAGTATCATTTCTATAGTTTGATACTTTTTCCGTACCCAAGGTACTTTGTAGAATACCTTAGAGTACCCAGTTTTGGGAAGCATACAACACAACAATTTTTTTTTTTTTAGAAAATTACCCAGCATTCTAAGGGTTAAGTTTAGAGGCAGGGTTGGTAAGAATTTGATTACAAAATAAGAATATCATAGACCAAGTGATTTCTCATTAGTCACTTTTTTATTCTAATAAAATGGATCATAAAAGGTATTCATAAGCTTGTCCTTAGAAGAAAATCAATACTTTTGAGAAAGAAATAATCATCTGATTTAATGAGAAATGTTTTTTCATTGTTGTAGAGAATAAGTGTTTATATGAAGTAATCATATCCTTTTGTTGCTTGGCAATGTCTTTATTCAAATAGATTAAGGTAAATGGAATGTCTTAAAGGGACTTAATCAGAGTAATAAATCTTTAAGTTTGATATATATACACTATTTGTCATTTAACCAAATACCATTTCAAATGTTTTTACATCTTACTTGCTTAAATCTTGTGTTGTCGTTAAATAATGTGAAGTGAGCCTTAGCGCATGTCAGCACTTCTATAGGAAAATTTATTAAAAGACGCAGAAAAAATGCAGTTGAAGACCAGCTGTTTTGGACATGCGCCCCCAGTCGACTGCAATTTCTCTGCAGAGTGTTAGATGTGACTCGGTTATAAAGCATGGGTTATCATATACATGTACCACCAGAGCTGGGAAGTTAATGGTCAAGACTCAACTCATGCAGGGTACACAATGTGGTTATCATTGGCAATAGTAGATGAAAAAAAGCATGGCCATCTTGTTCGGACATAAGATTGTTAACATTGGTCACATGATTCCCCCACTTGAAAAGGATGAATTGCTCCAAAGTAGCAATTAACCTTTCTATGCATAGTGGTTGCTACTAGAAAACAAAAGTTACTTGTTTGTCTTACAGGGCTTTTTTTCCTTAAATTGGGAAGAGGCCTAGGCCTAATGTCATAATAAATAAACTATATTCAAAGTAATAACATACGTTGTAAAAGCCTTTTAACTAAGACGAAATCTAATAGAAGAACTATTGTAATGTATTTGTTTGTGGTTTTTCACTCTTTTGTATGTATATTTTGTTACTGTATGTTTTACTATGGGCCTATGGCCTATGTACTTGAATGAATATGTCTATGTCTATGCTCTGTTGATGGGCTTCTTTCTGCTCTCTGTTTCCGGATCAAGCGTTTCCTTTGTGCTTTTTCCACTTTTTCTTCTTGGCTGCTTTCCCTCCGAACCTCCAGGATGACCCAATTTAGGCAAGTGTTTCCCAATCGTCTTTGGGTATTCTGAGCTGTTTTAGAGAGCACTTCAGGATAGGTGGACAAAAGAAAAGGCTTGGGGCCTATGTGGCGTAATGGTTAGAGTACAGAACTTGAAATCACATGGCCCCTCTCTAGGTAGGTTCAAATCCTGATGAGGGATATGGATTTTTCATGAGAGGTAGTCTCCCGACTGACTTATGGAATGCTTACGGTTCTTCCCAGCTTAACCAGCCATTTTTTGCAGTTGAGTATGTGGTCTGCCTCCATCATAAAGAGTCAGGCATCGCTACATTACTGAAAAAATGTTGATGTGATGTAAAACCCATATAAATAGATAAATAATGAAAGGCTCAAAGACAGCCTGAAGTGCTCTCAGGCCGCCTTTGAGCCTTTACTTCTGTCCCCCCAAATCTGTCTCTTGCCTTAAGACATCTCTCCAAAAAACACAAGAACTAAAATGTGGGCGACAGACTACTGTACCGAGGGTCCCGGGTTAGAATCCCCGTTAGGCAAGGTAAAAAATTGCCGGGACTAACCCACAAACCGGCGCGAGCACTGGTGTATTGTCCAGGAAGCAGTCATCGAGAGTGACTCGATAGGCTTTACTAAGCCTCCTGTTCAATTGATGTAAAACAAATCAACCAAACAAACAAAAAAAGAGTCTTGTCCTGTACATGGGCTCTTGCTATGTTCTTTCGAAAAGATCTGATTTGATTGCCCCATCTGAAAATAAAAGGCAATCTTTATGTCAAATTATTTTGACTAGGATGTCACTAAAGGTTGTTGGAACACACCCCTTGTTAGAATTTATGACTTGTCGAAATAGAAGTACGGTTACAGTAGACGACAAAAAACAACTTGAACAATAGCTATTTGCTTTTGAATGATGGGTAGAAACTGATGTGACAAAAACTTTTTTGTTTTCATGAATTTTCATAAGGAAAGATTTATATTTTTGTCACATTGGTTTCTAGATAGCAGTGCCTTTATTCCTTTAATTGGAAAGAGGCTTAGGCCTGTTAATTTTATATTGTTATATTGCTGAAATTGTTGAAATGGGCAAACAAAACCAAACATCTGGGTGACTTTGATTTTTTGGGAAAACTGCATAATTTCCAAGAATTTTCAGTTGGGAAGGTGCCTTTTTTGGGCCAATGTTATTTAACGCAAAGAAAGTCATGAATACTTTTGCAGCTTATGCTTTCAAGTGAGGTAAGATGAAGGTATGAGGTAAATTATGTCTAGTTTTGGGATGAAAAGCCGTGTTACTATTTTAAAACTCATGACATTTCATGACAATAGAAAGAATGGAAAAAACTTAATTGTGTAATTTATGTTTAAAGAAATGTGATGGAGTTGACATACATTGGTCCATCATGGCTTTGATATTGATCAAAAGTGCTATTTTTGGGCTTCAATTTCTTTGTTTGCTTCAATCTATTGTTTTTTAAGCCAATAACTCAGGGCCACTCCTATAATGCACAATTCTAAAACTTCAATTAACCCTTTCCCAAACAATAACGACATTTGACTTCTTTGTTGCAGACAACTTTAGAAAACATTGTGGGAAAAGGAGAAATTGCTCGTAACGAGCAATTTTTCCTTTTCCCACAAGGTTTTCTGCTCTATTTGAAGAATATTTTTCAATTTAATTACATTTTGAAAAATTATCTGCAAACTCTTTCAATTTGGGACAGTCAAAAATTTATTGTTTGGGAAAGGGTTATTCAACCTTTATTTAATCCAAGCATTTCTTTGATGTCTTTGCAGTAGACAATATTTTAACTTATTTTGACCATAGGCGATGATGCTTATTACATTATTAGCAGTTTTTCTCTTTGCCACAATGGTTTTACTGTTAAACAGTAAGCTAAACATTTTTTTCATAATAACTGTTTGTTCTTTTTTCAAATAGTAAATAGGTTTAGGTGTCTTCTTCAAACAGTTATTTTAACAAGGAATAGGGAAAACGCTAGGGGCCTCTGTGGCCTAGTGGTTAGAGTACAGAACTTGAAATCACATGGCCCCTCTCCGCGTGGGTTCAAATCCTGAGAGGGATATGGATTTTCATGAGAGGCAGTCTCCCGACTGACTTATGGAATGTCAATGGTTCTACCCGCCTTAACCAGCCCCTATGGGCAGTTGAGTATGGGGTCTTCCTCCATCATAAAGAATCGGGCATCGCTACATAACTGTAATAATGTTGATGTGATGTAAAAACCATAAAAAAAAAGGGAAAATGTTGAAAAGGCAGCAGTGATAAAATAGTGAATCTGATTATTTTCAATAGTGTTATTCAAGTACTAGTTGGTTTAATTCTATGTTGAAGGTAATCATAACAATGGTTTTGATGATCAGAAAATGATATTTTAGTACAGTCAAACTTGTGTTAAGAGGCCAACCTATGGGACAGAGTAAATTGGCTGTTAAGACAGGTTGGCTGCTTAATACAAATTGATTTACACTATAAATCTAACAATGGGACTTGCTGAAGTGGCTGTTTAAGGCAGGTTGGCTGCTTAAAAGGGTGGCTGCTTAACACAAGTTAGACTGTATATATATCAAATGCTCTATTGAAGACTATAGTAAGTGCTTCATATTCATCTTGCTTTGAACCCTCTATATACAGTGATTTCTCGTTAATCCGAACACGTCCGTTCCCAACAAATTGTCCGGATTACCGATTCATCCGGACTAATAAAGTAGCGCATGTTCTTATACACATTAAGACATAAACGGTCTGTATGCACGTGTATACTTTTAACACTAGCAAATGCCAAATTGTCGACCGTCCCAAAAATAATCTTCTGATATGGCAGAAAACATTGTGGGAAAAGGAGAAATTGCTCGTCACGAGCAATTTCTCCTTTTCCCACAATGTTTTCAAAAGTTGTCTGCAACAAACTGATCAAATAATTCCGTTCCCTTACAATTTCGTTCGAAGTTCGAGACATTCGGATAATCGGGGGTCCGGATAAACGAGGCTTCACTGTAGTACAATATTCTCAAGTGTTGGCCCAATAAACAGAATTAATTCCAATTTACAGAATTAATTGGAGATCAGGTATCAAAACATCTAGCCGCCTGCTGTCCAACCAAGTGACTGGGACCCCTGCAGTAGATTACCAATAAAATCAGGATTAAGAGAAGATAACAGATTCCATTTTTATCATACTCTGGGAAGGGAAAATCTTTGTTGAGCTATTACTTAACCCATTACCAAACAATAACGACATTTGACCAGTTTGTTGCAGACAGCTCTAGAAAACATTGTGGGTAAAGGTGAAATTGCTCCGAATGAGCAATTTTCCCTTTTCCCACAAGGTTTTCTGCTCTCTCTGAAGAATATTATTCAAATTTAATCACATCTGTTGTCTGCGAACTCTTTCAATTTGGAACAGTCTCAAATTTGACATTTGGTAAAGGGTTAACATAATCTATTTTTCTCTTCAGGGTACTCCAAAGGACGACAGATACCAACCAAAAGGACTGAAATTTACTGAATCGGAACATTAAAGACAGGGTTTACTTGGTTTTCCTTGTAACAGTACTGTTTGAAGACAACTAGATGTGAAGACATACACCTGTGGCCATGTCAGCAACCTCTTCTATAACTTACATGTAAGTATATTAACCCTTTCCCAAACAATAACGACATTTGACCACTTGGTTGCAGATGACTTTAGAAAACATTGTGGGAAAAGGAGAAATTGCTCGTAACAAGCAATTTTTCCTTTTCCCACAATGTTTTCTGTCCTATCAGAAGATTGTTATCCAATTTCATCACATTTTGAAATGTCGTCTGCAAACTCTTTCAATTTGGGTCAGTCGAAAATTTTGTGTTAGGGAAAGGGTTAAAGTCAACATTGTCCCCAAGATTTAATCCCCAAATGGCCATTTTTTCTCTCATCATTTGACCAAGTCAAAGCAACATGGTAAAATTGGTTTTATGTCACTGTATTATAAGAGCTATTTTGGTGTCGGAAAGAGGAGTCAATAGGTAGGAAGAAACTATGTGGGTCTGGCAACAAGTGCTTTGACACAATTTTCTATAATGTCCCAATATATGTAGTATATGATATAGTATTATAGTATATTATATAATGGAATCATAATAGAAGATTTTGTCAAGTGACTTTGGATCTGTCAAAAATGTTCAAAGAGTACAGCGTGACAGCTCAAGAACTGAATTATTAGTAATCCATGTTTGAATTGCCACAGGGACGAATATTACGCAACTTGCTTGTTTCAAACTCACCTTTATGACTTCATCCGATTATTTTGTGTGTAATATTATCCAAAAGCTGGTCAATTATAATACATATGATTACCATTGGGCATTTATTTGGAATATTGGAATATCACGTAACTTTCTTTTGTGTCAAAACTGTTTATGACTTCGGCTGATTGTTCTTTGTATAATATTGTACAATGGCTGGTCAATTATCTATCTTATGATCCCCCTTGAACAAAATTTGCCTACTTTTCTGCAATTATTGAAATTATTGAAAAAAAATGCCGATTTCTTTTGTGCCATGGTTGCGATGCATTGATTTATTTTTGTTTGGTCAAGCCCACGCCTAGCTGGTTCCTTCTTTCATATTGGTGCCCAGCCTTTGAGAATATTTGATTTGAGAGTTATCAACAGGGCTAAAACCGAACTTGAAGAATTCTGATATTCTGTTTCATTTTTGTTGCCAATATGCTAGAAGCAATCTCTTTCTTCTTCTTTTTTCGTTTTACGGACCTTAATTAGTGGCAAGGGATGCATACATACAAAATCTGGCCCGTATGTGTTGTAGTCATGTATATTTGAACCCAAATTGCTATCTGTCAAAAACCCATCTGAACACATCGGGTTTTAACAATGAAAACACCTCTGAAATAATAGGGATGACACCATATTGTTTCCCGTGAGAATGACGTCACTTTACTTTCGTTTTTAAAAATAGATCTCAAATGTGAAATCTAAAAAGTCGTTAAATTCGATTGAGGAAACTACTATACATGTCACAATTTTGCCATTTGGTATGAGTTACTGATAAAAAAATGATTTAAAAGGATGTCCAACACTTCCACACACATTGAACTACTCAACGTGCACACTTAGAAAATGTGTTATACGCTGGAGGCCGATTTACCCGAAAAATTGTAACCCTACACTTTTATCCGAGGTGTATTTCACAGCTCACGGATATACCCGAGTAGTTCCGTTTGGGCAAAAACCTATCCGTACAGTACAGATGTATAGTATCTGGAGTCCTGAAAAAACAAGTTCTGTACCTATCTTTTTATTGTGATGCTAAATCACACTGTGATGCGTCAAAGTACAGGGGTCTGTTGTTTCTGATGACGTGGACCGCTTAACAGGATGTTTTCTGTATTAAATCTGTTTCCAGGGTCATCGGGCCGGCCTCTCTGATCAAGATCTCCATCTGACTTAACCCTTTACCAAACACCAAATCTTCGACTGTCCTAAAATGAAAGAGTTTGCAGACGACCTTTCAAAATGTGATGAAATTGAAAAATGATCTTCTGATAGGGCAGAAAACATTGTGGGAAAAGGAGAAATTGCTCGTTAAGAGCAATTTCTCCTTTTCCCACAATGTTCTCCAGAGTTGTCTACAACAAACTGGTCAAATTTTGTTATTGTTTGGTAATGGGTTACCAGGATGTCAACTGTATTATATATGTTTTTAGGGTCATTGGGTTGGCCATTCTGATCAAGATCTCCATCTGGTGCTGTATCATTTACAAACGACAGGAACGCCGACGTCAACTCCTACAAGCACAACAGATTGTGGCAAGTGTTAACGTTCCCAACAATGGACAGCCCCCACTGATTTATCCCAACCAGGCCTATGTAAGTTTGTTTGTTAGATTTACGAGGGAGTTCAATGCAAGACTATAGCAAGTGCTTCACAAACATGAAGCACTTACTGTAGTCTTGCATTGAATCCTCGTTTTGTGGATCGAAATTTTTGCTACATGTATTTCCAAAAGCATTTCAGTATTATTGTAGTGGTCAGTTGTGTTTTGAAATTGAGATTGATAAAAAAGTGAGATTAGTTATTAATTGATTAAATGATGGTCTTAGAACTTTTAAAAACCAATTAGTATGGCCGTTGGCTGCATTGCATATATAGACTCCCGTTAGGTAACAGTGTATTTAAAGAAAGAAAATGCACGGGCACCCCAAGCTGGCCGTTGTTGACAAATCGGCTGTTGTTCAGCTATGGCCGTTCCCTCAGATTTGACTGTAGTTTTAAGTTATATACTGGCAGTCAGTGCACCTTTACATGTTCCTGATATTTTTCACCAATAGTGCAATATCCTTTTTAAGCCTCTGTCTTCTTTAAAATATAAACATGATTAATCAGTGATGAGAGTTGGATCAATCGTGTCGAACTGCCTTAACCCTTTACCAAACACCAAAATTTTCACTGTCCCAAAATGAAAGAGTTTGCAGACTACATTTCAAAATGTGATGAAATTGAAAAATAATCTTCTGATAGGGCAGAAAATATTGTGTGAAAAGACGAAATTGCTCTGTAAGACACAATGTTTTCCAGAGTCATCTGCAATAAAGTGGTTCAGTGTCGTCATTGTTTGGTAATGGGTTTATCAAACATTGGAGAGAAAGTTGGTTAAGCTGTGGCATAATCGTAACTACTCGGGTATTTCCTTGACCTGAAAAATATACCTTGTACAAAAGTGTAGGGTTACAAATTTTGCGTAATGTGCCCCTGGCTAATAACATGCTTCCTGTGAGCGTTCACATTGAGTTGTTCAATGGTCAAGTGTTGAACATGATTTTAAATCACGCATAATAGTTTACCATAAAAATATCCTTTTCCTTTATCGAATTAGATAATTATTTAAGATCTATACAGTCTAACTTGTGTTAAGCAGCCACCCTTTTAAGCAGCCAACCTGCCTTAAACAGCCACTACAGAAAGTCCCATTGTTAGATTTACAGTGTAAATCAATTTGTGTTAAGCAGCCAACCTGTCTTAAACAGCCAATTTACTCTGTCCCATAGGCTGGCCTCTTAACACAAGTTTGACTGTATTTGGAAACAAAAGCACAGTGAAAGCTGTCTTGCGAAAGTTGTCTGCTGCAAGATGCAAAAATGTGGCATTATGTGGTAATGTGTTAGTGGCTTGGCTGGCAGTGTCTGACTGAGTATAGTAATTTTCCTGAAGTTTAATGACATTGTTTGGGGATCCTGGGAGGTCCAGCTGTTAAGGTAGACTTTTGGGGTCCCGGATTCGAGCCCCACAAACACTTTTGGTTTTGTGGTAGTGGCCTTTGGCAAGTCACTTGGAAGCCCTAGCCTAGTACTGGTGAATACAGTAAAGCTGTTGTATAACTGAAAAATTGTTGATATGGTATTACACACCACAAACAAGCTAATGAATTTATTATATCTGGCTAACCACTGATCTATAGCAGTCTGTGGCTTTGAAGGGATATTGAAGAGCATTGTTTGCTATTACTCCTATCCAACTAACTGCCAACTTATTATTTTTGCATTATGATTTTAATTATACTTATACAACATATCTTTAAGAATGACCAAAGGATTTCTTGCTTGTAACAAAAGAAAATTTTGCTTATCACAAATTTCAACCTAATACAATGAAGACTATATTAATTTTCACACATAAAAGATTTTAACCAATTTGGACCAGTCACAAAATGTGTCCAGTATGAGGGAATTGATTTTCCTTGATAAGGGTCTGAAACATCTCGTCAGACAGCATTCAAACCAATTAACCAAGTAATTGTTATAGCAAAGGAAAACTACATTATTGATTAATTGTCTGTATAAGAGGTAGGCTTCACCCTTAATGACCCACTGATGGTTTTTGACCTAATGGATTTGAGCGATTAATTTTCAGACATGAACAATGTATCTCTTTGCTGTAACAGTTTCATTTTCAAGCTGCACATTTAGGGGTCATGTTTCCTGACACATTTTGGTCATACAAGTTGATACATTTTGGTTTTGTGAGCCAACACAGTTTGTTCTTGTGAGCTTACATATTTTGGTTATGCAAGCTAACACATTATTGTGTCTTGCCAGCTGACACGTTGTTGTTATGCAAGCTGACACATTGTTGTGTCTTGCTAGCTAACATGTTGTTGTTATGCAAGCTAACACATTATTGTGTCTTGCCAGCTGACACATTGTTGTTATGCAAGCTAACACATTATTGTGTCTTGCTAGCTAACACATTGTTGTTATGCAAGCTAACACATTATTGTTTCTTGCTAGCTAACACATTGTTGTTATGCAAGCTAACACATTATTGTGTCTTGCTAGCTGACACGTTGTTGTTATGCAAGCTAACACATTATTGTGTCTTGCCAGCTGACACATTGTTGCTATGCAAGCTAACACATTATTGTTTCTTGCTAGCTGACACATTGTTGTTATGCAAGCTAACACATTATTGTGTCTTGCCAGCTAACACATTGTTGTTATGCAAGCTAACACATTGTTGTTATGCAAGCTAACACATTATTGTTTCTTGCTAGCTGACATGTTGTTGTTATGCAAGCTAACACATTATTGTGTCTTGCCAGCTGACACGTTGTTGTTATGCAAGCTAACACATTATTGTGTCTTGCTAGCTGACACATTGTTGCTATGCTAGCTAACACATTATTGTGTCTTGCCAGCTGACACATTGTTGTTATGCAAGCTAACACATTATTGTGTCTTGCTAGCTAACACATTGTTGTTATGCAAGCTAACACATTATTGTATCTTGCTAGCTAACACATTGTTGTTATGCAAGCTGACACATTATTGTGTCTTGCTAGCTAACACATTGTTGTTATGCTAGCTAACACATTATTGTGTCTTGCCAGCTGACACATTGTTGCTATGCAAGCTAACACATTATTGTGTCTTGCCAGCTGACACATTGTTGTTATGCAAGCTAACACATTATTGTTTCTTGCTAGCTGACACATTGTTGTTATGCAAGCTAACACATTATTGTTCATGCTAGCTAACACATTGTTGTTATGCAAGCTAACACATTATTGTGTCTTGCTAGCTAACACGTTGTTGTTATGCAAGCTAACACATTATTGTGTCTTGCTAGCTAACACGTTGTTGTTATGCAAGCTAACACATTATTGTGTCTTGTAAGCAAACACATTGTTGTTATGCAAGCTAACACATTAGTGTCTTGCCAGCTGACACATTGTTGTTATGCAAGCTAACACATTGTTGTTATGCAAGCTAAAACATTTTTGTCTTACAAGCTAACACTTTTTCTTCATGCAATCTAACACATTATGGTCTTGCAAGCTACATTATATTTCATTCATTCATGCTAGGTTGCATTTTATTCATTCATGCTAGCTATCATTTTATTTATTCATGCTAGCTATCATTTAATTAATTCATGCTAGCTAACCTTTTGTTTATTGTTTGCAGCCACCACCGCCTCCATTTGGAGTGGACAATCCAGGAATGATGATCGGACAGACTCCGCCTGCATACAACGAGATATACACGAACGAACCAAAACTGCCATCGTATGACGAAGTGGTGAGCGACCCAAATAAATATCTCGATGGACCGAAGGCAAATTCCTCGACGTCTGCCCAGCCGTAGTGGCTGTTAGGCTGTGCTACAACCTTTTTTTGTTATCGACATAGCAAGCAGCGCCGTGGACCTCTTCTCATGTGATAATCTGAACCCATATCCCAGAAATGATGGGACTTTGTATCTGGTCCAAATTCAAAGCAATAGCAGACAACAATTGTGAAATATGGAATGTTACTTTATTTGTGAAACTATTTTGAAAAAAGGAGAAATTGCTTGTAACAAGCAATTTCTTCTTTTGTTACAATATTTTCACCATCTGCCTGTAACAGACTTTAAGCAGGGGTGGCGAAATCTTAGTCTTATCTATTTGTCCATATATGCCAAACCTTTTTTCTGCACTTATCTGCATAAAAGTTATATATTTAATTCCAGTATAAATTCACTTGTGTGTAAAGGTTTTTAGACAAGCTGTGGGTAATATGGACAAGATGAAAGATAGATAGATAAGGAAAGGGATTGACATATTGGTCATTTTTTTACTCATTTTTAAAGAAATTCAGGTGCTTGACATTATGCCAACAAATTGAATCATTGAACCATTTGTGAATAAAAAATGCCCTGTCAAAAGCAACTATGTTGGGATGATGTGTTCCTTTTAATGAAATACCCCTTGTGATATTTTGAGAGAAAAAAACATTGAGACAAAAGAAGAAATGCTCATTAAGAGCAATTTGTGCTTTTGTCTCAATCAATTGATTATTTAACTGTCAGCTACTTTTTCGATAAATTCCCGCTTGCAACATTTGGAAAGAAACATTGTGACAAAAGATGAAATTTGCTGATTAAGAGTAATTTCTTCTGTTGTTTCAATTGTTTCCTTAACCATCTGCTCCTTTTTTAATGAACTCCTGCTTGCGATATTCGCGAAATAATACATTTGTGAATTTCTTCTTTTGTCTCAATTGTTTATTGAATCATTTGCCACAGATATACTTAAAGGGAAAGGTTAAGTTACATGATGTCACATTTTTCTCTCCTTGTTTGGATCTTGTTTGAAGGCTAATGAGGAAAGTTATTTATAGCAGGTCTATTTATAAATCAAAAACCATTTGTGCAAACCATTTGTGCAGGGAATACAGTATTGGATAATTGTTGAGAAATCGCACGAATCCTAATTTAGACCTAATCATAGGCAAACAAAAAAAAATCGGATGGGCTATGATGTCAAAGGCTGTTTTTTTTTTTGAAGCCACTACTACATTGTACATGTTATTTTTTCTTAAAATCACTTATACATTATTTGTTTGTATTCAAATATATACTTTACTCAGATATGGCAAATTTTTCTATGATATTTTGAAGAAACCATTTTGACTAAAAGATAATTTGCTGACAGGAGCATTTTTTCCTTTTGTCACAATGGCTTCTTAAGACTTCAATAAGTCGTATAGTAAAACCGTACCCTGAAACATGTTGTGTGTTATTCAGATCACTCAAAAACTCCTTTATGATGTTATTGGTTAATTGAATTAGGATTCTAGTTTGTTACATATTAGATATGGTTGTTTTAGTTTTACTTCCTTTCGATCTTTTCTTTTTTATACACAAGATTTTGAGTATTCCAATGTGTTCTAATGAAGATTTTAACTTCCTGAAGTACATTTATGTTACCTATTATAATTAGAACTTGTACTTAATAACTGTTAAAATGTTAAGGCAAGACTGAAAATGCTTGCCGTATCATATATCAGAGGCTTTCTGTTCGGCGCATGTTTTCTATGAAGCTCAAATGTATCATTTTAAATGGTAGATTCATAGAAAAATATCATAATATGCTGAAATCCTTGAGACTTTATTTTATCGAAGATGAATATTTTATGTTTTATTTTGTATTGGTGATAACTTTGTGATGTTCTTGTTGTTTACTGTTCATTGTTAGTTTTTATATTTGTATTTTCAAAACCAAATAAAAGAGTCAGTAGACAAAGATTGAAACTGTTATACAATTTAAAGAAATTCTTCTGGTTATACTAAAGCTATTGTTGGTAAATCTGCAACTTTCAAAAAGCATTGTGGCAAAAGGAGAAATTGCTTGTGACAAGTAATTTATTATTTTGCTACAATGCTTTTCCAATCTATTCACATACCACAACAGTAGAACTGAAAGATTTTTAACATGTTTACAAAGCTTTTCTAAAGTAGTCTGCTTCAAGTAAAAAAAATTGTCTGCAGGTGGTTAAGAGTAAACATGTCCAATTTGAAAGCAACAGCAGACTTCACCTACAAAATACAAGAAATGATATTCCCTTTGTGATTTTAGGTAGAAACCATTGTGACAAAAGGAGCTTACAACATACAGTCTCTCCTTTTCTCACAGTGGTTTTAATGTCTTCATTTGCAGAAGTTTGTTACAAAGCAGTATGTATTTTTTGTTATCATTCTTAATGAGTGCTGTTTTCATACTTGGAACTTATGAAAAATAGCTAGATAGGTCTTTGTGTATTGATGAACAATAAACTGAAGTACAATTTGTTGTACATGTGCTTAGCAAAAAGTTTTAAACTAACGAAACGCAAAAACCTTAACCTTAAATTATTTTTCCAAGGATTCTAACAATATGGCATTAGGATACAAAACCATTATATAGTACAGGGATTTTTTCCCCTACAGATCTTATCAAAACAAAGCATTTCAATGATTGGTATTTTCAGATCTACAATTTCTTTGTTTTGTTTCTGATTTTGGTTGTGCTGCTATTTGAAACTATGGCTGTTATTCTTACGTTTTTTATGAATATTCAGATAACTGTCTTCATATAATAGCACAATCTATAAATACGGACTCTACACTCCTTAGGTTTGCTGAAGCTATATCAGGAGACTATTGAAACCACTGTGTCAGCATAATAAATTTGCTCCTGATGAGCCTTAATCATAAGTTTGGCATTATAACCCTTAGAATGCTGGGTAATTTTCTAAAAATAGATTCCAAAACCTAAATATCTGCTTAATTTTGATGAGGAAGGATACTCAGATTAGCAAACAGGTAAGATCACAGACCAGCCGCCAATTTACTTGGAGGCTGGTCTGGATCCAACCTGTTTGCATAAAGCATGAAGTCAGTTCCAGCACTATAAGGGTTAAAAGATTTCGTGAGAGCACTCAGGGAAAATGACCATCAGTCATACTATGTTTTATTAGTTTTTAGACTCTTTTTTCCCTTTTTATTTCCATTTTTTTATTAGTTCAAATCAAAACCATAAGGAAAATTCACTTAAGCCTCATTATAAAGCGGCCCTTGGGAGCCATGATGGCCGAACCGTGTTAATAGTGGGGTTGAAAATATAATGTGGGATGGTCCCTTTATGTAAAATTCCCTTTTGTAGCATTAATAGAGTCTTATAAATCATATAGTGAATGAGCCTGTTGTTTACTAATAGAGTGATGCAAATCACATATTGAATAATAAATCAAAGGAAGCAGTAGACACTAGCTGTAGAGGTGATTTGGAATCTTGCACTTGAATTATATCAAAACAGATGAAGAAAAACATATGTTGGTGTGTTCTAAACAGATTCGTTTCAATGAGATGTTTTTATTAAGTACCCACATCATAGAGTTCAGAGAGAAAGTGTATGCGAGTCTTGTACTTGCATTATATTGAAATATATACAGTGATGTCTCGTTAATCCGGACACGCCCGTTCCCAACAAAATTTCTGGATTACCAGGTCATCCAGACTAATGAAGCAAGGCCCGGTCTTATACACATTAAGACATAAACGGTCTATATGCACGTGTATACTTATAACCCTTTACAGAACGCCAACTTTTCTTTCGTTTGCAGACGACATATCCAAACGTGATGGAATTCAAAAATAATCTTTTGATATAGCAGAAAACATTGTGGGAAAAGGAGAAATTGCTTGTGACGAGCAATTTCTCCTTTACCCACAATGTTTTCAAAAGTCGTTTGCAACAAACTTGTTAAATGTTGTTATTGTTTGGTAATTGGTTAGGCAAATTACTACAAATAATTCCGTTCCCTTCAAATTTCGTTCGGATTGCGAGACATCCGGATAAATGGGGTCCGGATAAACGAGGTTTCACTATATGTCAAATCCTTTATTGGTGTGCAAGAAAGACCTGGAAGAAGTGGTTACCATTCAATATCTTCAAATCTTAACCAATCTGCTGGTGTGATAATTATATGAATAGGTTGAAAAGAATTGTGGCAAAAGGAGAAATTGCTTGTGCCAAGCGATTTCTCCTTTTGCCACAATGCTTTTTGAAAGTTTTCTACTGAAAGATGCAAAAATGTGGCGTTAGGTTAGGTATTAAAGAGTCGATACTTGCGAAAGCAGTGTAACAACCCTTTTGAACAAATATTGATATCATTATTTTCAAGAAGTAATTAGTCCCCATAAAAGAAATAATATGTATAAAAAAAAAGTGTTTTCAGTTCTGTATTTGGTGTACAATATGATTCAATCCATACACTGGCTCGGATGTTTTATCATGTCACCAACACTTGGATGTGAAAGGTCGTCCTTTAAAGGTGCTTGTTCACTGATGTGAGGAGATTTAAAAGTTGAAAAATGACTTCATTAAAACTGCAGAACAGCTTTAGTGTCGCATGTTAAGAACTAAAGAATAATCATTTGAAGCAAAATGATATTTTTCTTAATTATTTAAAATGTGTATAAAATGAATTAACATGCTTTTTAATCCAAAGGTGTGACAAAGCTTTTGAGATATACCACATAAAAACCTGTACTCACTTGTTGAATTGATGCTTCCAGAATTAATTATTCTTAGGATAGCTACTTATCAAACAACAAAATAAAATTCATTATAACTTTCAAATTTATCATCTGTGAACAAGCACCTTTAATATATGTTACTTTGCGGCTAGTATGGCTGGCTAGTATGGCTTTTTCATCGGTATAGCTTTAGTAAATAAACTGTATTTTTAATTAACCAGAGAACCAGTCATTGCCTTATATAAATGAATGAATTGATATATTTTATTGTTGATTGATTAATTGATTAGTTGCCTAATCCATTTTTCCTGTTTCAATGTATATAAGGCAAACAATGATAACCCATGGACATTACCATGAATTATAAAGAGCTAAACTTTATACTTCCTTAAATTCGGAAGAGGCCTAAGCCTTATGATTTTTGGAAGTTGAATGAAATTGCTGAATTGGGAAACCAAAGAGCTAATGTGACTTTGAATTTTTGAAAAATGCATTATTTTGAAATTTCCAATTGAGTAGGTGCCTGTTAAGGGTCACTGATATATAACAAATATTAATTGCCAAAGTTATCTAAAGACACCTGTGACAATAAGTCCATTTTTTTAGCAAGGGGCAAAATTCCTTTTGACACAATGTTTTTGAAGTTTGTTTGCATCATTGGCAATTTCAATTGTTTGTTATAGGAAAAGAAGTACCGGTAATAATATGAGCAATTTCTCTTACATGTTTACCATTCCAAAAGTATGACATTTGCATATATATTTTTTAAAGAAAACTTATAATCATGTTTGTGTTCTATTCACCAAAATCACTACTTTAAGGACAATAAATATATTAAAGTTTCATAGAACTTCTTGTCTTCCTTTTTCACATTCATAATTGTAATATCAACTTCTAAACATTAAAAATATTTATTTGAGAAACCAGTTAAATTCTGTTTCAAACTGATTTTGTGTAATTGAAATTTACAATAAAGATCTGTTACAGACATAAATTGAAATAAAAACAATTGTTATATAACATATGTTAGACAATCGTCACATAACAGGGTCTATGTAGATATAAATGAAAAAAGTGTTGTAACAGCTTTATCATCAAATAGACTGGTTAGAGATTTCTTTCAAATTGAACGTGCCTGTTACAGAATGAAATTGTTTCCAAGATTGTATTCAGTCATCTGATGTGATGGTAGGAATCGCCTGGAAAGGGGAAAATGCACTCAGTGTCAAAGGTTGTGTGGAATACACTCTGAAGCCAAAGGCAAGGGGTTTATGCAAGACTAGAAAAGGTCTCGCACCACTTATGAAGTACTATCCGGTTTTGGTACCCCAAAGTTTTCCCATTTGGAAATTTTGAGTTTAGACTTCTGGTGCATAGTTTTGCTTGAAAGATATATGAGCTGGTAAAACACTGATGTGTTTCCTGTTTAGATGATAGCCCTGCAATAATCTTAAAGTTTGTTTTCATTGTGTATTGCAGGTCTATTTATTTGGGACACATGAACACAAATGCTGGTGCCTCGGTCAGATTTGACAGCTTGTTTACTGATTTTCGGACTGTACTTATACTTTTTGCTCCATGTTCTTTTTAGATGATTGAGCTTTTGACCCTATCAGAATTGAGAGGTAAACCAGAGGTACTTACATACAAACTTTTGAAGGCATTGGTCAAGAAATAAGGGCCCCACGAAGAAAAAATAAATATTTAGCCAGCGTGACTCTCATCTTGACCCAACCAAAATACCACAGGGTACATGGTGACAATTATGACTTGAAAATGTCATCAGAAAATGTTGAAGACTTATGGAGGAGTTCCAAAATTCAATCTATTTATAGAAACTTTGACCTTGACCGAATTAATATACCAACACTATGCACAAGGGCACTCGAGGACAATCATTTTATAAAAGTTTCATCAAAAACCAATAAGAAACGTAAAAGTTGAGCTTGGAATAAAGTGTGCAGGTGTATCCCAAAAAAGCTGAAATATAACTGATAAAACGAGCTAGAGAATTTCAAAAAAGCTGTAATATACCTGAAAAATGTGCTGGTGAATCTTTAAAAAGCTGACATATAACTGTAGTAGTATCGAAAGGAAAATGAATATAACTGAAAGAATGTCCTGATGAATGCAAATAAAGCTGACATATAACTATAAACGAACTATGGAATCCCAATAAAGCTGAAATATACCTGAAAAGAAAATGTGCAGGTGAATCCCAAAAAACCTGAAATATAACTGAAAGAATGAGCTGGTAAATCTTCTTAAAATTATGCTAGTGTGGTCCAATAAAGCTGAAATATAACTAAAAAGAAATAAGCTGGTGAATCCCAAGAAAGCTTGAATATAACTGAAAAATGAGCTGGTGATTCCCTACATAGCTGAAATATTACTAAAAAAATGTACCTGTGGATCCCAAGAAAGCATAAATATAACTGAAAAAATGAGCTGGTGAATCGAAATAAAGGTGAAATATCACTCTAAAAATGTTCTTATGAATCCCAATAAAGGTGAAATGTAACTAAAAAATATGCTTATGAATTCGACAAAAAGCTTCAATAAAACTCGAAAAATGTGTTGGTGAGTCCCAATTAAGCTAAAATATAACGAGAAAAATGCTGGTGAATCCCAAAAAACCTCAATTATAACTTAAGAAATGTGCTGGTGAGTCCCAAGATACTGAAATATAACCGAATAAATGTGCTGGTGAATCCCAATAAAACTGAAATATAGCTGAAAAGAATTGCTAATATCATAATATTACTAAAATATGTGCTGGTGTATCCCAAGAAAGCTTAAATATAACTGAAAAAATGAGCTGGTGAATCGAAATAAAGGAGAAAGATCACTGTAAAAATGTTCTTATGTATCCCAATAAAGGTGAAATGTAACTAAAAAATATGCTTATGAATTCGACAAAAAGCTGCAATAAAACTCGAAAAATGTGTTGGTGAGTCCCAATTGAGCTAAAATATAACGAGAAAAATCCTGGTGAATCCAAAAAAACTCAAATATAACTTAAGAAATGTGCTGGTTAGTCCCAAGATACTGAAATATAACCAAATAAATGTGCTGGTGAATCCCAATAAAGCTGAAATATAGCTGAAAAGAATTGCTAATAATATAATATTACTAAAAAATGTGCTGGTGTATCCCAAGATAGCCGAAATATTACTAAAAATGTGTTGGTGCATCCCAAGATAGCTGAAATATTACTGAAAAAATGTGTTGGTGTATCAAAAGATAGCTGAAATGTTACTAAAAATGTGCTGGTGTATTCCAAGATAGCCGAAATTTTACTAAAAAATGTGCTGGTGTATCCAAGGATAGCCGAAATATTACTAAAAAATGTGCAGATGTATCCAAAGATAGCTGAAATTTTACAAAAAAATGTGTTGGTGCATCCCAAGATAGCTGAAATATTACTAAAAGTGTGCTGGTGTATCCCAAAATGGCTGAAATATTACAAAAAAAATGTGCTGGTGCATCCCAAGATAGTTGAAATATTACTAAAAATGTGCTGTGCATCCCAAGAAAGCTGAAATATTACTAAAAATGTGCTGGTGTATCGCAAGATAGCTGAAATACTACTAAAAATGTGCTGGTATATCCCAAGATAGCTTAGATATTACTAAAAAAGTGCTGGTGCAGCCCAATAAAGCTTAAATATTACTAAAAAATGTGCTGGTGTATCCCAAGATAGCCGAAATATTACTAAAATGTGTTGATGTGTCCCAAGATAGCTGAAATATTACTAAAAAAATTTGCTTGTGTATCCCAAGATAGCCGAAATATTACTAAAAATATGCTGGTGTGTCCCACAATAGCTGATATGTAACTAAAAAATATGCTTGTGTATCCTTAGATAGCTGAAATATTATTAAAAAGATGTGCTGGTGTATCCCAAGATAGCCGAAATATCACTTAAGAAATATGCTTGTGTATCCGAAGATAGCTGAACTATATTAAAAATATGCTTTTGCATCCCAAGATAGCTGAAAACTACTAAGAAGATGTGACTGTGCATCCCAAGATAGCCTAAATATTACTAAAATGTGTTGATGTGTCCCAAGATAGCTGAATTATTACTAAAAATGTGCTGGTGCATCCTAAAATAGCTGAAATATTACTTAAAAGATGTGCTGGTGATTCCCAAGATAGCTGAAATATTACTAAAAGATGTGCTGGTATATCCCAAGAAAGCTAAAATATTACTAAAAGATGTGCTTGTGCATCCCAAGATAGCCGAAATATTACTAAAAGTGTGCTGGTGCATCCCAAGATAGCTGAAATATTACTAAAAATGTGCTTGTGTATCCCAAGATAGCCGAAACATTACTTACGAAATATGCTTGTGTGTCCCAAGATAGCCGAAATATTACTGAAAAAAGTGCTGGTGCATCCCAAGATAGCTGAAATATTACTAAAAGATGTGACAGTGCATCCTAAGATAGCTGAAACATTACTTAAAAGATGTGCTGGTGCATCCCAAAATAGCCGAAATATTACGAAAAGATGTGCTTATGTGTCCCAAGATAGCTGAAACATTACTAAAAAATGTGTTGATATATCCCAAGAGGCTGAAATTTTACTAAAAAATGTGCTGGTGCATCCCAAAATAGCCGAACTATTACTAAAAGATGTGCTAATGTGTCCCAAGATAGCTGAAACATTACTAAAAAATGTGTTGATATATCCCAAGGGGCTGAAATTTTACTAAAAAATGTGCTCGTGTATCCCAAGATAGCCGAACTAATACTAAAATGTGGTGATGTGTCCCAAGATAGCTAAAATATTACTGAAAAGATGTATGTGTTTCCCAAGTAAGCTAAAATATTACAAAAAAGTGCTTATGTATCCCAAGATAGCCGAAATATTACTAAAATGTGATGATGTGTCCCAAGATAGCTGAAATATTACTAAAAGATGTGCTGGTGCATCCAAAGATAGCTGAAATATTACTAAAATGTGCTGATGTATCTTAAGAAATCTGTAATATAACTGAAAATATGTGCTGGTGTATCCCAAGATAGCCATAATATTACTAAAAAAAGGTGCTGGTGTATCCTTAGATAGCTGAAATATTACTAAAAGATATATAACTGAAATATAACTGATAGAAATTAAAAGCCCTTTACACACAAAAAGGAAAGCAAAGTGTTAAAGAAGTTTTCAGGGGAGGCGATTTCATTTTTACAAAGATGTAACGATTTCTAAGATATATTACTAAATACTCCGGCAATTAAGCAATGTCTTCTTATCACACCAGATCAAACCCACATGAGCCAAGGAACTAAGGGAATGGCTATATCTTATGTAGGAAATCTTGGCCATAGCCTTTTGCCACATCTTGTATCTTTTGTGTTTGTAATTTACTATTTAATTGTTTGCAATAAAATATGTTTAAAGTAAAGCATATGAAACTATTCTTAAACAGTATCAACAAAAGTATTCTGTTGCTTACAATTAAAACCAAACCCTGGCCTACTGGCTAGAGTACAGACCTTGAAATTACATGACCTTTCTCCGCATGGCTTCAAATCATGGCGACATTTTCATTTTCATGAGATAGTCTCGCGACTTACTTACAGATTGCTTGAACTGCTTTTAAGAACAACCAAATTTGGGGTCTCCCTCCAGCATTATGAGCGGGTCACTACATCATTACTGAAATACTGTTGATGCGATCACCTGACTAAACTCCCCACAGTGATCTCCCTTAGTGGAATTGATCACTGCCACCACAAATGTCAGATTACCATCTGCTTTGAAAAGAAAATATTGTTGAAAGATGGCGGCCAAACCAAAAAAAGGATCCATTTGTACTTTATTTGTAAAGAAAAATAAAATGTTTGTTAATTTAACTAGAAAAGACTTGGGCAAAAACATCATTTAAATTTCATCCAAATCTGCATGAAATTCAAGTGGTTGCAGTGATCGATGCAGCATAGCAAGGGGAGATTACTGTGAGAAGTTTGTAGTCGTGCATTGAACCTTCTATATAACCGATTTGGTGTCTCTTTTTCAATAGATAACCTTTATTTGTTGTTTGTAATTGTCAACAAAGACGATTAAAGATTGCATGTTTTGAACAGCATTTCCACTTTGCGGGGTCTCAGGTTCGATTTCCATCGCTTGTTTCATGGGATGGTCCTTTTGCAAGACATTTTAGAACACAAGTGTAGAACTTGTGAATCTCAAGAAGCCCTTAAGTAACTGAAAAATTGCTGACAAGGTATATTATCCAATACAGTAAAAATCGGTATATGGATTGAGAAAAAGCCCCTTTTAATTTTAATGATTTAAATCCTTATAAAAAGTACATATATATACCATATTCAAATGTAATTTACCAGATAACGCAATTATTTCAGTTCAGTTAATCACACAATCTAATCAACCCATATTATCCATGTAATCACCACCATGTACGCTACAACTCATTCCTGGAATTGGAAAGCTCATGAAGCATACTTTCACAGGTTGAATGACTTCAAATGCGGACGTTTTATCTTATATTCATCTTGGTGAACATTTAGGATTTCTTGGCGTGCTAACACTGTTCCATCATTCAAAGAGTTTCAAGTTGAGAAAAAACTATCAGTGGGGAAACACAGTCACAGCTGATAATGATCGTAATTTGTAGTCAAAACATTGTGTTTCAAAACATAATTTTTTAGTTTCATTCTCTCAATGGATTTCCATGTTGGTGTTGATTGATCTGACTCAACAATTACAAAGGAAAATAGTTTTCATTAAAATCAATAAGTTACACATAAAATGAAGATCAAAACATATCTGCTGCTCTCATTCTCTGTCCAGGCTTTAACTGTTTCAGTCTGAAAATAGACAATCATATATGATAAACACATATATGTCAAATAAACAAAAACATAAAATAAACACAAACATGTAAAATAAACAGAAACAGGTATAGAGGCTCACACATAATACAGTACATGTCATCACCTATACGAATGTAAACTATTGCTGTAGTTTCGTTGTGTTATGTAAACATCAAAATGGAAACATGTCTTTTTTACCTAAAGAAAGCTGTACAAAAACACAACCATGTTAAATAAACACAAATATGTTACACAAACATAAACATGTTAAATAAGCGCAAGCATGTCAAATAAACACAAACATGTAAAATAAACATAATCATGTAAAATAAATACAAACATGTAAAATAAACATAATCATGTAAAATAAACACAAACATGTAAAATAAATATAATCATGAAAAAAAACCCCACAAACATGTAAAATAAACACATAAAATAAACAAAACATGTAAAATAAACTCAAACATGTAAAATAAACACAAACATGTAAAATAAACATGTAAAATAAACACAAACATGTAAAATATCCAAAAATATGTACACTAGACAAAAATTATTCATCTCTAACAAATTTGCATTATTGTAATTGCTGTTGCCTTCAAGTTAAACTTTTAAGAGGGTATTGATTTAGAGAAATTCCTCATTTGAAAGCCACCAGGCTATAAACTTCCGGAATAGAGTTTAACATTGCCCAAAAAAGCAAATCTCCAATAATCACAATTCATCATCCATTCTGTAGCCCTAACTGTGACAGGCCTGATTTCAAAGCAACAGCAGACAACAAATATGAAGGATAAAGGATAACACTTTTCTCAAGAAATGGTAGTAAACCTTTATAAAGTAATCTGTTTGAAGGATATCTTTTTCTTTATAAAATAATAGGAACAAAATTATGAAGCTTAAAAGATAACAATTTCTTTATGAAATGATAGAAACCATTAAAAGTATGAAAGATATCACTTTCTTTATAATATGATCGAAAAGGAATGAAGTATAAAAGATAAAACTCTCTCTAATGTAAAGATAGAAACCATTATGAAATATAAAGGATAACACTTTCCTCATGGAATGATAGGGACAATTATGAAGCATAAAGGATAACACTTTCTTAATGAAATGATAGAAACTTATAAAGTATGAAGTATTAAAATCCAAATTGACACTCCTGTGGTTCGAACCCATGCAGAAAAAGACCTTCTGTTTTTCTCAAGTTGAGTACTTTGACCACTAGGCCACAGAGGCACTAAATCATAATACTTACTTGTTAAGAAGGTCTCTATCATTTGGTATATCAGTATCACTGTCAGTATCCTTATCTGTTGTGTCGGAACTGTCTGACTCACTCTTTGGGCGATCTCTACTCTTCTTTGTTTTCTTTTCCCCTTTCTTATGCTTCTTCTTGTGTTTACTTTTCTTGCTTTTATTCTGTTCATGAATAAAAGGACAACAAATGAAAAAGAAAATGGAATTTGAAGTATGGTTCTAGATGGAAAAAGAAATATTGTTAGAAAACTGCTCATACATGTAAACTTGTCCAATTCCAATAATATTTATAATTTTCATGGAGGAAATCTACTTTCTGACTAAAGGAATGCCATGGTTTCTTTCCTACTCAACTTGTCCTTGTGCAGTTGAATGGGTATGTTAGTTTTGGGTCTTCCTATAGCTGCAATGAACTGTGCATCACAATTTAACTGAAATATTGTTGATGTGTTGTAGAACCTTCTCACATAAACATTACCTTTTTCTCCTTTTTAGACTTAAGCTTATCCTTGTGTTTATGCTTGTGTTTCTTCCCTGAGTTTGACGTCAAATCGATGTAATTTTCTGCTCCAGAATGGTCCTTTTTTACATCGAAACCTGTCATAAAAAGAATTTTCTTACAATTTTTAACTGTTAGATTGCACAATAATTTTTTAAAATTAGATTTTTGTGTCCTTTGCTTTCCAAAACCTTAAATATCTGCTTAATTTTGTTGAGGAAAGGTACTCAGAGTAGCAAATAGTTTAGATCACAGGCCAGCCGCCGATTTACCTGTTTTGAACCAGCCATCTGCTGCACTAACATTAAAAAAGATACCTTGAAAAGTCAAAATGATTTATCATATACATGCATTCTCAAACAATAAAAAGATCAAATATCTAGGAAACTAAAGATCCAATGAGGTACTAAAGCAATTGACAGATTGGCAGAACGCCTCAAAATGAATATGAATAACAATTTGACCAATAAAAAAAAATCATGTGTGCTCAGGAATATTGCTTCACATAGCTCTCACTGTGAGAATAACTCCGACAAATATTGGGAGCGTGGTTTTGTTGATTGGTCAATTCTGTCACTTTTGAGATGAACTTAATATTATAAGTTAATACAGCCTTGCACTAAACATTCTTAGTTATGTTCATATAGCAATATAATTGTTGGAAACAATTATAAATGTCTTACAAATAAGTTATGGAGAGTGTAGGGCTGGGATGGGTACTTGAGTACCTGGGTATGAGCCTGGTACAGGCCATTACCCGGGTAGCAAATCACTACCTGTTGCCAAGTGTTACATTTACCTGGGTTACAAATCCACATGTGAACATGCACTTAGTGACGAGTGAATCAGGCGTTTCAAAATCCCGAGACCAACATGAAGAGTTTCAATAACAGTAAATAGACATCATCTCTCTTAAGTTTGAAAATACGATGAGTTCTTAGTCATATCAGATTTGAATCTAAGGGAAAATATTATTGGGTTCGGGTAACCGCAGGTAACATCACCTTGGGTACCCATGTAGTAAATTGTAAATTGCTACCCGTCCCAGCTCTAGTAAAGTGTGATTAAGAAATTTACCAACCTGTATAAGAGACTGTAGGTGGGGGAAGGGCAGGGCCATAGGCATCTGAATCCTCACTCTCAGCAGGGGGAGACAACCTCTCACTGAGGGAGGGTATATTTCCTCCATTCCCAGGTAACACTCCAGGTAAGGACATACCTGAAGAATAAATACATATCACCCAATCTGTTTTAAGTTTAAACTTATTAATTTTACATTGATTGTGATGTGACCGAAGCTTGAAGCTTGTTAAATTCACTCTCGATGACTGCTTCCTTTAAACTTAACTAGCACTTGTACCAATTGCGGGCAGCTTGTCACGCCAATTTTCACCTTGCTGCAAACAGACTGTACCAAGTATCCCAGGTTTGATACCCATCCGGAGAGGTCAAATTTGCTGGGACTAGCCAACAAATCAAAGTGCTTTTTAAGTAACCAGGAAGCAGTCACCAAGGGTGAATTTAATATACTTCAAACTTCCTTCACAAACAGAGTAAAGTAAATAAGTTTAAACAATAACTTTACATTTTACGTGTACACACAGTGTAAAAATTGGCTAATGTATTCATTCTGTAGATGAAAATTCTTGCCAAATGATAAATCTCTCGCCATTTGATGAAGATTCTCTCAGTATTTAATCATACCTATTCATATTTGATGATAAATGTTTTACCATTTGGTGCAATTCATGCCATTTCATACCATTTGATAAAAACTTTTTGATTATCATTCTTAAGTTAGAATACCCATAATTTGTCATTTTGAAATCTATTTATTTTTCGGATGACTTTGATCAATTTTGGTCTACATGAGTTTGGACGGGAATTATTGGCATTTAATTGTATAGTTCTGGCCCCTGCAAACGTGTACCAAGAACAACAGAAGTAATCCGACTAGGGAATGAGTTTCAAAATGACGGATACTGGTTATTCTACTTAAGCATTGGATACAAGTCCATAAAAATTGTAGAAAACATTACCATTTTGTGATGCTTCCTTCTTATTTGACACTTCCTCCTTGTTAATATGCTCTTGTTTTATCTCCATCTCTATCCTATCGCTGGTAGTGGGAACATTTACAAGAGTGTCTGTATCACCTTCCTTCATCTCCTCTTCCTCATCATCATCTGAGCTATCCTCAGAATCAGTATTCTTAAATATGGCTCGGAATAAATCCATGTCTGACTTTTCGGATTTCTGTAAAATATATTATTCATTGTTTAGTCTTCCTTATTCATTTGACGTTGATTGTGGAAGTTCTTAGATTGAACTTGACTTATTCATATTATGTGGGTTATTTTGCTTGAAGTTGGCTTAGCAAGATGCTCAGATGTCGAATTTGGTTCTGGGTTATTATGTATAGTATACTCAGGCTAATATTGAACAAAGTTTTCCACCCTATAATTCAACTTAATGTAACTGGTCCAATAGAGAAACAGGAGAAAAAAATCACAGAGCATGAAATAACATTTTCTCTAACCCTTTACCAAACGCCAAATTTTCAACTGTCTCAAATTAAAAGAAATTTGCAGATAATATTTCAAAATGTGATGAAATTGGAAAATAATCTTCTGGATAGGGCTGAAAACTTAATGGGAAAAGGAAAAATTGCTTGTTACGAGCAATTTCTCCTTTTCCCACAATGTTTTCCAGAGTCATCAGCAATAATGTGGTTAAATCTCATTATTGTTTGGTAATGGGTTAAGATATTTGCTAGAAACAGTTTAGAAAAGAACACTTTTATGTCAGGCTAATTTCATAAATACTATCTTCCAGGTGTTTTCATAAAAACAATTAAATAGTGAGAGAATAAAACAAAACAGTAAACAAACAATAAGAACCTTATTCCCTGACTGTAGACTGGCATCATCACCTCCCAAACCAAACACATCCCCTGGTTTGGGTAGATCTTCCCTCTGACTGGATCCGTCACCATCTTTATCACCCTCTTCACTGAACACAGATGCCAACTCTGCTGGCTTTTGAGGACCTTTGCTCTTAATGTTAAAGGACACAGCAGCTTTAGTGTTTTCTGTCTGTTTAGGAGGATTCACCAGATGAGTGAAGATTGATTTCACACTGCCCATTGACCTGCCCATCGACCTTGAAGGGCCAGGTTTCGGTGAAGCATCAGTTTCTCCTGAATTGCCTGCTGAAATGTTATCTGTTTTAGTCTCTTTCTTCACATTAGGTTGGGTAATCCTATCTTGGTCAGATTGTCTCGCCATGTCGTCATCTCTAGTGCCAGTTTGGTCTCTACTGAACTGATTTCTGTCAGCTTCTGTCGGATTTGCAAAACTCAGGAAATTGAAAACGGAATATTTGTCTCTTTTAAGGGCTGCCAGACCCACTATGTTTGACCTGAATCAAAGAAAAAAGGTAATTATAAACAAATTCTAATTCACGAAAGCATGTAAGTTGCAAATAACAAAGACAAATGGAAACAAAAATGAAAAGGGCTCCAAAAGCAATTGTACAAACATACTGACAAAGCTGAAATACTCATATATTTTTTTCTGAAATTCTCAACAGTTAATTATTCTTTTTTAAGTCACAGGCCATTAAAGTTAAGAAAAAGGCATTTTTTGAAAATATTTACAGAAGAAATTAATTGTTTTCTTACTTTATTAAAGTACTGACACATAACAACAAATTTCTGATACATCTCTTCATAATCTCAAACACTTTAGTTAATCCTTCACTCCAAAACACCTCACTTTGACTTATCTTCTGTAGAACATTTTAGAAACTCTAATGACACAAAGATTAAATTGTTCTAATTAGCAGTCTCTCTTTGACATTTGTTGTCATCTGGTGTTACTTTTAGTTTGATCCAGTGGTTCTGTGTGGCCAAGTGTTTAAAGTAACCATTTTAGGACTCAAAGGGTCTTGAATTTGAGCCCCCACCATTACCTGTCGTTTCATGGGAGTGTCCTTTGACAAGACCCTTCAGAGCCTTTAGCCTAGTAATAGTCAATCAAGAAACCCATAAGATAAATGAAAAGTTGTAGACATGGCATTAAACCCCATATAAAGAACCAGCTTGTATGAAGGAAATGGGGCAATAATGGTATACATTGAGCGACCGTAGTATTGACCGTTCTAAAAATGCCCACGAAATAACTGTTTTATAACCTTATACATTATTACATTATATAAATGTTTATTTGGAGAACATATGCACAAAAAGACCATTTTTTCTCGACACTTTTATATTTTCGTCCAATATAAAAACGTTGATGTGTTGTTCGCCAAACTAAAATCAATACATTCCACATTGGTCGTAAAACAGCGAAATATGCTCAGCGGTCTTTATGAAAACACCCGATGTGCACGCAGTAAGCAGTTTAATATGTTAAACTGTCAACAGCTTGTAAAGCAAAACTGAATCATGACAGCTTTCCATTTCTCTCTTATCAAAACAGAAAAAAATAAGGAATTAACTTTCATAATAAGTGTAAGTTAATAGTAAAACCTAGTTTTATTTTATAAGGGGCATTATAAGGTTATCAAGGTGATCATACCCAGGATAAGGATCAGGCACATTAAACCGTTTACAGAGCAGTTTGTCTGGGTGCCACTCCACCACATCTCGTGTCAACTTGCCGTACATCCTCATGGCTGCTGCCTTGGCTGGTGCACTCAATTCAACCTAAAATATGGACATAATATTCCCTTAGCTCAGAGTATCAACAAACTCACTGAAATATGGACATAATGTTTACTTAGCTCAGAGTATCAACACTTTCACAGAAATATGGACATACTATTCATAAAGCTCTGTGCATTAACAAACTCACTGGAATATGGACATTATATTCATGCAGCTCTTTGTATTTAAGTCACTGGTATTTGGACAAAATGTTTACTTAGCTCAGAGTATTAACAAACTCATTAAATATAGACATAACATTTAGTTAGCTCAGAGTATTAACAAACTATCTGAAATATGGACAAAATATTCACTAAGCTCAGAGTATTAACAAACTCATCAAATATAGACATAATAATCAGTTGGGACCATATTCAGTTAGCTCAGAGTATTAACAAACTATCTGAAATATGGAGAAAATATTCACTAAGCTCAGAGTATTAACAAACTCATTAAATAAAGACATACTATTCAGTTAGCTCAGTGCATTAACAAACTAATTGAAATAGGGACATAATGTTCACTTAGTTCTGTGTATTAACAAACTCAATAAGTATGAACACACTATTCTCTTTTCTCAGTGTATTAACAAAATCATTAAATATGAACAAAATATTCACTTAGCTCTGTGTATCAACAAACTCACTGAAATATGGACACCTCTACCTGATCATCAAATAAACTTGTTTCTCATCTGCCCCAGCACTTGTCAACCTCATAGCAATCTTGGTTGCTGGAAGCTTGGAAAGTCATGCATCATGCACCTACCTGATCATCAAATCGACAGGTTTCTTGTCATTCCCAGCACTTGTAAACCTAAAAGCCATCATGGTTGCTAAAAGCTTGTAAAGTCACACTACATGCACCTACCTGATCATCAAATCAACAGGTTTCTTGTCATTCCCAGCACTTGTAAACCTAAAAGCCATCATGGTTGCTAAAAACTTGTAAAGTTACACTACATGCACCTACCTGATCATTCAAATCAACTGGTTTCTCGTCTGTCCCGGCACTTGTAAACCTCATTGCCATCATGCTCGCTAGAGGCTTGAAAAGTCGGGCAGCCTGTGCAAACTCTTCTCTTTCTCTCTCAATCTCCCACTCTGTTTGGCCTGTTTCCGCTACAATACTATATGGATCTGAATCAAAAGAGAGAAACAGTTTGATAAAGGAAAAAAGTTTAGACAGGGTCAAATTGAAGATCACCTATGTTGTCGCAGACGCATCACAATTTTTAAATATTGCCAACTTTACTTGTCATATTTGGAATCATCAAATTGGAGTCTTGACAAGTTAAAAATCAAACCAACCTCAAATCCTGATTTTCTATTTCGATCTAACTCCGATTAAATTTGATCTGACATTTCTAAAATAATAATTGAAACCAAGAATTTAGAAACAAATGAAGTTAGTATCTAATTTATCTCAAATAAAAGCTTTATTCTAATATTGTCACATAAAGCATAACGTATTGTTAGATGGGTATTGTTGTCAGGTGCATGAAAGGAATTAAGATTTTTCTTAGGGAATTGGGGGGTTGGGGTTAGGTTTGGTTTGGAAGGGTAATGGGATTCGGATATTTCCTGATCCCTGATTGATAGCCTTCCAATACCCTTCATACCTGTACAAAGATATAGAACATTTACAATGCAAACCATGCAAGCAAGTTTTCTTCTTGCACAACGATCTTATCCTAGAACAAGACTAGGTATGTTTAGATACCATTGGCACATGAGTCTTTCAAAACGTTAAGCAGCTTTTGTTACATGACACTAGAAGGTGCGCAAGAAAGAATTCCTGTGTCTATTTATATATCCACTTTCCCATAGAAGCACACACTTCTTATTGATTCCCCAAAACACAGGCTTTCAGCAACTTTGAAGTAAAGAAATTGGAAATGGTATTTAGTCTATGGAACAAAGTTTGTACATATCAAATTTTTAACTTTTATTAGCCCGACAGCACAATCTCTGAGTTAGTCCCTTGAACCCTTTACCAAACACCAAATTTTAGACTATCCCAAATTGAAAGAGTCTGTGGACAACATTTCAAAATGTGATAGAATTGAAAAATAATCTTCTGGTAAGGCAGCAAAGGAGAAGAGCAATTCCTCCTTTTCCCACAATGTTTTCCAGAGTCGAATGTTTTCCAGGGTGGTCGTCTGCAACAAACCGGCCAAATGTTGTTATTGTTTGGTAATGGGTTAAGAGTACTCACCTTTTCGGCCCTGTTTAATGGCTGTGAGATACCTCTCGTACCTCTCCTGTTTAGCGCTGTTTGCTTTAAAAGGTTTAAAGGATAGGGCACCGCCTTGATGGAGAGGCTTTTCACTTCTAGACGGTTCGGACTGACTACCATCTTCTGCATACTCAGCTTGACTATCATTGGAAACTGCAACATGAAAAAAGCTTTGTCTTTAGCAAAAACGTTCTTAGTTTAAAGCAATTTATTTTACATTGATTGTGACGGAGGCTTGAAGCTTATTGAATTTCCTCTCCATGACTGCTTCCTGGATACTAAACCAGTACTTGAGCAGATTTGAGGGCTAGTTCTGGCAATTTTCACCTGGCCTGACAAGGAACGAACCCTTGACCCTTTGTACAAGTGGCTGCCGATCTACCTCTGTACCATTGTCACACAAAAATATTCTTGCATCTAACAATAACATGCTTGACAAAATAAAAGGATATTGTGTATGAAAGGGTTTGAAGCTGGTTCAGACTGAAAATAACTACAGTCAAACTTGTGTTAAGAGGCCAGCTTATGGGACAGAGTAAATTGGCTGTTTAAGACAGGTTGGCTGCTTATCACAAAATGATGTACACTATAAATCAATCAATGGGACTTTCTGTAGTGGTTGTTTAAGACAGGTTGGCTGCTTAAAGGGTGGCTGCTTAACACAAGTTAGACTGTATTTACATTAATTTTTTTGTGATGGATTACATTTGAATAACATTATTCATGTAGAAATCAATCAGTAAAGCAGATTTTGTTTATCAAAAGCATTATCTCCTAAGTGATATTTTTTTTCCATATTTAAAACAAGTTTTCATATTTCTATAACAACAGTTGTCTAAAGACACTTGTACGCTTACCTTATATGGATTCCCTTACACAAAATATCAGCACACCTCAGCAAATAAGTTATTTGGAGTAAATGGACCTATGCCTTTCAAGATAATTATTCAACTCAACTCGAATAGATATGTAAACTGCAAATACTCTTCCTTCAGTAGTAATAAATATCTCAGCGTAAAGAAGAAACCTTAACACAAAGAGGCCAACAGAAATGGCAGCATGAATGAAAGATTACAATAGGTCATCTCAAAAGTCAAAACTAAGAATGGTCAAGCGAAAACATTTGGTGCGAAAAAAATCTTAACATTTTTCTCTTGCTGTTGTATATGTCAGAGTTATCCCCCTTGTCCTCATTTACCTTGGGAAGTAGTTGTATCCTCTGTTTCTATGGAAACCCCAGCCTTTACCTTCTCCATTCTTTCCTTTTCATCTTTCGGAATGAGATCAAACACGGATCCTGCATTAAACAACACACATTTTGAAAGAAAGCTATTTACCCCTTAAGTCTCAATACTGCACATTTGAACATTGGCTTCATTTATAAGAAAGCTTTTTACCCCTTAATCTAATTCTATCCATTGGAACATTGGCTACTTTTATAAGAAAGCTTTTTACCCAATAATCCATAAATCTTCACATTGGAACATTGGCTACATAAGTCTTTAGGTACAAACCACTTTGACAAAAGGATAAACTGGACATAGTGAGCAATAATACTTTTGTTAAAATGGCTTCTACCATATATCACAAGGACTAAGTTATCATTTCATCCCATGGTTTTAAAGAAGTCTACAGTAGAAGCAGCTTATCAAAGCATTATAACAGTTAGTTGAGACAGTTGCTTGAAACATGAAGCAAGTTTGTTGACAGTTTCTTTTAACACAAAGTTAACCGATCAATAACATATCAATTATTTCAGTGACATATATAATGTGTATCAAAAAGACTTCACTCTAACAAAGTTATATAAATGGCTATTCTGCTGCAGTCGCATACATATTGTATATCTTAACCTATTACCAAACATTAACAACATCTGACCAGTTTGTAGCAGGCGACTCTGGAAAACATTGTGGGAAAAGAAGAAATTGCTCGTTAAGAGCAATTTCTCCTTTTCCCCACAATGTTTTCTGCCCTATCAGAAGATTATTCTCTTATTTCACAACATTTTAAAATGTCGTCTGCAAACTCTCTCAGTTTGGGACAGTCAAAAATTTAGCATTTTGTAAGGGGTTAAAGAATTCTCTTCTCCCAAAACATTATCCTTACCAACAAATGGCTGCTCTCCTAGTGCAAGACTTCTGGTTACAGAATCATTGGCCTGTTTCTTCTGACTCATCTGTTGGGATGTTTGAGTAGACTGGACTTCATTTGACTCGTGTGGCTTGACAAACTGTCTATAATTTAGCCCACTTTCCCCCGACATAGAAAGAACAGATTCCTCTGACTTCTTGAATGCATGAATAGGTCTGTAACGATAACCAATATATTTCTTAAGATAGTGCCCGGAATTCACAGCCCCAACAAGTGCATACCAAGAACGACCAAAGTAAGCTGTTACAAAACTGAAAAATGTTTGTACGGCACTGACGAAGAAGATCCAAATGGGACCTGTGTCAGTAACTTACTATAACTATAACTAACTAATCTGACGAAAGAATGAGTTTCAAAATGGGGGATTATGGGAATTCTACCTTAATTTCGCACGAGTGTTGCTAACAACATTGGAAATAAGTATTAGGAAAAGAGAAATTGCTCATAAAAGCAATTTTATTTTGTATTGTTTTCTTATTTCATCGCACAACAATAGATTTCTAAAATCTATTTAGACATTGTCCTCTTCCAACTGTTACAATAGGAGATATGCTATTCTTGTTAAGTAAGAAATAAAACGAGATATTGTCCTTAGACTTTCTACATACCAGTACATGCATTATTCTGTATAGAAACAGAGAATAGAAGGTTGTGTCTTGAATTGGAAATGTTATCGGGCAAGGCGTACGAATATTATCCAGTGAGTTTAAGGCAAATCCTATAATAATCAGAAGCAGAGCCCAATAACCTTTCCTATTCAAAGACACCAACCATCTTTTTTATTTATCCCTTTACCTCTATGGCTTCAAATAAACAAACAAACGAAAATGAAAAGAAACAAAATGGCAAATCAGTAATGACAGGTGTGTACAGAGAGTATATATTATCCGGTGAGTCGAAGGCAAATCCTATAATAATCAGAAGCAGAGCCCGATAACCTTTCCTATTCATAGACACCAACCATCTTTTTTATTCATCCCTTAACCTATATGGCTTCAAATAAACAAACAAACGAAAATGAAAAGAAACAAAATGGCAAATCAGTAATGACAGGTGTGTACAGAGAGCATGTGATCTAATGATGGATATCAGAAATGTTAACAGGGTCCTGTAATCGGTCCGTAAATCACCCTTGTGACAGCAAAAAGTCTTTATTCCCTGAATTCCTTTGGGCTTACTTTGACACACTAGTAATTGTCAGAATTTAAAATCCACAGTTTCAAAGAATAAAACTATTTACTACAAGTAAGTTCTTTTGTTGTAATGATTCCGTCTATGTTGTCTGCTTAAATTTCTTAATTTAGACCTGTGATAATATACATATGGTGGTGGAATGGTTTAAAGACATATTATTGAAAGTCATCAAAAGCATGATAGCACTAAAAATAACTACAAAACTGGGTAAAATTAGTTATAAATTATGAAACATGTTAAAACAAGGAGAAACACCACTATCATTACAATATAATGCCTGTATCATTTACAATTGATGTTTTAAAGTGATATTTTCGCAAACGGTGAAGCACACAATTT
Source organism: Cerastoderma edule (assembly GCA_947846245.1). Classification (NCBI taxonomy): domain Eukaryota; kingdom Metazoa; phylum Mollusca; class Bivalvia; order Cardiida; family Cardiidae; genus Cerastoderma; species Cerastoderma edule. The sequence continues at coordinate 13,842,940 of OX401410.1, read as the reverse complement.
GACTTCAATGTTTACATCTGAGTTATGTCTAAAAGTAGCTATGGGAGATAAGATAGCTTCCTCACCTGAAATTTGGGGGCAGTCTTGGGGGAGGGTAGTCCTTTTTCTGGACAAGTTTTGTTGAAGACAACAAAAACCCATCCAGCAGTTTGCCAACATAACCCACAGGAGTGGAAGTATTACCTGAAATAAAGTGTTTATATCTATATGGGATGTACATTGTGTCAACAATATTCTATTTATGGTGCGATGCCCCACTCTTAATGATGGAGAAAGACCCCATAATCAAACAATCAATTACACATTCAACATTCAATTTGTTTACATGGGTTGGCCATCTTGTCAACATTATTTCAGTTATATTGCGATGCCCCACTCTAAATGATGGAGAAGGACCCCATACTTAATGGCCCAAAAGCTCTGGACAAGTCAGGTAGAACCATTAGCATTCTGTTGGTCAGTCAGGAGACTAACTCTCAAGGTTCTCCATTTTGCTAAATTATGAATTTTACATAGATCATGCAAAATACCTTTAGACTTTGATTTCCTCTATCTTCATAGAAATTTTACACAGTTCATCCAAAATACCTTTCGACTTAGACTTCGTCCATCCAAACGTTTCTTCCTCATCCTCCGCCATCATAGTCATGTCATAGTTAGATTTGTCATCTACAGTATAGATATCATCGTCTTCATCTTCTAGAGCACCCACACCAAACGCCTGCGAGACAAATAGACAGAATGCCATGGTTCAATTCAGGTTTTTCCATTGCCTCTTTGTTTAATGCTTATTTTGACCTGTTGTATATGGAATTGTGAATGGAAAATAATCATCTCTAGGGGTCATATCCACAAATAAGGGGTCATTCACTATTTTAAAATGGGGGTCAAGGAAAACCCTGGATCATGATTTAAGTTTTTCATTCATTGTAGCACTCAAGTCTAATATAAACAAGAAAATAGAAAACAAATTCTCAACTGTGTTTCGAGAGATTTACATGTACTAGGCTAGGGCTTTGTTGTGTCTTTCTGACACACACTCTAACTAAACCAATGAAGCTGGCGGTGATTGAACCCAGCAACCCTAAAATACATTTATCTATTTATATGGGGTTTTAAATCACATCAACATTATTTCAGTAATAATGCGATGTCCAACTCTTAATGAAGGAGGAAGACCTCAAACTCAACTATCCACAAAGGCTGGCCAAGCCGGGCAGAACCCTTGGCACTCCGTAGTCATCCGGGAGACTACCTATCATGAAAATCCAAATGCTGTGCCTTCACCTGGATTTGAACCCATGCGGAGAGGGGCCATGTGATTTCAAGTTCAGTACTCTAACCACTAGGCCAAGGAGCATGCCCCCGTCTCAAACCTTTTTAAAAGGCCATTAGGTGAAAAGATAGTTTACCTGGCCCCTTATCCCTTTTCTTCCAGTTTTCCCTCTGATGGGTTTATGAAACAGATTTATATGCGATGATGGAAGTGCTTTGCTGGGGTCCAGCCCCCGGTAACCAAGCCCCTTGGTGTTATCCTTGACATTCAGTAAAACGTGGGAAGCATCCTTTGGTGCAAAGGTCATATCTGTGAGGATTGATTCATCATCCAGATCTTCATTGTCGGAGGATGGAAGCTCGCAGCCATACACCTTTGTGTTCTCTGTAGGTGATAAATGTACATGTTTGAAAGTTGAAGGATATATTTTAAAAACCTGAAATCTGTAGTTCATTATCCTGAAAAGGCATGTTTACTATAGCATTAAATAGGGATGGAAAGTCTCAAAAAAGGAATAATCCTGAACACGTTCACCCATGTATGTAAGAGTAGGTATACTAAAACTTAACCCCAAAATCATTTTTTCAATGTAATTTTTTGTTTACCATCACACTCCTTGTAAATATACAGAGGTTAAAATAAAGGAGTGTAGCTGTGCCTTTGCCATGCAGTTTTTCAAAACTAAGGTCCTGACCCTTCATTGCGGCTATTCATTCCAACTAGAAATCTGTCATTTTGCCACAATGGTTTCTACCTTTTATCACAAATAGATGTTATCTTCATACTTCAAAATTATAGTCTGTCTTTGCCTCCATTGGACTAATGGTAAGTTTCAAAACATGTGAAAGGATTATTTCATTCATATGTGGGTTTAACATTTCAGCAACAATATATCAGTTATGTTGCGATGCCCGCCTCTTAATGATGGAGGAAGACCCCCAAACTCAACTGCCCATAAGGGCTGGTCAAGACGGGTAGAACCATTGGCATTCCATAAATAAGTTGGGAGCCTACCACTAATGAAAATCCATATACCTCACCAAAATTTGAACCCATGTGGAGAGTGGGCCATGTGATTTCAAGTTCTGTACTCTAACCTCTAATGCCATGGTGGCCCAAGAAAAGTATTAAAATACACTTCATTTCAAAAAGTAAAATGCAAAGGAAAATGTTATGTTTATTAATGTGTCACCCCACTATTGAAAGGGACAGCCAGTTTGGCTTCTGAGACACTTTTCACGGATTATACAAAGTACCTCCCTACTTCTATCACTATGCCAGGCGCCAAGCGGATATAAGTCGGTAACCATTAATATTTTACTAGCTTGCGGCTCACAAACTGGCCATTTAGGTACAAGTCGCAAGAGAAACATTCTCCTGAAAAATACCATGTGGGGCTCGAAGCTTCGACCTCCCTGTCCCAAGGCGGACACCTTAACCACTAGGCCACGGTGACGGATGTACAAAGTAACTAAGCAAACCTTTATTTCTTCGCTGGTGTTTCTTTGTCCTTGGACCGACCCCTTGACCTTCCTTCCATCCCATTTTACGCAGCAACTTCACGCCAATTGTTATTCTGAAATAAATATCAGCAGTAAACAAAAAAAATATTCATTCAGTTGTACATCATCAACAGACAACATTACAAAACAGTCCCTTCATTAACATGTCTTCAAGCATGTGATTGTTAAACAGTTCCTCTTTTAAAAAACATATTGAAGAATTTGAAAAAAACAGCTTTCATTGTTTTTTTATATGGTGTAAAACGCCATATCAACAATTTCTCAGTTATGTAACGGTTTTCCTGGATCCACCAGTACTAGGCTAGGGCTCTGAAGTGACATGCCAAAGGTCACTCCCAAGAAACCAGAGATGTCTGTGGGACTCGAATCAGGGACCCCTGAAAAAAAGTGCTGGTCAGGTAGAAACATTGACTTTCAGTATTTCAGCAGAGCTTCCTATTACATAATTCTATGAATTATGAATATAAACTATTACTAATATAACTTGTTTTAATATGAAAATTATCCTGGCAAAATTATATCTTGCTATCTTTGTTTCAAATCTACTCTAAATTGAGAAATGGACTTAGCATGTAAATGAAAATAATATGAAGGTGTTCAATAAGTGGACATATTGTTTTCCATGGAAAGTCAGTTTGAAGAATCAGTTGAATGTCGTTTGAAGAAATTTAATTAAAATAATAATAGAAAGAATCAAATAAAGGGTAATTGAAATGAATGGAGAAATAACTGACCAATGATTTATACATATCTAAAAGTAAAGGATTATAAACAAGTTCAATCCTTTATATGGACATTTAGTTCCACTGCGAAAGAATTGGTGATTTTTTTGTTATAGTGATTTTTGTTTATTAAGTAGTTTATAATGGAAAAGCTCTCTATAGCATAGTGACATAGTGGTTTACTCAACGATGAGAATTACAATGCTTCTATCTATAATATAGAGGAAATAATCCCAGATGACAATTCTGGTCAATTGAATATCCCAATATCTAATCAAGAGGTAAGAGACAGTATTACTAAACTTAGTACTGGTAAGAGTCCCGGAACGGATGGTCTAAGTGTGGAATTCTTTAAACATACCATAGAAGATATATTTCCTACATTGACTTGCATTTTCAATACTATATTTGATAAAGGCCCTATGCCCTATTCACAAATCGGGATCTAAGACAAATCCAAGAAACTATAGGGGTATATCTCTACTAAATACTCTTTACAAAATCATGTCGAATATCATTAACTGTAGACTATATACATGGGCAGAAGATAATAACAAAATCACCGAAGGACAAGCGGGATTTCGTAGAGGATACTCTACAGTAGACAATGTTTTTACCCTTCAAGCTATGATACAAAAATACATATCCCGCCGTGGAGGCCGTTTCTATTGCGTATATATAGACTTTAAAAAAGCCTTTGATAAGATTAGACACGATGTTCTTTTTAAGTCTCTTAAACAGAAAGGGGTAGGTGGAAAGTTTTATCGTTTTTTAGTTAAAAGCTATGCTAATAGTAGGTCATGTGTAAGAACAAACAAGGGTTTGACAGAGTTTTTTCCCTGCAGAATCGGTGCAAAACAAGGTGATATTTGCTCACCGATTATTTTTTCTCTGTTCATAAACGATCTACATGACTTAATGAGAGAGAAATGCGGGAATGGAATATATATAAATAATGCAATAGAAGATATACTCTGCCTACTTTTTGCAGACGATATTGCCAGTTGTGCGGATACCGCTATTAAACTTCAGCGCCAAATTAACGTAATAGAAGAATTCTGCACAACAACCGGAATGGAGTTGAATTTAGATAAGACCGAAGTTATAGTATTTAGAAATGGCGGTTACCTAAGAGATTATGAAAAGTGGACTTTTAAAGGGGAGATACTAAAAACGACATCAATGTATAAGTATATGGGTCTATTATTTACTCCAATGTTAGTTTGGACATCTGCAAAAACCAAATTAGCAGCACAAGCACAAAAGGCTTTAATTTGTATAAATACTTACCAGCGTAAATACGGTTATCTTTTACATAATGAAATGTTTAAACTATTTGATTCGTTGGTCAAACCAATACTTTGCTTCTCAGCGGAGATATGGGGGTATGAGCACTGCGACATTATCGAATCTGTACAATACAGTTTCTGTAAACGATTTCTAGGGGTAAATCATTCTGTTAACTCGTGTGTTGCTCTCGGAGAATGCGGTAGACTTCCTTTAAGTGTGACTTACCAAACAAAAGTAGTAAAATATTGGTGTAAATTAACTAAAATGCGTGATTCAAGGTACCCCAAACAGTGTTATTTGATGTTAAAAGATCTGGATAATGCAGGAAGAATTACATGGGCTACCAAAGTTAAAGACCTTCTGTTTCGTAATGGGTTTGGAATCGTTTGGATATCTCACAATATTGGGGATTGCAATATGTTTGTGCTTACACCAGAAACCTATCTGAACATGGACATTTCTTTTTCTTTCAAAAAAGCATTTGCGAAATTCCGTTGCTCAAGCCATAGATTAAGAGTGGAAACGGGCAGACACATGAACGTAGCTAGAAAAGATAGAATTTGTCTTTACTGTCACAATAATTACAATCAAACTTTTGTCGAGGATGAATATCATGTATTTTTCGTATGTCAAAAGTATGCAGAAGTAAGAGCACAACATCTTTCATCATGGTACATCGAGGGAGGCACTAGATTCGATTTAATCAAACTTCTACGACTGAATGATTGCAGGAAGTTAAAACTATTATGCAAATATATATATTTTCTTTTAGAAATCTAGCCGATTTGTATTTTGGGTTTAAATTTGTTTTCCATAGAAACCGGTTATCATATATGTTATTTTGAACAGTACTGTATTTTGCAGTTTGTATTTAGTAAATTTTATAAATGTTTTGTTTAATCAGGGACATAACAATGTATGCTATTGGACGCGGAGTCCTTATGATATGTATTGTGGGCCGGAGGCCTTTTTGTACAAATAAAACATTCTGAGTTCTGAGTTCTGACAATTAATAAGGAAAAGATCTAGCCTCTGTGTTACAGAGCCAACTCTTTAGCTCAGTGGTTATGGTCTTGGACTCTCGTCCCAGCGAACCGGGATCAAATTCCAATAGGGGTCTATAAATACAAAGTGGATTTTACTAGCTATGCTTCGTTGCTGACATTGTTATTCTTTAAAAGTCAACATTTTATTTTCAGGAATAATTTTATGTGTCCAAGCTAGCTCATAGTTGTAGGGCACTAATTTTCTACCTTTCTGGAATAATAAGGTTCAGAAGAGCAGAGCTTCCAAGTAAAGTGGAGTCAGCCGTAGCAAGTTTGGCCTCATCATATCTACGCTTCTTTCTTTCCTCAGAGGCAAATGTTGTTGAGGTGACATACTTTCTGGGAGCAATTCCATATTCTCCTAAGTCCTAGACAAAGAAAAGAAATGTTACAGTTATTTCATGTCAACAAGAGGGCCAATTAGTTATTATCAATTAGTAATGGTTAGATGGCAATGCTTTTCTTGTCATGGAAGGAAGAAATGTTCCTTACTTAATTGCCAATTAGGTAAGGGAAGGCAAAATTAGTTGTCTGCATTGCCCAGCTTATCCAAAAGCATTTAATGAAAAGTGAATTTTTACTGGTATTTATAATATAACTTTTATACAAACAATTGCCGAAAAAGATTTGGCAATTACAGATAAGTTTATCAAAGTCAGATTTCTCCACTACTATATGGCTTGTAAAGCTTGTTAGAACCATAAACATTCTCATAGGGCAGCCATGAAATTGTCTCTCATTCATGAGTGGCAAAATCAACTTTCCATATTGCCCAGCTTGTCCAAAAGACATAACTGACAAGAGATTCGTCCATGTAAGTTTATCATATAACTATTATATGAACAAGTGCAGACAAAGATTTGGTATTTACGGACAAAGGAAATCAAAATCAGACTTTACTCCTGATCATGAATCTCAATTCTACTTGAACTGTGAAATGAAACAACATTAAACGAGGCCCTAATACTCCTAATAGGTTCTTTCTTTTTGAGAGTGTTACAGCTAAAGCAGTTTTTCACATTCATAAAGGAATTACTATGGTGAAAACTTTGTAAAAAGGTTCCATTAAAACCTTACTTCCTCGTCCATGAAATCCTCTGGTCTTTGAGTGGACTGACCTGTAGACCTGTCCTGTCTAGACGAAACAAACGTTGAAGGGGTCCATCCTACAGGATAGTAAAATGAGTTAATAAGACTTCAATTAGACTTAATTAAAACTGGAATTTCCTTATCAAATACCATACAATGTTCTTGCCATGGCAGGAACTGCCTTTCCACATATGGCAAGTTGTTGAAATGTGAGAAATGACCTATTCATCTCCTTTCGTTTTCCCATAAGAAGACAATCGTTAAGAGCTGAGAGACAGCAGAATCATCTACATCAGTATAAATGAACATAAAAAACAATAACAAAACAAATTGTGAGCAACAGTGGTGCAGAGGTAGAGCATCGCCCTCTTGTACCTAGGGTCCACGGTTTGATCACCGTTAGGCGAGGCGAAAATTGCAGAGACTAGCCCACAAATCAGCAGGAGTACAGCTTTAGTATCCAGGGAGTTTATCAAGGTTTAATTTAACAATCTTCAAGCTTCCTACACAATTGAGTGATGTAATTGGAGATATATAAAACTAAATACATAAATATTCATCATGTATAATTGAATATTTATCGAACAAATCCTTTGTAAAACATGACTTCTGCAATTAATATGTTTATAGGAGACTTAGCTCAGTATCTTTTTTTGCAAAAAGTATCATTCTATTCTGACAAAGGAAGATTTTACATTTTCATCACAATATCATGTGTTTTCTATGAACAAATTTGCTTTTGACTGTTACAAAATTACTTTTACAAGAATAATATTAAGTGATATAATGGTTACAATAATGAAATCATTAATTAATGTTGTTGTTTTTTATATCTTTTCTCAGTTCTGAATGATTTCAATATCAAGTCTGCATCAAAACCAGTTAGCAAAAGTCCTTAAAAAGGGGTTAATGGAGTAGGACAATCCAATTTTTTCTTTTGTCAACAAATAAGGTGTTTGAGTAGTTTGCATTGGAATAAGATCTAAAATTAATGCTGTTTTTATTTTGGATGAAAACGACAATTTGAAGTTAGTGTTATACTAGATTACCCTCTTGTGTTCCGACAGTATTAAAATAGCCAGCAGAAAACCCTCCTGTGAAAGCCCCATGAAAACGAGTTCGTCCTTTATTGTCTTTGACTGGTGCATCTTGAAACGATATAGCTTTCTTCAAGGGTGCATCTGAAATTGATAAAAATAAATTTATATATAGGTTAAATATATTTCAAAGTTTGCTTACCCATTGGTTAAAGTCTATATATTGAGTTCTTCAAAGAAGTGATAATACCTACATTATACATGTACTTTGAAAACAAAACTCCTTGTTCTGTAATTCAGTGAGGCAAAGCAAAACTTTGATAGTCCACTTTTGATGACTATTATTCTCCAACTTTTCTTTTCTTAAATAAGGTGACCATATGCTTCAGCTATACTCTAACAAGGGCGTTATGAGTAAGCTTCTCAAAACGAAGTTTTCTATTAAAGATTAGACTCTAAATCTTTTTAATTTCTTTCGTTTATTTATAAAGAAAAAAAACATATGCTTGTTCACACATTGACAAGAGAAAATTTGAAAGTCAAAATAAATGTTGTTGAAACTACACAGCTTTTGAAATCTCGTTTGATATACAATTACATTTGTACAATTAGCTATTGAAAGCATAACTAATTCAGAAGGCATCAAATAATCTGAGAATGTACAGTTTATATGTGGTATATATCAAAAGCGATGTCACAGTTTTGGATTAAAGAATGTGTTAATCTACAGGATGTAATTGTACACTTTAAGGAGTAAAAGAAAGTCTAATGTTGCTGTGTAAAACTATTCTCCATTGCCTATCATATAGAAGTATATTCGAAATCTTTCCATGTGAAAATTGCTTTTTATTTTCTGATGGGGCAATCTAACATCGAAATTTTGCAGGATCAAAATAGTGTCGAATTCTGATTTTCGGATTTGAAGCACAAAATAGCCATTCAAAATCAATTGATAAGACAAGATATGTAAAATAAACCTATATGCCAACAAATAATGGCATCAATTGCCGTTAAACAATAAAAAAAGACCTAATAGGTTTTTCACATTGATTCAAGTACGCATGCGTATCAGGAGAAAAAAAACATCAAACCTTTCCTACAAAATTAATATGCAGAATACAGACATGTTAAGCGCATGGAGTGATAAAAAAAGGATAAATTCACAATTGTGATTAAATAACTTGATAATTCACAATAAAATCGGAAATATGGGTCTTCAAACATTGCAGCAAAATTGTATCACATTTGTCCTTAAATCATTGGTTCGGATTAGTTTGACTAATAACAGTACAGCTGTAAACTTATGCAGTTCCAGAGAAATCAATTTTTGACTTCAAATTATAAGGCCTGGTGTCAAGGGCAATGACCTGGTAGGGGGACCAGGTGGGCGAAGATCCTCGGAAACTCCTAGGTTTTAGCTATTTTGACAGCAAAAATGAGCAGCAAAATAGATCAAAATATTTCAAATCTTTTATGTCGAAGTACAGATGTTGTTCACAAGTATAACTGACAAGTTGAATGTAAAATACTTCAATTGTAATGCTGATTATCTTTATGGATTCATTTGTTAAAGATCCTGGACGTCATACTCTAAACATATATAGGTAAAAAGTAGAATTTGCGTATGGTATTCAGATATGCTTCCAACAGATATTCATTAAAAAAACCCGCCAAAATCACGGTATAAATGAAGATATTGACGGAAAACCCCCACAGCCTCGACTTATGTATGTTACTACAGCTATATGGTAATTAGTTACGTCACATGGGCTGTCAAGTGCCTGTCATGTGACGATGTACACCATACTTAGAAGATACTAGTGTCAGCGTTCATTTTTGTTTTCAGCGTGTAGTCTTAGTATCACGTGAGACTCACATGACCGGTTCTTCATAGCTTGATGCTATATTTAGATTATGTCTGATTTCCCATGGATCTTTATAAAATGAAAAATGTCAAAATTCATTTAATATGCTATTGGTTTCTCTGCTGAAATGTTACATTAATCTTTATTCCTTTATTTTCAAAAGTTTAAAAAAATAATCCTATGACACACAGAAACTTTAACATATCTCATCTTCATAAACCCTACCCCCCCCAGTAGGGTTTACTAGGCCTGTTTCCAACTCGGCTTGTGGGTTAACTCAGCCAGGTCAACTCTGCCTGCTAAAAAGGTGTTCAATTCAATTTAACAAATAATTAAAATTTTAAAAATACGCTGTTTGTTAGTTTATAGTAAACATTGATGGAAAAGGAGATAACAGGACTACTTGAGGAGGTAATGTTGACGATTGAAATGCTGCTGATTGGTAATAGCATTTTAGCACGATTAGTAAAGTGTCTTAATTTGACCCACTTTATATATTTTGATTTTGTTTAGAAGGTAATTTGTTTGACAATTAATAGTAAAAAATAGGCGCGAACCATTAAGTGCCTAAATGAATGTAAGCTTTTGAAGTTAACAACTGCGCTTTTCAATCTTATAATAAACTAGGCTCCTATAGTACATATAAAACAGGCCGAGCTGACCCAGCCGAGATAACCCCGTCCGAGTTGGCCCAAGGCCGAGCTTACCCACATTCCCATCCCCCCCAAAAATTTCTCAACACATTTCCATCGATCTCGAGAATGTCCAAAATCCAAAAATACAGATATCAGTCTCAACACAGAAAACTTCCGTCCTTGCAATGGTAGAGTGTCGGACTACTGTACCGAGGGTCTCGGGTTGGAATCCCCGTTCTAAAGGCCAGGTGAAAACCCATATGGGATCTGTGTCGGGTAATGACTAAACGAAACTAAAACTGCCGGGACTGAACCCACACACCGGTGCGATTACTGGTATATTGACCAAGAAGCAGTCATCGAGAGTGACTCGATGGGCTTTAAAAAACCTTCACAATCGATGTAAAACACATTAAACAAAGAAACAGTATTTTTACGAATTCAGAAATTAAAAAAAAATGGTCCGCGAAAACACATGACATTTTCGTTTAAAATGTCTATCAGTGGTCTAAGAGCGAAACTATCTGAAATTCGATAGACATAATATCAAGATTATCATTGCTTTTGACAAGTACCTGCATCAGGAACGTCCACTGCTGTTCCCAACGTTACAAACGTTTCTTCTTCGTCGTCAGAATCCATAGTTGTTGTTGTTATTATTTATATCGTTGTAGTTGTTCTGTTACCCCATTCGCACCGCTTCCTTCGCGCCCGAATTTAATTGAAATATTTTTAGCAAATAACTAAGCCTGGGATCCTGGCCTAAATACCCGGCTAGTGCGGGGTATACTTGTTTGAGGAACGATCGGGAGTAATTAATAAAGAAAATGGTGCTTATTTGAATTACTTTTGGAGATGAAAAAAAAAGAAAATAAATCAATAAAAAAAACCCATATCAATGTGGTTTTTAAAGGGACTTTCTCACAGAATGTGTTATGTCACAATTTGTGTGACTAACATTTGAAGTGGTAATGAAACTATTTCAGTAAAAAGGGCAGTACTAATACAGGTACAGATGAACAGTGCACAGGCGTTTTTTTCTTCAGATTGTCCCAGATGTGGAATATGTAATGGTAGCCCTTTCAACATAAGTCCACGCTTTGACGCATTTGCTGTAAAACGAAAAACCAGCGTGGCTTAACCCTTTCCCAAACAAAAACGACATTTGGCGTGTTTTTGCAGACGACTTTGGAAAACATTGTCGGAAAAGAAAAATTGCTCATAACGAGCAATTTCTCCTTTTCCCATAATGTCTTCTACCCTACCAGAAGATTATTTTTAAATTGCATCACGTTTTGAAATGTCGTCTGCCAACTATTTCAATTATAGAACAGTAAAAAATTTGGTGTTTGGTAAAGGGTTAAGGAGAAATTTCTTCTTTAGTCACAACCGTTTCTTACACGCTTTTTATGTCGTCTGTCGTGGCTTCCAATTTCAACCAATTTTGACCAGTCACAAGTACCAGTGTGATGGCATTGCCATTTCTACTTCTTCTTTTACGTTGATACGTTGTTCTGTCACATTTGGTCATTACACAACGATTAAAGACAGAGTGAAATGATAGGAAAGTTAGAAGAAAAGCGGACAAGATAATCTTGCCAATAGTAAAAGAAAAGAAAAATAGAAAAGTTTTCCAGGTTCCTTTCGCACCATTAGAGAAAGACCGATCCAGCATTTGAATGGCGACATATTAATACTGACGTGTTACCTTGCAGTATTGCAGTATTGCTATTCACGAAATTGATATAAGAAAGAATGATGTTTTGAACGTATGCAAGTTCTTGTCATGAATTGTTTAGTAAAACACTACCCTGCCCTTGCAGACGGATCGGGCCTACTAACAACAAAAGATTTGAAAATAAGTATAGTAGACTAGAGTTGATGCTACACCTTCTTACTTAAAAGTAATGTGCTGGATAAAACGTAATGCCAGGGGAAGAACGTCGGTCCCGGGACACGAGGGTCGTGGGTTCGAATCCCATTTGTAGCGGAATCTGTCTTGCAACCTGTCATCATTTCTCATCCGACGTGAGTATTGGTTATGTATCTAGGATACGAATACGATACTAATACTATACGAATATGACTATAATACGATACGAATCCGTTACTAAAATGATACTATTAAGATACGAATACGATACGATTGCTATTAGAATACGATGATAATAAAACTATACGAATATGATACTAATACTTTACGAATAAGATAAGAATTCGATATAAATAATTTAAATATATGATACTAACACGATACGAATACGATACGAATGCTGTAAGAATACGATTATAATGAAACTATACGGATGCAATACGATACGAAAAAGATATGATACGAATACGATACAAACACTTTACGAATTTGATAAGAATACGATAAGAATACGATACGAATACGACATGAATACTTTATTTAGGGGTAAACTTTATTGTTATATTAAATGCATATAGAGCAGACATATTTCAAAAGGAAGAACGTATTCATCAACAAGAATTGTATTTGGTGATATGTGACAGATAGTGACTTGCTTAATGAAACTAGGACTTTCATCACAATCCTTTGATTTGTCCGCTGTGGCATGGACCCTCTATGAGGCATCGAGGTATAAATGCTTACACTGTACTCAACTAAGAAACGCACTCCACCGTTGTGCTCCCTGATTGGTCAACGCATGGCTGAGTCTAGATTTGACAAAACAGAATAAAAATGATAACCTAAAATATTGTACTAAACCGTAGGTTCGCGAAGAGGGGATATTAACAAACATTTATTGTGAACTTAAGTTTGCATGGACTACGTTATGCTGTTGATTTGTTAAATCATTGATCCACGAAACATCAAATTCAATTAATCCTGTACCAAATTCATTATGAAATATCAAACGTAAGACATAAGGATATTTGCTTCGTTTGAGATAACGATACTTTTGTCAATAACATAGATAAATATTTTCTTTTTGTCATCTTTTTTGTCGTCTGCTTTGCTTTCAATTTGAACAAGCTACTTTTTCCCGTGTCGGGGAATGGGCTAAAATATATATATAAACTATAATGACTGGACTTTTTATATTTGTGTCTAGGAGCAGGATCAGATTCGCTTACTACTGGACTTAATTAAAATGAATGCGCTAACTCTTGTTTGTTCAGATTGGCTCAATGAACGACAATCCTGCAAATACTTTATTAAACGATCGTATCCTATGAAACCGAAACAAGACTTTCTGCGAAAGCCTCGTTTTAGTTTTGTTTGTTGCGGTATCCAACGTGTACTGCCAGTAATCTATTTATAAATTATCAAATAACTCAGTTAAAATGGCGTAACATCTCACAATCATCTTTTTTGTTTCTTTCACTCTGGTTGTTGGATTGGTTTATTTTTTTTTTATTTCTGAGAGTGAAGAAATAAATTAAAGGTAATGTTCAGTTTCATGTTATAAGTTTACGATCTTTTAGAACAAAACATTTAGAAATGATATTTATTCTTTTGAATCAAACAACAGGAAATTCGAACCACATCCGACATGGCGGCCATATTCTTGTATTGGTTAACTCGTTCTTTTATTTTCGAGTTTTCTGAATAGAAAGTAACAGCAGACGACAAATAATTTAAAGAAAAATAATATGTTCGTTAATTTATTGAGTAGAAACCATTGTGACAAAAGAATAAATTGCTCACAACGAGCAATTTATTCTTTTGCCACAGTTGTTTCGTAAGAAGTCTGTAAGAGAAGCGTCGACTTGAGGCACCGATAGGTAGTGTTAGTTATTCTTTAGGGACGTTGGGTTGGCGACCAATGTTTTGGGGGTAACCTACGCAAACGGGTTTGATAATAAAAGAAAATCCTTTTACCTCATAATCATATTGCTTGTTTGAATGTTCTTAACCCTTGGAATGCTAAGTAATTTTCTAAAAGTCGATTTTTTTGTCGTCTACTTTCCAAAACCTTCAATATCTGCTTAATTTTGTTGAGGAAAGATAATAAGAGTAGCAATTAGGTTAGATAAAAGGTGAGCCGTCAAAGAACTTGGAGGCTGGCCTGGATTCAAACTGTTTGATTAAGCGGGAAGTCGGTTCCCGCACTATAAGGGTCATGGGTTTTTGCTGGAAACTTTGTGAGATTTCGTATGAATAACATATTCATATTCATTTAAGTCTAATTAATATGCGGAACAAACATAGAAGATGTGATCAAACGAGCACTTCCTGTTTGTTAATTAATATGGGTTTCACATCGCGTCAGCATTATTTCATTTATGTAGCGATGCCCTACTACTCCTAATGATAAAGAAAGACCCCATACTCAACTGCCCATTAGGGCTGTTCAATTAGGTAGAGCCATAGGCGGGGCCTCCGTGGCCTAGTGGTTAGAGTACAGAACTTGAAATAGCATGGCCCCTCTCCGCGTGGGTTCAAATCCTGAGAGGGATAGGGACTTTCATGAGAGGCAGTCTCCCGACTGACTTACGGAATGCCGATGGTTCTACCCGCCTTGACCAGCCCTTGTGGGCAGTTGAGTATGGGGTCTTCCTCCATCATTAAGAGTCGGGTATCGCTACATAACTGAAATAATGTTGATGTGATGTAAAACCCATATAAAAAAAAAGAGCCATCGGCACTCAGAAGCTCGTCTGGGAGAGTACCCCTCTTGAAAATCCATATCCCTCACCGGGATTTGAACCAATGCGGTGATTTCAAGATCTGTTCTCTAACCACTAGGCAACGGATGCCTGTGTGAGGGGGTGAGGGTGGGGAAGGAGTAAATATATACTGCCGTCTACCTCTTTGGTATTTGATCTGAATACGTCCGGCTTTCGAGCCGACATTTTATCGTAATTGATTGCATCCTTTTTACATAAGGTAGACGACACATTTACAAACATATGACTATATAGATAAGAGAAGACGAAATGAAATACAATTTATTGCAATAGACTTGGGCCAGAAATAACCCTTATAGTGCTTGTACCGCTCCGATAATCATTCCTCATCAAAATTAAGCAGCTATTTAAGATCTTTGTACGGTTTTAGAAAAGAAGACGACACAACAAATCTTTTTTATAACGAGACAAAACAATATTAAAGTAAACGATTGGATCGGACCTGTCATATAGAAAGCTCCATCGAATAATGATCACGTTATAACGCCTTATTTACTCGTTATAACGAGATAAAACAATTCGAAAGTTAATGTCGGACATGTCATATAGAAAGCTCCGTTTAATTAATGATCTTATAACTTCGTATTTACTCATAAAACATTGTTTTATCGCGTTATCTCTGCATGACAGGCCGGACATCATCATTACCTTTCGTATTGCTTTATCTCGTTATAACGAGTTAATGAGGAGTTATAACCAGATCGTTGATCAAAATAAATGAATAAGAAGTAATAAGAAGATCATTAATTAAAATGGAGCTTTATGAATGACAGGACCGATATCGACACTAACCATCAAATTGTGTTATCTCGTTATAAATAGTAAATCAGAAGTCATGAGAAGATCATTCATTAAAATGGAGCTTTCTGCATGACAAGCGTGCTGTATACATATAGATAATCTCAGATTGTAACGCATTTGATATATTGTAAAAGGGTTAGCAATTAAAGGTACTGGCGTGATGCTATTTGGAATGTAAGACTCAATTCAATTAAAACTGCGTAATAGCTGCACTGTTATATGATACACACGGAAGAATAGTCACTGAAAGCAACACTAGATCATTTTCTATTCTTTAAAATGCTTTAAAATTTCTCACAATGATTCCTAATGTCGTCTGCAGCAAAGTGGTTAAATGTCGTTATTGTTTGGGAAAGGGTATAATAGAAACAATCCGTTATTGCACAGGTAAAGAAAGTAGTGGATTGGGGAATACTGTAAATGTTGGTGATAATGATATGTTCGGGTTTCTTAACCCTTTCCCAAACAACAAATTTTCGACTGTTCCAATTTGAAAGAGTTTGCCGATGACATTTCAAAATCGGATGAAATTGGAAAATAATCTACTGATAGGGCAGAAAACATTGTGGGAAAAGGAAAAATTGCTCGTTACGAGCAATTTCTCCTTGTCCCACAACGATTTCTAATGTCGTCTGCAACAAAGTGGCTAAAAGTCGTTATTGTTTGAGAAAGGGTTAAATAGATACAAGCCGTTATTTTACAGGTACAGAATGTAGTGGATTGGGATATACTGTACATGATGGTGATAATGATAAGTTTGGGTATCTTAACCCTTTCCCAAACAACAAATTTTTGACTGTCCAAAATTGAAAGAGTTTGCAGACGACATTTCAAAATCGGATGAAATCGGAAAATAATCTTTTGATAGGGCAGAAAACATTGTGGGAAAAGGAAAAATTGCTCGTTACGAGCAATTTCTCCTTGTACCACAATGATTTCTAATGACGTCTGCAACAAAGTGGTTAAAAGTCGTTATTGTTTGGGAAAGGGTTAAATAGATACAAGCCGTTATTATACAGGTACAGAATGTAGTGGACTGGGATATACTGTACATGATGGTGATAATGATATGTTTGGGTTTCCCAAAGCCCCAATGTGCAGATAAAGGGTTATGTAGGTGAAATACGCTGTTCAATGTTCAATGTTAGAAAGGTTATCTTGCAAAGCTTACATATTGATCGAGGGTTTAGATTTAGCTGTTGATATAGGCCTACACACGTGGTGTTTAAATAGAACTATGATTATATCATATCCAAAGTTTGAACACATCACGACACATTATACAGAACAGAAATAATTTTATTGACACAAACATTACAGTTTATAGTCATTAACATATGTACAATGAAAATTATTTATAACATGAACCGAGAAAGAAAAGAAAGAAAACGAAGGAATAAAAAAAAGTTTGCGAAAAAAAATAGCATTAATGTACATCAATGATCTTGATATTATATAAGTTAACTTATTGAGGACAATCAAAAGGGAATGTTGCGTATTAGATTATATGTAAACATACATATGCACATCTATTCGTCAGTTTAGATATGAATACATACTCAGACTTTTATCATTTCAAATGCGGTTCCTAACATTGAATGTAATTTTAGACAAAAAGAGATAATTCTTTTATTTAAAAGACGGAAGAAGTTATTGACGAGTTCTTAGAAAGATGTGACAGTTATGTATTAGGATCAAGATGCATTTTATTCAATGCGTATTTCGATCTCAATACATGATAATAATTTGTCCGTATGGATAGACAATATTATTGGAAAAGCGGAAATATTGCATGTGTGACCATTATTTCAATTATTTACATTCACGTTTGAAAGACATACACTTTAGAAAACGGAGGGAAGTTTTAATGGCAAACTTACGAGTACAAATGGGCCGCGTCACGCGAAAAGGGGCACTCGGACATAAATAAAAACCGCTGACTCAGCTCTTTCTTAGCGCTATTATTCCAGCATCTAGTCACGACAGTTATCATTTGTATTTATTTAAAGGTAGAACTTGATGTCCTCTAAGATGGCAAACAGTGTAACCCCAGATCAGCCGCCACGTCTGGTCTGGGGCTACACTGTTTGCTATGTCCGAGTGCCCCTTTTCCCGTGACGTGGCCCAAATATCTTAGGGGAAAATATGTAGGAATGTCTCCTCCAAATATTCACGTTCTCTCTCATTTCAGCAACAACGCCATTTTACCTCATTGTTCTTCAAGCTTTCTTCTAACAAACTAATTGGAACAATGGAACCCGACCCCACACAAGAAAGTGTGCAAAGTACAGATGCATTGCCCTTGGACCCAAGGCCACAGACACAAGAGCCCGAAAATGAGGGTGGCGTAAACGACTGCCCTCTGGACTTTAGTGAGCCGCCTCCAGATTGGACATTTAATGTCTTCCTGAACAATCTAGCCGACGACGTCACTGATGAAGAATTTAAAAAGATAAAACATCTTTTTACAGGTTGGTCTGATGAATATAATGTTTTTGAAGTGAATTGCTCTATACCAGTCTTCAGGCTTTCTAGAATAAAGTCACTCATGATGAATTTCAAAAGATAAAATATCTATTCACAGGTTGGTTCAATGAATACAATGTTATTGAAGGTCTGACTAGCGAATTACTCTTTATCCGTCTTATGGCATTCTAGCATGAAGTCACTCATGAGGAATTTCAAAAGATAAAACATATATTTACAAGTTGGTTCAATTCAATGAATACACATGTTTTTAATAATCGCGAATAATTATTTACCTGTGCTATGGCATGCTAGCATGAGGTGAATTCATTTTACTGACGTGCAATCGCGTAGTTATACATAACTTTTTTTTATTTCATATTCCGACCCACTCTTGCTGATGCTTTGATGCTACACTGTAGCCCTCCACAGCCATAGCCCCTGGTATGAATGTCGATGTCTAATTTACAATAAGACATCCATGCTTCAGGCTTGCGTATGAGCGGGATACGAAACTCTATGTAAATGGTAAAGCTTACTTGAAAGGATTTGGGTTACGCCATTGAAACAACATATCGTTTTTTTTCTATTGCCCGTCTGTGTTTTACCCAAGAAGCCATTACTGCCAGACCATAACATACCTCTTACGAAAAAACGGAAAGTATGTATTCGTATAACCTTTGTAGGATATAACCTTTAATGATTTTAGAATTACAACGTGCAAGTATATCTTAAAAGGTTCTGACGTTTCTTTTCTTTCTTGCAGGAATTATAGGAAAAGGCACATTGAACGAATGCCTCTCACTGTTGGACGTGTTTAATGTCATGCGAAATAGGGGTTTTCTAAGCAATGACAACTTGCTATATCTTCAAGGAATGGTTATGCATATAAAAAGGCCAGGTCTTCTTGATAAGTGCATTGATTATGCAAGAACTATAGGAAATGTTTTACATTTCTATTCTCCCCAGGAAAGTGCAGGTAAGTTTGGACATTAGTTTGTTCTCATTTAAAAAAAGAAAGAAAGCGTGTGAGAATGTTATTTTCACGTTAGAAACACTTATTGTCAGAGCTGCGTGTTTTAGGGGGGAACTAAGTCATTGTTAGATTGATAAATGAAATGATTCTATTTACTTTTTTTAAAAGTTCGTTTTCGCCATACAAAAAGCGATTTTAACTAAAGAAATATGGCACCCAATCTTAAAACAAGATTGCAAAGGGTCCTAATTATACAAGACTGAAACGTGCCGAGTAAATGAATCTCTCAGAGACCCTAACACATGTGATCAGTGAATAACAATGTCGTATATTGAGCGGTTGTATTGTCTATTTATATACCAACAATGCATCAGGTTCCCTTATTTGCATAACCGTTCAACGAAGGTTACAAGACCATTTGCCAATTGCCTACTAGTAATCCCAAACAACACAGTATAAACTGAACGGGTACTCAGCAGGCGATGCTTATTATTGTTATACAAGCAAGTAAAATGAAAGGGTGTTTGATGAATATGATACCATCGGTGTAATCTGAGATAAATAGCTACATGAAAAAGTTCAAACTACGCGCAGGATTACTTCCCTTTGCTGCACTGCAGTATCCCCAATCTGAACACATCGGGTTTATCCAATAGAAAACACCTCTGAAATAATAGGGATGACGCCATATTGTTTCCCGCGAGAATGACGTCACTTTCTTTCGTTTCTAAAAATAGATCTTGAATGTAAAATCCAAAAAGTCGTTAAATTTGATTGAGGAAACAAGTATACATGTCACAACAACACGTTCGCCATTTGGTATGAGTAACTGATCAAAAGTGATTAAAAAGGATGTCCAACACTTCCATACACATTGAACTACTTAACATGCACGCTTAGAAAATGTGTTCATCGGCGGATGCCAATTTACCCGAAAAATTGTAACCCTACACTTATATCCGAGGTGTATTTCACAGCTCACGGAAATACCCGAGTAGTTCCGATTGCAGTATCCCCCTTACCTAAGGAAAAGGGAGATGACTACTTAGGGGGAAAGGGAAAGGTCACGGTATACTACTATTGTATTATTGAACGACCTATCGCTCTTGTTTTGTGTATTTCTGATCAACTGTCCTCCTAAAACGCTGGTATCCCAAGGTAGGAAAGCCTGTAAACAGATCGTAAAGCCGGCATTTAATTGAAAAGTACAAAACCCTCCCTGTCGAGGACATTGTTACGGGCAAATGGACCTCTTAAAGATACAAACACATCCGATACGTGAAAAAACACTGTCGTACACTGAGCGGCTGTGTTGTCTATATATATTGTCTATATATATACCAGCATATTCTCTATACAATGCATTAGGTTCCCTTATTTGCATAAACGTTCAACTAACATTTTTGTTCGATGAGTTTTGCCCGGGGTAAAATGTTTTATACTGAGATAAATTGAGAAGAAAAACAGTGTTGGTTGGCATTTTAAAGTGCCCAATCGAGATTTCCATCGAACAACCTGACATGCTATTTAAATCTTACAGCTGATGGCTACAGATTTGTCAAGTACCATGTTGAAGGCAAGGATTTCGCAAATACCACTAGAAGCTATATACACAGACTACGAAATGCGGTCTCCCGAATTCTCTTCGTTCCTGAACAGCATGTTTTCATTGTTGGGGTCGAACCTTCATCAAGCATGTTAATCACCCTGATGATACCAGAAATGTACGTGGACGCTTTACTGACCTTGCTGGAAGCCAACGAGAATATGGAGGATCTCACAGACATCGGGATAGATGTCATTGCCATAGACGACAAGTCTTTCAACATCAGAGGTACACGTTCGTTTGTTGCTCAGTTGTTTATAAAAGTCCATTTATATAACCCAGAGCTTCAATATTAGAGGTAACCGTTTGTTTTTACTTCAGTTGTTTATGAAAGTCCATTTACATTACACCATACAAGAGATTTAATATCAGAGGTAACCGTTCATTTGTTACATTAGTTGTTTATAAAATTCCATTCATATAACGCCAGACAAGAAACTTAATATCAGAGGTGCACTTTCGTTTGTTACATCAGTTTTTTCAAAATAGTCTGTTTACATTATACCAGACAAGAGCTTTAATATCAGAGTTAAACATTTGTTTGTTACTTCAGTTTTTTCAAAATAGTCTGTTTACATTATACCTGACAAGAGCTTCAATATCAAAAGTTAACGTTCGTTTGTTACTTCAGCTGATTTTAAGAGTCAATTTCCATAACACCAGACAAGAGCTTCAATATTAGAGGTAACCGTTCGTTTGTTACTTCAGTTGTTTTTAAGAGTCTATTTATATAACCCAGAAAAGAGCTTCAATATCAGAGGTAACCGTTAGTTTGTTACTTAAGTTGTTTTACTCATATGATAGTATATTTACATAATACTTCACAAGAGCTTAAATATCAGAGGTAATCCTTCGTTCGTTACTTAAGCTGTTTATAAGAATCAATTTACATTATACCAGACAAAAGCTTCAAAATCAGAATTACACTTTTGTGTTTTTTTCTGCAGTTGTTGAGTCCATTCACATAACACCATTCTATTGAATGGAGATATTAGATAATTATATAGCCTATGCAAAATTCCCCTACGACCAAACGTTTTTGTGCCTAGCCGTCGTTGATATTCGAAAAGGGCAATGTTAAAACCCATGTGAGTCGTCTTCAATGTGTTTATAATGCTGTTATTCCTTTCAGGAATTGAAGAGGCTGAAATGGTACCAAACGAACAGCAAGCCAAATTGGTGAACGTTTATCAGCAGCTTAAAGCAGCAACGGCACAGTTAGAGGAGAGAGAAACAGAATGTCTCAAACTTAACCGACAGCTGAAAACATTAGACAAACGCGAGTTGTCTAAGGAAGCATTGCTATCAACACTGTATCAAATGTTTTGGTCAGTTGTCCCTACCCCAGCCCCATCTCCCGAGTGTAGGCCTGCTACATTATCCAGCCAGAGCGCACTTAGAGAGTACAAGTCCGCGTTGAAATATGTTGAAACTTATCAGTACGACAAGAGTCTCATTTCAGCGCTCCTCCAGGCCAACACAACGTTGGTTGTGAACCGACTTACGGAAGCTTACAACTTAACTTACAAAAGGCTCTGCATTGAAATCGAGGATCTCCAATCCACGGTCTTTCCACTTACTATGGAACTGGACAAATACAAGTTTGTTGCGGAGTTTGACCCCGAGGAATTGGAAACGGTCCTATTTGAGAGACTTGTTAATGCTGTTGAACGAACGATACAGATAGAAGGTATTTCGCTTTATTTCATCTTAAATGTCCAAGTTGAAAGTTTATTTGTATGGTAAGGCAATCGTGTCGTATTGGCAAGCGTTTACTTCATGATGCCAGTGCTATAGTAAATGATTTGATCTAATAAGAGTATTTTAAGTGATTGGTTAAAAATTTGAATTTGGTTTGTATTGAGACAATTTTGTATACGATTATGATGCTTTAACTTAATATTGAACTTAAAAGGCATTATAACACGTATTTCCTAAGGGCCAAGACTCGGGACGAGTCTTCCCGGAAGTGGCAGTTATGTAACGTTCGTTGAACGTTTATGCAAATAAGGAACCAATTCCATTGTTGTAGAGAACATGCTGGTATACATATAGAAAACCCAACCGCTCAGTGAACGACAGTGTTTTTCACTGATCGGATGTGTTTGTGTCTTTGAGAGGTTCATTTGCTCAATTCGTATATTGGTGGCAGCGGTGGGATTAAGACTTCTCCTTTTATCGGAGTTGCCTTCCCCACGTATTTCCCAAGGGCCAAGACTCGGGATGAGTTTTCTCGGAAGTGGGAGTTATGTAACGTCCGTTGAACGTTTATGCAAATAAGGAACCAATTGCATTGTTTGAGAAAACATGCTGGTGTGTATATATAGACAACACAACCGCTCAGTGAACGACTGTGTTTTTCACAGAACGGATGTATTTGTGTCTTTGAGAGGTTCATTTGCTCGGTTCGTTACAATTCGATGATGTAGGAAACACTTTTCTATATAGCTGGAATAATGGAAAACAAAGAGTGGTCCCAACGCTAGATTCTCGTTCAATCACATGACAAATTTCTTATAAGGAAACTAGATGTTTATGTTGTACATAAAATGATAGAAGGCGATTTAACTTGTAGATTACATTGAAATACACGCATTAAGCCTTCCAAAGGACATACCCCCATGTACTCAAGAAGTTGCAATTGTGTCATTTTGAAAAAGGACACATATATTTATAACTAATGGGATTCAACTAGTAGTTAAATATTATGTAATCAAAATTCATTCTTTTGTATTATTGGCTAGAGGGCTTTGTATGCCTTTCGTTTGTATTTCCTAGATTTTGAGAGAGAGAAAAAAAGATATTTGACAAAACAAAACTGCAATAGTCGAGATATCTACTGCGTACATATCGCATTTAATATGGTAGCTGTGTGATATAACTATATTTAAATATCATAATTTATACTTCAGTTGACATCACCAATGCTATACAAAATCTTAATGCAGCGGGGAAGATAAGCAGACAGCTTCGAAACAAGGAGAAAAACAAGTTGAAACTGCGATACGATTGGCCGGATAAAGATCTTGTAACAAAAGCAATGAACAAGGACGCTTCTCTGTTTTTGTCCTGTTTGTTTTTGAAAGAGGTAGAAAAGACCAAATCAGTCCCAAACATAGGTACGTTTCCAGCATTTTAGAATGCGTTTTCGTTTTTTATAAAGTCGTGATGATTTTATGTCGATCCTGGTTTTTGTGCTATCATTTTTTCTGGAAATATATTTGGAGTAGATAAATTCACGCATTAATAAAAATATTCAAACGTCTTACTTCGATTCCCCGAAACAAGGAATATATGGTTTACTCTGAAAAGTATATGTTGTAGACTCACTTAAGTCTTCGAAACGCTGTAGCAGCCCACGAATGGAAATACTAAGTGAACAATGAAATATAACTTTAAAATCATTTAAATGGATAGAAATATCTTGGACCCTGACTATTTTAGCAACTTGAAATAAAGAAATTAAAAATGGTTTTGGGTTAAGTGACAATGACTGTTGATGTCAAACTTTAACGTGTATCACTCCCATTGCATAGATCTCTGAGTAAATCTCTTTGAGATTATTTCGGTTTAAAGCAATATAAAGAATTTGTTAGTAGCGGCCATCCACTCAGAGCTTTCACTCGTTGATTCATATATAAGAGATAGTTCCGGATTAAATAGTAACCAGTATGGATACAATTCTGCTGCAGCAACATACCATCATAGGTTCGGTTTAGCATGTCCCTTGTTATCATGGTGCTTGCGTTAAGTAACAGAAGAATGAATAACTTATATCTAATGTTGTTACTGAATAAAATCAAGTAGATCCCATCTAGTAGAAAATTAATTTTACTCTTAAAAACAAACACGCTCATAATAACTTTCCTTAATCAAATAGTGACGTTCATAATCGGGTGTCTAGAGGAGGTTGGACGAAAGGACCTGGTGACGAAATTCCAAGAACTGATCAAACCCCCACCAGTGTCAGCTAAACAAGGCCCGCGAAAAGGCCCATCAACTGACAAAGGAGCACAGGGCTGCAAAAGGCAAGACACCGGAATCAAGCAGAAAAAGAAAACAAGAGCAAGATCCCTAGAGGACGAAGACCGGGATGGCCATGCAAACACAGAATCCCTCGACATGGTGTGCCAGATGAAAGAGCTGAACCAAAAAATGGAGGCCATGCGCCAGACCATGGAAGACCTCAAGGGGAAACCACCGACGTATGACTCTCTTTTCGCGGCACATGGAAGGCCGTTTCCTTTCAGTCAAGCATGAGTAATACGAATTTAAATGAGTCGGAAAAGAGGCCGGTCCGGCGTTAATGTAGAACACTCTTTCTCAGTAATTTTCAAACTCATTCTTTCGTTTAAAGAATTCCGAGTTTCAAAACGGCAGATAAAAGGCATTCTACCTTAAGAGACAACATGCGATTATGTAAAGGTATGCTTGTCTTTTTTCAAACTATTAAAAAGGTAACTATTAACTTCGTTTTGTGATATAATTTGAAAGACATAGGAACGTGTGGATAGATTGTGATATGTCTTGTGATAAACCTTATTTGGGTACTTGACAGTTGTTTATTTTCTCCTTTTTGCAAAGAAAGCTCTAATAGAGTTTCTATTTACTAAAATAGTTTAAAAGAAATTAAATTTGTAAATGCCTTTTTTGATTATTTGATTCAAAGTTTTAAAGTTTTTATTTTCATCAAGCATATCTTTTATATATCTGATTCCTTGGTCCCGAACAGATTTTCAAATAATCATCTTAAAACAGTGTAAAACATGTTAACATCCTCTTTCCATGTTGTGGATGCTTTTTGTCTTTGGTGAAGTTGACAATCCCACATTTCGTCTATGTCTATAAGACTTTGGATTAAGTTTTAGCAATCAGCATAGGACTTGTATATCATTTTTCTAGCCCATTATGTTTTCATGATTATGTTTTAGTTCTCAATATCGATCATTTTCAAAACACTCTTTATACCCTTTTTTAAAATACTGAATGTTTAATCTTTGCATTGCCGCTCCATACACATATATCAAAAGTATCACGTAATCCTTTCATATGATTGATTTGAGGTGACTGCAAACTAACAAACAAATGTGTTACTACGCGGATTAAAGTGCTTTCGACAATGGTACCTTTTCCAATGGAGTCTTTCAATATTTCATGCTATTATCAATACTCTCTATTTACTTTAAAAATAAGTGAAATCAAATTTGTTTAAACAACGATAAACCACATTGATAGCAAGTTAAATTGCGTATCTTCCAACATATGTTTCCATTTTGCTTTGATAAAACGCGTTATATTTTAAAGAGTCAATGAAAGTCAATCAATTTTTATCGAAATTCACCATCAATCCAGATATGCCAGCAAATCGTTGGAGTACAGTGATGTCTCCTTATTCCGAACACGCCCGTTCCCAACAAAATGTTCGGATGACAGCATCATCCGGACTAATGAAGCAGAGCATGTTCTTATACACATTAAGACATAAACAGTCTGTATGCACGTGTATACTTATAAGCCTTTAGGAAACACCAAATTTGCCTCCGTCCCAAATTGAAAGAGTTTGCAGACGGCATTTCAAAACGTGATGAAATTCAAAAGAAATCTTCTGATATGGCAGAAAACATTGTGGGAAAAGGAGAAATTGCTCGTCACGAGCAATTTCTCCTTTACCCACAATGTTTTCAAAAGTCGTCCGTTCCCTTACAATTTCGTTCGGATGGCGAGACATCCGGATAATCGGGGTCCGGGTTAACGAGGCTTCACTGTACTATAGTAATAATTCTAAAGACTCTCGAGTGTTCTAAAAGTGTTGTATCGTCTGCAAACTGCAAAATGACACATTTGTTATTTCTTATCTTTATACCTTAAATCTTCTTATTATTTGTAATTTTGATAAATGTCAGAACAAAGAATGAAGATGCAATATGAAATAGGGTATCCCTGACTGCACCCTCTTCCCACTTAAAAAGAAATTTGATAAAAATCCGTTTACATTTGTAATTGAATCCAAACTTCTTGACTTGTTTAAAATACTTTGTCCATTTAATGAACCTTTCTTTAAAGGCTTTTTCAATAAAATCAAAAGAAAGGAAACCGATGCTTTTTCGAAATCTTTAAGCAAAAGAAGTCCTTTATTAATTATAATAATGCATGATATCATAAACTAGTCTTATGTTTTCGCTAATGAATCTTTAAAATAATAATACGTTTGCTCGTTTGATATGATATCGTTAAGAATAATTTTCATTCTATTGGCGATGTTAAATGACGTAAGTTAATAGATACAATTTAATAAGCTTGTAGGTCTCCAGGTCTTTAGATATTGTTTCGATTTATTTCCCTTTGGTTTACCAGTCGTTGTTCTTGATTTAATACATTGTTAAAACAAGTCATTGGTAAATACATCATTCAATACAATATACCCTTACGACAAAATGATATATTTTATGCCAATATAATTTAATAAAAGTTGCCAGTAAAACCGTTTCTTGCATGGATTTTATCTTTATTCATTTTTAAAAGTAAGTTTTACATCATTCTATTGTTATGTTCCATCTAGAGCATTTTCTAGTCATTTATATTACTGCTTTACATCGATTGTGAAGGAAGCTCGTTCAAAGCCACTATTGTTTGCTTTTCTGATAGTTTTTAACATTGCAGTCTTGAGATTCTTCTTATAAGTTATAGTTGTTGTCAATTGGATTTCTGTATATAACGATTCGTAGTGATTTTTAACCTCCTTTAAAATATCATTTTGATTAAAAATTTGACTGCTGTCTTTATTTCCAATGAAAGGGATTGATTTAATGGAATATGTTACAGAAATGATTACTTATCTTTTTTCCTTAATAAACATAGTTTGCTCGAGATCTAACAAATGATTCATTTAAATTTGAATTCCTTAAAAGTTTTGATTCTGATTATACTGATAGATATTTTTTTCTTTTTATGTACTGTATAAGTTTAATTCCAAATTTTATAGTCCCGATTGAATATTGATCTCTGTTAATATTTTGGTCGTTGCTTAAAGACATGAACATGCAACAGTTTTGCCACGTAATTCCAGAAGGAGAATTTCGAGTTGCTCATCAAGTAAAAATCAAGTATAAATCGTAATTGTGAGCGATCCATCCTATACACATCACCTGCATTATAAACATTTTACAGTTGATTTGATTTGGTAGCTCATTGATGGGTTTTGTTGCGTTAACATAATTGTGTGTATGTCAACGATTGCAAGTTTTTCGTCTAAAAACTGTGCATGTTATGTAGTTCGTTTATGGGTGTTTTTACATTCACACAATTGTGTTTTTGTCTACGAAGGCTTGACTTTTGGATAAAACTTCACATGTTAAATCTTTCTACACTACTATCCATTTATGTTGTAAACGTTCATTTGGTTCTAGTACATTTATTTTGAAATCGAAATATAACATCAATTGCAATAAATGAAGACTTTCTTTTAACAGACCCCTGAGTCGTGTTTTTTTTAAATGTAAACGTACATTCGTTTTAGTACATATTGTTTGAAATTGAAATAAAACGAAATTAATTGCAGATCTCCAAGTCGTATTTTTGTCCTCTAATGGACTATCTCACATATAGGAATTTCAAGTTATTAACATAAATTGCCTCCGACTGTTAGAATGACAACACAGATTTCAAAAGTATCGCAAGATTGGGTTATTGAAAGCTTCCCAACCCCGTTTATAACCATACAGAAAAAATATAGATCAATTGTATAGCAGATATTGCAAACCGTTTGAACAGGTTATATCGTAAACAACGAGCTAACCTTAGAGAAATAGTTACTACGTTTTAGATTCCATCGTCACGGAAGTCTTCGAAAACGTTTAACCCCTCTTGATTTATCGTTCACGTCTGATACTTGATACTAAAAAAGAAGAAAAAGAAAAAACACATTGGAGCAACTGAGTGGTTAGCGTTCGGGATTCGAAACCAGGCCCTCCTTATTCGGCTAGTTATGCCGGAGAGTGGTTAATAATTCAACTGCTGAGAGATCTTTGGCAAGACGCATGTTCATGGTCCAGTAGGATCTACTGGTAATTTACCAATAGGGCAAGTACAGCATTGGTCCAAAGTACTCCCTACAGGTACAGGTAGGCGGAGAAAAAGCCAAAAAAAAAGAAGGCAGACCGGCAAATGGCTCGTTAGGAACAATTGCTGCGTGCATCAAAGTAGTGTCTTCAATATTCAGTAACATGTGCTTGAATCAAGATCAATGTCACGTTTTCACTTTCTACTAAAATGCCATTGACCAATGTATTCTTTTTTAGCCATGTGCTGGAGGAATGCGCATGAATCGTGAAAAAGTAGGCTTGAAACGAGGCCGACATATATTGACTCTAATCGAACTACTTTTGTGAAGCGGATAATGATCGAATACATAAGCGACACTCATTGGTCTGTAGAAGAGTTCGATATAAAGGTAAACACTTGTCAAAGATGATCTCTATGACCTTTTGTAAAAGTTGAAATTGTGAAATACGTCATACAAACCGGGAAACATGCATGACTTGTTTTTTTTTTTAATTTTTTGAGAGGTAGTCCTTCTACTCACTTACCGAATATTTTGGGTTCTACCCAACCAAACTCCTTGCAGTAATCTCCCAGTGATTCACTGTATCGAGCACTGCCACCATAAGACTTTCATCCATATTTCGATGAACTTTAAATGATGTTTTGGTGTGTTTGTTTTTTCGAAAATATTCGGATATAGAGGTTAATTTAATAACATTTTCTAACCAGTTACCAGAAAACATATTTTGTTTTCTTTACAAATAAAGCACATAATGAAGACTTTTTTGGGGTATTCTCCTAATAGGCTATGAAGTGATTTCCCTTTCAATTAGGTGCATTGTGAGGAGCTGTACAGCATAGAAGCAAAGGGAAGTAATCCGTCGCGGAGTCTGTCTTTTGGGCTGTCGTCGCCATCTCTAAACATGTTCGTTTCTATGCAGATGGTCATGTGCCATTTGTGGTGGCAGTGAACAATCCCGAAAAGGGGATATCATTGTGATGAGTTTGCATCCCAACTTGCTTGGTTCGTTTCCCATGAGAAGTGAAGCTTTGGGTGTTCCTCCATCGAATACAGTGATGTCTCGTTAATCCGAACACGTCCGTTCCCACCAAAATGTCCGGATTACCGGATCATCCGGACTGATGAAGCAGAGCATGTTCTTATACACATTAAGACATAAACGGTCTGTATGCACGTGTATAATTATAAGCCTTTAGGAAACGCCAAATTGTCGACCGTCCCAAATTGAAAGAGTTTGACGACGACATTTCAAAACGTGATGAAATTCAAAAGAAATCTTCTGGTATGGCAGAAAACATTGTGGGAAAAGGAGAAATTGCTCGTCACGAGCAATTTCTCCTTTACCCACAATGTTTTCAAAAGTCGTCTGCAACAAACTGGTCAACTAATTCCGTTCCCTTACAATTTCGTTCGGATTGCGAGACATCCGGATTATCGGGGTCCGGATAAACGAGGCTTCACTGTATGAGTCCGACATTGTTACATAACATATAACTTAAATTATGTTGACGCGATGTAAAAATTCCATTGTGTTCTCGACAGGTGTGCGTTGGAACTTAAACTGTCAATTCGCTTAAAGGATTGTTGGTACATGTAAGTCAATCTATAAATAGAGACGTGGCGTCACAAGCTAGCAATCAGACTGCATTGTGTTTGACTGGTGTGCGTTTACACATATGTTGTTCTTCTACCAAAAAACTCCTGTATATTTTGCTATTTGCCAGCTGGATATTGATTTAAATGTTAATTTAACCTCTTGTATAGTTATAACACGTCACAATCAGCTACTGGGGTTATACAATGTACTTAAACACTTTTTGTTTGCGTATGTTTCTATTGTGATGTGTTGCTTATGTACACATATCGTGCCATTTCGCGCTGTAATGCATCAAAGTACAGGGGTGTGTCGTTTCTGATGAAGTAGCACGCTGAACAAGAAGGTTCAAACAGAAACAAAATGAGCAAATAACACGAATTGTATAACCTCACAATAATACCCGAGAGGTTTTAAAGAACATAAGAGGGGTCTAGAGAGACGTTACGACAGTGTTAAACATGTTGCTGCTGTTTCCACGTTTTCCTTTGGTTATATATTGTGTCGTCCTGAAAATCATTCAGAAAAAAGATGCAGACGTTGATTTCTTTTTTAGGAATAATGTAGCACACAATTTGACCTCAATGTTTACATTCGAGTTATGTATAAAAATAAAGATGAGCGCTAGGATAAACGAGTGGCTGCACCTGGTTAGAAAATTCACGTAATGTCACACATTCTAAAACCTTCAATTCCTGGATGGATAATCATTCCATAAACTGTTTGGGAACTCATCGCAATATCCAAGTCCAATTTTCCTGATAGAACACCTCAAGGAATGGGGTGATACAGAAAACAATCAAATCTTTCAAAGATGGACGCTTCCGAAGACGAGCAAGGTGATCGTTAAAATGCTAAGTTTATTTCAAGTTAATGTTAGAGACAGTAACATCCACAGACAGTAATCTTTTTATTCAGATACACAAATGACATTATCAGCTGTTGAAACGTTCAAGGTCAGCACCATGACAACCATTATGTACGGGGGTTTACACGGTCGGTCGCCATGGCAACCGAAATAAAAAATACCGATACACCAGATGTCCTAGAGAACAGAATGGGTTAAGACTTTAATTTACACAATGTTAGCATTTTTTTTCAAATATGTACTTAATATAGTAACATACACATATATATGAATGTTTAAAAAAAACCAAGAAGCTAGGTTACAAAACTTCAAGAACAACGTCATTTTTGTTTTCAATTTTGCGATCGGTGATCTGGAAAACAAAGTCCGGAATCAACCGGTAAAGATAAACGAGGCGTATTCCTTACATTGATTAAGAGCATCTGTTTTAAAACTCGATAGTTCCGTAGCATCACCAATGACGAAAAACTCATCATTTGAACTTCATCAAAATATGGATAAAAATCTTGTGGTGGCAGTGGTCGTTGCAGCGTAGCCAGGGGAGATTACTGTGAGGAGTTCGATAGAGAGGTCTTTACACTTTGCTGGTGATGTAAACGTCATAGTCATCAAACCATGTGTCTTCTACAGACCTTCCCATGATAAGCTATTCGTCTTTTATTCTTTAATCTAATTATGAAATTTCGGAAGCACTCACTTTTGTCTGCGAATCGTTTTACCAGTCGCACAATGACACGATGTTGTTTACAACTTCAATGGTCTACCATTTGGTATACCACATGGTAATCCAAAATTGTCAAAAGTAGAGAAGTTTTTTAAACAGGCCGAAACGAACAGCTTTTACTAAAAAGAAATTTTAACCAACACGCATTCATCATATTGACATTTCTTCGTGAAACATTTGCTGTTAAAGACGGATTTCCATGTGGTCTATGCCATACCTCAAACAAATGACTCTCAGAGGGAACGCAGAAGTCGATGCGGTGGACCAATGTGGTGCAAGATGAGACTATTCATAATAAGCAAGTTGTTCTTTTGTTACCAATATCTTATCTCAGGCAAGCCTCATACTTCAAGTCTTAAGAATGTCGTTTATACGTGACCACAGCTCAATGGTTGGGAAGCGATTACGACTACCTTCATTTGTAGGTTTTAATACAGCGAGTTGCGAATTGCAATGCACGTATACAAATCGGGTGACCATGACAGTCTAGAGTTCACAAGCAATGTAGTGAGTTTGTGTGTAAAGGCTTTAACGCCGTGTCCACAATTTTTCTGTTATGTGACGACTTTTCTTGATTCACTGGTCAGTCTTTATATAGGACTCTGGAACGTCTTGCTAAAGGACACTCCCACGTTACTAGAGGTATCAGTGGGGCTCGAGTCCTCAACCTTTACCACTGGGCCACTAGTAATGCATTTGACCACAATTTTCAAAAGAAGTTGAGAAATTCAGTTGTTTGTAAGATATAAGCCTCCGTTCAATACTTGTCTGATTCATGGACCATTTTTCTTACTAGCCCTTAATAGAAGAAGCCTCAATGGAGAAGGCAGATAATCTCCGAAGTGGATTCGCTCAATTCAATCAATTGTACACGCGAATTGGGTTCAAATACATCTACGTGTATCTAAACTCCATGAAAAAAGCCAGAGTCGCAAAAAGTTATATAAGCTGTTTTTTTTTAAGTTCACACCGATGATGATAAAAAGGAATACATATACTGACATACCCATGCTGTTGTTACATATAAAACAGTAATTAACTCACAACAAAAGCCCTGCTACGTTAGAGAGACCCCCAGCTTAGGACACCCCTGCAACTTCATACAGATTAGCGCCATGATCGACTGGACGACGTATGACAACGGCAACAGCAAACTCCAAAACGTTATCCTACATGTATATGTTCCGGAAACGCTTGAATTTTTGCGAGGATGGTGCAAGAGATAAACTACAGCATTTGGCTGGTACCCTGTCTGGCAATCTTGCGAGAGTCTCGCGAAATTATCGCGAGACTCTCGCGAGATTGTGAGACAGAGCACCAATCCCCTTGCGCCCAATGAATACACTATTCTTTAACCTACTTTTTAAAGGTTCATGTTTTAAAGAGGAGCACTAACAATACGTTGGCTTTCTTATTTCTGGCGGCGTCCCCATATGTAGACGGTTCTAATGAAGAATCCAACATATTACGATTTGGTAATACAT
Source organism: Cerastoderma edule (assembly GCA_947846245.1). NCBI lineage: Eukaryota > Metazoa > Mollusca > Bivalvia > Cardiida > Cardiidae > Cerastoderma > Cerastoderma edule. Next base: position 13,809,217 of record OX401410.1, on the reverse strand, counting down.
TAGTGCGTTGTTATCCTCAAAATACTTATATTTAACAGTTGTTTGCAATCTCTGCAGGTGTCCTAGGCTGCGGGTTGGAATCGCACGGCTCATTTATCTAATTGTTTTACCAAAGTACGTTCATACATAATATCTACATACATACATGTCAACAGATGAATAAAATTAGCTCTTCCATCCGTCGTCTCTCATGCACAAAAGTTACCATTCAAATTACATAAAATACACATAATAAATGCAAGGGCAATCAGGATCGACAAACGATTGCTCGGAATCGCTTCTGTGAAGAAACAAGGGAGTTAACCGTTTCCTCTGAAACAAGGGAGGTAACCGTTTCCTCTGAAACAAGGGAGGTAACTGTTTCCTCTGAAACAAGGGAGTTACCAGTTTCCTCTGAAACAAGGGAGGTAACTCCGATGGCAAAGAGAAGTTAACTCCGAGAGAGATATCACGTAAAATATGTAAACATACGGGTAGAGTGTCCCTGATAATAACACTGTTTCAAATGGAAGGCCTAAGCAAGACAGCGTTTGAAAACACTTTTAACAAAATGAAAAATGTCGATACTGCAGACCGATTTCCGATTTTGTAATACTGTTTTCAAACCGGAATTATAATATAGATTGGTGATACCTTGTCAATTAGTGGTCTATTTGAGGCCCTTTCTATTACTTCTTGACGATCTAGGATCACTGCAATAGAAGGTCACATGACACAACCATTCTAGATTGAGTTACAATTAACAGGCTGTAGTAATGAAAAGGTAATCGAGTTAATCCAGTGTGTGCATGTATACATGTATGTAGCAATCAAAATAAATGTATATTAAAATGGACATCGCCGCCAATGCCGTCTGTCTGTAGTTCGGTACATTTGTTTTGCTGTATATCAAGATTAGTTAGTATATTATTCCAAAAGCACTCATCATGAACACAGATCTAGCTGTGTAACGACATATGCACGCTTAGTTCTTATAAGCAAGGAAATTATTTCGCTTGACTTAACGATGGTATTTTGTAAATGCTCCCATCTGCGATCTATAAGCAACTCACAGATGGGAGTTTCTGATTGTATGTAAGTAATGTATTCTTCCATCTCCCAACACTGTTTCTACGGAACAAACCGTTTCTAATGAATTAATTGATAATTGGTCGTTGAGTTCAATAATAACTAAAATGAACTTAATCGACAAGAAAGTTATTAATTTCATACAGATATATTGTGGTTGTGGAAGTTCTAAGGAGAAACCTTTGGGAAACCGTTGTGTAAGTAAAGTAATTGCTCGTGACGAGCAATTCCTTTTCTTCTCACAATGGTTCCATAAGAAACCCACTGCAGCCTAAGGATGAGTTCTTGGAAAGACTTGTCATGGGCTAATTTTACGTAACAGAGGCTTTCTGTTACAGTATTATTATGACAGCAATATGTTATACATTGAAACTTTACGTTCAGGGCAAATCGCCTCCAGATTGGGTTCATATAACATCTAAACTAAAGTCTAAAAGTTTACAAAATGGCTCTCTCTAAAAAATAAATAAGAATGAATAAAAAATAATTGCACAATGTCCGGTTGAGCATTAAAATGCCTAATTAATAAATACTCTTCGAATAAAGTAATAAGGGGTGTCAAAGGTTATTCACTTCTCAAATTACCCAAAGCATTCTATCAGTATATTCAAAAGACGTATCGCAGCAGACAATGTTAAAATAATTCAGTTGAATAGTAGAAATCTTAATTGGAACATTTGGAGAGAAGAAAAGAGAGAAAATGGTCTCAGTGACAAGCATTTTCTTCTTTTACCGAAACTAATTGACTTAAATTGACAAGAATTAGTCATCTTTAACTGCTCACTGAATGAACTGTACTTTTTCGTCTACACCAAAGGTTGAAACGCCATTTTGAAACGCATTCTTTTGTCCGATTACTTCGGTCGTTCTCGGCATACATCGGTCGCGGTCGGAACTTTTTGGTGTTTAGCTAATAGTTCCGGCCCATACCGATGCATACCGAGAACGACCTAAGTAGTCTGATGAAAGAAAGACTTTTCAAAATGGCGGATTATTCTACCTTAATTTACTTGTACATGAAATACGAACATCTTGTTCTACGCATTCCTGAAACAAAGAGAAATATACTTTTTTGAAAACAAAAAGAAATGCTGGGAATTAAAGGTGTTGATTTACCCAATTTGTGACAGAAATGGCTATGCATAAAGTTCTTAGTATTTTCTCAGCGATATATTTATCTATATACAGGAACGTTCATGAACGAATCAGCAGAACAACTTATTTGAATATACGAATAATATAATACGGAAATACCATTGTTGGTTTGTTATGTTCTCCGATACATGACAATGTACTACATGCAAACTTGACTCGATACGTCTTCGGAAAAAGACGAAAAAGACTTTAGAAATCATTGTGTCAAAGCGAGAAAATGCTCATAAAGAGCAATTTCTCCTCTTGTTACAATAATTGCATTTGATTCGTTTCTGATAATGAGTTAAACTTATTTGATGAACACGTGTTATTAATATTATACAGGAATAAAATAACTGTCTTTCTCTTTACTGCTCGTATCTTTTATAAAGAAATGAGTGTGTATAAAGTAAATGCTACGTTTACGAACAGTCAAATCCTAAAGACAAAGCTCAATGTTAAAACACAAGGTCAAATCAAAAGTTGAAACCAAATGGTTAAACCCCAAGGTTAACCACACGGTTAAACCCCAAGGTCAACCCCAAAGGTAAAATCACAAGGACAACCTCAAGGTCAAACCCAAGGTCACACCCAAAGGTCAAACATTAAGGCCAAACCCCAAGGCCAAACCCCAAGGTCAGACCCCAGGTTAAAACCCCAAGGTCAAACCCTAAGGTCAAACCCCAGGGTCAAACCACAACGTCAAGTACAAGGTCGTATCTACTTCATTCATAAGGTCAGTGATATAGTGCTTTGACTTAACAGTTATTAGATGCATTCTATCAATTTATATTTAAACATAGTTTCCTGGGAAAGTATTTCCGACGGGTAAAGTATATAACACGTATCGTACTGACCTTATATCAAACCACGTGATGCTTATAAAACATAAGTTCGTCTCAACAGGATAAAACCCCTCACTAGAGGGCGGCTATGTGCCTTGTTCGACATTCAACCATTGATACAGTCTCGAATGAATTAATTTGACAATAGACCAGGTAATGTAGCTCAAACTCAAACCCAATCGTTCTAAAAGCCGCATATTGATAGTACTACACTTATCTAAACATAAAAATGTAAATGAAATGATAAATAAGACATGTCAAAATACTTATAAGAATATCGTTAACTACAACAGATAGAATCAGCCGGCCGACCATCACTCGTTTAGCATTAAAGTTAAGGTCATTTTAGATCATCAAAATCGATTAAAATGACCGCACTTCTATTTACCCTACCAAATGACGTTGCAATAAATTCAGTTTTGTGTTGACATGAACAAACCGATATTTAGTCAACAATTTGCTTAATGGTATCGGTGACATTGAATTTAATAGAATTGTGTATGAACAACAGCCAAATGATAATCTGTTATTCATATTCAAATCTACTAGAATAAGAGTACTGTATCAAACAAAGAGCATTGTTTGGTTGATTTGCGGGTCCAAAGCTTTTTGAAACTAATTGCACAAGAAAATACATCAAAAATATTGAATGGTCAGACATTTGGTAGATTTTGGTATGTCGCCTATTTTCAATTTCGTCTTGGGTGGATAATCTGGGTGGACATTTGAACTTTGCATTCGTGAACTAGTACACGATACTATCGTTATTCCCCTATTTTACCTATTAGAACAGTCGTGTATCCTGTTTACCATTCATAAAGTACATATTTGGAGGTTCAACCTGTATATATACAGCTCCGGGCTTAAATGGCCAACTTTAAAAGTGATAATGTGATGACGTCTGTTTTTTATTACCATACTACAGAACGCGAGCCAATCCAAACTCATCGGGTTTATCCAATGAAAATACAGCTCAGCTCACGGAAATTCCCGAGTAGTTACGATTGAACACGAGGCACATGGACAGCCTTTTACAGAGCTTTATTTATAGCTTTCGTTCTGAATACTGATTGATTCTGTCGTTTAGAACAAGATTCTGAGGAACCCTTAATACAAGTCATGGAAAACGCTTTATCTCTGCTAAAAACAAGATGGTAGAAATGTATTTGTTAATTCGTTTTTTTTTTGCTACTATTAAAACTATATATGTTTGAAGATATTTCTTCGAATCATGTTTTTCGAGTTATAACCACATTTGCAAATTTATGGAAATTGCTCTGTTACAACGGTATTAGTCTAATCGCGCAGCCGCTTTGCTTTGGGAAGGTAGCACTTATATAATGGTACCAAAATATTCTGGACCACTAGTAGTTTAACAAGTTCGAAGGAGTATCCTATATGCATTTTGTAAATACATTCCGGACGTGTCTACAGATGCCGCATGAGATATATCGTCCAAAATGTTGCGAAACCATTGCATTATCTTAAACTGATATTACACTGTGTTTTTTCTTGGTTACTAGTTCCCCTTACTCACAAGACCTGATGGCTACAGCTTTGTCAAGTACCATGTTGAAGGCAAGGATTTCGCAAATACCACTAGAAGCTATATACACAGACTACGAAATGCGGTCTCCCGAATTCTCTTCGTTCCTGAACAGCATGTTTTCATTGTTGGGGTCGAACCTTCATCAAGCATGTTAATCACCCTGATGATACCAGAAATGTTCGTGGACGCTTTACTGACCTTGCTGGAAGCCAACGAGAATATGGAGGATCTCACAGACATCGGGATAGATGTCATTGCCATAGACGACAAGTCTTTCAACATCAGAGGTACACGTTCGTTTGTTGCTCAGTTGTTTATGAAAGTCCATTTATATAACCCAGACAAGAGCTTCAATATTAGAGGTAACCGTTTGTTTTTACCTCAGTTGTTTATGAAAGTCCATTTACATTACACCATACAAGAGATTTAATATCAGAGGTAACCGTTCATTTGTTACATTAGTTGTTTATAAAATTCCATTCATATAACGCCAGACAAGAACCTCAATATCAGAGGTGCACTTTCGTTTGTTACATCAGTTTTTTCAAAATAGTCTGTTTACATTATACCAGACAAGAGCTTTAATATCAGAGGTAAACATTTGTTTGTTACTTCAGTTTTTTCAAAATAGTCTGTTTACATTATACCTGACAAGAGCTTCAATATCAGAAGTTAACGTTCTTTTATTACTTCATCTGATTTTAAGAGTCAATTTCCATAACACCAGACAAGAGCTTCAATATTAGAGGTAACCGTTCGTTTGTTACTTCAGTTATTTTTAAGAGTCTATTTATATAACCCAGAAAAGAGCTTCAATATCAGAGGTAACCGTTAGTTTGTTACTTTAGTTGTTTTACTCATATGATAGTATATTTACATAATACTTCACAAGAGCTTAAATATCAGAGGTAATCATTCGTTCGTTACTTAAGCTGTTTATAAGAATCAATTTAAATTATACCAGACAAGAGCTTCAAAATCAGAATTACATTTTTGTGTTTTTTTCTGCAGTTGTTTATAAGAGTCCATTCACATAACACCATTCTATTGAATGGAGATATTAGATAATTATATAGCCTATGCAAAATTCCCCTACGACCAAACGTTTTTGTACCTAGCCGTCGTTGATATTCGAAAAGGGCAATGTTAAAACCCATGTGAGTCGTCTTCAATGTGTTTATAATGCTGTTATTCCTTTCAGGAATTGAAGAGGCTGAAATGGTACCAAACGAACAGCAAGCCAAATTGGTGAATGTTTATCAGCAGCTTAAAGCAGCAACGGCACAGTTAGAGGAGAGAGAAACAGAATGTCTCAAACTTAACCGACAGCTGAAAACATTAGACAAACGCGAATTGTCTAAGGAAGCAATGCTATCAACACTGTATCAAATGTTTGGTACAGTTGTCCCTACCCCAGCCCCATCTCTCGAGTGCATGCCTGCTACATTATCCAGCCAGAGCGCACTTAGAGAGAACAAGTCCGCGTTGAAACATGTTGAAACTTATCAGTACGACAAGAGTCTCATTTCAGCGCTCCTCCAGGCCAACACAACGTTGGTTGTGAACCGACTTACGGAAGCTTACAACTTAACTTACAAAAGGCTCTGCATTAAAATCGAGGATCTCCAATCCACGGTCTTTCCACTTACTATGGAACTGGACAAATACAAGTTTGTTGCGGAGTTTGACCCCGAGGAATTGGAAATGGTCCTATTTGAGAGACTTGTTAATGCTGTTGAACGAACGATACAGATAGAAGGTATTTCGCTTTATTTCATCTTAAATGTCCAAGTTGAAAGTTTATTTGTATGGTAAGGCAATCGTGTCGTATTGGCAAGCGTTTACTTCATGATGCCAGTGCTATAGTAAATGATTTGATCTAATAAGAGTATTTTAAGTGATTGGTTAAAAATTTGAATTTGGTTTGTATTGAGACAATTTTGTATACGATTATGATGCTTTAACTTAATATTGAACTTAAAAGGCATTATAACACGTATTTCCTAAGGGCCAAGACTCGGGACGAGTCTTTCCGGAAGTGGCAGTTATGTAACGTTCGTTGAACGTTTATGCAAATAAGGAACCAATTCCATTGTTGTAGAGAACATGCTGGTATACATATAGAAAACCCAATCGCTCAGTGAACGACAGTGTTTTTCACTGATCGGATGTGTTTGTGTCTTTGAGAGGTTCATTTGCTCAATTCGTATATTGGTGGCAGCGGTGGGATTAAGACTTCTCCTTTTATCGGAGTTGCCTTCCCCACGTATTTCCCAAGGGCCAAGACTCGGGATGAGTTTTCTCGGAAGTGGGAGTTATGTAACGTCCGTTGAACGTTTATGCAAATAAGGAACCAATTGCATTGTTTGAGAAAACATGCTGGTGTGTATATATAGACAACACAACCGCTCAGTGAACGACTGTGTTTTTCACAGAACGGATGTGTTTGTGTCTTTCAGGGGTTCATTTGCTCGGTTCGTTACAATTCGATGATGTAGGAAACACTTTTCTATATAGCTGGAATAATGGAAAACAAAGAGTGGTCCCAACGCTAGATTCTCGTTCAATCACATGACAAATTTCTTATAAGGAAACTAGTTGTTTATGTTGTACATAAAATGATAGAAGGCGATTTAACTTGTAGATTACATTGATATACACGCATTAAGCCTTCAAAAGGACATACCCCCATGTACTCAAGAAGTTGCGATTGTGTCATTTTGAAAAAGGACACATATATTTATAACTAATGGGATTCATCTAGTAGTTAAATATTATGTAATCAAAATTCATTCTTTTGTATTATTGGCTAGAGGCCTTTGTATGCCTTTCGTTTGTATTTCCTAGATTTTGAGAGAGAGAAAAAATGATATTTGACAAAACAAAACCGCAATAGTCGAGATATCTACTGCGTACATATCGCATTTAATATGGTAGCTGTGTGATATAACTATATTTAAATATCATAATTTATGCTTCAGTTGACATCACCAATGCTATACAAAATCTTAATGCAGCGGGGAAGATAAGCAGACAGCTTCGAAACAAGGAGAAAAACAAGTTGAAACTGCGATACGATTGGCCGGATAAAGATCTTGTAACAAAAGCAATGAACAAGGATGCTTCTCTGTTTTTGTCCTGTTTGTTTTTGAAAGAGGTTGAAAAGACCAAATCAGACCCAAACATAGGTACGTTTCCAGCATTTTAGAATGCGTTTTCGTTTTTTTATAAAGTCGTGATGATTTTATGTCCATCCTGGTTTTTGTGCTATCATTTTTTCTGGAAATATATTTGGAATAGATAAATTCACGCATTAATAAAAATATTCAAACGTCTTACTTCGATTCCCCAAAACAAAGAATATATGGTTTACTCTGAAAAGTATATGTTGTAGACTCACTTAAGTCTTCGAAACGCTGTAGCAGCCCACGAATGGAAATACTAAATGAACAATGAAATATAACTTTAAAATCATTTAAATGGATAGAAATATCTTGGACCCTGACTATTTTAGCAACTTGAAATAAAGAAATTAAAAATGGTTTTGGGTTACAATGACTGTTGATGTCAAATTTTAACGTGTATCACTCCCAGGGCATAGATCTCTGAGTAAATCTCTTTGAGATTGTTTCGGTTTAAAGCAATATAAAGAATTTGTTAGTAGCGGCCATCCACTCAGAGCTTTCACTCGTTGAGTCATATATAAGAGATAGTTCCGGATTAAATAGTAACCAGTATGGATACAATTCTGCTGCAGCAGCATACCATCATAGGTTCGGTTTAGCATGTCCCTTGTTATCATGGTGCTTGCGTTAAGTAGCAGAAGAATGAATAACTTATATCTAATGTTGTTACTGAATAAAATCAAATAGATCCCATCTAGTAGAAAATTAATTTTACTCTTAAAAACAAACACGCTCATAATAACTTTCCTTAATCAAATAGTGACGTTCATAAACGGGTGTCTAGAGGAGGTTGGACGAAAGGACCTGGTGACGAAATTCCAAGAACTGATCAAACCCCCACCAGTGTCAGCTAAACAAGGCCCGCGAAAAGGCCCATCAACTGACAAAGGAGCACAGGGCTGCAGAAGGCAAGACACCGGAATCAAGCAGAAAAAGAAAACAAGAGCAAGATCCCTAGAGGACGAAGACCGGGATGGCCATGCAAACACAGAATCCCTCGACATGGTGTGCCAGATGAAAGAGCTGAACCAAAAAATGGAGACCATTTGCCAGACCATAGAAAACCTCAAGGGAAAACCACCGACGTATGACTCTCTTTTCGCGGCAAAGCCGTATCCTTTCTTTCAAGCATGAGTTATACGAATTTAAATGAGTCGGAAAAGAGGCCGGTCCGGCCTTAATGTAGAACACTCTTTCTCAGCCATTTTCAAACTCATTCTTTCGTTTAAAGAATTCCGAGTTTCAAAACGGCAGATAAAAGGCATTCTACCTTAAGAGACAACATGCGATTATGTAAAGGTATGCTTGTCTTTCTTCAAACTATTAAAAAGGTAACTATTAACTTCGTTTTGTGATATAATTTGAAAGACATAGGAACGTGTGGATAGATTGTGATATGTCTTGTGATAAACCTTATTTGGGTACTTGACAGTTGTTTATTTTCTCCTTTTTGCAAAGAAAGCTCTGATAGAGTTTCTATTTACTAAAATAGTTTTAAAAAATTCAATTTGTAAATGCCTTTAATGTTTATTTGATTCATAGTTTTAAAGTTTTTTTCATCAAGCGTATCTTTTATATATCTGATACCTTGGTCCCGAACCGATTTTCAAATAATCATCTTAAAACAGTGTAAAACATGTTAACATCCTCTTTCCATGTTGTGGATGCTTTTTGTCTTTGGTGAAGTTGACAATCCCACATTTCGTCTATGTCTATAAGACTTCGGATTAAGTTTTAGCAATTAGCATAGGACTTGTATATCATTTTTCTAGCCCATTATGTTTTCATGATTATGTTTTAGTTCTCAATATCGATCATTTTTAAAACACTCTTTATACCATTTTTTGAAATACTGAATGTTTAATCTTTCCATTGCCGCTCCATACACATATATCAAAATTATCACGTAATCCTTTCATATGATTGATTTGAGGTGACTGCAAACTAACAAGCAAATGTGTTACTACGCGGATTAAAGTGCTTCCGACAATGGTACCTTTTCCAATGGAGTCTTTCAATATTTCATGCTATTATCAATACTCTCTATTTACTTTAAAAATAAGTGAAATCAAATTTGTTTAAACAACGATAAACCATATTAATAGCAAGTTAAATTGTGTATCTTCCAACATAAGTTTCCATTTTGCTATGATAGAACGCGTTATATTTTAAAGAGTCAATGAAAGTCGATCAATTTTGATCAAAATTCACCATCAATCCAGATATGTCAGCAAATCGTTGGAGTACAGTGATGTCTCCTTGTTCCGAACACGCCCGTTCCCAACAAAATGTTCGGATGACAGCATCATCCGGACTAATGAAGCAGAGCATGTTCTTATACACATTAAGACATAAACAGTCTGTATGCACGTGTATACTTATAAGCCTTTAGGAAACACCAAATTGTCGACCGTCCCAAATTGAAAGAGTTTGCAGACGACATTTCAAAACGTGATGAAATTCAAAAATAATCTTCTGATATGACAGAAAACATTGTCGGAAAAAGGAGAAATTGCTCGTCACGAGCAATTTCTCCTTTACCCACAATGTTTTCAAAAGTCGTCCGTTCCCTTACATTTTCTTTCGGATAGCGAGACATCCGGATAATCGGGGTCCGGATAAACGAGGCTTCACTGTACTATAATAATACTTCTTAAGACTCTCGAGTCTTCAAAAAGTGTTGTTTCGTCTGCAAATTGCAAAATGACACATTCGTTTTTTCTTATCTCTATACCTTAAATCTTCTTATTATTTGTAATTTTGATGAATGTCAGAACAAAGAATGAAGATGCAATATGAAATAGGGTATCCCTGACTGCACCCTCTTCCCACTTAAAAAGAAATTTGATAAAAATCCGTTTACATTTGTAATTGAATCCAAACTTCTTGACTGGTTTAAAATACTTTGTCCATTTAATGAACATTTCTTTGAAGGCTTTTACAATAAAATCAAAAGAAAGGAAACCGATGCTTTTTCGAAATCTTTAAGCAAAAGAAGTCCTTTGTTAATTATAATAATGCATGATATCATAAACTAGTCTTATGTTTTCGCTAATGAATCTTTAAAATAATAATACGTTTGCTCGTTTGATATGATATCGTTAAGAATAATTTTCATTCTATTGGCGATGTTAAATGACGTAAGTTAATAGATACAATTTAATAAGCTTGTAGGTCTCCAGGTCTTTAGATATTGTTTCGATTTATTTCCCTTTGGTTTACCAGTCGTTGTTCTTGATTTAATACATTGTTAAAACAAGTCATTGGTAAATACATCATTCAATACAATATACCCTTACGACAAAATGATATATTTTATGCCAATATAATTTAATAAAAGTTGCCAGTACAACCGTTTCTTGCATGGATTTTATCTTTATTCATTTTTAAAAGTAAGTTTTACATCATTCTATTGGTATGTTCCATCTAGAGCATTTTCTAGTCATTTATATTAATGCTTTACATCGATTGTGAAGGAAGCTCGTTCAAAGCCACTATTGTTTGCTTTTCTGATAGTTTTTAACATTGCAGTCTTGAGATTCTTCTTATAAGTCATAGTTGTTGTCAATTGGATTTCTGTATATAACGATTCGTAGTGATTTTAAACCTCCTTTAAAATATCATTTTGATTTGACTTTTGGATAAAACTTCACATGTTAAATCTTTCTACACTACTATCGATTTATGTTGTAAACGTTCATTTGGTTCTAGTACATTTATTTTGAAATCGAAATATAACATCAATTGCAATAAATGAAGACTTTCTTTGAACAGACCCCTGAGTCGTGTATTTTTTAAATGTAAACGTACATTCGTTTTAATACATATTGTTTGAAATTGATATAAAACGAAATTAATTGCAGATCTCCAAATCGTATTTTTGTCCTTTAATGGACTATCTCACGTATTGGAATTTAAAGTTATTAACATAAATTGCCTCCGACTGTTAGAATGACAACACAGATTTCAAAAGTATCGCAAGATTGGGTTATTGAAAGCTTCCCAACCCCGTTTATAACCATACAGAAAAAATATAGATCAATTGTATAGCAGATATTGCAAACCGTTTGAACAGGTTATTTCGTAAACAACGAGCTAACCTTAGAGAAATAGTTACTACGTTTTAGATTCCATCGTCACGGAAGTCTTCGAAAACGTTTAACCCCTCTTGATTTATCGTTCACGTCTGATACTTGATACTAAAAAAGAAGAAAAAGAAAAAACACATTGGAGCAACTGAGTGGTTAGCGTTCGGGATTCGAAACCAGGCCCTCCTTATTCGGCTAGTTATGCCGGAGAGTGGTGTATAATTCAACTGCTGAGAGATCTTTGGCAATACGCATGTTCATGGTCCAGTAGGGTCTACTGGTAATTTACCAGGAGGGCAAGTACAGCATTGGTCCAAAGTACTCCCTACAAGTACAGGTAGGCGGAGAAAAAGCACAAAAAAAGAAGGCAGACCGGCAAATGGCTCGTAAGGAACAATTCCTACGTGCATCAAAGTAGTGTCTTCAATATTCAGTAACATGTGCTTGAATCAAGATCAATGTCACATTTTCACTTTCTACTAAATGCTATTGACCAATGTATTCCTTTTTAGCCTTGTACTGGAGGAATGCGCATGAATCGTGAAAAAGTAGGCTTGAAACGAGGCCGACATATATTGAATCTAATCGAACTACTTTTGAGAAGCGGATAATGATCGGATACATAAGCGACACTCATTGGTCTGTAGAAGAGTTCGATACAAAAGTAAACACTTGTCAAGGATGAACTCTATGACCTTTTGTAAAAGTTGAAATTGTGAAATACGTCATACAAACCGGGAAACATGCATGACTTTTTTTTTTTTTTAATTTTTTGAGAGGTAGTCCTTCTGCTCACTTACCGAATATTTTGGGTTCTACCCAACCAAACTCCTCGCATTAATCTCCCAGTGATTCACTGTATCAAGCACTGCCACCATAAGACGTTCATCCATATTTCGATGAACTTTAAATGATGTTTTTGTGTGTTTGTTTTTTCGAAAATATTCGGTTATAGTGGTTAATTTAATAACATTTTCTAACCAGTTACCCGAAAACATATTTTGTTTTCTTTACAAATAAAGCACATATAGATGACTTTTTGGGGGTATTCTCCTATGCAGTGATTTCCATTTCAATTAGGTGCATTGTGAGGAGTGTACTGCAGAGAAGCAAAGGGAAGTAATCCGTCGCGGAGTCTGTCTTTTGGGCTGTCGTCGCCATCTCTAAACATGTTCGTTTCTATGCACATGGCCATGTGACATTTGTGGTGACAGTGAACAATCCCAAAAAAGGGATATCACTGTGATGAGTTTGCTACCGAACTTGCTTGGTTCATTTCCCATGAGAAGTGAAGCTTTGGGTGTTCCTCCATCGAATACAGTGATGTCTCGTTAATCCGAACACGTCCGTTCCCAACAAAATGATTACTTATCTTTTTTCCTTAATAAACATAGTTTGCTCGAGATCTAACAAATGATTCATTTAAATTTGAATTCCTTAAAAGTTTTGATTCTGATTATACTGATAGATATTTTTTCTTTTTATGTACTGTATAAGTTTAATTCCAAATTTTATAGTCCCGATTGAATATTGATCTCTGTTAATATTTTGGTCGTTGCTTAAAGACATGAACATGCAACAGTTTTGCCACGTAATTCCAGAAGGAGAATTTCGAGTTGCTCATCAAGTAAAAATCAAGTATAAATCGTAATTGTGAGCGATCCATCCTATACACATCACCTGCATTATAAACATTTTACAGTTGATTTGATTTGGTAGCTCATTGATGGGTTTTGTTGCGTTAACATAATTGTGTGTATGTCAACGATTGCAAGTTTTTCGTCTAAAAACTGTGCATGTTATGTAGTTCGTTTATGGGTGTTTTTACATTCACACAATTGTGTATTTGTCTACGAAGGCTTGACTTTTGGATAAAACTTCACATGTTAAATCTTTCTACACTACTATCGATTTATGTTGTAAACGTTCATTTGGTTCTAGTACATTTATTTTGAAATCGAAATATAACATCAATTGCAATAAATGAAGACTTTCTTTGAACAGACCCCTGAGTCGTGTATTTTTTAAATGTAAACGTACATTCGTTTTAATACATATTGTTTGAAATTGATATAAAACGAAATTAATTGCAGATCTCCAAATCGTATTTTTGTCCTTTAATGGACTATCTCACGTATTGGAATTTAAAGTTATTAACATAAATTGCCTCCGACTGTTAGAATGACAACACAGATTTCAAAAGTATCGCAAGATTGGGTTATTGAAAGCTTCCCAACCCCGTTTATAACCATACAGAAAAAATATAGATCAATTGTATAGCAGATATTGCAAACCGTTTGAACAGGTTATTTCGTAAACAACGAGCTAACCTTAGAGAAATAGTTACTACGTTTTAGATTCCATCGTCACGGAAGTCTTCGAAAACGTTTAACCCCTCTTGATTTATCGTTCACGTCTGATACTTGATACTAAAAAAGAAGAAAAAGAAAAAACACATTGGAGCAACTGAGTGGTTAGCGTTCGGGATTCGAAACCAGGCCCTCCTTATTCGGCTAGTTATGCCGGAGAGTGGTGTATAATTCAACTGCTGAGAGATCTTTGGCAATACGCATGTTCATGGTCCAGTAGGGTCTACTGGTAATTTACCAGGAGGGCAAGTACAGCATTGGTCCAAAGTACTCCCTACAAGTACAGGTAGGCGGAGAAAAAGCACAAAAAAAGAAGGCAGACCGGCAAATGGCTCGTAAGGAACAATTCCTACGTGCATCAAAGTAGTGTCTTCAATATTCAGTAACATGTGCTTGAATCAAGATCAATGTCACATTTTCACTTTCTACTAAATGCTATTGACCAATGTATTCCTTTTTAGCCTTGTACTGGAGGAATGCGCATGAATCGTGAAAAAGTAGGCTTGAAACGAGGCCGACATATATTGAATCTAATCGAACTACTTTTGAGAAGCGGATAATGATCGGATACATAAGCGACACTCATTGGTCTGTAGAAGAGTTCGATACAAAAGTAAACACTTGTCAAGGATGAACTCTATGACCTTTTGTAAAAGTTGAAATTGTGAAATACGTCATACAAACCGGGAAACATGCATGACTTTTTTTTTTTTTTAATTTTTTGAGAGGTAGTCCTTCTGCTCACTTACCGAATATTTTGGGTTCTACCCAACCAAACTCCTCGCATTAATCTCCCAGTGATTCACTGTATCAAGCACTGCCACCATAAGACGTTCATCCATATTTCGATGAACTTTAAATGATGTTTTTGTGTGTTTGTTTTTTCGAAAATATTCGGTTATAGTGGTTAATTTAATAACATTTTCTAACCAGTTACCCGAAAACATATTTTGTTTTCTTTACAAATAAAGCACATATAGATGACTTTTTGGGGGTATTCTCCTATGCAGTGATTTCCATTTCAATTAGGTGCATTGTGAGGAGTGTACTGCAGAGAAGCAAAGGGAAGTAATCCGTCGCGGAGTCTGTCTTTTGGGCTGTCGTCGCCATCTCTAAACATGTTCGTTTCTATGCACATGGCCATGTGACATTTGTGGTGACAGTGAACAATCCCAAAAAAGGGATATCACTGTGATGAGTTTGCTACCGAACTTGCTTGGTTCATTTCCCATGAGAAGTGAAGCTTTGGGTGTTCCTCCATCGAATACAGTGATGTCTCGTTAATCCGAACACGTCCGTTCCCAACAAAATGTCCGGATTACCGAATCATCCGGACTGATGAAACAGAGCATGTTCTTATACACATTAAGACATAAACGGTCTGTATGCACGTGTATAATTATAAGCCTTTAGCAAACGCCAAATTGTCGACCGTCCCAAATTGAAAGAGTTTGCCGACGACATTTCAAAACGTGATGAAATTCAAAAATAATCTTCTGGTATGGCAGAAAACATTGTGGGAAAAGGAGAAATTGCTCGTCACGAGCAATTTCTCCTTTACCCACAATGTTTTCAAAAGTCGTCTGCAACAAACTGGTCAACTAATTCCGTTCCCTTACAATTCGTTCGGATTGCGAGACATCCGGATTATCGGGGTCCGGATAAACGAGGCTTCACTGTATGAGTCCGCCATTGTAATATAACATATAACTGAAATTATGTTGACGCGATGTAAAAATTCCATTGTGTTCTCGACAGGTGTGCGTTGGAACCTAAACTTGCAATTCGCTTAAAGGATTGTTGGTACATGTAAGTCAATCTATAAATAGAGACGTGGCGTCACAAGCTAGCAATCAGACTGCATTGTGTTTGACTGGTGCGCGTTTACACATATGTTGTTCTTCTACCAAAAAACTCCTGTATATTTTGCTATTTGCCAGCTGGATATTGATTTAAATGTTAATTTAACCTCTTGTATAGTTATAACACGTCACAATCAGCTACTGGGGTTATACAATGTACTTAAACACTTTTTGTTTGCGTATGTTTCTATTGTGATGTGTTGCTTAGGTACACAAAAAGCCATATCGCACTGTAATGCGTCAAAGTCCAAGGGCGTGTCATTTCTGATGAAGTAGAACGCTGAACAAGAAGGTTCAAACAGAAACAAAATGAGCACATAACACGAATTGTATAACCTCACAATAATACCCGAGACGTTTTAAAGAACATAAGAGGGGTCTAGAGAGACGTTACGACAGTGTTAAACATGTTGCTGATGTTTCCACGTTTTCCTTTGGTTATATATTGTGTCGTCCTGAGAATCATTCAGAAAAAAGATGCAGACGTTGAATTTCTTTTTTAGGAATAATGTAGCACACAATTTGACCTCAATGTTTACATTCGAGTTATGTATAAAAATAAAGATGAGCGCTAGGATAAACGAGTGGCTGCACCTGGTTAGAAAATTCACGTAATGTCACACATTCTAAAACCTTCAATTCCTGGATAGATAATCATTCCATAAACTGTTTGGGAACTCATCGCAATATCCAAGTCCAATTTTCCTGATAGAACACCTCAAGGAATGGGGTGATACAGGAAACAATCAAACCTTTCAAAGATGGACGCTTCCGAAGACGAGCAAGGTGATCGTTAAAATGCTAAGTTTATTTCAAGTTAATGTTAGAGACAGTAACATCCACAGACAGTAATCTTTTTATTCAGATACACAAATGACATTATCAGCTGTTGAAACGTTCAAGGTCAGCACCATGACAACCATTATGTACGGGGGTTACACGGTCGGTCGCCATGGCAACCGAAATAAAAGACACCGATACACCAGATGTCCTAGAGAACAGAATGGGTTAAGACTTTAATTTACACAATGTTAGCATTTTTTTTCAAATATGTACTTAATATAGTAACATACACATAGATATGAATGTTTAAAAAAAAACCAAGAAGCTAGGTTACAAAACTTCAAGAACAACGACATTTTTGTTTTCAATTTTGCAATCGGTGATCTGGAAAACAAAGTCCGGAATCAACCGGTATAGATAAACGAGGCGTATTCCTTACAATAAGAGCATCTGTTTTAAAACTCGATAGTTCCGTAGCATCACCAACGACGAAAAACTCATTATTTGAACTTCATCAAAATATCGATAATAATCTTGTGGTGGCAGTGATCGTTGCAGCGTAGCCAGGGGAGATTACTGTGAGGAGTTCGAAAGAGAGGTTTATACACTTTGCTGGTGATGTTAACGTCATAGTCATCAAACCATGTGTCTTCTACAGACCTTCCCATGATAAGCTATTCGTCTTTTATTCTATAATCTAATTATGAAATTTCGGAAGCACTCAATTTTGTCTGCGAATCGTTTTACCAATCGCACAATGACACGATGTTGTTTGCAACTTCAATGGTCTACCATTTGGTATACCACATGGTAATCCAAAATTGTTAAAAGGAGAGAAGTTTTTAAACAGGCCGAAACGAACAGCTTTTACTAAAAAGAAATTTAAACCAACACGCATACGTCATATTGACATTTCTTCGTGAAATATTTACTTTTAAAGACGGGTTTCCATGTGGTCTATGCAATACCTCAAACAAATGACTCTCGGATGGAACGCAGAAGTCGATGCGGTAAACCAATGTGCTGCAAGATGAGACTATTCATAATAAGCAAGTTGTTCTTTTGTTACCAATATCTTATCCCAGGCAAGCCTCATACTTCAAGTCTTAATAATGTCGTTTATACGTGACCACAGCTCAATGGTTGGGAAGCGATTACGACTACCTTTATTTGTAGGTTTTAATACAGCGAGTTGCGAATTGCAATGCACGTATACAAATCGTGTGTCCATGACAGTCTAGAATTCACAAGCAATGTAGTGATTTTGTGTGTAAAGGCTTTAACGCCGTGTCCACAATTTTTCTGTTATGTGACGACTTTTCTTGATTCACTGGTCAGTCTTAATATAGGACTCTGGAACGTCTTGCTAAAGGACACTCCCACGTTACTAGAGGTATCAGTGGGGCTCGAGTCCTCAACCTTTACCACTGGGCCACTAGTAATGCATTTGACCACAATTTTCAAAAGAAGTTGTGAAATTCAGTTGTTTGTAAGATATACGCCTCCGTTCAATACTTGCTGATCCATGGACCATTTTTCTTACTAGCCCTTAATAGAAGAAGCCTCAATGGAGAAGGCAGATAATCTCCGAAGTGGATTCGCTCAATTCAATCAACTGTATACGCGAATTGGGTTCAAATACATCTACGTGTATCTAAACTCCATGAAAAAAAGTCAGAGTCGCAATACGTTATATAAGCTGTTTTTTTTAAGTTCACACCGATGATGATAAAAAGGAATACATATACCGACATACCCATGCTGTTGTTACTTATAAAACAGTAATTAACTCACAACAAAAGCCCTGCTACGTTAGAGAGACCCCCAGCTTAGGACACCCGTGCAACTTCATACAGATTAGCGCCATGATCGACTGGACGACGTATGACAACCGCAACAGCAAACTCCAAAACGTTATCCTACATGTATATGTTCCGGAAACGCTTGAATTTTTGCGAGGATGGTGCAGGAGATAAACTACAGCATTTGGCTGGTACCCTGTCTGGCAATCTTGCGAGAGTCTCGCGAAATTATCGCGAAACTCTCGCGAGATTGTGAGATAGAGCACCAATCCCCTTGCGCCCAATGAATACACTATTCTTTAACCTACTTTTTAAGGGTTCATGTTTTAAAGAGGAGCACTAACAATACGTTGGCCTTCTTATTTCTGGCGGCGTCCCCATATGTAGACGGTTCTAATGAAGAATCCAACATATTACGATTTGGTAATACATTAGTGCGTTGTTATCCTAAAAATACTTATATTTAACAGTTGTTTGCAATCTCTGCAGGTGTCCTAGGCTGCGGGTTGGAATCGCACGGCTCATTTATCTAATTGTTTTACCAAAGTACGTTCATACATAATATCTACATACATACATGTCAACAGATGAATAAAATTAGCTCTTCCATCCGTCGTCTCTCACGCACAAAAGTTACCATTCAAATTACATAAAAAACACATAATAAATGCAAGGGCAATCAGGATCGACAAACGATTGCTCGGAATCGCTTCTGTAAAGAAACAAGGGAGTTAACCGTTTCCTCTGAAACAAGGGAGGTAACCGTTTCCTCTGAAACAAGGGAGGTAACTGTTTCCTCTGAAACAAGGGAGTTACCCGTTTCCTCTGAAACAAGGGAGTTACCCGTTTCCTCTGAAACAAGGGAGGGAACCGTTTTCCCCTGAAACAAGGGAGGTAACTCCGATGGCAAAGAGAAGTTAACTCCGAGAGAGATATCACGTAAAATATGTAAACATACGGGTAGAGTGTCCCTGATAATAACACTGTTTCAAATGGAAGGCCTAAGCAAGACAGCGTTTGAAAACAGTTTTAACAAAATGATATACGTCGATACTGCAGACCGATTTCCGATTTTGTAATACTGTTTTCAAACCGGAATTATAACATAGATTGGTGATAACTTGTCAATTAGTGGTCTATTTGAGGCCCTTTATATTACTTCTTGACGATCTAGGATCACTGCAATAGAAGGTCACATGACACAACTATTCTAGATCGAGTTACAATTAACAGGCTGTAAGAATGAAAAGGTAATCGAGTTAATCCAGTGTGTGCATGTATACATGTATGTAGCAATCAAAATAAATGAATATTAAAATGGACATCGCCGCCAATGCCGTCTGTCTGTAGTTCGGTACATTTGTTTTGCTGTATATCAAGATTAGTTAGTATATTATTCCAAAAGCACTTATCATGAACACAGATCTAGCTGTGTAACGACATATGTCCGCTTAGTTCTTATAAGCAAGGAAATTATTTCGCTTGAATTAACGATGGTATTTTGTAAATGCTCCCATCTGCGATCTATAAGCAACTCACAGATGGGAGTTTCTGATTGTAAGTAAGTAATGTATTCTTCCATCTCCCAACACTGTTTCTACGGAACAAACCGTTTCTAATGAATTAATTGATAATTGGTCGTTGAGTTCAATAATGATTGAAATGAACTTAATCGACAAGAAAATTATTAATTTCATACAGAGATATTGTGGTTGTGGAACTTCTAAGGAGAAACCTTTGGGAAACCGTTGTGATAAGTAAAGTAATTGCTCGAGCAATTCCTTTTCTTCTCACAATGGTTCCATTAGAAACCCACTGCAGCCTAAGGATGAGTTCTTGGAAAGACTTGTCATGGGCTAATTTTACGTAACAGAGGCTTTCTGTTACAGTATTATTATGACAACAATATGTTATACATTGAAACTTTACGTTCAGGGCAAATCGCCTCCAGATTGGGTTCATATAACATATAAACTAAAGTCTAAAAAATTACAAAATGTTCTACATGAAACATGGCTCTCTCTAAAAAATAAATAAGAATAAATAAAAAATAATTGCACAATGTCCGGTTGAGCTTTAAAATGCCTAATTAATAAATACTCTTCGAAGAAAGTAATCAGGGGTGTCAAAGGTAGTTCACTTCTCAAATTACCCAAAGCATTCTATCAGCATATTCAATAGACGTATCGTAGCAGACAATTTTAAAATAATTCAGTTGAATAGTAGAAATCTTAATTGGAACATTTGGAGAGAAGAAAAGAGAGAAAATGGTCTCAGTGACAAGCATTTCTTCTTTTACCGAAACTAATTGACTGAAATTGACAAGAATTAGTCATCTTTAACTGCTCACTGAATGAACTGTACTTTTTCGTCTACACCAAAGGTTGAAACGCCATTTTGAAACGCATTTTTTTTTGTCCGATTACTTCGGTCGTTCACGGCATACATCGGTCGCGGTCGGAACTTTTCGGTGTTTAGCTAATAGTTCCGGCCCATACCGATGCATACCGAGAACGACCTAAGTAGTCTGATGAAAGACAAACTTTTCAAAATGGCGGATTATTCTACCTTAATTTACTTGTACATGAAATACGAACATCTTGTTCTACGCATTCCTGAAACAAAGAAAAATATACTTTTTTGAAAACAAAAAGAAATGCTGGGAATTAAATGTGTTGATTTACCCATTTGTGACAGAAATGGCTATGCATAAAGTTCTTAGTATTTTCTCAGCGATATATTTATCTATATACAGGAACGTTCATGAACGAATCAGCAGAACAACTTATTTGAATATACGAATAATATAATACGGAAATACCATTGTTGGTTTGTTATGTTCTCCGATACATGACAATGTACTACATGCAAACTTGACTCGATACGTCTTCGGGAAAAGACGAAAAAGACTTTAGAAATCATTGTGTCAAAGCGAGAAAATGCTCATAAAGAGCAATTTCTCCTCTTGTCACAATAATTGCATTTGATTCGTTTCTGATAATGAGTTAAACTTATTTGATGAACACGTGTTATTAATATTATACAGGAATAAAATAACTGTCTTTCTCTTAACTGCTCGTATCTTTTATAAAGAAATTAGTGTGTATAAAGTAAATGCTACGTTTACGAACAGTCAAATCCTAAAGACAAAGCTCAAGGTTAAAACACAAGGTCAAATCAAAAGGTGAAACCAAATGGTTAAATCCCAAGGTTAACCACACGGTTAAACCCCAAGGTCAACCCCAAAGGTAAAATCACAAGGACAACCTCAAGGTCAAACCCAAGGTCACACCCAAAGGTCAAACATTAAGGTCAAACCCCAAGGCCAAACCCCAAGGTCAGACCCCAGGTTAAAACCCCAAGGTCAAACCCTAAGGTCAAACCCCAGGGTCAAACCACAACGTCAAGTACAAGGTCGTATCTACTTCATTCATAAGGTCAGTGATATAGTGCTTTGACTTAACAGTTATTAGATGCATTCTATCAATTTATATTTAAACATAGTTTATTGGGAAAGTATTTCCGGCGGTAAAGTATATAACACGTATCGTACTGACCTTATATCAAACCACGTGATGCTTATAAAACATAAGTTCGTCTCAACAGGATAAAACCCCTCACTAGAGGGCGGCTATGTGTCTTGTTCGACATTCAACCGTTGATACAGTCTCGAATGAATTAATTTGACAATAGACCAGGTAATGTAGCTCAAACTCAAACCCAATCGTTCTAAAAGCCGCATATTGATAGTACTACACTTATCTAAACATAAAAATGTAAATGAAATGATAAATAAGACATGTCAAAATACTTATAAGAATATCGTTAACTACAACAGATAGAATCAGCCGGCCGACCATCACTCGTTTCGCATTAAAGTTAAGGTCATTTTAGATCATCAAAAATCGATTAAAATGACCGCACTTCTATTTACCCTACCAAATGACGTTGCAATAAATTCAGTTTTGTGTTGACATGAACAAACCGATATTTAGTCAACAATTTGCTTAATGGTATCGGTGAATTTAATAGAATTGTGTATGAACAACAGCCAAATGATAATCTGTTTTTCATATTCAAATCTACTAGAATAAGAGTACTGTATCAAACAAAGAGCGTTGTTTGGTTGATTTGCGGGTCCAAAGCCTTTTGAAACTAATTGCACAAGAAAATACATCAAAAATATTGAATGGTCAGACATTTGGTAGATTTTGGTATGTCGCCTAACTATTTTAAATTTCGTCTTTGGTGGATAATCTGGGTGGACATTTGAACTTTGCATCCGTGATCTAGTACACGATACTATCGTTATTCCCCTATTTTACCTATTAGAACAGTCGTGTATCCTGTTTACCATTCATAAAGTACATATTTGGAGGTTCAACCTGTATATATACAGCTCCGGGCTTAAATGGCCAACTTTAAAAGTGATAATGTGATGACGTCTGTTTTTTATTACCATACTACAGAACGCGAGCCAATCCAAACTCATCGGGTTTATCCAATGAAAATACAGCTCAGCTCACGGAAATTCCCGAGTAGTTACGATTGAACACGAGGCACATGGACAGCCTTTTACAGAGCTTTATTTATAGCTTTCGTTCTGAATACTGATTGATTCTGTCGTTTAGAACAAGATTCTGAGGAACCCTTAATACAAGTCATGGAAAATGCTTTATCTCTGCTAAAAACAAGCAGGTAGAAATGCATTTGTTAATTCGTTTTTTTTTGCTACTATTAAAACTATATATGTTTGAAGATATTTCTTCGAATCATGTTTTTCGAGTTATAACCACATTTGTAAATTTATGGAAATTGCTCTGTTACAACGGTATTAGTCTTATCGCGCAGCCGCTTTGCTTTGGGAAGGTAGCACTTATATATTGGTACCAAAATATTCTGGACCACTAGTAGTTTAACAAGTTCGAAGGAGTATCCAATATGCATTTTGTAAATACATTTCGGACGTGTCTACAGATGCCGCATGAGATATATCGTCCAAAATGTTGCGAAACCATTGCATTATCTTAAACTGATATTACACTGTGTTTTTTCTTGGTTATTAGTTCCCCTTACTCACAAGACCGCGGACCTTTGAGGCAGGGAACCTGTTGGTTGTGAACGTTTCTTTCTTATGTGACGTTTTTAACACGAGGGAGACTGCATTACGAACATGTTCTCGCTGGATTACGCTTCAGCAAGATAACTACATTTCATGTTATTCATAAAGAAACCAAAATACAACGAAGTAGGCATATAGAGAGAAAACAATATTCTGTCTGTGCAACAGATACTAGTAAATACAGTAAAAAAAAAATCAAAGCCCATTCTATATAAAGTCTCGCGCAATCCACTCATTCAAAACATCGACTACTTTTTTATTTGATGCTTTGAGATTCATGACAGCACATCTACAGCATTTAAACACTGACAAAATGTTCCAAAAAAACAATTATAACAGTCACATATCGCCCAATGACGTAAATCTAATGACATCACGTCTTAATAAACGTCACGTCCCAATGACGTCGTCCGGCAGTTGTTGTTGTTGTTGTTGTTGCTTTCTTTTTTTCACGAATAAACATTGGAAGTCCACGACTCAGCCGATGCATTTGGTCACGAACAGGTTGTGATCAATAAAAGAAATAGGCGTGCTACTATACTTGGTCAAACATCACAAATAAATAGGACGCGAGGGGCGGGAAAGTAGGGGCCTATCGCATCTGTTGAAATGTAACGAGCCTGCATAGACTCTTGCTCGGCCATTGCTCGATTCTTGCTCGACTCTTGCTTAACTCTTGCTCCCTTGCGCAGGGTAAGACAGATAACGATATCTACCTAGGACGTTGATTCATTTGTGTCGCGTAATTCATTGTGAAGCAACGAAATAATAAAATAATTCACGGGCAAAAAGAATCGGCTTTGGTCATGCGGTAATTCACTCGCGTTCCAGCAGCACCCAATCGAGTGATCGAGTGACTAATATAACCACTTCATGACTTCTGATTGGTCAATCATCAACCAATCAGAAGGCCAGATCTCTTGAACTTGCCTTCAAGATGGAGCAGTTGAAAAACCTTATAGCTAATTGGTTTGATCAGTGCTATGCGATAAACCCACGTCGCCCATTATACCCAGAACTCCAAACAAGTGCGATAAGCCCTAGTTTCCCACCAAACGTGCGCCATATTAAGTCACAAAAAGCATCAGTACACCAATACAAAAATGACGCCATGGTACTTCCTCTTACATCCCCCCTGGAAAAAGGGGCAACTTTCGTAGAAAACCCACACAAGGATGGATTTAGGCGTTCCAACCATCAAGGCCTTTAAGTTTGTAGTATATTCAACAGTTTTCTTAAAGTTATATATTAAATAGTCTAAAACAATTTTTGACAACACATCAATGTCTCTCATTTCAGGTCGCGCAGTCATCCCCTTCTTCTTAACATCTTTTTTTATCCATAGCTCTAAGCCACAGTGTAGTGTAGATATATCTTAATCTATTTTTCTCTCTTTTTTACAATGTTTTGTACAGTTTTAATTTGTTTCCCGTTTTCAGTTTCAGTTTCGTCTAAGATAATAGTCAAAGTAAAGTATAAATATCGGAAAGTCTTGATAGGGCGGGGTTGTTAATTAGCCAATTCTTGAATCAATGCTGTGGGAGGTTGGTGGATCGGCGTGTCAGACCCATACAACCTTAAACATCCCAATGTTCTACCATCCAAGGCGACCCAGGTGTCATCTCCGCGACGAATTGTAAGCTGACAGTTGTATATATAATAAATCTAGTTTTATGTTTGTTTAGTACAAGCCACATCCGCGCAGATTGTTAGCTATAATGACATCAGTGACGGCATCAAAGACGAATTGTATATTGTTGGTATCCGTGGCGCAGGTCTGGTGACAGTAAATTTCTTTCGTTGAACTTTTATTCTTCGCCTCGAACTGGGCCTGGATGTATGCCGCGGCTTCTTCATACGTGTTCTTGCCTGTAACGAAAAAGCGTAACCGATAAGAGCTGACTGCGGCTGCGCAGAGAGGCAGTCAAAGGGAATCGTAACTACTCGGGTATTTCCGTGATCTGAGAAACACACCTCGAAGGTTTACACTATTTATGTCAGTCGTCTCTGACTTAATACAAATTTCCAATGTTCATCCAGGTAGTGTGGTTCAATGTATATGCAGGTGTTGAACATCGTTTTTAATCATTAAATTTGATCGGTAACTCATATATATGTATTGAAATTGTAAGTTGTGATATATCTGTTTTTTAATCAAATTAAATAATTTAGATTTGACATTTTAGATATAATTTGGAAACGAAAGTACAATGAAGGAAGTCTCGCAAGAACAAAATGGCGGCTTCCATATTACTTCAGAAGTGTTTTCATTGGATAAACCCGATGAGATTAGATTTCGTATAAGAAACGTTCTATCTGACCTCATCGGGTTAATCCAATGAAAACACCTCTAACATATATGAACTACTTTCGTTGTACTTTCGTTTTCAAATGAAAATATCAAATGCAATATCAAAACAGTCATCTTCATTGATTAAGGAAATACAAATAAATCGCTACTGTCTACATGTATGCTATGTAATTTCCTCAGTTAACATTATGGTCTCGCACCACTTAAGTACACAAAAGTAGTCTCAGTTAGAAAGTTTAAGTTTGGACTTCTGGTGCATAGTTTTGCTGGTAAGAGATGACATAGAAGAACAATGATGTGATTCCTGTATCGATAACAACACACCTGCATTGCTCTCAAAGTTTAGTTTGATTGTCTATTGCGGGACTTTTGTTTTGGATGTATGGACACAAATGCCGGTGCCTCGGCCAGTTTTGACAGTTTGTGTACTGGTTTTCGGACGGTACTAGAACACTTCGCTCCGTAGGAAACATTAAGACAATTGAAATGTCCATTTTATCACAGGTTCGAGAATTTAATGGCCCACGTTGATGTTTCAGCATATAGCTACGTGTAGAAAAAACTATTCTTAATTCAGCATAGTCTTAAATACCTGTTTTAACATTTGAGTAAATGGGAATTTAAGATCCCAAAAGTTATAGGCGTATGGCAATATGTTGTGATCTGTCATTGCTTCTCGTTGTTTCTCCATATTCGGTTGATTGGAATATTATCCAGCCTGAGAACGGCTAAAATTGACGTTCTCAAAGAATTTATCATCTGGAGGCATTGCTTGTAAAGTCGATTGGAGATCAAATGTCGACCAAACATATATGACCAAAGTGAAGTAAGGTTCTGTTTCTAAACTCAATGTGAACATAGATTCAAGTTACAGTTCCTCATAACGTCAATGATACAAATGTAACCTTTTGCTATAATAGGTACAAGTGAAATATTTGAAAAACCAATGTCTCAAATACATTGGTTTTGACAGATAATGGCGAATCTATATTGTGCTTTGTGTGTGTGGTTATTCTTATTTGTTTATATGATTCTATGATGGTGGCAAACCTCATTGTTTCAAAATTGCTAAACCATGTAACTGCTTGCTAAAGATACACATACATAATAATTCGAATGGTGCGAAAAGAAATGGTAAAGTAATGTGTCACCGTACCTGTGTATTCAGGAAAACATACAGTTAACGACGATTTCTTAATCTTTTCTTCAAAAAGGTCCTTTTTGTTCAGAAACAAGATAATAGATGTGTCGGTAAACCACTTGTTGTTACAAATCGAATCAAATAGCTTCAGGCTTTCCTGCATCCGATTCTGAAATAGTAAAATAACCAATGAACGATAACCGTTAGAATGGTGGGTAATTTTCTAAAAGTATGTTATTGTGTCGTCTGTCTTCCAAAACCTTAAATATCTGCTTAATTTTGATGAGGAAAGATATCCAGAGTAGCAATTAGCAAACAGGGTAAGATCACAGGCCAGCCGCCAATATGCTTGGCGGCTGGCCTGTGATCTTACCCTGTTTGCATAAGCATGAAGTCGGTTCCAGCACTATAAGGGTAATTAGTCATGTGATTGGACTAAAAAAACGAAAAAGCATAGAGAAAGTAAACAATATTACTGTAGTATTCACGGCTTCAATGTAAATGTAACTTGAAGTACTTTGACTTTATATTTTGTGGTAGAAGAGTGATTTCCCTTGTTCGCCTTCTTGAATATATACATCCGGGGACATGTCGTAAACCGGAACATGAATGTTGGTGAGTATTATTTTGGTTAATTCTAGGGTTAAACATAACAATCCGTCTGCCATATGCAAATAAACACATTAAGGAATATTCCATTCCCGGGAATAATGATTGGACATTCAATGCAGCCGAATATAGTGTTCTGAACTACATGTACATTCACCCGATTGTAAATTGTTTTTGGTTCTTCAATAAAAATAAATAAATTGAACACAATATTTTAAACAAACATAGTGTTGTAGTTGAACTGCAAACACATTCTCCTAATTGTAATTTGTCTCTGGTTCTTAAATCGAAACAAATTGAACACAACCATTATAAAAAACTAAAAGTTAACCCATTAATCATAGGCGTAGGAGCCGGGGGGGCCAGGGGGGGCCCGGCCCCCCCAATATTCAGACTGGGGGGGCCAGAGTATACTTTGGCCCCCCCCAATATTCACAATGGAAAATGAAGATATTTGAAAAGAAAAAACAAAGAAACGAAATTTAAAGCAGAATCGATATAAATGTGTGTATTTTTTGTGCTTTATCTAATACCAATTTGCCTTTAGTTACGAACAATAACCAAAACATTTTTGACACCATCATCGCAAATGGCAATCTGAACACATCGGGTTTATTCAATGAAAACTCAGCTCACGAAAATAACCGAGTAGTTTCGATTGACAAAACAGTGATGTAAAACGTGTCCTATAAGTAGTAAGACCCCATATATTGTATTCAATTGTTAGCTAAAGCTTAAAATTTAATAATTCAGAGATACTATGTCAGTTGTACCCGTGGTTGTGACAGTCTAATAGCAGTTATTGGAAGAAGCACTTTTAATTGCCGCGTGAGTTCGAGACCTGGCCTATCCATTTTTCTTTTTTCACTTTTTTTTTGTATTAAGATACACATTTTCATACGCTTTCTTTTAATTCATTAAATGGTATTGAGTTTGTAGATGCATGAAAAGTCATGACAAAAGTTTTGGAACATTTATTCTTACCGGTACATTTACCAGTCCTCATCTAAAGTTGGCCCCCCAATATTGAAAACGCTCCTACGCCTATGTTAATGGCATTGGTTAACAACATTTTCAATTTCTGCTTTTATCACAATACTTCCTTAAATCCGCGCTGAAAGAGCGTTAATCCCATAATTCTACACTGTAACTCACTTTAAACGTTATCTTACTGATATAGTCAATGTTTCCAAAACAAATCGTGTTCACCTTCAGATGATCGAACTACTTAAAACGCGAAGCAATACCAAAACAAACTTGCCCAAAAAACTACATACGTGTAACCTACATAGGAATTAGGGACTATCGATTTTTTTTCGAATAGTTTTTGAATTAACACCGTTTTAAATGCATGTGTAGTCGTTCTCAAGTATTTTGGCATTCATCTACAATTTCAAAACGTTATGCAATCCATTCTTCACAAAGTACCATTGACAGAAAACTTTTATTTTGTAAAACTCGTTACAGTAATCTCCCCTGTATGGGATTGATCACTGCCACCACAAATTTCACATGATCATCTCCATAGAAACGAAAATGGCGTGTAAAGGTGGATGCAAAACCCCCCAAAATAATCATCCATTGGTGCTTTATTTTCAAAGCAAACGAAATAGTTTTCAATCTAACTGGTAAGAAATCAACACAAGAAGACATAACTACTAAATTAACTTCTATAACCGTTAAAAAACCCCAGAAAAAACAACAACATCATTTTAAGTTCATTCAAATCTGGACGAAACTCTTGTGGTGGCAGTCATCAATCCCATAAAAAGAGAGATCACTCTGTTAGATTTGTGCTTACGGTTGTCTCGTCCTCATGAAGGACTTGGTCATATTCGCTCATGGCGACGCAAAATATAATGGCAGTAACATCTTCAAAACAATGGATCCACTTCTTCCTTTCTGATCTCTGTCCGCCCACATCGAATAATCTGCAACGGAAAATTATTTACACTGGGGTTTAAAAATGACTAATCTCACAGGTTGGGATTTTAACTTTCTTTATATTAATTCTCGGTATACATCGGTCTGGGTCGGAACTATTCGCTTAACACCGAATAGTTCCGGCCCCGACCGACGTATGCCGAGCACGACCGAAGTAAAACAGGCGAAAGAACGAGATTCAAAATGGTGTATCATTGGCATTTTTCCTTAACGATTTGAATAGTTTGAATGTGTACCCATTTGAAAGCAACAGCAGACGACACATCTAAAGTATAAAACAATAAGAGTATTGTTATTTTGGTTTAAAACAATGATTTTAGTTCACCAGTCTTTTTTCTTTGCGAGTGTTAAAAGACTTTTGATAGATATTTCCGTTATTGTAACCATGTTGTTTTAAAAATAGTAACTTGTCGTTTTTACAGGAAAAAGGTGCATGATGCCCCAAAATGCATCGACTTCACCCTTTAACCCTATATACCCTTTTAATTTTTTCGAGAATAATATTTTAAAGCATGTAAATGTCATCAACGAAAGAGTGAGTTTCAAAATGGCAGATTATGTGTGTTCTACTTTAAATACGTTTCTAGAACACAGCCCAAAATGGCCAGATAAGAGGCCTGTCACCGAAGTCCCATTCATTTCCTCAAAAACTGTATCATCGCTAATTGCCAGGATTGTTTCATCGAAAATTCTAAGAAAGGAGGACAGTGGTCAAGGAGAAGAACGTCGGCTTCTGGACACGAGGGGTCTTGGGTTCGAATGCTGTGAGTAGCAGGATCTGCCTTGGAACCTTTCATTAATCCACATTCGGCGCGAGTACATGTACTGGTTATGTATTCAGGAAGCAGAATCAACAGTAATTCGTCTAAGTTGTTAGTTGTAAGCAATTGTTTCACATCGGTGTAAAAATAAGTCTAAATTAAGGTTAAACTAATATTCTAACGAGTACTGACAAAATTGGATTTTTACGATAGTTTTTTCTTAGATACAGCCTGTCAAATACACATTTGGATACCTGTAGAAGCTTAGCTCGTTCGCTGAGTACTAATAGATATAATTAAAAGTTTAAACTTACTTAAAATTTAAATTCTTAAATGAGAAGTGGACCTCTACGATTCCTGTGGTTTTGACTCGAGTTCGTAAAATATCCTGTTCTGTAGGTTTGTAGTCTTTAGCTCCCAAACGGTCTAACTCGTCCAAGAAACTGAAAAGAAGGAGGGAAAAGATGAGGTGATAGTTAAAAACTCCACTGAGTCGTGGTTAACACTATATACAGTAACGCAAGTACACCACTGAAAAGAAGGAGGGAATAGATAAGGTGTTAGTTCAAAACTCCACTGAGTCGTGGTTAACACTATATACAGTAACGCATGTACACCACTGAAAAGAAGGAGGGAATAGATAAGGTGTTAGTTCAAAACTCTATTGAGTCGTGGTTAGCACTAGATACAATAACGCTAGTACACCACTGAAAAGAAGGAGGGAATAGATAAGGTGTTAGTTCAAAACTCCACTGAGTCGTGATTAGCACTATATACAGTAACGCATGTACACCACTGAAAAGAAGGAGGGAATAGATAAGGTGTTAGTTAAAAACTCTATTGAGTCGTGGTTAGCACTAGATACAATAACGCTAGTACACCACTGAAAGAAGGAGGGAATAGATAAGGTGTTAGTTAATTCTAGTACAAGTACACCACTTTGAAATCAAAAGGAAATTATACTGCACAGGAGACGTGTCGTAAACGGCAGTGTTTCAATTAGTTTAACCCTTTACCAAACGCCAAATGTTCGACTGTCCCAAACTGAAAGAGTTTGCAGAGGACATTTCAAAATTTGATGAAATTAAAAATAATCTTCTGATAGGAAAGAAAACATTGTGGGAAAAGGAGAAATTGCTTGTTATGGGCAATCTTTCCTTTTCCCAAAATGTTTTTCGGAGTTTTCGGTAACAAACTGGTCAAATGTCGTTATTGTTTGGTAATGGGTTAAATAAGTATGAAACTATAGGAGACATACACCTTAACCTTTATTTACACACATTACGTTCGACATACAATTGCTGTTTGTAAACTATTTAAGATGTGTTACAAAATTTGAAACGTTTCGTATAAATAATTTATCATTCCAGAGAATAGGTTATAGATTTTGCTTAGGGAGTTAAGCTGTATACTGTCTTGGAACCATGAGTTGTGGTAGTTTTTCCTGATTTCACTATATTTTTCACACAAAAAAGAATGAATTCAATTCGTCTTCGATCACTGTAATGTCTTTGTTAAGAAGGCAGTATAGGCACATTACATATTTCATCTAAGTGTTGATATCGATTTCAACACTTAGAAGAAAGATGAAGTGTGCCTATACTGCCTTCTTAACAAAGAAAAGTATATTGAAATAAAATAAACCTAAGTATACGGAACAAACCTTGGGGTGAAAAAAAACCCCCAAAATACCCCAAACAAATAATGTCCAGTAGGAAAACTTCG
Organism: Cerastoderma edule; assembly: GCA_947846245.1. NCBI lineage: Eukaryota > Metazoa > Mollusca > Bivalvia > Cardiida > Cardiidae > Cerastoderma > Cerastoderma edule. Next base: position 13,776,919 of record OX401410.1, on the reverse strand, counting down.
CGGCGTCGTTCAGCTGATATTCGTTTCCATACTGAGAGAGACCGAAGTACTCCGGCGAAGGAATACATTTCAAAATGTCGGATTGTTGGTATTCTACCTTAAGTTTACTTACTATTTCGCGGAGTCGTTCAGCTGATATTCGTTTGCACGGCCAAAACTTATTTGCACGCCTGCATCAGCCCATAGGCGTTTCATGGCCGCTAGCAAATCTTCGGAGAAAGGCTCAGTGTCTTCCATACGAGCTATAACATCTAACACCATCTTTGCATCAGACTGAAAATATAGATGAACACATATCAATCGACCAGACGATAAAATCCCGCCCGCATGTTTGTCGAAGGTTATTTGACAATTCAAGGGTCAAGTGCAAGGGTCAAGTATAATATATTCGAATATAGTCGACAAAATCCCGCCCGCATGTTTATAGGATGTTATTTCACAGTGTGAGGGTCCAGTGCAAGAAAATAGAAAAATGTACTCGAAATAAATTCGAATATAGTCGACAAAACCCCATCGGTATGTTTGTCAAAGCTTATTTGACAATTCGGGGATCCATTGCAAGGATAAAGTGTAATATATTCGAAATATATTCGAATATAGTCGACAAAATCCCACCGGCATGTTTGTCGAAGGTTATTTGATAATTCGAGAGTCAAGTGAAAGAATAAAATAAAATATAAACGATCTATATTCGAATATTGTCTTCAAAATCCCGCCGACATGTTTGTAGGATGTTAGTTTACTGTACAAGGGCCCAGAGCAAGAATGTACGAGTCATACAAGTAAGTCCTTTACGTCGGTTTTATAATTAGAAACGATCCCGCCAATGGACAAAGTTAACCTTTGTTTTCACGCACGTCTGAAAGTTAACGCTATTTGTGAAGACAATGGTACATCAGCTTTTACGCTTTGTCAATTGGTGGGAATGGCTTTCGGCATATGCTAAATTCGCACCCTTTCGGAACCTCTAAAACACCCATGTACGACATTGTGTCGTCTGATTATGATTTATTTTGAAATCGTGATTGTTTTTAGTCTTAACGAACAAAAGCAAATCAGTTATGTATCCATAGATTTAATATGTATTCATTTAAATACACATGTATAAACCAACGCGATGACGGATGCTGATCGATAAACCGGCCAACATAATGTCAGCCATTTTGGTCGATAGAGAATATAGAATATCGCTAAATATGGCGTAGCAGTAGTACTGGGGGTGTGCGCGGCGTCTGAAGTTATGCACCGCCTTACCCCATACTAGCACAATATATATTGGGATCATCGCTATTAAAAAGATGGTGTTGAAGGTGTTATAAAAGCGAAATTACCATCATTCGTCATTATTAGTAAATAAGACATCGTGCATGTACTCAATATGATGCAACGAAGTGCATGAAGAGATGCATGTAAAATAAATCTCATTTAATTTGAATTTTATTTAGCGATCCATAACACAATGAGGAAACGAGCATTTGGTTTTACACCGAGAATATGTCTATGTCATCAAAGCATCACATATGGGGGAGAGTTGACAAAGAGTTATTCTTCGTGTGCCTTACCCTTATAGTGCTGGAACTGACTTCATGCTAATTTAAACAGGTTAGATCACAGGCCAGACGCCAAGTAAATTGGCGGCTGACCTTTCATCTAACCTTTATGTGACTCTTACTATCTTTCCTCAACAAATTATGCAGATATTTAAGGTTTTGGAAAGCAGAGGACACAAAATACCGTATCGTATATTGTTTACGTATTCTTACGTAAGCGGTGCTCAACAACATGACTTTGATATTTTTTGTTTCTTTTAATTAAAGCGAATTTGTTTCTAACGACTGTTAAACTATACAATCATATTGAAATATGTGATCAATAAGAGTTGAAAGAAACATTATATAATACAAAATAGCATATACTACAAAATAGCATAACTCAATCTACTCTGTACATGTAAGTTGAATAACCAATTCCTCATTTCTTTTACCCTACCGTAATTCAAATAATAAAAATCCCTTAAATCTAGTACATGTGTACAAATTAAACTGTATATCTCGAAGTTAATGGGACCTTATGAACATGTTCGACATAAAGAGAATTCGATGTTTAGATGTCTTGTTTTATGAAGACGTGGAAATAAAGAGTAAACATTTTGAGACCCAATTTTTACTTCGACGTATAGAAGAGTTCGATAATCAAACGTTCGAGTAAAAGATATTCTACTGTGTATATAATACAGACATAGGGATAGCAGGGCTGTATTATCGCTGAACTGGTATTGCCAACTTTTTGGAAGATTAATCAGTTCCAAAGAAAGCTGCAGACGCCGAAAGTTCATTGATATGAACGTCTAAAAATAGCTGTTTACACCTTAACAGTATTTCAAATATCAAAGTGAACATGAGCATACATTTCGTTTGTAATGTAAGTTGCTCTTCGGATAACTAACCTACTTCTAAAAAAACCCAATGTTTTTCCCTTATTTTTTTCAATCATTTAAGTTAACTTGTTATGATTATTTGTCTCCAAGGGTGCCAAATTAGTTAAGCAAATTAATTTGATGACTGAATACGTATAGAACTTTCAAAATTAGATGTTAGTCCTATACAATTATTCTGTCTGTTTGTGTGTCGTAAAAATGGATAGGAACTCATTTTCTAATCTTCTATTGTTTATCTGAATATTTTGTGAATTTATGCAACAATTGGAATCTGTGTACTCGTTAATATATTTTACATAAGATTACACATAGTGTAATGATGGTTTTTTTTTTCTTCTTTTTTTCCGAATACAAAAAGCATAATAGTATATCCCAATTCCGGCTTAACCCTTTCCCAAACAATAACGACATTTGACGACTTTGTTGCAGACGACTTTAGAAAACATTGTGGGAAAAGGAGAAATTGCTCGTAACGAGCAATTTTTCCTTTTCCCACAAGGTTTTATGCTCTTTCTGACGAATATTGTTCAATTTCATAACATTTTGAAATGTCGTCTGCAAACTCTTTCAATTTGGGACAGTCGAAAATTTGTTGTTTGGGAAAGGGTTAAGAAATGACACGGCTATAATGATCTCAAAATTTGACATCCTATAATACCAATAGGGCAGACAAGAACGCTTCGAAAGAAACACGATTATGCCGTTATGAGGAATGTTTTTATGCGGAGAGCACATTGCAAGTGACTCATCATATATGCTAGCGAAATTAGAGTGGGCCTATTTTTAGAAACCAGTTCGGAGTAAAAAATAAGCCCCATCAATTTCGCAGCGAGAGATTTTCTATAATACAGTTCTCTTTGAGATTTAGGTAAAATACTGTCTTTGGGAAAAGACGCCTTATGGCACATCCTTAAAGATACAATCAAAGGTTAGCTGTTAAGAAAATATATATATACATTGTTAATTGCGAATCAAACTCAATTTCTCTTGCTTTTTAATGGTCACCAGGCGACTATAGTCGAATCAAAACCTAACCCTTTAATTCTTCGCGTTTGAAAGCTATTTTTTTCTTTCTTTTTGTATTATTGTTTTCTTATGATATAAACAAGAATCGCCCTTTTTGTATTGACCCTATACTTGTTTCCTCGTTGTTCCTCTATCAATCTGAACGCATCGTGTTTATCCAATGAAAACACCTTTGACGTAATATCGAAGTCACCATGTTGTTTCTCGCGAGACTTCTTTTACTGTACTTTCGTTTACAAACATTATATACATACATTCTTTGTATATATCTTAAATGTAAACTCTTAATAGTCATCTAATTTGATGAAGGCAACAGCTATATATATATACCAACTTATAATTTCACTAATAACAAATTATGACATTTCACCCAAAATGTGTAACCTTACACTTATGTACGACGTCTTTTTCACGGCTCACGGAAATACCCGAGTAGTTCCGATTGTATCAGTGGTTGTGTTTTGGTTTTTGGCATAACGCAGAGCAGATATCGTATTCACCAATCGTAACTACTCCAGTATTTCCATGACCTGAGAAAAACACATCTTACAAAAATGTATGTTTACGAAAGTTGTGTTATGTTTCCCGATTAATAATACATTTTCAGTGAACGTCCATGTTGACAAGCTAAATAAATATATAAAAGTGTTGAGCATCATTTTAGGCAATTATTTGTGGTCGGTAACTCATACAGAATAGAGATATTACACGTTTTGATATATCTTTCTTTCCTTATTCAAACTTGATGAATGTTAAGATATTGAATTTAACAGTTTCATTTGAAAACGAAAGTAGAACGAGAGCAGTCTTACAGGAAACAATTTGGCAGCTTAATAAGTATGTAAGATTGGATAAAACCGACGAGTTCGGATAAATTACAAGCTTAAGTCTTTCTTTTTTACTTTGTTGTATAATAACATCACTGGTACAATGATATCCCGGTAGCCTTAAGCCTAGTCCCTTATTCCTAATAATTTATTCCTATCTCCTTTTTCCTAATCACTTTTTCTTAGCCTATTATTCCTAATCAAGTATTCTTAGCTTCTTCCTAATCATTTGTTCCTAGCCCCTATTCCTGGGCCCTTTTCATTATCAATTATTCGTAGTTCTTCATTTTCTCATCTCTAATTCTTAACCCCTTACTTTAAACCACTTATTCTTAAACCATTAATTTTTTCATCTTTTATTCTTAGCCCATTATTCCTAAGCAATTATTCATAGCCCCTTATTCCTTATAGTTTATTCCTAGCATATATCCATGACCCGTTATTCCTTATCATTTATTCCAAGCCACTTATTCTATATCACTAATTCCTAACCACTTATTCATAATCACTTATTCCTAGCCATTTGTTCATAATCACTTATACCTAGCCCCTATTTCGTTATCATTTATTCAAAGCCCCTTATTTCTTATCACTTATTCTTAGCCCCTAATTCCTAATCATTTATTCTTAGCCTTTTATTCATAATCACTTATTTCTAGCCCTGTATTCATAACCTTTTATCATACGCTGTTCTTTCTAGTCTTTCAACCTTGCCACTAATTCCATGCCCCTTATACCTCTCTTTTATTCCTAGCTCCGTGTTACTAGTTACGTATTCTAAACTCCTTGTACAATGATGTATGTCTAGTCCAACACTCATAGCTCCTTTCCTAAATCTCATACTATAGCCATCAATTTGTAAACTATTATTCTTGGTCTGATATTCCTTGTCACTTATGCCTAGCTTCTTATTCATAGCAAAGGATACCTTTTCCTTAATTCAAAGCACAGTAGTCATACCCGCTTATTCATAGCCCTGTATCAATAGCCATGTATAGCTTAACCTCAATTCCAACCACTGTATTCATAGCCTCTTATTCACAGCCCTGTATTCATAGCAAAGGACGCATTACCCTCATTTCCAAGCACAGCATTAATAGCCTCTTATTCCTAGCCCTGTATCAATAGCCAAGTAAAGCTTAACCTCAATTCCAACGACTGTATTCATAGCCTCTTATTCACAGCCCTGTATTCATATCAAAAGACACATTACCCTCATTTCCAAGCACAGCATTAATAGCCTCTTATTGCTAGCAATGTATCAACAGCCAAGTAAAGCTTAACCTCAATTCCAACCACTGTATTCATACCCTCTTATTCACAGCCCTGTATTCATAGCAAAGGACACATTACCCTCATTTCCAAGCACAGCATTAATAGCCTCTTATTCCTAGCCCTGTATCAATAGCCAAGTATAGCTTAACCTCAATTCCAACGACTGTATTCATAGCCTCTTATTCACAGCCCTGTATTCATATCAAAGGACACATTACCCTCATTTCCAAGCACAGCATTAATAGCCTCAAGATTACTCCTAGCCATGTATCAATAGCCAAGTATAGCTTAACCTCAATTCCAACACAACCTTCATAGCATCGTTTCCCTGGCACAGTACTCAAAGCAAAGACTATCTTACTCCAGATTACACCGCTTTACATCGAATAGTTCCGCCCAGACGGACGTATACCGATCACAACCGAAGTAACCCGACGAACGAATGAGTTTCAAAATGGCGCATTATGGGTATTCTACCTTTGATAGATAAAGAGGGTCTGACGCAAAATTATGGTCACGTTTGTAAAGGACGTTTTACATTATTGCGGTTAAGAATCGTATTAGAAGTAGAGTGAATTTGAAGGTATTGATGGGCATAAAGTGTTCCCCAATGAAATTGCCTTTCATGATTCACCCAAGAAGACATTGCTTAGCCCTTAAAGTGCTGGAACCGACTTCATGCTTATGCAACAGGTAAGATCACAGGCCAGCCGCCAAGTAAATTGGCGGCTAGCCTGTAATCTAACCTGCTTGCTACACTGAGTATCTTTCCTAATCGAAATTAAGGAGATATTCAATGCTTTGGAAAGCAGACGACACAGAAATATATATTCGGAAAATTACCCAGCATTCTAAGGGTTAAAGGTATAGAAATGATTTTGTGTGTCTAAGTTGTTTCTGTGAAGGACTTTTAGCTCGGGGTTCCGTGTTCAAGCCCATACGGCGCCGTTTGTTGTGTGAAAGTATCCTTTGGCAGGACACTAAAGTGCCCTAGCCTTTTTCCGGTTTACTCTAGTAAAAGTCGTGATATAGCTGAAGAATTGTTGACGCTACGTTATAACAATACAATAAGTTTAAACCATGAAACGACAACCATTAGTATAGACCAGGCTGTATGGCTATGCCTCTGTTTATAAGTATATATACAGAACCGAGCATATTACGCCGGTTTCCAAAAACCACGCCCATTTTACGTAACATAACAATACGTCTGAATTATTAATTGTATATCTGTTTTTTTTTTTTTCATTCCGTTCATTTCTCCCATCCTTTCCCGTCATTTTATGAGTGAGACTGTGTAAACGAGGGAAAAACCTTTCCTATCGATCGTCTGCTGGAACTACCACGACACTGATGCCAGGCCGCAGACACAAGGCCGTTTGTGCGGAGAGGCGAGGCGAATATACGCGGTATAGGGAACGGGGATATTGATTTGCGAGGAAATTACAATCGATTTTTGGTCTGTTGTGTAGTTCGGAGGGAAACCGGTGGCGAATAACGATTTCGGATAATTCCCCGCGAGTGAGCTGTTTCTATATGTTTGGTATTGCGGTTTTGTAGTACGCCAGCGATTTCTTGCCGTACGCGTTCATTCTCAGAGATTTGTTGGGCTATTTTCGGCTCCCTCTCTCTCTGTATATATAGTTCCCCCACTCCGTATGTCTCTCTTTTGCTGGTGGTCATATGCTTACATGTACCAGGTTCTGAACGTTACCATTGAGCAGGCTCTACTGTATATTTGTAATCATGCGACCACGATCTCTCTCTCTCTCCCTGTCTGTATATATTTTCCCCTCCGTATGTCTCTTTTTTGGTGGTAGCCATATGCTTACATGTACCAGTTTCTGAGCGTTACCATTGAAGAGTACTGTATATTTGTGATCATGCGACTCTCTCTCTCTGTCTGTACATACATTTTACCCTCCGCAGGTCTCTCTTTTGCTGGTGGTCATATGCTTACATGTACCAGTTTCTGAGCGTTACCATTGAGGAGTTCTGTATATTTGTGATCATGCGACTGCGTCACGTCACAGTGTATATGTGTAGCAGGGGGATGTTCCCTACAACGGCCATATGATATGATCTATATAACACCATCACCACCCATGATTGTGAATGTCATCTTAGCCCTTTACCAGACTCCAGATTTTCGAATGTCCCAAATTGAAAGAGTTTGCAGACGACATTTCAATAGGTGATGAAATTGAAAAATAATCATTTGATAGGGCAGAACACATTGTGGAAAGAGGGATAATTGCTCGTTATAAGCAATTTCTTCCCTTCTCAAAATGTTTTCAAGAGGTGTCTGCAACAAACAGGTCAAATGTTGTTATTGTTTGGTAATTGGTTAAACGAGTTAAACGACTTTTTCTCCTTCTAGCAATCTTTAAATAAAAGGCGAGCAACTAAAAACAAAATGTACGACAATTATATGGTTCTATTCGAAATCTGGTAGAAGACATTGAGACAAAACATTTTATGGAGGTCTTTTACCAAGAAATTCTGCAATGACTTACAAAGATAAGACTATTACAAAATACATCGTACACTTATTGATAAAGACATATCTTTAACCAAGAAAGTCTGCAATGTCTTTCAAAGAAAAGCTCTACAAAAACGGTGTGCACTGATTGATAAAAGCAACTCTTTCACCAAGAAATTTTGCAATGACTTACAAAGATAAAACATTTAGTAAATTGGCGGCTGGCATATGACCTAACCTGTTTGCAAGTCTGAGAATCCTACCTCATCAAAATTTAGCAAATATTTAAGGTTTTGGAAAGCAGACGACACAGAATTCTTTCTTTTTAGATAATTACCAACCATTCTAAGGGTTTACCAAGAAGTTGTTCGCTGACTTGTAAAAGCATGTGTATGACCACCATGACACACATCACGAAGGAGACGTTGATGCTTCTAATCGACGCTTACTTCTAATTTGTACAGATCTGTTAATCAAGATTGTCTTAAAAAGGTGACTCTATTTCACCTAAGGTGCATCACCGTTGAGCGGTATTGTCAAAAATGTTTTATTAAAGCGATCACGAAAACGATTTCTCTTGGCAACTATTCTCTAAGAAAGCATTCCATTTGGCTATGTAATTCATGTTGTACAATAAGTTGAAAGCGAAAGCAAAGATATTGTAAAGGATCGCATTGCATAACCCTATCGGGGTAGTTTTGATCTTTCATCCCCATGTTAAGAAACACGGTATTGCTGTAAAAGATAGTTCATTTGTCACTGAAAGTCTTTAAAAGTTTTTAATTATCTTTGAGTGTCGCTGAATTCATTTTGAATGCTATTGCATGTATTTTGAATGTCATTGACTGTATTTTACGTCACTGAATGAATTGAATGTCATTGAACATCTTTTTAATGTTACTCACACTTTCCCGTGTCTTCAAGAGTGCAACAGAATAAAACAGAGTACTCACGCCAATCGGCCGACCATCAAAGGTTTAATTAATACCGATATGAGACTTGAACTCGCGATTGTTCCTTTAACCGTGGTTTCTGAAGGGAGTGTGTCATCAGTTTAATTGGATTAAATTCAATTGTCATTATCGATTACCGAAACATGCTCTTTCAATCTGAAATCAATCCCTCTCGATTCTGTTACCATGTCACAAGTTGACTTGCACTCGTAGTACTTTGAGGCTAATTCAACCTTGGACTCGCATGTATTCTAGCCCGTGATTTGTCAGTACTCGACTGGATTACATAGTAACAGAAGCAAGCCGAACATTGTATAATTAACAAGACCATTATTACTCATCTTTAAACAAAGTCACCTTAACATGAATTACGAGGTGACGGTTGTATACATTTAGTACATGTATCGTGATACAAATCCAGGTTCCCATAGGAGAAAAGCCCCCAATCGATATCATCTTTAACTCTAATGTTATGTTATCTCTTATGTTCTCTTTAACTGTAATATCCTCTTTGCCTTTTATGTTATCTTTAACTCTTATGTCATCTTTTCCTCTTATGTCATCTTTAACGATTATCCCATCTCTTTTTTCATCTTAATCTCTTGTGCTTTCTCTTTTGTCCTTTTTAACTCCATTATTATGTTTAACTTTTATCTCATCTTTAACTCTTATGTCCTCTTTAACTCTCATGTCATATGTATCATTTATGTTATCTCTTACGTTTATGTCATTTTTAACTCTTATTTATCTCACCTGAATAAAGTGACGTCTCGTTAATCAGAACACTTCCGTTCCCAACAAAATTTCCGGATTAACAAGTCATCCGGACTAATGGAGCAATGCCTGGTCTTTAACACATTAAGACATAATGGTCTATATGCACGTGTATACTTATAACCCTTTACCAAACGCCAAATTTTCGATCGTTTGCATATGACATTTCAAAATATGATGAAATTAAAAAAATAATCTTCTGATATGGCAGAAAACATTGTGGGAAAAAGAGAAATTGCTCGTGACGAGCAATTTCTCCTTTATCCACAATGTTTTCAAATGTCGTCTGCGACAAACTTGTTAAATGTCGTTATTGTTTGGTAATTGGTTAGTCAAATTACTAGATATAATTTCGTTCCCTTACAATTTCGTTCGGATTGCGAGATACCGGATAAACGGGGTCCGGATAAACGAGGTTTCACTGTATTTGCTAATGGGATCTCCTATTTTTCACGAAATTATCTAAGATTTATGAAAATACAGCGCTTTGATAAGACATATGTTTTCATTTCCAAAGACGCGTGAGCTGTCTTTACATAGTCAAATTCGGTTCAATCATATTTCTATTGATCTTCTGGATAGTTAAACCTCGGTAAGGGCCCCAGACTTTCACAGGCTTACGAACAGATTGTTAAAAAGAGAAAAAGTATAGATAAACAAGATAAGAAGAGAGTCAGATTATTAAAAACAGGAGCTAAAAATAGGGCTGGTTGCGTTGCCGGTTTGTGGTTTTTTTATTGTTGGCGTTGTCTTTGTTATTGATGATGGTGTTTTTTTTTCAAGGTAGATGGTGAGTATTCTTACCAATCTGAACTCATAGGGGTTAGCCAATGAGAAAAAGGAAAACGAAAATTTCTCATATCACGGAAATACCCGAGTCGTTACGATTGTAGTCTTACCTCTCTTTCGATCGCTCCGAACGGAATATTAAGTGTGCCCATTGCTCGTATAACCGCCACTAGTGATTGTATTGTGTTACTGTAGACCACCGGTTTGTACTGTTTGTTGTCCTCAGACGTGAACCCTCCCTCGTGGATAATCCTGCAACGAGAAAACGCGAGAACAACGTGAGAAAATGGGAGATTTTGTGAGATCTTGCGAGAACATCGTCATGGCGCCATGAGCTAAAAAATTATGTGCAATCTAGGTACTTTCTACATCATTACATACATGTACATTGTATTGGCATGGACAAAAATGTTTGCTTTAGTTATATACACTTCAATCATGGCAAAGACAAAGGTATTACAAAAACGATAAAATACAACATTTAAAAGGAATGCAATAACAGAACAGTCATTATACAATGGGCATTTATACATGCAAGTACAATTTAATTCAGTTAGAATCAATCTAACATCATTGTATATTACCTAACATCCATTGCTTTCTTAATATATTTTGACAATTCTATTAATTTACTATGATTCGTGGAGGACATGAGACTTACAACACTTGGGTGTGGTAAATGAATCATGTATTTTTCGATATAAAATCTTTTTTGTTCAAGATGATACGAACTGAAATCTTAACTAGCTAACCTTCAGGTTTCAGAGTTCAAACGGGCGAGATGCAAATGTCAAATGCAATATATTAACAGTCATTTCATTTGATCTAAGAAACAAAAATATATCAAATCTTAGAATTTCACTTTTATGTATGAGTTACCGACCATGAATATTGCTTTAAATGATGTACACCACTTCCATATACATTAAACTACTCAGTGTGGATGCTCATAGAAATGTATCAATAACCGTGACATTTCACACAACGTTTATAAGCCTACACTTATTTACGAGTTGTATAAATTTCACAGATCACATAAGATCACAGAAATACCTGAGTAGTTACAATTCTGGTCGCTTTAAACAAAGGTACAATTTACTCATTAGAATATGAAAAATATTTCAGTTATCACGTAAAATTCTTATTAATGTATGCTTACAGGAAGGTGTCCGGTGACTGACTAACATTATATATAGCACTATATATGGCATCAGTTCTCACTGGGCATAAGTCAGCGTGAATGACTCAAGTTTATCCTAAATAACCTGACATTTGCATGTCTCCATACCCAGTCCAATTTAAATGATTTCATATGGGAAAGAAGCCAGTGAGTTTAAAAGATTTGTGTGCAGTCATGGCAAGCTCAAACCAGAGATATAGATCGTATTGCTCTGGTCACATGGATTTATTTGATACAATGTACACTTATCAAAATGGTGGACTCCTCAAATCCAAACAACAAAAGCAAGGATCTATGGTTAAAAACGTTGCTATTTATATCAGTTTGCTTTAACTACCAATAAAATATATTATACGATGACGACGGTGTTTATGGGAGAATTCCAACAATCAGCCATTTTGAAACATTTCTTCTCGTCGGATTACTTTGGTCGTTCTCGGTAAACATCGGTCTGAGCAGAAACCATTCGCAATGAACCGAATAGTTCCGGACCCCGACCGATGAATTCCGAGAACGACCGAAGCAATCTGACGAAATCATGAGTTTCGAAATGGCGGAATATGGTTATTCTACCTTAAGACAGAGGAACTTGTACTTCGTTGAGAGAACCCAGTTATTCAATTTGACCGAATCAATTATGCTGTCTGCTGAATCGTTGTTGTTTCTTTATTAATTGGTATTTCGGTGTCGCCGGCTTCAAATGTGAAGACAGCGTCTGTTTCAGTGAGCTGCGACATTCATAACTCATTCACATTTACCTGAGCTTGTGACTTGTCAAAATTGAATGCAACAGCAGACGTTATTGTTGTTTTTTTTATTTCACATGTGGTTAATATCGCGTCATCAATATTTCAGTTATGTAGCGATACCCGACTCTTAATGATACATGAAGACTCCATGCTCAACTGCCCATAAGGATTGGCCAAGCCGGGTTGAACCATCGGCATTCCGTAAGTCAGTCGGAAGACTGCATCTCATGGGAAGTCAGATTCTGTCACCGGGATTTGAACCCACGGGAGATAATCCATGTGATTTCAAGCTCTGTACTCTAACCACTAGGTCAAGGAAGCCCCTCAGCAGATGGTATGGAATGGCGTCAAAGTAACACGCTTCCTTATGCTATAGAAACCAGAGTTGCAAAATGATAGAATGCTCGGTAGGAGCAAAGTTATCTTGCTTTCACAGTGGCTTATCAAGTCCTCAACAGCAGACTGACTAAAAGTGTTTCAATCCTTAGAATGCTGGGTATTTTTTCTAAAAATATATTTCTGTGTCGTCTGCTTTCCAAAACATTAAATATCTGCTAATTTTTTACGGAAGAGGAAACTTACGCCGAGAAGCAAACATGTAAGACCACAGGCCAGCCGCCAATTAACTTGCCGGCTAACCTGTGATCTAACTGTTTGCATAAGCATGAGGTTGGTTCAAGCGCTATAACCCATTACCAAATGATAACGACATTTAACAACTTTGTTGCAGACGAATCTGGAAAACATTGTGGGCAAACGAGAAATTGCTCGTAACGAGCAATTTTTCCTTTTACGACAATGGTTTCTTACATACACAAAGATTATCTTCCAATTTCATCGCAAACTCTTTCAATTTGGGACAGTCGACAATTTAGCGTATGTTAAAGGATTAAGCATAACCCGTAAAAGTGGGAATATTTTCCCGTAAAATAGCTCGTGTAATGTGTTATTTTCCGCTCTGTCAATGCGTCGATGTATGGCGTTAGAAGAATCCATCGATTTTTCCAGCAGCCTTATATTCACCCCCTGTCTTCGTATTGATTGAATCGTCAGTCATAGCTCTAACAGTCATCGCCAGATATGCTCTAACCCTTAGAATGCTGGGTAGTTTTCTAGAAATAGATTTTTGTCTCGTCTGCTTTCCAAAACATTTATTTTAATATCTGCTTAATTTTGTTGAGAAAAGACACCCAGAGAAGCGAGTTTTAAGTTTAGTTTCAAGTTTCAACATTATCAGCTTGAAACTCAGAATAGCAAACAGTTAAGATAACAGGTCAGCCGCCAATTGGCTGGTCTTGATCTTACCTGTTTGCATTTATAAGCATAGGTCGGTTCCAGCACTATAAGGGTTAGCGATCTGTTTTGAACTCCAAATAATACAGCCGTAAAAGCCGATACGCGTTATGTAAGTGATTCAAGGCTAAATCCAAGTCTGGAGTAAAAAATGTGCACAGACTATTTCATAGCAACAAAACCAACTCAGCTACACGTATTAATTCATAACATAAACGCTCACTCCAATACACGCCCACACACTATCTCATAAAAATCTCACTCACTAAAACAAGTTAAAACTATTTCATAACAATAATGCTGACACACAAATGCAAGAATAGACATTTTCATAACAATAACGCTGACACACTAATGCAAGTACAGACATTTAATAACAATAACGCCGACACACTAATGCAAGTACAGAATTAAACAACAATAACGCGGACACACTAATGCAAGTACAGACATTTGATAACAATAACGATGACTCACTAACGCATGTACAGACATTTAATAACAATAACGGTGACACACTAATGCATGTACATACTATTTTAAAACATTTACGCTAACCCACTAACGCCAGTACAGACCTTTTCATAACATCAACGCTAACTCACTCACTCAAGCTGAGACTATTTCATAGCAATACCACCGACTCACTAACGCATGTACAGACTATTTTATAACATTTACGCTAACTCACTAACGCAATGACAGACTATTTCATAACAATTACACTAACTTGCTCAAGTACAGACTATTTCATAACAATAACACTAACTTGCTCAAGTACAGACTATTTCATATCAATAACACTAATTAACTAACGCAAGTACAGACTATTTCATAACATTTACGCTAACTCACTAACGCAAGTACAGACTATTTCATATCAATAACACTAATTAACTAACGCATGTACAGACTATTTTATAACATTTACGCTAACTCACTAACGCAAGTACAGACTATTTCATAACAATAACACTAATTAACTAACGCATGTACAGACTATTTTATAACATTTACGCTAACTCACTAACGCAAGTACAGACTATTTCATAACAATAACACTAACTTGCTCAAGTACAGACTATTTCATAACAATTACACTATCTTGCTCAAGTACAGACTACAGTGTATTTCATAACAATAACACTAATTAACTAACGCAAGCACAAACTATTTCATAACAATAACACTAACTTGCTCAAGTACAGACTATTTCATAACAATAACACTAACTTGCTCAAGTACAGACTATTTCATAACAATAAAACTAATTAACTAACGCAAGCACAGACTATTTCATAACAACAACACTAACTTGCTCAAGTACAGACTATTTCATAACAATAACACCGACTCACTAACGCAAGCACAGACTATTTCATAACAATAACACTAATTTGCTCAAGTACAGACTATTTCATAACAATAACACTTATTAACTAACATAAGCACAAACTATTTCATAAAAATACCACCGACTCACTAACGCAAGCACATAACTTCATAACGACAACGTCAACTCACCAACAAAAGGACAGATTATTTAATAACAATAATGCTAACTAACTAAAGCAATCACAGGTTATTTCATAACAATAACAATAACTCACTAACACAAGTACAGACTGTTTCATAACAATGACACTATCTCACTTACTCAAGCAAAGGCTGTTTCATAACAGAAGCGTCAATTTGAAAGCACAAACACAGATAACAGGGGTGGCAAAATCAATTACCCGTTTCGCTCAGCTTGTATAAAGGCCAAAGTGGACAAGAAAAGTTTTACTGCAAATCACTTTTTTATTTTTTATTTTACGTACAAGTGCAGAAAAATATTTGGCATTTACGGATAGGTACGATAAAATCAGATTCTGCCTCCCCTAGGCTTTTTCATAACCATAATGCACCCCTAGGCTTTTTCATAACCATAATGCACCCTAAGCTGTTTCAAAACCATAATGCACCCCTAGGCTGTTTCAAAACCATAATGCACACCTAGGCTGTTTCAAAACCATAATGCACACCTAGGCTGTTTCAAAACCATAATACACCCCTAGGCTTTTTCATAACCATAATTCACCCTTAGGCTTTTTCATAACCATAATGTACCCCTAGGCTGTTTCAAAACCATAATACACCCCTAGGCTTTTTCATAACCATAATTCACCCTTAGGCTTTTTCATAACAATAAATTAAAGCACCCAAAGGCTTTCTCATAACCATAATTCACCCCTAGGCTTTTTCATAATCATAATGTACCCCTAGGCTGTTTCAAAACCATAATGCACCCCTAGGCTGTTTCAAAACCATAATGCACCCCTAGGCTGTTTCAAAACCATAATGCACCCCTAGGCTTTTTCATAACAACAATGCCAACTCACTTACACAAGGGCAGTCTATCTTATAACGAAATCACCAACCTTACTTACATAGCTACCTTCGGTAAGTATACAATGTAGCCCCCGGACTAACACAAGAACCGGCTTTTCAAGAACAAAACCACGAACCTCGCTTCAATAACTATCTTTGATAAGTGTACAATTAAGCCCCTGATTAGCCCGCATGTACGGCCGAGGCTAATCCGGGGCCACAACGTACACTGTTGCCATATGTTGGAATAATCGCGAGCCCGGCTATGGTGGCTATAGCGGATGACGAAGCAGTCTAACTGGGCGTCTGATCGATATGGGATTGAATACAAATGAGGCATCACACGAGAGATTCCGTTTGAGGCGTGTATCTATGCATCAATCGCTATACTCGGGTATTTCCGTGGTCTAAGAAATACCATCATTCGGATCACCTCGGTTATTTCTTGAAATATCCTCGGAGGTAATGTGGAGCCATTTTGAAAGTAGTCCGGCAACATGGCGGCCATGAAGGGCATTTTCGTTTGCAATCGTATCCAATCGGCAATCCCCGGCATAAGCCCGTGCCGGGGATTGCCGAGAAGATATGCTTGTGAGAAATACACCACCTTAGTAAGTGTAAGGTTACAATATTTAGGGTAAATCGTCCCAGCCTTATAACACATTTACTATATTCATCCATGTTAAGAAGTTCAATGTATAAGAGGTGTTGAGCATCATTTAAAACCATCAATTTTGATCGGTAACTCATACATAAAATTGTAGCGTTAACCAAGAAGGTTTCTACCTAGTTTCAAAAAGTAAATGTTTTCTAATAAAAATTCTTGACGTCTGGTTGGACCTGCCTTTATGCGATGGAACATAATTACATAGGAAGCAGGATTGTGTAAGACAATTTTGATCATCTAACACTTATCCATGTGAATGTGCAGTAACGACAGGATTGAATTTATTTAATATTTCTTTATTGATTCCTTCTATGAACACATTTTGAACCTATAGTGAGCTTATTGGTAAATTGCTTATATTTGAATTTTAATACTTCATCGTAAAGCAATCATTTCTGATTTCATCAGATTAATTCTAACATCGATCAACACATTACAGTCGATTATTATTTGGACCATAGTCGCCTTCAATTTAATTCTATGCGACTTGGCGTGCATTTCCATTAAATTCTAGAAGGATATTTTAAGACCCAAAACCGTTCATGAGAAACTGTGCATTTATTCGCGCATTTTCCATAAGTGTCGGATTAAGGTAGAATGCCGATGATCAGCCATTTTGAAACCCATTCTTTCGTCTGGTTACTTCGGTCCTGTTCGGTATACGTCGGTCCGGTCCGGAACCTTTCGGTGTAAACTGATAGTTCAGGCTTAGACCGACATATACCGAAAACGACCGAAGTAATAGGACGAAAGAATGAGTTTCAAAATGGTGGAGTATGGGTATTCTACTTTAACATATTCTGCGATACAGGCGTTTGAAAAGAATTTAAAATGGTCGACGAGAAAACATAGGACTTAAATAGTTTGTTTTTAGATAATTGTGTAGAAACAAGTGTGTCGAAATAAATGATTGCGCCTTAACCCTTATAGTTCTGGAACCGACTTCGTGCTTATTCAAACAGGCTGGATCAAGTCCAGCCACGAAGTAAATTGGCGGCTTGCATGTGATTAAACCAGTTCGCTTCTTTGGGTATACATCCCCATAAAAATTAAGCAGATATTTAAGATAATGGAAAGGAGGCGACACAAAAATCTATTTTAAGAAACTTACCCAGCATCCTAAGGGTTTAAGGAGCAGTTATAAAGACCTCTGGAGCGTATACATCAAAGTGGGAAATCATAGGGTGGAAGCGATGGTAAAATGTGTATGTTTTTGGTTTAACCCTTCATTTTAATATGACGCAGTCCACACACGTTCGCTAGGATAAATTAAGTTCCAAAACTCTGCTAATTTATACATGAAGCTATTTATATCCCACTCCGCATTTTATTGCCTGTAAACTGGTACCTCATAACTTTAAAGCCTTAATCCCTTAGAATGCTGGGTATTTTTACTAAAAATAGATTTGTGTGTGGTCTGCTTTCCAAAACCTTTAATATCTGCTTAATTCTTTTGAGGAAAGATACTCAGAGTGCCAAACAGGTTTCATCACAGGCCAGTCGCCAATTTACTTTGCTGCTGGCCTGGATCTCACCTGTTTGCATAAGCATAAAGTCGATTCTAGTATTTTAAGGCTTAATTCCTTGCTCTACTATATTATACGTTTGTCGTATTTGTTACAAAAGCCTATAAAAACAAGTGAAGTAGCAAAAACAACTGATTGCTCCTAATAAACATTTCCTTTTGTCGTAGCGATTTCCTCCTGATCTCTTAACACAGAACCACCTTAAGCCACATTTTTTCGTCTTGCAGCAGACGACCTTCAAAATGCATTGTGGGAAAAGAAGAAATTGCTTGCCACAATGATTTTACAGTTTTTACACATATCGCAACAGCAGAACTGAAGGGATCTCCACATGTTTACAAAGCTATTCTAAAGGTGTCTTCTTCAAGTAAAAACAATGCCATCTGCAGGTGATAAAGAGTTAAAGAAAAGAATGTATCGTGTTGTTATCTTGGATGTTTTTGGGGTTCCCCTCTTTCTCGTATTTGCACCAATCAGACAAATCATATATGTGTATTAGGGTTTTTAGATGCACTGTTAACTGCGGGGTTTCTGGAATATCCGTTTAGAAACCTTCTACTT
Source organism: Cerastoderma edule (assembly GCA_947846245.1). NCBI lineage: Eukaryota > Metazoa > Mollusca > Bivalvia > Cardiida > Cardiidae > Cerastoderma > Cerastoderma edule. The sequence continues at coordinate 13,758,010 of OX401410.1, read as the reverse complement.
CCATACATTGAAGGAAGACATTGTCCGTTATTGAGCGGAAGAAGGCAGGTACATAAATGTTTGTATGGTGTCCAACGCCGCATCATCAATGTTTAAGTTATATTACAGCTTTAATAGATCCACCAGTCGGGGCTAGGCTATGGCTCTGAAGTGACTTGCCAAAGGACACTTCTACAAAACCAGAGGAGTAGGAGTCGGTGTGGCTAGAACAAGGGACATCCGAATTCTAATCCCACCAGCTTAACCACAGGGCCATGCAGGACCCCTGATAAGATATTGAAGGGATATGTAAATGCATTGTTTAAACCTTTACCAAACGCCAAATCTTCGACAGCCTAAAATTGAAATTCTCCTTTTTCTACAATGTTTCCAAGAGTCGTCTGCAACAATGTAGTTATATATGTCGTTATTGATTGGTAATGGGTTAACCATTTAGTCCGGGGTTGGCGTGAAGAATATATGTACAGTGATTTATTTCTAAATAAAATCAATGGTCTTTTTTTTATTATCAAAACTTAAAGATCAATTAGTTTATATAAATAAAAATGAGTTTTGGGGAAATCTTATGAGATCTTTTGGGCCAAAAATTATCACTGTGTGTAACTGATATATGTAAAGAATATTAGTAAAGGATATATGTGAAGGATATATATGTAAATGATATATATGTAAAGGATATATGTAAAGTGTATATGTAAAGGATATATTTAAAGGATATATGTAAAGTGTATATGTAAAGGATATATGTAAAGTGTATATGTAAAGGATATATTTAAAGGATAAATGTGTGAGGGATATATGTGCGAAGGATATATGTGAAGGATATGTGCGAAGGATATATATGAAGGATTTATGTGTGAAGGATAAACGCACCCGAGAATGTGTCGGGAAAGCCATTCACAGGTGTACGAGGAATTTGTTCTCCACATGAACACCGGCTTTATCGGCATAACCCCCATTACGGAATGCATGACTGGTCCGAACCGAAATGATAGTTCTACACTGTTTGAAATCATTCAGACACCCCTATACGTTTCGTCAGTAAATAAACGTAGGGAGTGGTGTTGGACCTCTGCACTTGCACCACATTTAGTAAGAAACGGAGTAATTCAACACAAGAAACAATACATGGAGATAACGTTTTGTCACCAAAATATATGAAGAGAGTGTTGCGGGAGCTCTACATTGGCATCATATGTAGTGCAAAATAAAATAAATAAGCTTCCTTTGCTTTAACACAAGGAACAGTGTATTGTGATATTAGGAGTAAGCGTCCCTTTTGACAACCATAGCCTAAAACAGGATAAAGCATTGGTCCTGTGTGGCCCAATGGTTATTTTAGTTGGTGGAATTAGAACTCGGGGGCCCGGTTCGACTCCCACTGACCCCTTTGGTTTTGTGGGAGTGACATTTGACAAGTCACTTCAGAGCCATAGCCTAGTACTGATTGATCTACGAAAGTCGTTACGTAACTGCGAAATTGTTGATACGGCGTAGTCGATATTGTTAAACACTATATAAAGTATTTAGCTTCCTGTAATTACTCATCTCTTCTCTAGATTAGACTTTGAGAAACATTTTAAAAACATGATTCGTTAAAATTCAAATCCAGGGAAAACACTTGCTATATGAAACTTGATTTGTTAATGGAATTTGTTCTGCTAAATCTTCAATCCTGTTATAAAAGTGTTTTTTTCAAAATGGCGGATTATGGTATTCTACCATAATATCCGAGGATGTTTAGTAAAGGGATGAAACCGGCTTTATCGCAATGCGAACCCATCTTTCCTTCCCCACTTATCTCGGTCTATCCTTATCTCTAACGCAGACGAACCAAACATATCCGCCAGCAGTCGATATACTAAATAACATCATTACAAAAGAAGAACGCCCACTATCACATTACAAACGAAAACTCCATACTGTTTAAAAGATTCAGATACATAGAATACAAAGATAGTGGCTCAATTATGAATCATATGTATTTTTTACGATGATTATTAATGTACGCTAGTGTTCGTCTGCAGCGAACTAGTGAAGACAAGGGCTGTGTTATCTGATACATATATCGCGTGCAGATTATGCTCGCTCATCAGCTATACAGGCGTTAGGAGTAATGGAGATTTGGCAAGCGAAATGAATTAACAAACGTATTACCAGAAAGCAGCATAAATCTTACCCGATAAGCCCAACTTCGGTAACCTTAGTCTTTATCCTCAGAACCGCTTTAGCATCTTTATGCTTAAAATTATTTATGCAAAGCTATCCATAGAGTCTTCAACAGCAAATTTGTCAAAGTGGGATGTTACGAAGAAATGGTTAAATTACCTCAACTACAATATTGTTTCTCATCTTAAAGCAGTCCCTCATTGATGTAAAACTTGAATTTGCTTTGGTTAAAGACTCAATTGAAATGCAATGCCGTTATAAAATCAAGATTTATATCATAAGAATTGCTTATGGATTGAATTCTTTCTGCCATCTTTCATTCATGTAATTTCAATTTTAGCGTAAAAATTTGAAACTAAGGGGATGTAGTTACTACCGATTTAATGACATAATTCATTGATATCCATTCGAAAATATAAATCTTAAATTAGACGAATTCGAAAAAAATGGCTTTGTGAATGCCTTTGAAATGAACGTTACTTCATAATTTACACTTCAATTTGTTCTTTAAGCCATTACAATTTTTGTTTAAGGGGTGGAATACCTTAAGATAGCCTCAATCTCACCTACCTTTCACACACTGTTTAAGTTTGTCGGTTATAAGATATTGACTGTAATCAATTTATTCTTTAACCAAAGCCATTACAAGTTTTGTATAAGGGGTGGAATACCTTAAGACAGCCTCAATCTCAACTACCTTTCACACACTGTTTAAGTTGGTCGGTTATAAGATATTGACTGTAATCAATTTATTCTTTAACCAAAGCCATTACAATTTTTGTTTAAGGGGTGGAATACCTTAAGATAGCCTCAATCTCAATCACCATTCACACACTGTTTAAGTTGGTCGGTTATAAGATATTGACTGTAATCAAGTTGTTCGAATTTTGTCGTAATGCCAAGAGTCGTCTGCAAAACGCCCTCAATTTGGTAACGTTTATTAACATTGTTACACTGTTAACCCTTAACAAAACGTTGAATCAAATTTTCGACTTTCAAAAATTGAGAGTTTGCAGACGCCATTTCAAAATGTGATGAAATTAAAAAATAATCTTCTGATAGGGCGAAAAACGTTGTGGGAAAAGGAGAAATTGCTCGTTAAGAGCAATTTCTCCTTTTCCCACAATGTTTAACAGAGCCGTCTGCAACCAACTGGCCAAATGTCGTTATTGTTTAGTAATGGGTTAACGCAAGCGCCTGGCAACGCAGATCGATGTTATCGATTTTGGCGGATAAACATCTCCATCCCGGCTCATTATAATGGTCAGACCATATTGCGGTTCCTTCAACATCTAATTACACAAATTCGACTCGTTTGTAAAGCACCCATAGCAGACGACATTCCTTTGAGACCAGGGGTCCTGGGTTAGAGCGTCGGCTTCTGGACACGAGGGTCGTGGGTTCAAATCCCGTAAGAAGTGGAGTCAGCCTTGCGACCCTCTATTAATCCACATTCGGCGTAATTTGATAACTGGCTATGTATCCAGGAAGCAGAATCGAGAGTTGTTATAACTTATTTCAAAATCAATGTTAGATAAAATAGTTTTTTACTAAATTTATACTAAGCTATATTCAGCTATCTACATAAGAGGCCATATAAGGGTCTTTTACCACCAACATTTTAAAAAACTATTTGACAAAACCTATAGTGTTGGTACTCATTAAAATCATATCGGCGAGAAGATTCTAAATGCAACCCGAAGTATGAGGTGTCGATAAGCAAAACAGAAGTAAGCGAGAGGGATAATCATCTTATCTAGGTCTTTGATTCTATAATATCCATTATGTCATAAAAGTTAATGCTTCATAAAACAATACACAGACTGTATTATTTCAACGGCATTTGATTTTGACTTTTAAATCTACACATCTGTCAACAAACACATTAAATCCTTTACCGAACGCCAAATTTCCGACAGTCCCAAATTGAAAAAGTTTGCAGACGACATTCAAAATGTGATGAAATTGAAAAATAATCTTCTGATTGGGCAGAAAACATTGTGGGAAAAGGAGGAATTGCTCGTTAAGAGCAATTTCTCATTTTCCCACTATGCTTTTCAGAAGTAACTACTTCCAGGGTCGTCTGCTACAACTGGTCAAATGTCGTTACTGTTTGGTAATGGGTTAAAGACCGTGATCAAGCAGACTTGAAGCAAATGACTCAGACCCGATGCCGTATCGATTCCTTGTGTATATGACAGATATGGGGAATGACAGAGCGACATTCGTAAACACTTTGGTCTGATGGTTGAATTTCCTATCACAATCATTGTTGTTTAACCCTAAATGTTTATTAAAAGTAGCGTGTACATGCTGACGCACTCTTAGTCCAAAAACAGGAAGAATTAGAACACGAATAAACAGCCTTCCGTAAACAGTTTCGCTTATACTTCCGCGTTAACCCATTACCCCAAGGTGAGACAGTGACGTAGATGTATACCGTCGTTCAATGCATTTATTTATTAACTTATTTGAACTTCCTTCAGAAGTATGTGTGCTCTTCATGCATTCTGTAGGACATTCTCTTCACCATTTTACCAAACACCAAGTTTTCGATCGTCCCAAATTGAAAGAGTTTGCAGAAGACATTTCAAAATGTGATTAAATTCGAAAATAATCTTCTGATAGGGTAGAAAACAGTGTGGTAAAAGGAGGAATTGCTCTTTACGAGCAATTTCCACTTTTCCCACAATGTATTCTAAAGCCGTCTGCAACTAACTCGTCAAATGCCGTTATTGTTTGGTAATGTGTTTAGAAAGATGCTAAACAATCTCCACAGGTAAAGCACTTTTAACATAAAATCCCCTTTCGTTACGAATACTCGGCTTTGACTGTGACCATTAAGTACTATTTTCGACAATAAATGTTTATGTTTAATATTGAACGATTTGAAGATTTCGATACAGAATGACCTATCTACATGCTTGTCGTTCAGCTTTATCAATATGGTAAGGGAGCAAGCTAAGGAGAAACAAACATATAGGCATAAGGACAACTAGCGCTTTATAATTTTGTAATCTGATCGTTAGCTTTGGATGAAGATTATTGTAAGATTTTTGTACAGTCACCCTTTATAGTGAAACATATAACCCACTTAACCCATTACCAAACAATAACGACGTTATACCACTTTGTTGCAGACGACTCTGGAAAAGTTTGTGAGAAAAGGAGAAATCGCTCGTAACGAGCAATTTCTCCTTTTTCCCGCAATGATTTCTACCCTATCAAAAAATTATTTTTCATTTTCATTACATTTTGAAATGTCGACTGCAAACTCTTTCAAATTTTGGACAGTCAAAATTTTGGCGTTTGGTAAAGGGTTAAGCAATGCATTTCCTTCCTCGTTTCTATTACAGGTGTATTTGCGAGATACAAGCCACTTCGTGTATGTATACATGTGCGTACTTTGAGGTAGGATACCCATCATTCGCCATTTTGAAACTGATTCTTTCGTCGGATTACCTTGGTCGTTTTCTGCAAACATCGGTCTGAGCCGTAACTATTTGTATTAAACCGAATAGTTTCGACCCTGACAGGTGAATGGCGAGAACGACTGAAGTAAGTCGATGAAAGAAAATGTTTCAAAATACCGGTTTTTGGGTTCTCTATCTTAAACAATGCATTTCCTTCCTACTTCTTATACAGTAGTATTTGCAAGATACTAGCCCCTTCCTGCATATATATACATTTGCGTGTTTTAAATTATCTACAGCAAAATAGTAAAAAACCTTTGTGAAAAATTGAGACATTGACGAGCAATTTTTCATATTGCCATCTAAGATTCGCAACAATATAACAATTCAACTTCTTTATTATATCTTGAAAGTCCAAGGTAAATGGTCGTGTGCTATTCCGGATTGCTTTATTGACAAAAGTGTGGTCTAATAACCATATACATGGCGATTCAAGTAGAACTTTGTTTAATGCTATTGTGACAACCATCAATTGGTTTTTTCGCCAAGTGACTTACTTTGTGACAAAATGAAGGTACAGTAGAGTCTCTAAACCCCCAAAGTTCAAGGGACTTCATAAAAATGTTTGATAGATGGAGATCGATCCACTTATGGAATATTTGAATATAAAGACATAGAAGTAAAGAACACATAATTTGGGACCACGTATTTACTTTGACTTATGGAGATGTTCGAGAATCAGAAGTTCGAGTAATATATATTCCACTGTATAAGTAACAGACACATTTTATCTTTCATGTTTCGATAGAATCTCCTAATGACCCTAACGTAGGGACTTCGCTGAGTTCCATATCAATCCGCACCTTTCTGAGATGGTACCATTTATTGCAGCGCATTTAAGGTAAGATCTGGGTAATGGAGAAAGGTCAGAATATCAAAATTAAAGATCCAACAGAACAAATGCCGTTTAAAGTCAAGTTTCATATTATTAAAATCTTTCCTGGGTTGGAACTTTTATTTGCCAACTTCATTCATGTAATTTTAGTTTCATTGTGAAATTGAAAATTAAAGAGAGGTAATTTATATGAAATAAAGAACAAAATAGTTGATATTCATTTCATAATTATAAATTCAAAGTCAGACAAATTTTGAAAATTGGCTCAGTGAATGCCTTTGAAATGATAAATAGTCTGTGAATTACATTTCAACTTATTATTTAACCAAAACAATTGTCAGTTTTCCATTACCCAGGTCTTACATATCCTGACAGTGAGCTATTATTTGTGTTGCATCATGCGTACAAATCCTCTTGGTTTCCTTATGCGCTTGACAGCCGCGTTAGACATATCACCAGGTGTCGTGAAACGTAAACAAACGGAGGGATAAACATTGACTTTCGAGTAAACACGTGCTCTAATGGGTTTTCATTTATAAGGACTAACTGTGTTTGTTCACAGATGAGAGAAAACTTGGATATTAGAAGATGGAATCATAAGATTTTTCAGTAACATTTTAACAATGCCCTTCATAAGGGAAATGAATGGATTAAACGACTTACTTCATTTGCTTGACGATAGTACTCTTTCCGGATTCTCCGGCGCCTGAAAAGAAAGAAAATAAAAGTTGATTAGAATTAATCGAAATCATCGACTAAAGGCTTACACCTCCTCGTAGTCATAAAGATTTTTTTTATTTATTGTCATACAACCCATTTATTCAATAAATTAGATAACAATAGCATTTATATCATATACATAATAATGGTTTCTAAATGTAACAAAATCAATAAAGTCACATGGTATTACAATCCGAACCCATCGGGTTTATCCAATCATAACACCTCTCAAGTAATTTGGAAGCCGCCATATTGTTTTTCGCGAGACTTCTTTCATTTCGACTCACTTTCGTTTCATTTCGACTCACCTTCATTTTATTTCGACTCACTTTCGTTTCAAACCATAGACTTTAATTGTAAGCTTTAAATAGTCATCTGTTTGATTAAGCAAACATTATATATATCACGACTTATTAGTTCACTATTATGGATGGGTTACCGATCAAATATGATAATTTAAAATGATGTTCAAAACCTCTATATACATTGTTGGACTATCCAACGTGGATGAACATAGAAAATGTGTTATCAGCCGGGGACGAATAACCCAAAATATGTTGAGTGCGAATTCATTCCAAAATGACCACTTAGTTTCGATGATTATACTTATGTTCAAAGTTGAGAAAGATTTTTGAGTTTAATCTGAATTAGACATCATACTACAATTTATTTCGAGAACTTGTGCCTTGGCCCGTGCCTTAATTCTGTCGATCTCTGAACAAGTCTTGAAGAATTTAAGTTAAGGACATGTTCTACAGTTTTATAACAAAAAATAATCCTTTCATAGAATTTTCTTAATCTTTGATATATTATTAAATTTTTTATTGTTTATTCAGAAATGAAAAGAAAAATGCAGGTCGACGAGTTAGATTTTGTTTAAAATGACAATTTCAATGGTAACCGTTCGGGGCAAAAATGTCAAAATGACAATACCATCTTCAAAGGTAATAAAATAATTCCTAGAAGGTTAATATACACAAATAACATGAGTTCATACATCCGATACATTATAATTCAATGGTATTTTAAATCATTACAATCTGAACAATTTTTGTAATCAAAATCAGTTTTCAAATTTTTGTATTTGACAAAAAACAATAAAAATTGATAAGCATATTGCAAAAAAAAATGAAGATATCTTAAAATTCCTTTCATAGAATTTTTCTTATTTGTCAGTATGTGAAGTAAAATTTAATCTTGAAATGCAAAATGCAAAATAAAGAATATGTTGACGAGTTGGTTTTTCTGTAAAATGACATTTTCCATGGTAACTATATTTAAATGAGCATTTATAAAAACGACTAAAATAACTTTAAACTTGAAAAATAGATGCTGGGGGCTTAGTATGTATGAGAATATCTATGAGAAATATATAATAATGTTTATAACCTTTCATAGTTTTATGGATAATATGATCATTCTTTGAAAAGAAATTGCATACAGTAAATTCTTTCCGAATAAAAACGTTAGTCCGACTTCTATGCAAGTTCCTCTTCGGTAACAGATTATTATCTCCCTTGGATGCGCAGATGAATTGCGCAGAAAAAACTACCGAGAACGTCCTTAACACTTTACCACCTAACACAAGATTTTTGCGTCTTGCAGCAGGCGACTTTCACAAAGCTTTATGCCAAAAGGAGAAGTTGCTTGTCGCAAGCAATTTCTCCTCTTGCCATAATGCTTTTTCATTCGGCTCTCATATCACAACAGCAGAATTGAAACATTTTTCACATTTTTACAAAGCTTTGTTTAAGTCGTCTGCTTCAAGTAAAAAAATTCGTCTGCAAGTGGTAAAGGGTAAAGAGAAGTTGAAACGTTCAAACAAGGTTGGATGAATACATTAGAATCTAATATTGTTATAAATATGTAGAATACAATCAAGTTGATATTCTAGAAACCAGATAACAAGGGAAGAAAAAACATGTGCGTATTGTAATTCGAGTGACGTCAAATACGAGTAATACTTAATATGTATTTGCCAATCTTTCACAAGCATCAGACAATAATATATTTAAAGGAAAAACAACATAAGACCTTAATTTTATTAATTTCCTGTTCTTTTACAGACCTTTCAGAGAGAAGAGCTGACTAAGCTATGTTTGTTAATCAACGAATTCCTTACAACAGGAAATGTTCTTTTGAATACTGACGCAAAAACTTCATATGTTTACCTTAAAAGATAACAAATAAATGTTTCTCTTTGTTTTTCTTCCTATTATTAGCTTTTTACAACAAAAAGTATAATGTTTGTTCGCTTTAACATCGAGTTTTACTTTACATATCGAGGGTTCAGTGCAAGACTATAGTAACCCTCGATATGTTGTAGATGATGTACTTTGTACAAGCCTAAATTAAATTCTGTTTTGTTCTGCTCTTGTATACGCCATTTTGTTAGATGAAGCGGCTGATTCCCGAATCGATTTTTGCTGTAACACATGTTCATTTCATTGAGTCGGTAACCTGGACTACATCGTCCTGTTTATGAACTACTCACCCAATATCTGCTGAATTTATCATATCCGGAACATTCCAAAGTCGCCCATGGGGTTCACATGTTACGCGTTGTTTAGAAAATAACAGAACTAAACTTCTATTCTGTTCTGTTCTGTCCTAAATAACGCGTAATCTGTTACCCCCCAATGGGCGACTTTGGAATGTTCCGGATATGAAGAATTCAGTAAACGAGAAATGAAAGACCATGAAGAAAAATTTGGGATTGTTTGGTAAACGAGAAAAAAGTCAATGGGATGAATTGAAAAAAAAAATGGTTTATCGCGGGGATATTGGGGGTATTGGCTTTATATAACATTCCATCTTTGTTTTACATGTTTGTCTTAAAGGGTCACAAGGAATAATGAATCAAAATTAGTTTTGATATCCTAAGTATATAGCTGAACAATTGACAAGGGTGGGTTAGGAATAAAGTAGGTAGTAACTTAGAGGAAAACATTAGTATGCAATATTTGTGAAATGAAAATAATTTGTTTGAGTGATTTTAAACAAAAAAACACATTGAGTCGACACTTGAGTTATGTTGGCATAACGACATGCTTCGTAATGAAGAATAAGCATTTCCTTTTTCGCGACCTTCGCGACTAATGTTTTGCAGGCGTCTGTTCATTGTACGCTAATTTGAGTATCCATGGAAAAACGATTACATGGGTACAAACCATTTTTTCATGTTTTATAGACAAACATGCTCGTTTAAAACGTGCTGTTGGTCTTACAAAAATGCCATGAATAAACAATTGGTTCGGTGGTGTTACACGTACAGTAGAATCTCTTTATCTCAAAGTTCAAGGAACCTCATAAAACGTTCGGCATAGAGAGAGTTTGACGTATAGACTTATAGACGTTGGAACATAAAGACATAGAAACAAAGAATAGCTATTTCGGGACCCCTTATTCACCTCGACGTATATAGAGGGGTTCGACAATCAGAAATTCGAGCATTCGAAAAAAGATATTCTAGTGCTTGTGTATTAAACGCCGTTTCTAACAAGTCTTTGTCATAAAACATATCAGCATTTCGATATCGCTTGTAAGGAATGTTTTCATCAGTTACAACAAAGATTTCCATCGTCAATGTTTTGGGGATTTAGTATGTATCTCATAACTACCCAATCTGAACACATCGGGTTTATCCAATGAAAACACCTCTGAAATAATAGGGATGACGCCATATTGGTTCCCGCGGAAATGACGTCACTTCACTTTCGTTGTCAAAAATAGATCTTAAATGTGAAATCTTTAAAGTCGTTAGATTTGATTAATGAAACAACTATATATGTCACAACTTATAATTTCGCTATTTTGTATGAGTTACCGATAAAAATGATTAAAAAAGATATCCAACACTTCCATATACATTGAACTACTTAACGTGCACGCTTAGAAAAGGTGTTAATTGCCGGATGCCGATTTACCCGAAAAATTGTAAACCTACACTTATATCCGAGGTGTATTTCACAGCTCACGGAAATACCCGAGTAGTTCCGATTGATAACTACCGTCTGTTTGCACTTTGAAGTTAGATAATACCTAAAGACTGTCCTGGGACTCCAAAATACTTGGAGCTTAGTACTGCGTACACGTTGACCCATTCTATCTGCTATGACGAAGATACCGGTCAATATTCAAAGCGCCAGGGTACGGTTTTACTAAACAATTTAAGGAAAATATTAGCGTAAGTCGAAACTGATAAACATGGATTAATGATTCAATTTATTAAATGAAAGTGCAATATTGTCATGTGACACGACGTCATTGAAAGCGATTGAGGAAATACTTTTTTTGTCATATTGGGGGGTGGGGGGTGGGGATCGTCTGTGACAGAATAAGAAGTTATTAGCCAGCCATATTGTGACATGCGTGAGTAAGTCTAGTCCGAATAATCCAGACATAAGATATTCCATTCTACATCTAACAAAGTTACACCTTGGTTTATCAGAGTTTGGGTAAGTCGCGTATGCATGAGGGAAAGGATGTGTTTAGGCTAGGTTTCCATTATTAATTTCCGTAATCAGAGATTTGTCAATAGATGGAGGAATTCGATAATAGTCCACCATCCCTTAACACACTCACACATATCAAAACCTCATTCAATCTCAAAGCAACAGCGAACGAGAATTATCCAACATACATTATTCTCTTCTTTGTTTGTTTGTTTGTTTGTTTGTTTGTTTGTTTGTTTGTTTGTTTGTTTGTTTGTTTGTTTGTTTGTTTGTGTTTAGATAAGAATAAAGTGTCGTTGAAACAATACAGATTTTGTATTGTTGTTTTATATACATGTACAATAAAAAGTAGATTTTGAAAGCATGATCAGTGAAGGAAGCGTCACTTTATCTCAGCATGTTCAGTTTATATGCGGTAAATCTCAAAAGCGATGTTATGCTTTTGGATTAGAATACTTGTTAATTCACAGTATGTATATACACACTTTTAAGACTTTTGCTTTCAATGACTATCCTTCGTTGCGTACCATATAACAGAACAGCTGGGGCCCGTTTTACTAAACAGTTTACGCTTAAGATTTGCGTAAGTCTAAAACAACAAGTCCTTTTATTTCAATATTTGGCAAAGCAATATTGCAAAGTAACACATCATTGGAATCGTCTCTCCGAGACGCTTCCAATGACGTGTCACATTGCAATATTGTACTTTCATTAAAGATATTATCCATGTTAATCAATTATGACTTACGCAAACATTTTCCGTAAGTTGTTTAGTAAAACGGGCCCCGGGTGTTCAGTCCTAAAGATCTTTGTATTAACATCAAAAATCCTCACATCTGTGAACAAGTGCATTAAATACGCTGAATGAGGATAATCAAACTTAGTCGTTATGAAGTAATAGGAATTAATATCCAATTTCACATTTGCACATTCGCAGCGGGGAATAAATCGATCCTGCTATCAAAATAGAAATGGACGGAGGAAGGCAGAGTTATTGTGGTAACGCTCAAGTATCGTCTGCTCAAACGCTTCCAATTTCGTGCCTTCGCAACGCTTCGGACAAAACCGGGTCACGTGAATCGATAAGCTGTTCACACACCAGCCGACATGGGTAGCCTCAATCTAAACTCATCGGGTTTATCCAATGAAAACATGTATTTCTCAAATCACGGAAATACCCGAGTAGCTACGTTACGAACCGACATGGGGGAGCCTCAATGAACTCATCGGGTTTATCCAATGAAAACACGTATTTCTCAGATCACGGAAATACCCGATTGGTTACGATTGTTCACACACCAGCCGATATAAGGATATGGGCTTCATATTTCTAAATAGTTCAAGAATATCGGCATTGTAGTTATACTGAAACCATAAGTCCTGATTAGTGGCTGAAATTATTTGAATGTTTTAGACTATGTTATAACAAACTAGACATCGAGTATGGTGGATTTAATGAAATACCAAGAGAAACAGACTTTGTAAAATATGTTCATCGAACTTTGTTGAAAATAAATACCATTTTCCACTAGTGTGTTCTAAGTAAACTAACGGACGTAGAAGAAAAACTATGTTTTAATTGCCTTCTTTCATTATCAACGTTAACTATGTTAACAGTACAGTGACGTCTCGTTAATCAGAACACGTCTGTTCCCAACAAAATTTCCGGATTAACAAGTCATCCGGACTAATGAAGCAAGGCCTGGTCTTTTACACATTAAGACATAATGGTCTATATGCACGTGTATACTTATAACCCTTTACCAAACGCCAAATTTGATGAAATTAAAAAATATCTTCTGATATGGCAGAAAACATTGTGGGAAAAGGAGAAATTGCTCGTCACGAGCAATTTCTCCTTTACCCACAATGTTTTCAAAAGTCGTCTGCAACACACTTGTGAAATATCGTTATTGTTTGGTAATTGGTTAGGCAAATTACTACAAATAATTCAGTTCCCATAAAATTTCGTTGGGATTGCGAGACATCCGGATAATCGGGGTCCGGATAAAAGAGGTTTCACTGTATTAGATTTCGCAAATTTTCGATATAGAATGCCTTATCGTAAGGTTTGACCCATGACCCGCATCAGGAAATTTCTATAAACATATATCGATATTCAACACCTGGTGGCCAGAGGTGATTATTTGTGTCAGCCTTCATCATTCAGATAAGCGTCATGCTTTGAGCAGCGATTCATTCTCTCTTTTTTCTTGCATTTTATTTGATTCATGATCATTCCTTGCGCGTAGCATTTTCCGATAAGTTAACGGAAGCTCTCCGTATTCATCGAAAAGTGCGCGATTTCATTTTAAAGATGTTAGATCAACTTAAATTCCAAAACACTTTACTAATTACATAATTGTGTTTAAATTCACACAGTTACTCACTACTGATAAATAAACCAGTTCCCATCCCACAATCCAATTATTACAAACACGCATTCAAATGAAGAAGAAATAACCTTCTATAGAATAATAGACCATTCCAGAAGGACTTATCAAAATCAAACCACTCTCACCAAATTCATTTTTCCCATTTTTCTTTTCTTTGTTTTTATTTTGATGCAATTATTGTGAATATGTATTTTGTTTTGATTGACTACCATACCCATCATATGTAATTATATATGTATTGACTCTGAGCTTGTGTTTGTGCTTAATGTTTAAATAAAACAATATTATGTTACGTTATGTTATACGTTCATGTAAGTAAGTAAGTAAGTAAATTGTTTGTTGTGGTGACATGTGTACGAAGTTTAGTCATATGATCATCGGATGATAACACAGTTCGTAACACCTGACATACCTTGGCCTACAGTCAACACAAAAATACTCAAATGAAAGAACGTTTTGTCTTCGTGTATTTTTTAGTGTAGTTTGGTAGATACCATTGTACACAAAGAATGAATTGTTCAATTTGTCTTCATCTCGTGCAATGTTTTCTTAAGAACTATGCAGCAAAAATACCAAGGCGATGTACTATTGGAGCATAAGGGGTAGATATTTGACAGCTGTCGCTTAAGAATGAATAATGAATCTGCGCAAAGGAATAAAATCGACAAATCAACACCATTCCGTATATTGTATTACTAAATCACTAAATATTGAGTCTCTTAACCCTGCCTCTCGATCTAACCCTCCTTTCCCAATGAGTTTCCTATATCAACCATTGCGTAGGAAAACCGAATAACGCAAAATATCGATCCGTATGCGCTTGCATTCGTGAAAAACATGGCTCTTAGCCTAACAATGGATGCTTTATTGGCGACCTGGTTGGGAAAAATCTATAAATAGATCCCTCGTCGCTTTTCGCCCATAGATACTCACTTCCCGCATCAAAATCGATGTCGTAAAATGGGGGTCTCCGGTAGCCTTCTACACAAGATGGCATTTAGCGGTTACCCTCGACTTCGACGCTGACAAGCGATCAGTGCTCTTATAAACACCCCTGTCCCTAAAAAACATCGGAACACACGATAAGGAATACTCCGATCGGTGCCAGAAACGCCATTGCTACTCGCAAACGGAAGGGTAAGAAGCTGGTATTAGAAAAATGTGAATTCGCGTAGAAATCCCAACATCCATGAGTTATTCAATATGGCTGCGGCTGGAAACGCTTCCTGTACAGAATGAACGTTGTATGCCAGTGCGGACAGACGGTTTAACCCATTACCAAGCACTAACGACATTTAACCACTTTATTGCAGACGACTCTGGAAAACATTGTGGAAAAAGGAGAAATCGCTCGTAACGAGCAATTTCTCCTTTTCCCACAATGTTTTCTCACCTATCAGAAGATGTTTTTCCAATTTCATCACATTTTGAAATGTCGTCTGCAAACTCTTTCAATTTGGGACAGTCGAAAATTTGGCGTTTGGGAAAGGGTTAACAGAAACTTACACGTTTTCTTGGAAGCAGACGTACGCAACCGCCTGTGTTAAACGGCGATGCTTTGAGCAAGTTAAGAATCACTGTTGGTAGATGGATCTGAATCCGATTCCCCACCGTTGGTAGTATAATCATTGCATACATCACACAACGAAGGTGTTCGAAACGGGGTGGGGGGGAGGGAGAAATGCTTAGCGTTTAGCATATACACGATCTTATAAACACTGTCGGCTTGGGCAATACCGTGATAGAATCTGCCAAATGCAGTATATCTTAGAGTGGTAGTAGTCGTAAGGTAGTTTTCATTCAGTAGTGAAGATAGAAATAATTAGATACAATTACACGTACATATGAATAGACCTACATACACGTATACGAAATAGTTATGCGCAGAAATATAGCTATTTATATACACAATGCAATTGACAATACATTGTAAGTCACATAACAATCATATACATTAAATATACATAATAAAGAGTAAAGCATCGTGTAAGGTTGCATTTTCGTTTGATTTAGTGAAAGCATTTTGGTAAAAGGGATCATTACTTTTGGTCTTATGATGACATAATGGCATTAGATAACAACCTATTTATTTCTGGAATTCATATTGGCTATAGAGTACCAACATAAAGTAGGGGGTTGAAATCGTGGTATGTGACTATCAAAATACATGGAAATCGTCCATGTTTACTTGTGTAGATCGATATGTGTTGCAAAACACGGAATACTTCATATGCTATTTTATTATTTTTCGTTAGATATTTTGCATTAACAGTGCAATCTCGGAAGGCATTGTCGTAAAACCATATCGGCTAGGTTAACTTGTCTAGGTCGTTTAACAAGCAATACTTAATGTGTTATTTTTTAATAATGTTTTAAGACACCTTGCATTAAGTGTGCAGTCTAGGAAGGCACTGTCGTAAAAAATATCGAAAAAAAAAAGATCAACCTTTTAACGTTCTCTCTGATGAACAAATGAATACATGTCTAGATCAGGATTAGTATACTCTTTCTTTCAATATCAGAAAGTGTTGAACTATCATAATAATGCGTTAATGGTGTATGTGGTATACGGTTTTCTCTTTTTTTTCTGATTGAAATATTTTGGTGTCAATTTGATCAATATCGAAGTGTCAAACGACATCCGCGCCATTTTAGGCCCGTTACGTAAACAATTCTCAAATCTCTACAAAGAGTTCTCATTTTTATAGATTGTCAATTTGTGAAATGAACGACAGCCCGTAGTAGATATTTATAAAGGCATATGTGATACTGATAATTGAATAAATGTCGATTCATTGGCCCAGTAAATAGATAATTAACCAATTATACAAATGCATCCCATGTATACGTATTTAAACGAATCTGCAACAGGGATGTCGTATATGTTGTCGTAATAAAATCGTACTGGTACACAGTATTGATTTGTCGCGTGTGTAAACATTACCAATCACCATCTGCAAGCCTTTATGGACTATATATAGTCGACAACAACTTGTCGCCAAAGCCATGCTAATCATTTTAGCATTATATCCATGAGTAATGGTGAGAATAAAGTTACACGATGACGTCACGAACAGACCAGGACTTGGGGTTGGGTCAAGATGAACATGCAATCTGAACACATCGGGTTTATCCAATGAAACTGCCTCTGAGATAATATGGAAGCCATATTTAGTTTCTCGCGATACTTCCTTCACTGAACTTTCGTTTCAAAATATAGATCTTAAATGTAAAATCTAAATAGCCATTTAATATGATTAGGAAAACAATTATATATCACAACTTATAATGACACTATTATGTATGAGTTTCTCAGCTCACGGAAATTCCCGAGTAGTTCCAAATGATGTACGAGTCAAATCATGGAAATACCCGAGTAGTTACGATTGTAAAGGAAGATGTGAAGTTAGATACACGATTGTGTTACTTTACCCATGCCACCATTGGGGAAATATGCGACTAGTTTGTTGAAAGAAAATGCAGACGACAAGAAAACAACAAAAACAAAACTAGTTTCGGCAGCAGATGTGACATAGTGAGTAATGCCGTGTTTAAGGGTTTACTTTTAACCCAACAAACTATTTTTGTAATCAACTAGGTAGTTGAATAGATTATTAAACAAAGGCAACTATTACAGCGTGAGCAATATCTTCCCCTATCACATCTATCACAAACAACAAAATTATAACCCTTCAAAAAAGCTGAATAATCATGACAATGTTTATGAAAATGACGATGATGAAGAAGAAGATGATGAAAATGATGATGGTGATAATGATAAGGGAAGGCGGAGGAGGAGGAGGATGTTTATGATGAAGAAGAAGAACAAAAACAAGAGGAAGAAAACGAATGAGGAGAATAAGGTGAAGGAGAAGAAGAAGGAGAAGGAGAAGGAAAGAAGAAGAAGAAGAAGAAGAAGAAGAAGAAGAATAAGAAGAACAAGAACAAGAAGAACAAGAAGAACAAGAACAAGAACGAGAACAAGAACAAGAACTAGAAGAAGAAGAACAAGAAGAAGAAGAATAAGAATAAGAAGAACAACAAGAAGAACAAGAACAACAACAACAGCAAGAGCAAGACCAAGAACAAGAACAAAAAGAAGAACAAAAAGAAAAACAAAAAGAAAAACAAAAAGAAGAACAAGAAGAAGAACAAGAAGAAAAAACGGAAAAAGAAGAACAAGAAGAACAGGAAGTATCACGAAAACAAAACTTTAAAACTATCTATCTGGACCCATCCAAATCCATCCAGTGTGTATTGGCTCGAGAAACCAACCGAGTGAAGGGTATCGCTACACTTGATGGGTGCATTTCTCTCATTCCTCTCTCTACCTTTACTTAGATCCAGGTGAAAAGGGAGCGTGTATGCAATATGTTAAGCGCCTAGTGATGAATCTTCTATAAACACTGTGAACACCTTGGCGGGAAATGCCATCTGGAATCATTGTGAGAAAACGAAGAATTTGCTCGTCCAGAGCAAATTCTTCTTTCCCTCAAAATGATTCCATCTTTATCAACAATGATCTGTAAAGTTTCTTACAGTTAAAACACATTTATTCTGACCTATCAACTGTCGAAGTGTTGTCTCTATAGAAAAATGGCTGAAAAGTTCTTCTGCAATTCGTTTTCCATACTTTCTGCAGCAAATTGCTTGAAAAGCTCATATGCTTCAGTTCGTCCGATACATTTCCAAATGATACACGCTATGTATGAATTCGAAATGCTTCTTATGAGCACCTACAACTCAGGGATACTTCCAGACCCGAGGGGGTGGGTTTGAATGATCAGCGACCTGTTTCGGAAAGGGAACCAGCAAATTAGTGTCAGCTTCATTGACACTATCTTCCTCTATTGTCTAATGACACGTCTGAGTGTGACTAACAACAACAACAACAACAACAACAACAACAACACCAACAACAAAAATAACATATGGAAAGACGGTGTTTCCGTCGGATTCTGGCTTGAGGTCATCTCCGATCATCCAAGCTGTAACTATGTTGGAATGAAATATCTACGCCTGGATCATTCGGACTAGTTTGGGGTATGTTGTTAACAACAACATAGGGATAGACAATGTTTTGTCCGGATTCTGGTTTGGTTTGGGGTTTACTAGGATAACCCAAGCTGTAACTATGTTGGAATGAAACATCTAGGTCTGGATCATTCGGACTAGTTTTGGGATATGTGGTTAACAACGGCATAGGGATAGACAATGTTTTGTCCGGATTCTGGTTTGGGGTTAAATCCGATTATCCAAGCTGTAACTGTGTATGAATGAAATACTCGTATCGAGGTCTGGATCATTCGGACTAGTTTGGATGAGTGCCTAACAACAACATATTATTATGATTCTGGTTTGAGGTTAACTCCCGATGACTCAAACTGTAACTGTCTGATTTGGATAAGTTTGGTTTAACAACAACCTAGGGATATACGATGTTTTGTTAGGATTCTGGCTTGTGGTTAACTCGGATGATCCCAATTTTAGCTGCGTCAGATTGAAATATCTAGAGCTGGATCATTTGGAATAGTTTTAGGTGTGTGGCTAACAACAACATAGGGATAGACGATATTTTGTCCGGAATCTGGTGTGTGGTTAACTCCGATGATCAAAGTTGTAACTGTGTTAGAATGAAATATCTAAGTCTGAATCATTCGAACTAGTTTGGAGGAGTGTGTGGTTAGATCGCGTCTGCTAGAACCATTATGATGCACGAATGCAATGGAATCAGGTCTGAGATCAGATTGCATATAAATAGTTTGAAATACTGTAGAAAAGTAGAAGTCCAGCAATGGATGACAAAGAAGATCCGTTCCATCTTTTACCACATATGGAACTGTATGACCGGATTGGATTCAACAGCGATAAAAAGGGCATGGACTTAATTGATCTTCTTTATGATATCAAATAGAAATCATTGTAACAAAAAAGGTAAATTGCTCATTTGCAGCATTCTATCCTAGTGTCACTAACTTTCAAACCTGTTCTGCAGCCAGCAGTCAATAAGAGGTAATATATAGAAAGTCGTAAATATACATGTAAAAGGTTACTAGTAGACGGCTAGGTCAACTCTCTCTATGTATTGATTGATCAATACTCAATACTCAAAAAGAGTCGAGTATGGTCCAATCAAAAGCCAGAACATGCGTGTACGACTTGAGCTAAGGAATTCAAAACAAGAATCACAGACATCTAACCCTGGTAGTGAAATAGTAACCATATGAGTGTATGGACCCTCTGTTGAGGAGTGGGTAATGTACCCCTATCCTTTCCAATAGACCGTGGATCGAACCCACTTCCATGGGGCAAAGGGGGCTGGTGTCAATGAGCTTGGTACATCAATTCCAACGTATAACCTGTCTGCAAACCACGAATCGTTAACAGGTGCACTGCTACAGTTGTATTGTTGCAACATACTGTTTCAACAGACGTACACCACATATTAAACCTAGAGCTATACCGTCCCTATTCTTTCAGTGTTGAATGACATGATGAAACGGCGTTAAGTGCATATTTAATCTAAAAACATTAACCCTTATAGTTCTGCAACCGAATTCATGCTTATGTAAACAGGTTAGATCACAGGAAAGCCTATGGTCTAAGACTTTACCAAACGTTGAATTTCCGACTGTCCCAAATTTAAAGATGTTTGCAGACGACATTTCGAAAGGTGATAAAGTTGAAAAATAATCTTCTGATAGGGCAAAAATCATTGTGGGAAAAGGATACACTACTCATTGAGAGCAATCTCTCCTTTTCCCATGTTTTCAAGAGTCGTCTGCAACAAACTAGTAAAATGTCGTGATGAAGTTAAAAAATGATCTTCTGATGGGGCAGAAAACAATGTGGAGAGCAATTTCTGCTTTTCCCACAATGTTTTCCAGAGTCGCCTGCAACGAACATGTCGTTATTGTCAGGTTGACAGTGGTCCATGGGTAAAACGTCGTCCTATGGACACGAGGGTCGTGGGTTCGAATCCCGTAAGTGCCGGAATCTGCCTTGCGACGTTTCATCAATCCACATTCGGCGTTAGTACTAGGTATGTTTCCACGAACCGAATCGAGAGTGATCCAAGTTGAAGGAACTTGTTTCACAATCAATGTTAAATTAATTCGTTTAAAATTGTTTGGTAATGGGTTAACCACTAGGCCAGTACGATGACTATATTGTATCATCATATCGTATTTGTTTTAAATCGATTGTGAAGGAAGCTGAAAGAGTGTTCAAAGCCACTTAAGATCACTGCTTCCTGTATACTAAACCAGTAATCGCGCCGGTTTGTGGGTTAGTCCCGGGAATTTTCACCCAGCCTAGCGAGGATTCGAACCCAGGTCCTTCGGTACAAGAGCCCGACGCTCTACCCCTGCACCGATGTCGCCCACAATGTGTAAGGACATGTACTGGTACTCACCTAGTAAGAGTAGCTTGATGTCCTTAGCCGCCTGGATCCCATCCTCCTTGAGACCCTTCTCGATCGCCTTACTCCTCTCCATCGCACTCCTCTCCTCGGCGCTGAGCGTACAACCCATGGTTATGTGTTCAAAACCGCTTCTTAACACGGACTCGAGAGATAGAAAAAACCCGAAGAGAAAACAAGAGAGACCTAACTAACCCTCCCTTGTAAACACGCCCTTAACTTAACGATCGAATATTAGATATACACCACACACTCTGACACTCGATCGAGTCCCCGATTCTTTTCTTTTTTCTTTTCTTTTTCTTTCCTCCTCCCTATATATATATCACAAGGAAGAACGAGGGGTGACTCTGTATTTGTTTAAACAGGCCTCCGTCCGTCACAAGACCCTAGAACCGCCGATATATCCATAGACGAGCGAGCTATAAATTATTCCAAAAAAAAAACGACGCGAAGACAGAACTCCTATAGACTGACACGAATAGTCAATCTCTAACAAACTAGATAGACGATACGAGAGAATGAAATAACGCTAAGTGTACAAACCCCTAATAGAACGAACACACAGGTCTCCTTTTATTTATTCACAACCACAAACTCGCAGCTTTTCACCAGATAGAAGAAGGAAGGTAAAAAAAAAACTCCCAACAACATTCGTTCGCCGTAATGGAAACGCGATCAAACGGGTGCCCCACCTTTTAGTAGGGATGGTCGACGCAAAATCATATCGCAGACGAACACAACATCCTCATCACGCACTGTTTTCAATTAAAACCATCCTCCAAAAGACGCATTCACTGTGTGTTTTCGCTGGGTTCCGGGGATAGTAGGTAGAGAACTATGCAATAATGTCGGCGTGTAGAGAACCCACCAGCACGGAAGATAAACCGGGCTATATTCCAGCAGAAATCCGTATACAACGCTTAAGTCTAGGCACTAATGTACGGGAAATTGCGGGTTCCACCTGACGTCACCACTCGCACGGGCTCAATATCATTAATATTAGCAGACGTGCTTCAAAAATTATGAAAATCACATCGAGGGAAACGATTCCCCCTCTACCACTACTACTGCTATAGCGCAAGCTGGATGAACAGAGAATATTATCGATAGTGCAGGTGAAGAGTAAAAACCGTCAGTTCGGTAAATTATGCCAGTTCCGGTGTATACGATAGACTTTGTGAGGCTTACGCTACAATGGCTGGTCTGTTTCTCCGTACGATGAAATGAAAGAAAAAATCGAGAGCATTGATTTATCATTTATTACAAAATTACTGCTTTCGTATATAACTCATGTAGGAAGCAATGTTGGAAAAGGGGGCATTCATCTTTCGGCGCATAAATTATATTATAAATCGGCTTCTTGATATTCACTATTGTGAAGAAATGTTTGTGTGTAGTACTTCGAAAACATGTAATATGAAACCTTACTTTATGTACTATGAGAAGTGGAAATCAGTATGCTTGAAATTTTTAACGAATTCTATATCATGAAAGCTAATGTATGAATTCATTCTTCAGTTCGATAATATTCAATGAAGTGAAACGGAAACGGATATGTGCGCATGCGTGCTTTCATTTTCCCAACCTTACGATCTTGATCGTCACCATATGACGGATTTTGTTATTTAAAGTATTTTTGTATTCATCATCAATATTTTCCGAATTTTCTTTATTCTCCGAAAAATATTTTTCTATCGATTTTAATCGGAAAAACAAACGCCAATATTGACATTATTGGATGCCCTCTAACCGGAACTGCCGGATTTTATCGACTTGTGAATTCTATGCTACACACAGTATTGGGGATATCAGGCTCTCCGACCTCTATTTATATATTTCTCAGTCAATACTTTCACAGGGAGGAAAAATGATGAATACGTTGTCAATGGCAACCACATCCTAGTTTCTTTTTTATCCCATTATTTCAGTCTTTCAATCCATATCTCACTATATCCCCATCTATGACTGTCGACTTACCTCTCTCATATAGTGTCACGTAGGTCATTTTGTCTTAAAACGCACCCAGTTGCCTAATTTACCATTCGACCACAAGGTTTTCCGTGAACGTTTTCAATTATTGGGCTCCTAATTTAAACTTATTTATTTTTCATAAATTGTGAAACAAGTTCTTGCGACTTAGATGAATCACTCTCGAAGACTGCTTCCTAGCTACATGACCAGTAATCACACCGACTTGTGGGTGAGTCCTGGCCATTGTCACCTCGTCAAATGGGGATTCGAACCCGTGACCCTCGGTACAAGAGGTCGACGCTCTACCACTGCACCAATGTCGCCCTGATTGGGCTCTTAATGTCTAAATCGCTTGTAAATATCGCTTTTTTTCTTCTTCTCTTTGATAAATGTCTGTCGGTATTTTTTGTAATCCGTCTGTTCGTCTATCTGTCGCATTGTCACTTCTTCCTGTTGATCTGTTGGTTTAATGATTGGTCGGTCAGCCGGTCAGTCAGTTAGACCGTCAGTAATATAGTCGGTCGGTATGTGTGTCTGTATGTTCTGTCGGTCTATTGATTTGTTGGTCGGTCTGTCGGTCTGTCGGTCTGTAATGAAGTTGGTCGGTACGTCTGTCTGTTAGTTCCGTCGGTCTATTGATTTGTTGGGCGGTCTGTCGGTCTGTAATGAAGTTGGTCGGCCTGTCGGTCTGTTAGTTCTGTCGGTCTACTGATTTATTGGTCGTTCTGTCGGTCTGTAATAAAGTTGGTTGGTATTTGTGTCTGTTAGTTCTGTCGGTCTGTTGGTTTGTTGGTAGGTCTGTCGGTCAGTCATTTAGTTAGTCGGTCTTTTGGTCTGTTAGTTTTGTCAGTCTGTTTTGTTTGTTTTTCGGTCTGTCGGTCAATAATTTAGTCGCTCGGTCTGTCGGTTGGTATGTGTGTATGTTAGTTCTGTCGTTCTGTTGGTTGGTTGGTCGGTCTGTCGGTCAGTAATTAAGTTGGTCGGTCTGTCGGTCTGTTAGCTCTGTCGGTCTGTTTTTTTGTTGGTCGGTCTGTCGGTCAATAATTTAGTAGATCGGTCTGTCGGTTGGTAAGCGTGTCTGTTAGTTCTGTAAGTCTGTTGGTTTGTTGGTCGTTCTGTGGGTCAGTAATTAAGTTGGTCGGTCTGTCTGTCTGTTAGTTCTGTCAGTCTGTTTTTTTGTTGGTCGGTCTGTCGGTCAATAATTTAGTAGCTCGGTCTGTCGGTTGGTATGTGTGTCTGTTAGTTCGGTCGGTCTGTTGGTTTGTTGGTCGGTCTGTCGGTCAGTTATTTAGTCGGTCCGTCGGTCTGTCAGTCAGTATTTTAGTCGGTCCGTTGGTCTGTCTGTCTGTTAGTTCTACCGGTCTGTTTTGTTGGTCGGTCTGTCTGTCAGTAATTTAGCCAGTCTGTCTGTTTGTCGGTCTGTTGGTCAGTGAGATAGTCGTTCGATCTGTCCGTCTCATTGTCTGTAAGCTCAGTCGGTCTGGTTGTTGGTCGGTTCGTCTGTCTTTAAGACCGTCTGTCCGTCCATTTGTTGATCTGTTGGTCTATTCTTTCAATTGGTAAAATGGTTTATCGGCCGTTTGTTAGTCGCTTTGTCTATTAGTTATGTCGGTCTGTTGGTTTGTTAGTTGGTCTTTCGATCGATCAATCGACCCGTTGGTCTGTCAACCCGTCGGTAGGTTCATCTGTTCGGATTGTTGGTCTGTTGGTAAGTCTGTGTTGGATGCTGAGTGACATGTACAAATAAGAACTAAAACATGGATGATATATGACATGTACAAATAAGAACGAACACGTGGAGAATAAATGACATGTTCAAGTACGAACTTACACGTGGAAGATAAGTCATGTACAAATAAGAACGAATAAATGAATGATATGTGACATGTACAAATAAGAACGAATAAATGGATGATGTGTGACGACATGTACAAATAAAGAAGAATACATCGATGATGTGTGACTTGTACAAATATAGACAAATACATGGATTCTATATGACATTTACAAATAAGAACGAATACATAGATGCTATATGACATTTACAAATAAGTACAAATACATAGATGCTTTACGTCATGTACAAATAAGTACAAATACATAGATGCCCTATGACATTTACAAATAAGTACGAATACATAGATGATATATGACATGTACAAATTAGTACGAATAGATAGATGCTATATGAGATTTACAAATAAGAACAAATACACAGATACTATATGAGATTTACAAATAAGTACGAATAAATATATGCTATATGACATGTACAAATAAGTACGAATGCATGGATGCTATATGAGATGTACAAATAAGTACGAATGGATATATGCTATATGACATGTACAAATAAGTACGAATACATAGATGCTATATGACATGTACAAATAAGTACGAATACATAGATGCTCTATGACATGTACAAATAAGTACAAATACATAGATGACATGTACAAATAAGTACGAATAGATAGATGCTATATGACATGTACAAATAAGTACAAATATAATAGCCAAACGCCAGCAGCGCTTTACATTATTTAAAGAAGGGCATATCGAGCCGGAAGTTCTCATCTCAGTGACTCTCTTATTTCTAGAGGGAATGGTTTGAAACTTATAAAGAGAAGGTATTTCAAAGACATACGGACATACAGCTTCAACCTGAGAGTTTTCGATCTAAGGAACAGCTTATCAGACCTTCTAGCACTGTCCAACTCGGTAAATCAGTTCAAGAATGGATTATACCAATATTGATACACACACCAAATGAAGAATGACTTATCTAGCGAATATAAACCATTCATCGGAACCGATGCATCATGTAGCCTTCACCCATCACCAAACAATAACGACAGTTGACCAGTTAGTTGCCGACGACTCTGGAAAACATTGTGCGAAAAGGAGAAAATGCTCTAAACGAGTAATTTCGCCCTTTCCCACAATTTATTCTGCCTTTTCAGAAGATTATTTTCCAATTTCATCACATTTTAATATGTCGTCTGCAAACTCTTTTAATTTGGGAGAGTCGAAAATTTATGAATCAACATAAGGTTACATAACTTAAGCCGAAGTAAGGTGACTTTTGCCAGAAAATTGGTCTGTTTATCCCTTAGAATGTTGGTTAATTTTCTCAAAATAGATTTTAGTGTCGTCTGCTTCCAAAAACATAACGTTTCTGCTTTATTTTGTTTAAGAAAGATACTTAGAGTAATCAAACAGGTTAGATCACAGGCCAGTCGCCAATTTAATTGGCGGCTGGCCTGTGATCTAACCTGTTTGCATAAGCGTGAAGTTGGGTCAAGCACTACAAGGGTTAATTCAGGAAATGCTTGACAAAGGGTTCGTTCGTTCATTACATCACTGAAATAGCACATCTGCCGCAGAATAAATTAGAAGCCATTATGACAAAGGATGACCTGTTCTAAATGAACTACTTCCCATTTTTGCCACGCTGATTCATGCTATATAGTAAACACCATGGAGAAAACGTATTTTTTATGTAATTATTTGCTGTTTGTTGGTGGTTTTAATAAGGTAGATAGATTGGAATAGCTACAAATTCTGAATAGTTGGATGGGGGAGGTAAACAGCGGTTTGTCGCATCGCTTCTAACCCTTTTAGTGCTGGAACCGACTTCATGCTTATGCAAACAGGTTAGATCAGAGGCCAGCCGCCAAGTAAATTGGTGGCTGGCCTGTAATCCAACCTTTTTGCTATTCTTGGATCTTTCATCATCAAAATTAAGCAGATATTTTATGTGATTGAAAAGCAGATGACACAAAATTCTATTTTTAGAAAAATCACCCAGCATTCTTAAGGCTAAGCAGGGAGGGAAAGGGTTGAGGTTTTTGTGCTCGGAAGGAGATAATCGCGCGAGGAACTATCGGGAATCAATAACACTTTACATCACGTGGTTCGTTGGTACAAATACGATCGCAGCAGAGAACATCCGAAAAAACGCGAATCAAACGCAACTTCTGAAATCTATGTTAACCCGTCTTATCATTATCATTAACAATTCCTTTAATAGGCTACATGTATTCAGTTTCAAGTTCAAAAATATGGTGTGACCGAAAGGGAAAATCAATGCCGGTGTTTAGTCACAATGCTATCAGAGTCCGTCTGCCTCACGAAAGCGTTAGAAGCCGTCTGCATGGGGGCTGGATCGATAGGAATCGATCGGCGTGAGTTCCCGAATGGTAAATTATCTGTAAATTCTTGTTGCCGAGACCCGACGCTGACACGCGCGACATATCGCGTACAAAGGGATCGATATTTCACTCTGGCTCTATCTCTCTCTATTCCAGCATCCGTCATTTTCATGAATGGGCATACAGCGGCAAAAATAACTCGCATTAGGATGAGAGGGGAACGGTCCGACATGAAGCGAGATAACTTGGGAGTACAAGAATAAATTTATCTTTGTAAACCTAGGAGTTATCGACCTTTGTTGATAAAGTTATATTAGTTCAAACTTATTTGTTTTATATCGATTGTGACGGAAGCTTGATGCTTATTCAATCCACTCTCAAAGACTGCTTCCTGGATACGAAACAAGTACTCGTGCCGATTTTAGCCTGCAATTGTAATGTCCTCTGCCTGCGAGTTTTGAGATTTCACATTGATTCCAATGTTAAATAATGGATTTTCGAAGCTTGGCTGAGGTAGGACTAGCGCTTTCTTTTGCGCAAAGTTCTATTTTGAATCATCAAGGCGGTCCATTTAACTGCCAAACTCTACTATAAAATGGACAACTCAATTGTCCTGCCGTTTATTTCTACACGGCGATGTGCTAGAACAATCCGAAAATCTGAAAAATCGTGCAGAGGCTATCGAATGCGTGTTCATACATCACAAACAAGTAGTCAAACACTATATGTACATCCATCTTTGATAGAATTGCATGACCATCGTCATCTTATTATTATTTTGTTTAATCTAACATCGGATTTCTGCCGCATAATCATCATTTTAATTATGTTGCAATACCCATTCTAAATGGTGGTGGAGGACCCCATACTCATCTACCCATAAGGGCCGGACAAACCAGGTAAGAAACAACGACATTCAGTACGTCAGATGGGAGAGTACTTCTCATGAAAATCCATATCCCTCACCAGGATTTGAATCGACACGAAGGAAGAGAGGGGGTATGTGATTTCAAGTTCTGTACTCTAGCCACTAGGCCAGGGAGGCCAACCCACCGCCCTTATCATCCTCTATCAGAGACCTTAACCCATTACCAAACAATAACGACATTTAACCACTTTGTAGCAGAAGACTCTGGAAAACTTTGGGAAAAGGAGAAATTGCTCGTAACACAGTTACAGCTTCGAACATCCGAGTTAACAAAGACCCTGAGACCCTGACCGTTTTAATAAGTCTCAAACACGTACGGGAGAATGGGTTGATTTGTTAATCCAACACTCTGATAATCTTAACCCTTTGAAGAGGTTGGCTTATGCGGTATAGGGATGATACAAAACAAGAAAATTAAGCATGTTTTGAGAATAATTACCTATATTTACCATCTGAATATGACCATTACACAAATAAACAAGGTACACATACAGGTATGTGTATGTAGCAATACACACTACCATCATGTTTAAATTTTAATAAACACTTGCACAGCATTAACCCATAGACTGCTGGGTAATTCTCTAAAAAAGGATGTTTGTGTCGTCTGCTTTCCAAAACCCTGAATATATGCTTTTGATGAGGAAAGATACTCAGAGAAGCAAACAGGTTGGATCACAGGCCAGTCGCCAATTTATTTAGCAGCTGGCCTGGATCTAACCTGTTTGCATAAGCATGAAGTTGGTTCCAGCACTATAAGGATTAAATTTCATTACAAATGCATTAGGGTTGTACTATACATGAAGAGTATTTCAGTATTATCATGTTTGCCGACCTCATATTGAAGGATTAAGACCATGTGCGCTAATAACTTCTAAATCCATGTCAATAGCAAATACTCAGGTATTTCCGTGACCTGACAAATACACAATGTACATCTAATATATAGGTGTAGGGTTACAAATTTTGTTTTATGTCTACCATCTAACAACATATTTTCTATGAGAGGCGACTTTGGGTAATTCAAATTATATGGAAGTGTTGGATGAACATTTAAAATCATTATTTTTGATTGGCGACTACTACATAACAGTGAAATTATATGTTGTAATATATTTTTTGTTTCCTTATTCAAATAAGTTGACTGTTTCAATATTGCATTTGATATTTTCATTTGAAAAACGAAAGTACAACAAAAGCAGTCTTTTAAGAAGAAATATGGTAGCTTCCATATTTTGTCAGAGGTGTTTTTCATTGGATAAAACCGATAAGTTCAGATTGAAGTCATGTACAAGTTTTATGGAAAGGACGAATTAAATTAAAAACACACACAAAAAACATTTACATATAATATCCTTTAATATTTTTTTTTACCACAATAGGATATATATAAACTGTCAACTGATGGACATAACTCCAGATAAATTAAACAAAAAGTACATTTTGGAAAGAGGATAAATGCTTCACAACTACATGTATTGTTGTAGTTAGAGACTGGCTTAACCCTTAGAATGTTGGGTAATTTTCCGAAAAGAGTTTTTTGTGTTGTCCGCTTTTTAAAACCATAAATATCTGCTTCATTTTGTTGATGAAAGATACCCAGAGTAGCAAACAGGTTAGATCATAGGCCATCTGCCAATTTACAAAATTACCCAGCATTCGAAGGGTTAAGATACCAATCAAGGATACAATACTTTCCCTCTAATGAGCAGTCCATCTTTGTGTAACAATGTTTATTTCCAAGATCAAAGAAAGAAAAATATTTGTCATTGTTATGTTTTCTTGCTATTTTGTTTTTATTGTCTGCTGTTTCTTTCAATTTGGACCAGTCTCATTTTTTTCTTTAAGGGGGACATGAAAGTCAAAACCTCATACTATTGCACACAAATGAAGAATGAACATGGGTAGCCAGTCTAACTTGTCCTGCCATCATACGTCTAGATAAATGGGGGCATATCAGTCCTATTTGTGTTATATCTTAAAAACTTTCCGCAAACCCTATATTGTTGGTACTCATTAGAATCGTCTTGAAGATACGATTGTAATGAGTGCCAACAATATAGGGTTCAAAGTTGAAATAAAAAAAAACAGCAAGTGAAAAATGCCTCTTTTCACAAGATATGCTGCCATGAATGAATGATGAACTATAATACATAACGTAATGGTAAAAACACTCAGGTTGTTGGTCGAGGCTTCAGTATAAGTTTTCCTGTCTGAAAATAAAAAAAAAATAAGATAAGATATTGTTACAACCATTTTCCTGGTCCATCCTATTTGCATCCCACAACATAAAACAAATGGTCATTATAACATTAAAGAAATACTTTCATTTGTGATTAGGAATCATTCTAAGCATTAGTCACAAGGACTAAAAGATCTATTTTTTTTTAGATGGTCTCTTAGGAGCCTGTATAGAATGAATTAATATGTATTCAGATACAAAAGTGTTGCAATGGTTTTGAATTCAATCACATATTGTCTGAAAAAACTTTAAATTGACATATTTTGAATCAGTTGTGCATTTGGTAATTATTTCTGTTTAAATATTATAATGCAAAAACTGTATTTTTACAGCAACATTTTATTTTGAGTTGCAAATTGTCTCAAATATGAACAAGCACCTTAATGCCTTAGAAGAAACTAACTAAGTTTACTCACATCGTCACACGACATATTATAATCAGCTAAAACCTGCCGACCCCGTGCTGCAATTCTGTTAACTGTTAAGGCACAAACAAACACTATTACTGCAACAAAGTTATTTAATTATTTAGCTATCAACATTCATCAGTCTGCATCTAATTATCCAAATCAGTCTGCATCTCAAAGCCCTAGCCTAGTACTGGTGGATCTAGTAAAGCTGTTACATAACTGAAAAGTTGTTGATACGGTCTCAAACACCATGCAAACACATGTATCTCATAAATGGTTTGATTTATCAATTTAATTACCCGAAATGCATCAGGACTAAATTATTTTAATTGATTGGTCAATTTACCAGTGTTGCCTTACATATGCAAGTCACTAAGAGTTACATCTAAATTTGTCTAACATTTTGTTTTATTTCCAAACCATAAGCAAACATGACCTTAACCCTTAGAATGCTGGGCAATTTTCTAAAAATAGATTTCTGTGTTGTCTGCTTTCCAAACCCTTGAATATCTGCTTAATTTCGATTGAGGAAAGATACTTAGAGTAGCAAACAGGTAAGATCGAGATTGGGCAGTCAGGCCCCACCTCCAGAAGAGAATTAATTGATGACCTGATCAACAAATAAACTAGGAGACGATCTTTATAAGCTTAACTTTCAATCAAATCCTTTTCATCTGTTTATTTATAAATGTAAATCTATGTACAAATATATATGAAATGATGAATAAAATATGTTTTAACTAAATTAACTAGATAGTGAGTTTGAGTGTAATTATAACAAAAGGATACATGGAGGGTGCTACAACTCTCTTGTGTATACCACATAAAAATAAGGTCATCAGAGATAGACAACTGACTGTGAAGAATGGGTGGTTCATCAGGGACTGTGTAAACGAAACCTGAAACATAAATAAAACATAAATTATTATTCAACTTGGCCCATTCCCCCCATATGAGAATTAACAACTGGCAGACGATTAAAAAGACTACAACTCATTACAGTGAAGCCTCGTTTATCAGGACCCCAATTATCCGGATGTCTCGCAATCCGAATGCAATTGTAAGGGAACGGAATTATTTGACCAGTTTGTTGCAGACAACTTTTGAAAACATTGTGGGTAAAGGAGAAATTGCTCGTGATGAACAATTTCTCCTTTTCGCACATTGTTTTCTGCCATATCAGAAGATTATTTTTGAATTTCATCACGTTTTGAAATGTCGTCTGCAAACTTTTTCAATTTGGGACGGTCGACAATTTGGCGTTTGCTAAAGGGTTATAAGTATACATGCGCGTACAGACTGTTTATGTCTTAATGTGTATAAGAACATGCTCTGCTTCATTCATTCGGACATTTTGTTGGGAACGGACGTGTTCGGATTAACGAGGCATCACTGTATTGAGTTTTGTGATAGATATTCACGTTTTATGAATAACCAATCTCCTAAAATAAGAATTTAAAGGCCCATAAAAGGAGATTAATGCTATATCAAAATATATCATTTGGTAAACTTTTGGACAGATTCAAATAGTTATCACCAGAAAACACCTTCAGCACAACTTAAATGTGAAAGTTAACCACAAATAGCCCAGATTAGCAAGTTTTATAATTTAGATTTCCTGATTCTTCACCTCTGACCTTGACAGTTGATGCACACATTTTTGAACTGACCAATCAGATTTCATTATTTTGAATATGTAAACAAACAGGTTGTTGATAAACATGATTGAATTGGAGACAACTATATTTCAAGCACAAATAACTTATTTTAAATGAGTCTGTTTAATAGGGTCTCAATGCATTCCTAAACTAATTTTCATTACTTTTATGAACATGATAAAAGAACTCCATATATATTTATTCAGTAATTTATTTGTACTCCTCTCCTTTGATGTGCCTTTCTGAATTACCTGTTAAATTAACAACATATTCTGAATTACCTTTGATGTTAACAACATATTCTTAATTACCTGTGATGTTAACAACATATTTTGAATTACCTGTGATGTTAACAACATATTTTGAATTACCTGTGATGATAGGAACATATTTTGAATTACCTGTGATGTAAACAACATATTTTGAATTACCTTTGATGATAGCAACACATTTTGAATTACCTGTGATGTTAACAACATATTTTGAATTACCTGTGATGTTAACAACATATTTTGAATTACCTGTGATGATAGCAACACATTTTGAATTACCTGTGATGTTAACAACATATTTTGAATTACCTGTGATGTAAACAACATACTTTGAATTACCTGTGATGTTAATAACATATTTTGAATTACCTGTGATGTTTATAACATATTTTGAATTACCTATGAAGTTATTTCAACATATTTTGAATTACCTGTGAAGTTTCTGGGTCACACAACCATGTCCAAGCCACAACAGCTGTACACATTGATATGAAGATCAACACAACTGAAAAATAGATATCTTTATTTAAAACATGTTATTTATAATACCTCACTCAGGTTTCATTAAAGTACGAGCCAGGGGCCGGAGATTTTCCCCTGTTACTTTGACCAGAAACCCCGGCTTCTTTGCTCAAATTTATGATAAATCTAGTGATGAGGTCCCCAAAACCCCGCCTTCTTTTGCAAATCACCCTCCTACAACAAATATAAATGAAACCCCTGTCACACTACTGCATCACTCAAAATCCTCTTTAGAAATCACTGTGGCAATAGATAAAATGTTCCCCGAGACCAGTTTAGCTTTTTTCCACAATGGTTTCAACCCAATACCACAAAACGCAACCTTTTTTCTAGCTATTTATCGTTTTGTCAGTTGCTTTGAATTGGGGGTGTTAATAACTTCCCATTCGGGTAATGGGTTGAATGTACATTCAGTCTTACTCTTCTTCTGAGATTAAATCATCTTCTGCAATCTGTTTCCACTCAAAGGTATAAGGTAAATGCTTTGTTTATCAAAGTGTAGCCCCTAGTGAAAGGGCCAGCCAGTTTGGCTAATTATGGTATAATGAATGATAATTGAGAGTACTGATGAAAAAATGCATAAATGGTTTATAAGCAATGAAATGGTTTATATGACAAATAGTTATTTGTCTGATAAATTATAATATACATAATTAGGCCAGGAAAAGGGAACATATCATAAGTGCTTTGCATGGCTTGCTTTTAATCTATTAAATAAGTTCTTAGGTTTTAGTAATCATTATAGTTGCCTCCATAATACAATTGTATGGAGTATCCGTAATGAGGGTTCAATGTCAGGGCTTTTTTGCGTAATATAATATGGGCTTATAAAAGGCAATTTCTTTAAATCCTACAGTTTTCCCAAAAATTCAAAGTCACGCCAGCTGTTGGGTTTCCCTTTTCAATATATTCAGGGACAGAAGTTACCAAAAGTAACAGGCCTGGGCCTCTTCCCAATTCAAGGAAAACCAGCCCTAAAAGTAGAAATTAAAGAGCTGGTGAGGATACCATATTTTGTGAAAATTGTACGATTTTTAAGAAATTCCAAAATGGGAAGACCTGTGCCTTTTATAGGCCATTGTTATAAAGTGTGAAAAAGCCCTGAAGTGTTGAAACAAAAGATTTAAAAAAGAATAGAAATAAGAATACTTCTCCAAAATCTGGCAGCTGGTTGTAACTTGTCAATAACCTCAGTCAGTCTTCTCTCAAAGGCCTTTAGGTCTGAAATTAATACAAATAACATCACATTAAACGTTACATCTAGAACAACGAAATTTGTTTATTTATTCATTTGTATGGGTTTTAATACCATGTCAACATTTTTTCAGTTATGTTACAGCTTCCCTGGATCCTTCAGTACTAGGCTAGGGCTCTAAAGTGACTAACCAAAGGACTCTCCAATAAAACCAACCTTACAACTTTTCATAAGACTGAAATTAATTTAAATAACATAACACCTTGTTGAGATACAAACTGCACCTATCTTCAGCCAACTGCACCATACCTGCAGCCAACTGCACTTTCTGTCACTTACCACTCAAGAAAATTCCTCAGTTCACAAACAATAACCTCAATGTATCGTCTGTCTTACTTTCATTAAGCCATAAGACACTGAAATAGTCTACCGGATGACATGGTCACCGCTGATATTAAGAACAACAACAACTTTACTTAAATACTTTATCCGTGTAGGGTCTAAAGTCATGTAACCTCTAACAGCCGTTTGACACCAAAGTTTTGCACAAATAGGCTGCATCTCCCACAAATCTGTCTAGCTGATTTTTGAAGCTGTCGTAGAGCCACTGCTTTAATGACATATTCTGGCAGTCCATCCAATCTGTTATCACCCTCTGTGAGAAAAATTCTTCCATATATCTTTTCTTGCTGCTTTCTTCTTCAGCTTGATTGAATTGTCAAGACTTAGTAGTTGTTCATTCTCACATTTATTGAAGGTTTTATACGACGTCCCTTCTTTGTTGTTTAATAACTTGTACTTGAATATAACTTATTTTATGGCAGGGTTGTCACTAAGAGGCGGCTGCAGGTCAATTTGACAGGTTCAAATTACTTTTTGGTCAGCTTGAATAACAAAAAATATGATAGGTTGTCATAAGTAACACCTATTTTTTGTTGGGTGATTGCCTTCTCAAATCCAAAGTCGACCTCTTACTGCAAAATTAATGACAACCCTGCTAAGGTACAGTCAACTTGACAGTTCAGGATCAATAACAGATAGAACATTGTTTTTTCTTGTATTAAGCCATTTACTGTAGAAATCAACATATGAATTTAACGAAAAAATCTTCCTCTGTCTATTTACACCATTGATTTGCCGCTTTTATTTACCATTTTTCAGTTTTTAAAGAAAACAATATCGGGGTCATCGAGACAGTTTCGGATCAAATGTGGCAGTTCCGAATCATGTTAATTGTCTTATCATTTATTATAAAAAGGGTTAACTTCACAAAAAGACAATCAAAACAGAAAAAATATCACCATTTAAAACTTAGTTTTCATCAAACATATGCCTATATAACTATTGTACTATCAAGACTATTCCATTCACTGATCACACGATGAGAAAAGAAGTTTTTTCGAATGCTTCTTGTGGCTCTTGTTTACAAAATTCAATGTCCAAGAGTTCGAGCCCAACTGACACCTCTGGTTTCGTGGGAGTGACCTTTGGAGCCCTAGCCTAATATATCTTTATTAGGGAGAGTCGTAGGAAATACAGGTTTATGCCTTTATCAAGTACCAAAACCGTAAACGAAATGAATTTATAATGAAAGTGTTTTCAACCCAGGCAGTCCACTCCGCGAGCTAAGCTCAGAGACGGGTTTTACCCTTTTGTCTGACCTTGTACACAGAATGAGACTCTTCTATGCTTGTAAATATACTAAAGTAAATTATACAGTGGATAAGAAAATAAATATTTACCTTCGGTTTGCTCGAGAGACATTTCAATGATGTTTGTTGACTTTTTTCGCCAAAATAACAGTTGGTTCCCACATGAAGACTTGGGCAGGGAACTAAACCGAAGGTTGTTAAAATGCGGATTCTATATTAAGAGACGTTGAATTTCAATAGACTACAGCGTACAGGTGTATCAAACTTTGCGTAACCGCTACAGATTCATTCTCACATTAAATTATAAGATAATTGTATTGAATAATAAATTATATTCTTATATTATTGCATTTGAAACTTAAAGAACCGATT
Source organism: Cerastoderma edule (assembly GCA_947846245.1). Lineage (NCBI taxonomy): Eukaryota > Metazoa > Mollusca > Bivalvia > Cardiida > Cardiidae > Cerastoderma > Cerastoderma edule. The sequence goes on along the minus strand of OX401410.1, from coordinate 13,721,164 downwards.
TTGATCCGCATTATGAACAATTTTGGAGGTATTATAATGAAACAATATCCACTTTGTAAACATATTGGCACCTCGTTTGGTTCAAATTTGTTCTAACCAGTAAACCTCAAGAAAAGAATTCGTTACATAAACCGATTGAAAATGTTTATGGTTAAATGAAATGGAAACTATAACCCTTAGAATGCGGGGTGATTTTCCGGAAATAGATTTTTGTGTCGATTGCTTTCCAAAATAATTAATATCTGCTTAATTTTGATGAAGAAAGATAAATACTCAGAGTAGCAAAACATATCAGATCACATGCCAGCCGCCAATCTAGCCTGGGTCCAACCTGTTTGCATAAGAATGAAGTCGGTTTCAGCACTTTGTGGATTAAATATAGACAGCCATGATGATATGACCAATCAATCTGAACTCGTCGGGGATCATGTCTTGTGACTGATACATGGGGGACCAACGCGTCGTGGGAGATTTCTTTTAACCCTTTCCCAATCAACACACACATTTTCGACTGTCCAAAATTGAAAGAGTTTGCAGACGACATTTCAAAATGTGATGAAATTGGAAAATAACCTTCTGTTAGGGCAGAAAACGAGCTATTTCTCCTTTTCCCACAATGTTTTCTAAAGTCATCTGCAACAAAGTGGTCAAATGTCGTTATTGTTTGGGAAAGGGTTAAAAGGGACTTACTCAGAGACTTGTGCTCTGGGTATCATAACCTTTAAAAAATGATATTGAAATCCAGCGATTTCGTTAGATAGTATAAAGTAAGCCCTCACGCCTGCCAGTGCTTCTATGGGAATGCCGGTTTATAAATGTCCACAGAAATTAACTTGAATATCCTGAGAGACTAAGAAGATTAAAACTACCGACCTTATCCTATAGAAGATGTAGAGATGACATGATAGAAGCATACACATTTATACATAAATTATATGATACTGGGGATACAAACTTATTAAAACTTTTGGATAATTGCTCACTCAGACACAGTCAAAGAAGAAATTGTCTTCAAATTTTTCCACAACATTGTGCATCTAATGTAAGAAAGAACTCCTTTACAATAAGAATTTGGAGAGTGTGGAACAGCCTTCCCGAGGAGGTTGTTTCAGCGCCATCAATTAATTCATTCAAGAACAGACTAGATAAACACTGGCGCCAACAGGAGGTCCTGTATGATAATCATAGGGCAGAAATAAAAATTAACGGAACCAGAGAACATAATACATGTAGGATAAATACAATTAATGAAAATAACGAGCCTGGCGAAGAGGACCCTAGAGGACCTGTGCTGGGAACCAACCCTAAGTAAGTAAGTAATTACTGTTCGTGCATCTAGCTAACGTCACATGACAAAAGCAGCTTAACATTTCCGAAGACCCACATGGCAATGGTATCTTAAATAGCATATCGTATTCGTGGTTTAGCTCGTTGTTTAGGAAGAAAACCATTTTGATTTGTCTACAATATATCTGCAATACAAATGTTCTATGGTTCTTCGAAATGTCGACGTTAGATAAAAGGCAATCTTCACGTTGAATTATTTTGACTATAAAAGCCCGTTTCTAGTACCTATAGCATCTCAGCCAATAGTTTGAGTTGCTGGAAGGCTGGAAGACTTTTTGCTTTTCTTTTAAAAAAAATCTAGTAGGCCCAACTGGTGTTTCCAGTAAAACTGTTACAAAACAGATACATTTCGGCACGGCAATGACGAAGAGGACCCATATGGGACCTGTGTCAGTAACTTTGGTACTGTAGCTATAAATCTGATCTTTCTGTAAGAAACATACATATTGATGAACATATCTAATTCCTTTCTACATTCCGTGTATGTTCTATTCCGAGAGAGGTACAGAATAACAGTTATCTACCTTGTCTCTGATTCTGAGGACAACAATATGCGTCAAGCGAAGGTAGTTCCATGATTAGTTTTCGACGAACACTAAAAACATTGAAATCGTTTGAATAATTAATGTGTTTGTTTGTTTGTTTGTTTGTTTTTTATGAAAATACATTTTCGATAGAATGACAGTACCTTTTCCCTTAAATTGGAAAGATGCCTAATCCTGTAGATTTTAAGGAAGTCGTATCGATGAAATTGCTGAATCGTGAAAAGAAAAATAATTGCCTTTAAGATTTATGGAAAACTGCATGATTTTAAAGACGTTTCCAAATTGTGAAGGTGTCATTTATGGACCACTGTTACATAACGAGAAAAAGCCATTCGATGAAAGGATGCCGTTTTTCTTTTCAAAAGCTATTTCATCCTATGGTGAGTGTTTGAAATACTAGTCATAGTTCAGAACACATTAGGATAGCTCAGACAATTGTTAAGATTAGTTAAACCTTTTATTTTACATCGATTGTGAAACATAATCTTACCATTTCGATTAATCACTCTCCATTCTGCTTCCAAGATACTTAACAAGTACTCGCGCCGAATGAGGATTTATGAAATGTCGCAAGGCGGAAACCACCACGCACGGGATTCGAACACGGGACCCTCGTGTCGGGAGGCCAACGCTCTGTCCCAGACCACTGTCCTCCACAATCGGTATAATGATAAATGAAACAAAATTTGATACAATACTGTTTCGTTGGAAAATTATTAAAATTACCATGTAAATCACCCATTTTAATGCCAAATATATATAGGGGCATAGAATTAGTTGTGAAGAATCTGGCATCGGTACATCAATATTTTCTCTTAGTAATTAAACCCGATTTGCTTGTTTATATTGGGTTTAACACCGCGTCAACATTTATCTAGTTACACTACAGCTTTTCTAAATACGCCAGTACTCGGGTTAGTATTCTGTAGTGCCTTACCAAAGGATGCTGCCACAAGTCCAGATGTGCTAACGGAGTTCGTACCAGGGACCCCAAGTTCATAGACCACAGCATTTTCCCACTGAACCACACAGGATCAACTCGAGCTCTGTTGTAAAGCATTGCTCTATGTATTGATATGACAGAACATTGGAGGGCGGTGGTCTAAGGAAAGGGTGCTGGTTTCAGGACACGAGGGTCATGGGGTCGTATCCTATGCTTAGCGGGATCTGTCTTTCGACCTTTCATTAATCCAAATCCGGCGCTAATATTGGTTATGTATCCAGGAATCAGAATCTATGTTGTAAGGACATGTTTCACAATCGTTGTTGAATAAATAAGATTAATCTTTAGGTATTTACAGTCTAAAATTCAGTTCCAGAATTACTCTTGATATTGATGTTGGGAGAATGGTAAGTTGTCTCCCTTTCCACGACAACATAGAGTAACAAGAACTCGTTTGATTGTTAAGAATATTATTTTAATAATGAACTATTTGTTGCGTTCGATGAGGGCTGGGGGAATTATTCAAGAAGCCGTCCTTCAAAATAAAGCACGTGTATTTATTTTGTCTTCCAATGTTTCAGCATCTCATCTTCTTCTCGTAAGGGAAGCAACTCCTTGATGGTCAAAGAGTAGCTCGGAGGCCTGCATACCCACATTAGGCCTAGTTCGCGGTATGCGAACGGGCCAGGCTCCAAGCTAGTCAAAGAGATAATCCATACTGAAATAACTCATACCTCAAGTTTTGATTACCTCCCTTTCACACTTTTAACTCATGTTAGCACGGAATGACGATGTGCACAACATCAATTATGGGTATCCTTCTTTTATCAATTTGAAAGTAAATGTTCCCGGGCCATAACACGACACATTTATACAAAAGACAAGCCATAAGAGTATTCAACCCTTTACCAAACGCCAAATTCTCGACTGTCCCAAATCGAAACAGTTTGCAGGCGACATTTCTCATTGTGTTGAAAATGAAAAATAAACTTCTGATAAAGCAAAAAACATCGTTAAGAGCAGTTTCTATTAACCAACAATGTTTTCTAGAATCGTCTGCAACAAACTGGTCAAATGACCTCATTGTCTAGTTATGGGTTAATGTGTTAATGGGCCGGTGGCCTAAGCTCTCCAAATGAAATGCCAATGTCTCTATGTCATCTAAGAGGACCGGTGACATAAGTACTCAGAACAAAATGTTTATAACACCATATCATCTAGAACAACGATGTGTCATGGGTCAGAGAGCGAACGTTAATATGGCGCGGGGTAAGCGGAGAGTCTCGGATATTCTCGATTCGCCTCAACCAGTCGGTGGACGCAGGGTTGGACGCGGACGAGTTGTTGGTGGTGAGGCTGATCCCGCTCTCCCCCGAGTTGGGTCTGTACGTCTGATCGGCTGGGGGTCTGTGCGTCTGATTGGCTGGTTCGGGGCTGATAGGGACCTTCGTCTCCATAGGTCGGGTTGGTCTCGGGTGGTTAACTGGCGAATTAAAGGATAATGATTTATAATGAGAGAAAAATACTTAAATCATACTTGCAGTTATTTACTCTTAAATTGTGAAAGTTCTCGACTAATTAGAAAATAACTTAAGAATACGTTAAATTCCCCTTTACAATGTAATTGAGACTGTAACACGGGATGCTTTTAAAAGAGTGGATACTTTAATGTGTGTTTACAATTAGCAATTAAAAGAGGTCAGTCGAGAAACGTTGGGAACCAATAAAACTCGAGAGATTCTCCAATTCGAATATTCACTTTGTTGGTGATAGATAAATTACAGTATTTTCATGTGTTTTACGTGATTTTTCTAACCAGATGATCGCCACTCATTAATCCGAGCACTCCTTACTATCTTTGATGTTACTCGAATGTAAACAAAGACGTTAAATTGGTGGGCACCAACTTTGTGAGAATAACGCTTTGAAAAGTAGCTAATACATAGTGCAGGCGTTATATCGTCATGATCCTTTGGCTTTTCGCTTCACTATGTTCTATTATAATTGATAACTCATATTACCCAGTTTTTCAGTTTTTATGGGCGCTAGTATCCTCGGAGTTCAACCTCTCAAACAAAACCATAAAGTAATAACGATCAGTTTTAATTGTGAAGTCGAATCTGGTTTCATACCTTTCAAATGTCCAACGATTAATCTTCATGTAACAAAGAGGTTTTCTTTAAACGTAAGTCAATCTTTTTTTTTTTTCAATTCTTGTAGATGATTAGATACAAACAATTACCAATATATTTATCCTTACCGAATCTTGGTGAACTAGCCCTGAAATAAGAAAGATATAATTAAGTTCAATTATGGTACATACTTTAATTGAGCTTCTACGAAAATCATACTATAAATTTTTATCAAAATAAAATCTGGTTTTGTTAACGGTGCCATTATAGATTAAAGGCTATGAGCCATTCGTGATAGAAAATAACATTGTGTAATATTGAATATAGTTCTCAATGACAGTTTGTCAACCAAGATGCATGAATGAGACACCATCAATGAATCCAACGTATATTATACGAGTTCTTAGAATCAACCCTTACAGTGCTGGAACTAAACTCATGCTTATGCAAACAGGTTAGATCCAGGCCAGCCGCCAAGTGAATTTGCGGCTGGTCTGTGATATAACCTGTTCGTTACTCTTAGTATCTTGCTTCATTAAAATAAAGCAGAAATTAAAGGTTTTGGAAAGCAGAAGACACACAAATCTATTTTTAGAAAAGTACCTAGCATTCTGTGGGTAAATGGAACTTCATATGTACCTAGTTGTATTGTTCAGACGAAGGTTCCTTAATACTCACGGTTTTATTGTTCAGATAAAATCTTAATACACACGTTTTATTGTTCAGACAAAACCTTAATACACACGTTTTATTGTTCAGACAAAACCTTAATACACATGTTTTATTGTTCAGACAAAACCTTAATACTTATATTTTATTGTTCAGACACAATCTACTTAAGACTCACGTTTTATCGTTCAGAACATTTTTTAATACTTACGTTTTATTGTTCAGGCAAAACTTCCACACAAACAGACCAGTCAGAACGGCAAGTCCCGCAAAGAGCAACGCCGATATGATGAGAAACACGATGTTTCCGGTGTCAGAGAAGAAGCTTCCGTCTTTCGATGACGTCACAGATGACGAGGCAGCCGCTGCAGGTGTCGGCGCCACTGTAGTTGACGAGACGGTGACAGTAAGAGACGCGGTATCTGATTGGCTGGGAGTACCGCCATCTGTCGCTGTTATCGTTAGGCTGTAAATCGTCCCGGCAGCGTCTCCTGATAAATCAGCCTGTTATATGTTAATTAAAACAATGTTTATTGTATATTGATACGTTACAGATAACGTATAATCGAACTTTAACGTTTTATGCAATATCAATCTTTGTAAATATATGGTTTTATAATAGAATATTTCGTTTGTGTTAGATCTATCCTTGGTATTTGATGTGCGCTCATGGTTTTTCAACATTAATGCATTTATGTTACATTTTCTTCATCAAAGGTGGAATACCTTAATTAAAAAAACGGATAAATTCTAATTTGTCCATGTACCGTATTATATAGATTTCCACTCGCGTCAATATTGAAGTGTGTTGTTGCTGAGAGACTGTAGGCGATGTCTTTGTTCGGAGAGGTCCGATCCCCATCAGTGGCGCCAGCTGTTAACAGGGTTCCGAACCCGGAATGTCCTGTTATAAAGGAAATATTTCAGAAATAATAAAAAATGTAAATGTAGTGTCTATAGTCTCATACATAGTTTCCGTTATAGCTCTTATCATTGTGTTATATCGAGAACATAAGGAACGGTAACTCTAGAAAGAGATTGCATCAAAGCATAAGTAAACGGTTGTTTGAGACTGATTTTCTCAGCATTCTAAGGATAATAGACAAGGGAGTTAGTCAAGAGAACTAAACATTACGCGTACCTGTAACAAGAGAGACGGAATAGCTCGTCTGTGAGAAGATCGGAGCGTTATCGTTGGCGTCTGTTATCGTCACACTCAAGGCGGACGTGGCCGTATTTCCCGCCGTATCCGCCGCCATTAGGTCACATGATATCGTGTACGAGTCAGCACCGGAAGTGTCGATGTCGTAGGCTGTTGCCATGGTGATTATACCGGTGGTGCCATGTATCGAGAGGTATCCCGAATCCGCGTTGCAGTTCAGGGTCAATGTCACGGTTTGACCTTCCGGTTCCGTGACGACGATTCCGAGATCCGGAAGAGCCGTTCCTGACTGTAATAAATGATTTGGAATTATTTCTTCAAACATCTGTTGTAACACTTGAAGCATACTTGCGCTCATATACACTTAAAATGTGAAAGTTCTAAAACAATTGAAAATTAACATAAAAGTACTTTAAATTCCCGTTTACAAAGGAACCGAGGCTGTAACATGTTCACATGATGCTTTTAAAAGAGTGAAAACTAAAAGGTTTGTTTACAACCGAGAAACGTTGGGAATCAATATAACTCAAGAAATTCTCCATTTTGAATGTTCACATTGTTAAAATTGGATAAATGACAGTATCTTTATGTGTTTATGTGATATTTCTAACCAGGTAATCGCCACTCATTAATCCGAGCGTTCCTTGCTATTTTAGATGTTGCTCGAATGCAAACAATGAAGTTAAATTGGTGAGCGCCAAATTTGTAAAAATTGCACTTTGAAAAAAGATGGTAAATAGTACAGGCGTTATATTGTCAAGATCCTGTGTTTTTTCCCTATGTTTCAACATATTCTATCATAATTTACAACTTATACTACCCAGTTATGCAGTTTTTCTGAGCGCTAGTATGCTTTTAAGCAATCAAATCTGTTATAGGGTATTCAATTTAGCCAAATGTAGGACTCAACCTAGACAAAATTGAAAAATAATCTACTAGGTCGATTCTTATATTGAGTATCCTACACGGATTTAAAGGTATAGAAATTGAAGCTGGACTTTGGTTTAGTGACATTGATTGTTAATTTAATCTTTTTAACTTTCATTACTCCCGTACCACAAATGTCTGAGAGTTCTTCTCTCACTTGACGCAATTAGACACAATTCTTTTTCGTTGATTAGTGGTGGTATTTATATGTTTTACACCCATCAATTAGATCATTAACGCCTGTACCTATAGTTCAGTGGTTAAATTAAGGGGTCCTGAGTTCGACTTCCATTTGTGAAAAAGATAATTTTCTCCAGAACGTTCAATTGTATTAATTTTTCAATGTATTATATTCTTAAACGTAAATCAACGAGTCAACGAGAATACGATTGATATCAAAAGTTTATCACTTGAATTGGTTATTATCACGTAGAAAAAACTCGTTCTTCGAACTCGTTTTTTTTCAACCTGATAACAACCCATTCTCATGACATATTTTTTATATCAATGGAATGGAGTTGATAATCCTCTATATTTTGTTAAATGAAGATCTAAAGGTACTAACCGCCACTTCTGGAGTGCTAGCCAAGTAGGTCGACTGCTGAATGACAGGCGTCTCGTCCACGTTGGTGACCTGTATAGTAACCATGGCGACGTCCGATACGTTCTTGCCGTCGAATGCCGTGATGGTTGCGTTACACTCAGTTACCGTTAAGGTGTCGTAGTCAAACTGGGCAAGTGACGTCATCGATCCAGCTGGAAGATAAAAACAAAAATCTAGATGTACATTGTTATTGTCTAGTTTTTTTGGGTTTTTTTTTCTTGTTGTTGTGTTGTTGTTGTCCGTTTTTTTTTGTGTGTATTTTTTTTTGTTAGAAGCAATCAAACACCGTTGTTAGGATCTTACATGTACAACTTATACGGAGTACTTCCACATAGTGATACTATTTTTAGTATACTTGACTCTCGACTTCCGGTGCATATTTTTGCTAGTAAGAGATGACCTGGTAGAAAACTAACGAGTTTCATCTAAAGCCATACTAGCGCTCAATCACACTTCAATTGTGAACGTTCTAGAATATTGACAATTACCTTAAAAGTACTTAAACCCCCTTTTACAAAAGAACTGACACGGCAACATGTTCACATGATGCTTTTAAAAGAGTGAATACGGTAAGGTTTGTTTGCAATAACCGATAAAACAAAGCCTGTCAAGGAACGTCAGTCACAACATGTTTCAGCAGAGCATTGCCAGTTAACCTGTAGAGATGTCCCATTGCAATTGGCTATCCTTCTACATGTACCACATACAAAGTCTCGGCGGTTTTACTGATATTTCATTCAAAAAGGGGCTTGGTTTTACCATCAACAAATACAATACACAACGACAAATTAAATTGCCTCTTGTAAGTTAGAGCATCTTACCAAACCTCGATGGATTTACTAGTACATGTATTCCTTTCAAAATCGGGCTTGGCTTTACCATCAACAAACACAAATACACAACGACAAAACAAATGCCTCATATAAGTCAGACCATATTACCAAAACTCGATGGTTTTACTGATATATCATTCAAAAAGGGACTTGGCTTCTACCATCAACAAACATCAATACATAACGACAAAACAAAACGCCTCATGGAAATCAGACCATCTTGGCAAAACTTGATGGTTTTACTGATATTTCATACAAAAAGGGACTTGGCTTCTACCATCAACAAATACCATACACATCGACAAAACAAAATGCCTCATGCAAGTAAGGCAATCTTATCAAAACTCGATAGTTTTGTTAATATTTCATTTAGAAAGAGACATAGCAATACCATCAACAAACACAAAACATATCGGCAAAACAAAACGCCATCTTACTGCTGGTGTCCAGCGAAAACATCGTGCTGCACGTTGTAGGTGAGAAATTGACGTTAAATGTTGCTGTATCCCCGTTCCCGTCTGTGTACGACACTTGAAAAAGCTCGGTACCGGCCGCCTGATTCTCCAGGATTGTTTGGGTACCAGAAGGCACGTTTGTCAGCGCGGGTTTAATGTTGATATCTGTGGAATTAAAGGATATATATGTGTTACTTGTTACCTTACTTTTGGCGATAGCTGAAATGGTATCTTTACATCCTTTTGTTTAACCTATAGAGTGGAGGTTATTTTCTAAAAAAACGTTTTTTGTGTCGTTTGCTTTCCAAAACCTTCAATGTCTGCTTAATTCTGCCGAGGAAAGATACTCAGTGTAGCTAACAGGTTAGATCATAGGCCAGCCGCCAATTTACTTGTTCTTATTACTTATTACTTTCTTGTTTTTCATCGGATAACGCATATCATTGGGCCAGTCGGGAGCGGTTTCAACGATTACCAAGTTTCATCTGGATGGCCTAATAACCGAGATCACTCATGGAGGGTTTTGCGATATCTTGAACCGTAAATTGTAAAGGCAGGCCATGAATAATCTCTGTTATTAAGCCACCCAGAGGAAAAACTCTTCATACTGTTTATACTCTCAGAATTCGACTGACCCTAAAAGATGCGTTAACCAATGAAGAACAAGTAAGTAATAATGAGAAGAACATTTTTTTAAAATCCCGAAGCGAGGGATCGGCGGCCATTCTTTTTTTCAAATCTGACCACGTGGTCCCTTCCATTGAATAGACAAGCAAGCTGGGATGTAAGAAAACCCATACCTGATATGGTGACGGTGATAGTGGTGGAGTTGACGGTGGTATGTCCGTCGCTTGCGGAGATGATGAACGTGTAGGATCCTTGTGTGTGATACGTCATGTCTTCGGCCGTCTGTATAACGCCATCTGTGTAGGGGATATAAAGAAATCACGAGATATAATACAATCTTTATAGAGACAAACATATCAGCACAAATGACGCCATAAGTAGGGCGATAAACTTTTTATGTTAACCATGTGTGGGAGCTAAATATTTTCGAAAGCAAAATACGAAGTTACGTCATATGTATACAAGGCTAATGTCATATATAAGACGCTGCTGGCTATATAGAGAATAATCAACTCCTTTCGATTGATATCAAAAATATGTCACGAGAATGGGTTGTTATCAGGTTGAAAAAACGAGTTCGAAGAACGAGTTTTTTCTACCTGATAACAACCCATTCAAGTGACATATTTTTGATATCAATCGAAAGGAGTTGATTATTCTATTTATTATATTCCACTACATAAAATATATTTGCCAAATTATCTCCATAAACTCTAAATGAAAAATAAAATGGGAGGAGCGAAGCAGTTAACCGCGTCCATGACGTCATTTACGCGTATGGATACATTCATTATACACAATCTTTAGTGCCGTGTGCAAAAGCGCGGCCAAGACTTAAATGTGAAAATGGAGTGGAGGAAATGTGGATATTTTTGCTTATTTCGGAAGGATTATGGGATTATTAGACATCGGATTGTATTACATTGCAGGAATACGGATTGCTTGAGGATATATTACAATAGGTATCTTAATCGACACATCGTCTGTACTGGAGATCATGTTAATCAAAGACGGCAAGGCTGGAATATTCGCGAAAACGGATTACATTCACTTATGTTTTTTAAAGGAACGCATTGCTACAGCTGAAATTCTATCATTCATAAGGAAAGGTGATGGTGTAGTTGATCATCGTTATCTACATCCTTTTTGTTGAGCTCTGGAGCGAATTTCATTTGTAAGAACTTGTCTTGCAAGACAGCTAAGGCAGCGACGAAACAGAGGAAGATTAAGGGTTCATCAAACCTGAAAGTGGGTGGGGTACCTGTCAAAAAAGTTTTCCCGTTTTTAACAAAAAATATGTAATAAATGACAATTTTAGTATTTTCACCTTTTAGTATTATGAATCCCCATACCAAATGCGAATTTGCAAACTTGGCTTTTTAACAATAAGTTTGTTAATGAAAGATTTAAAATGTTTAAGAAAAGACATTCATTCATTACTTTGAAAACGTTTAGAGGAAATGTACTTGCATCAACAACACCGTACATGTTCGTGGAACAAAGTCTTAGAGTATAATGTAAATACATCAACGCATGTTTTCGAAATTCGTAATTTTCTGCACGCTTGTCACTGAAATCCTTCAAATCGCCATTTTTATTCTTCAATATCATGTAAACAAACATTCTATTGGTCATCATAAATTTTCTATGAGGTTTCAAAACAATCGGATTTTCATAATGAACACTTAAAATGTCTGTTGTTTACCTTGTGACATTCGATCGTTTTATAATTGCGTCTATGTTTTAATCTCTTCCATTTTTCTATCGCTGTCAAATGTTTTCTTTCGATAGGAATCCATTTTGAAATTACCACGAGAAGATATTGGCTCGTGCATTAATACAAAAGTTTTTCAAAATAGGGAATTGATACTCTTTCGATTGAAAAATACTTCCAAAATATTTAAGAATACTTATTAGAGAGTCAAATAAAATATTTACATATTTCTATCGTGTTTAATGGTCATATGCATAGGCACATATAGAACTACTTTTTATCTAATATCAGAACCGGAAGTTGATAAAACGGGCGGAAATAACATTAGAAAAGGAAGAAGGAAATTCTACATAGAGTTTCTAAGGAAATCATCTAAATGTGTCCGACCTACTGATTGCTTGGTAAGTAGAACTGTTTTATATTGAACAAATTATGTTTTATTAACAAAAGAATGAAATATCTTGGTTGATCAACCCACCGATTGTCTGGTTTTACAGGTTGAACATTGGGTTTATCCATCTGACGTTTGTTTGTTTATAGTGTTGTCTCGTGCTTTAATGCACGGGGCGCACGATGTTCAGTTAGTTGGAAACTCGTGGTCTGAAATTACCTGTACGGTGGCCAACCTGGACATTTATTTGTGATATTTTGTGGTTTTATAGCTTTGTGCTGATTGGAATTTATTTGAAACGCCATTCCATGTTCAACTGTTGAATTTATAAACTGTGATAGTTGATAAAGAAACATAATGGGGAGAAAACAGGGAAAACGTAGGAGATTTGGTCAACCATGTGGAAGGCACAGTAGATCTCGGATTCTTAATGAAAAAAAACAAACTCTTAAACAGGAAGAAAAGATGAAACTGTTCAAGACTGATCGAAAGAAGTATGTTCCATACCAAATAGTAAAGAGACAGCAGTGTCAAAAAGGGAAACTTGTAACAAAGATTACTGTTAGGAGAATTCCCATTGTTAGAGATGTAAAAACAAAGCTCCTCCAGCTAGGGAACACGTCATTGAAGTTCAAAATGAAAAATGCTGAGAAATTGGATGGATACAGAATAATAAACCTGGACAACTTGAAAAACTATATTAGTGAATTGACAATGCACGCTTGTTTTTGTGAAAAAGCACAAGCATTCACATCAGAAGGGAAACCACCATTAGTGCTGCAGTCAGAAATCAAAAGAAATGGTCTTTTCAGTGTCCTGCAAGGAAAATGCAATGGATGTAATAAGATTTACAAAATGGAAACTAGCCCCAAACAACCAAATGGACTCATAGACATAAATGTACGTGCTGTGTGGGGAAGTGTTTCAAGTGGTGGCGGATCTGCCAGCTTAAACGAGGTCTTGTCATCAATGAATGTACCTATGATAAATGAAAATATGTTCACCTCTCTAGAGAATACAATAGGAAAATGGTGGCATGAATCTCTAATGTTGGAAATACGAAAGGCAGCCGCCGAAGAAAAAAGAATTGCTGTTGAGAAAGATAGTTTTAGCAATGGAATACCTGCGATAACCGTCATATGTGATGGAGGTTGGTCTAAAAGAACACACAAACATTCATATAATGCAGCAGGAGGTGTCGCGGTTATTTTTGGAGCAGCAACTCAAAAACTCCTTCATATTGGAGTCCGGAACAAGTATTGTTTAATGTGTCGACGCTGTGAAAATTCAACTGCAGAACCAGTTCCACATAACTGCCACAAAAACTGGACAGAAAGTTCCCAGGCTATGGAGTCCGACATTATATTAGAAGGATTTTTAAAGGCTGAATCCGAGCATGGTCTGAGGTATACCAAAATCATTGCTGATGGTGACAGTTCGGTGTTTTCAACTTTACAGGAGAAGGTACCAATTTGGGGTAAAGACATAACAAAATTAGAATGTGCCAACCATTCATGCAAGTGTTTAAGGTCTAACTTAGAAAAACTTGTAAGTGAAAAACCTCAGTATAAAGGAAAGGGTAAATTGACACGACTGTTACGTGTGAGGCTGACAACTGCTATTCGTTGTGCCATTAAAATGAGAACCAAGACCAATGACGCTGCAAAACTACGGCATGACATTATTAATTCAATTTATCATGTGTTTGGTTTTCACGCTAGGTGTAGTGACTTTTGCAAAAAGCGCAAGGTTGTAAATCCTGAAAATGTTGATGAAACAGAGGGAAGTATTGATGCAGAAACTTTTGACGATATTGTTGATGAACAACATGACTTCTGGAATATTCCTTCAGATAGCGAACTAGAATCGTCACGGATACCAGTGAAAAATCAAGTTCCTCTCGAAGAATTGAAGGAAATTATAAAAGATGTGCAAGTGTTTCTAAATAGACTTGCAAACAGATCCCATCGCCTTCTTGGCAACTTCACAACTAACCTTGCAGAAAGCTGGATGGCCATTAGAGCGAAATTTGACGGGGGAAAAGTAATAAATCGGTGCGGTCGTGGATCATGGGAAACGCGCTGTTATGGTGGAGCCCTGCGTAAAAACCTGGGAAGTGCATGGTCACCAATGACCTTCCAGACTGCAACAAATATGCCAGCTGGAGAATTCTTTTACAAGGGGGCAAAAAGGCAACTCCAGAAACTATTCAGTGCCAAAAGGTATAAAGAAAACCCTGAAAAGAAACTCTTACGCAACAAACGCAAGCTTTCAGACCTTGCTGTAGGGACATCTAAGAAAGCAAAGGAATCGTATGGCGCTAACTTAGATGATTCCGATGACATACAAGAAACAGATTCAGTGATTCATTTTGCCGTGCGTCCCGCGTCCCAGACGCACGTTTTTTCCTGGGGACGCATCATTCTCAAACATGTGCGTCCTCGGGACGCATTGTTTAAAAACTCCCGATTTTTACGATCGTCTGTAAATACCGAGTTCGATTCGTACAGATAAGAGAAACACATGTCAAGTTCAACACCGGTTTGAAAAGTAGAGCGGAAGTTACATTACTACATTCAGAATGCACTACGCGTATTTTGATTGGTTGAAATATATCCATTATCCAATTATTTACGGCGTTTTATTATCGTTCGTTGGACGGTTAATTTGAGGTCCCGGATGATAAACAGTGAAAATGCCACCCAAAAAAGTTTTAAAAACTGATCCTCAACAATGTAAGTTGACATCTTTCTTGAAAAACACCAGTTCCTCGGCCGAAGAACCCAAAACTGACACTCCCAGCGTAGACTACAATGACAATGTCGTGAATGATGTTTCGAAAGAAGTTTCCGAAAAGAAAAAAGATCGAAAATTTCAGACGAAGTGGCTCGGGCTCTACTCTTGGCTGCGCTATGTCCCGAGTGAGAAAAACGCGGAAGACTACATGTTTTGTTCTGTGTGTACTGACCACAACAAGGTAAATGGTATGACGAAATTAGCCAAAAATCAAAACTTTCAGCACTCCACTCTTACAAGACATGTCAGTTTGTCAGAACATAAGATGTGCATGGAAGCCCCATTACTTAGAGGAAACATGGCTCAGTGTCAGCTCAAACATGAATCAAGGGAAGATAAAGCCATGAAGGTGCTGCTTAAATGCATCCACTGGATCTCGTCAGAGAATTTACCATTAACAAAATTCAAGTCTCTGATAAATCTGCTGCATGATCTTGAGGTTCCTGATATATCAATATTGAAGCAAAATTCAATGAATTATGACTCTGAATTCACTGCTAGTGAAATGTTAGACAGTCTAGCACAGGTTGCCGAGACATCTGCTGTTCATACTGCAGGATGTGAGAGGGGTTTTTCTGTACAGAATAAGGTCTTGACCAAATTCAGGAACAGGTTAACTGTAGGGAAATAAGACAAACTTATGAGAGTGAAGTTGTGCAATTTTGCTCGGAATGAATTTGTGGAAAAAGCTCTCCCTGTTTGGAGAAAAAACAAGGCGAGAAGGCTATACACCTTAAATACAGTATGAGTGTTGTAACACTAAATCTGTATTGAAGGTGTAAACCTTTTGACTAAAGAAGAAATTGTCTTTTGTCACACTGTTTGAAAGGGCTAATTTTGACCAAAGAATTATAAACACTAGTCATCCAATTTATTAAAACTCTAGTCATTCCAAATTGTTAAAGATGTTAAATGTTCTCTGTTTAAGATGTTATATGCTTTTAAATTGTTTGTCATTAAAAGTAAAACAAATAAAGATTTTACTTGCTATAAAACTATTTCTGCTTTTAGCTGTACAATTGCATAAAAGAGCCCCTGGCTAAGACGTATCATGTTAAGTAGATTATCCATAACGAATTTACAAAGACACAATCTGGGACCCATTGTTTTCAGTTTGGACCCATTGTTTCAAAACATGTGAGTCCCAGGGACTCATTGATGTAGATTTCAAAATGAATCACTGCAGATTTACAACATTTATGTGACAAGTTTTTAAATACACACTTTTCAAAAACCACAGATGAAATAGGAAAATTACAGACAGATACTGTTGATCAGTCAAAATCAGAATTATGGAAGAAAGAGCGAAGAATTCGTTTGACCAGCTCCAATTTTGGAAAGATAGTTTTACGAAGACCAAATAATGTGTCCTCTGCCTTTGTACGGAATCAACTTTATTCAAACTTCTCAGGAAGTATGAACACTATTAAGGGCTTGACAGAGGAACATAACTCGATCATTGAATATAAGAATATCAAAGGAGATAACATTTCCATTGAGAAAGCTGGATTAAAAATATGTCAAGAATACCAGTTTCTTGGAGCATCAACCGATGGTATAGTGATTGAAAGAGATGGTGACCATGTTTTCAAAGGACTTATTGAAATAAAGAACTTCCTTCAGAATAATCACTACCTCATAAAAGATGCTGTTGATAAAGTACCTCAGTTCTGTTTGATGAAAGATTCTGGGGTGCTTAAATTGAAAACAACACATAACATTTATTACCAAATACAAGGACAATTAAATATTTTCAACATGGAATGGTGTGATTTTGTCCTGCGACGTACAAATCCATATGACATATTTATTCAGAGGATTCATAGAGACCACGATTTATGGAAAAACACCATGGTCCCAAAGTTGAAGGAATTTTATATGAAATTCCTTTTACCGGAACTTGTCTTTCCAAGATACGGCACTATTTCAGGCATAAGACAACCTCTCAGTCCATGGGTAAGATATCATAAATTTCATTGTAAAATGATATATTGTATATTGTACAAATAACACGTATATTAATACTATACTTGGTATGGCAAAAAAAAACATATAAATATAACATTATGATTATTCTTCTAAACAAATTTTATATAAACTAGGTTGGACCACTTAAACATGTTTTGTTGTTAACAAGCACTTCTACTCTTTGTCATAACTGTTTTGAAGCAATATTAATAAGCTACGGTATTATCATACATAAAAACTGGCATTTTTTTTTTCTTTTAAGATGAAATTGTAGGAAAATCCATTATTAGAACATATGGTATAATCACTCCCAGTCACTTGATCAAGAGTGTTGAATGTACATTGTGGTCAAATGCTGTTTCTAATGGGCTAAATTTTCAAAACAAATACATTGTACATAAAAGACAAAGTGTAATTTGATTGAGTGTTGTATTTTTGTCTTTACTAAACACATTTTAAATGGAAGAACAGACTACCTACCTAATACAAATGGAATATGCTGCCAAAATCATTTTGGAATATTTTGTTTGAGTATTATTCTTATATTTGACACTTACCTAGCCTGTATGCAACCCATGTATAACTTATGCATATTTTTTTCAGTACACTGGTATTCCTCCAAGTACGATAAAAGAAAAACAGAAGATCACCCCTGACCAAGCAACATCAATTCCTCCAAATCTTGATAGACCATCATCGCCTGTCCCATCAACCAGCCAGGTAGTGTTACACATTTTACTTGAGACTAAATATTGTACTATGAAATGGATAATTTATTTGGAGCCAAATATACCCGTCTCTTAATTGTTAACTCTGAAAAAACAATTGTAGCCAACCTGAATATCATTATTAAGCATAAAATTCACTGATCATTTCAATTTATTGTCTTAAAACATGGACACAGGAATGATTTGTTTCCTTTTTGATGATGGGGAAATGTGGAAATAGTTTACAGTATGTCAAGAGTGTTCATTAATCAAGGTTTGAGGAAAAATATATCATCTTCCATATAATTTTATATGAATAATTGTTTACAAACAAACAAACTTTTCTGTTTTCAAAGACTATAACACACATATTCAAAACTTTATTCTCAACAATTTTATTGTAGGTGCCCGACATTCCATTACAGTCCACATCTCGTTCTAGACGTACCACTACAACCAAGTTTATAGGGAGACGAATATTACATGAATGGCAGATCGATGAAAATACTACCGAAACTAAGTGGTACACAGGAATAGTAACAGATGTTGTTAGAGGTAAAAAAGCAGACTATTTTCATTTCATTTAACAAACATTATTTTATCCTAACGATAGAACCAGCTAAATTACAATATTATCACATTGTTTGTCTATACTTGTTATGATTGTTTGTAATAAATAGGTTTAATATTTATGGTATTTAGTACAAAGATTTAATTAGTTTTCATTTACATGTATAAAATTGTCAAAATGAAAAGAAAAAACTACAAACATTAACAAACAATCCCAACTAATTACAATTCATCTGATAACAGTTATTATCAGATTTTTTTTAAACCCCTTAACAATTTTGCTAAAGAATGCAATGTGTTGGCTCATTGCAATTATCTCATGGAGAGGGTTAAAAAAATAAAATATAAATTATTGCAATGACTATGTAATTCATGATGTTGCATGCTTAACACCCTGGTACACCCTCTTATTTGCAGTTCTGTATAATACAAATTTCTTTTCAAGAGCATTATTATGAATTTATGTTATAGGTAGGGATGGACACCCAGGGGCAATCTACAATGTACATTACAAGGAAGATGACACCTCTTATGAAATTGAGGACTTATTGACTGATTACCTTAAAGGATCTGTCAAATTTAAGGATTTGTAACCAGGTAATATATATTGCCTAATTGTATTTTCTTTATAAATATGACATTAACTGGGCTATTTTAGAAATGCAGTTTGTTTTAAATAGTAGTGGTGTAAATGCAGAGAACTTTCATACTTGTAACTTTTGGAAACTTATGTCATGTACAATAATAAAACTGAAATGATGTTGACACACTGTTAAACCCTATACATGTTTACATGTGTACTTTTTGAAAGTAACCATTTTGCATGCCAAAGCATTGATCATTTCAAACACACCCAAAAGAATACATCAATAAACTGCTAAGCATAACTATTGGCATTTCTTACACACCATACTTTTTTAAGGGTACTACTTTCATATAACATGTATATACAATAAGGACAATGAAATCACTTTGGAGATGCAGAATGAAATGGCTATCACTTTTTTATTACAAGGACTTTTTTGTTAATACTCTAAGATTTCATTCCTCAAACTATTATCTACATGGAATTTTTTTTTTTTCACAGAAAAGTGTGAGAAAGTGTTGTTTGATTGGCAACGAGGTGCCTTGTTATTGGGTAAGTTATTCATTGTTTTAATTGCAAATTTTGAGTTATAGGTGCTTGCAACACACTTTCATAGAGTTACTTTATCAAAGTGGTTAATATTTAGGCGAACAAAGTTAAAAAAACAGAGAAAATTAAAGAAACATTTTTGACAGGTACCCCACCCACTTTCAGGTTTGATGAACCCTTAACTTGTGAAATAAACTTTAGTAAACCTATTCTTAGGACAAACAACAAACGGCTTTCTTTTTTAATCATGAGTGTTTGGAGGAACACACACGGAAGGATACATGCACATGTGACGCCTGACAGGCGCTTCATAATGAATATACACAAACGGAGATAGCACATTGTGAAAAAAGCAAGACAACTCTAAAAGGTGTGATGGACCGACAGACAGACTGAAAAATTATAGCCAATTAACTGTCTGTCATGCTATGCAAACGACACTGAAAGACAATCAACATGGTTTTTTTTGTTTTTTTAATTTCATAACTTCAGTTCAATGAAAGTAATTTAATTTTTCCCTTTTTTTGAAGGATGAACCATAAACAAAACCATAAATATTAAATTGAAAATTGTAATTTCTTCACAGAATTAGTCACTGTCAGAGTCAATTGGTCGCAGCCTTTTATATTTTCTCTTTGGGCTTTCCTGGTTGATGTGGTTTCCTGCGCCATAGAAAGTGAATGTCCCTCCATGTATAATCGTTGTGCCTTGGAACATGGAATCCACATCCATCTTGCTGGTTGAGGATGTTTTGGCCGCTTGACTGTAGTTTAGAACATTTGGAGAATTTGGAGATGTTACAGTCGCTACTGGTTGGAGACATACGGACGTTGGTGGACAAGGAGCTGCTGGTACTGCTGGGAGACATATTGAAGTCGATGGATGAGGAGCCGTCAATGCCATGGCTATTTGCTTTTGTTGTTGATTGTTCATTCGAGAATAATTATTGATACTTCCGATATTTCGATGTCCACTTATCTGAATGGTTTGATTTGGGGGGAGACCAATGTCATTGCATTTTTGCAGTAAATGTTTTCTCACACTATGATTGGTTATTCTTTTCCCTGTTATATCTGAACAGTTCTCTTTCATCATTTTAACAAGTCCATAGATGTGATTTATTCCCATGGCACAGTTTTTGTACATGTATGAGCCTGGTTTTCTCGTAAATCCATGATTGATGGAAAGAAAGAAGGGACTTTCTGGCTCACAAGTTGGCCGCGCATCTCTGTATTTTTTGTAAGCCAGTACAGGACAGCGGTTCGGGTTTTCTTTGTTGTTGTATGCTTTCGGCTTAAATTTTCGCTGGTTTTTCGGATCACATCCTGTGCGAGTTTTTGTTTGCCTTTCTCGTGTGTGTTGGAGAAATTCGTCTCCGTCTTCGTCAGTCATGAGTTCTATATCCCCCCATTTCAGTTGATGTTGCTCCTTCCCCCCTCTCATTCCCATTACCAATGAAAAAGTAAGATGTAGAAGATTTATTAGCTGAACTGGAGTGTCCACACCTAGTTGTTTGCAATCAAATAGTTTATCGATGTCACTATCTGTCAGTTCGTCTGACTCTCGAGGTTTATTCCCCATTCCCAATGATTTCAGGTAAGCCATTTTGGCCTTGATTGCATTATTGGAGTGAGGGAACATTCCGTTTTTGTTGACTGATTGTGTGTAACCCTTCTGTCGTAGGAAACGCTCCAAACTGGACATAAAACCTCTTATGGTTGAAGGTTCATATTCCGATCCGTCGGACTTTTTTACAATTGTCAAAAAGTTACCAAAATAGGTATCAATCTCGCTTGGCATCATAAGGGTTATTTCCCTTTTATCTCCCTGTTCATTTATAAATTGTCTAAACAAATTCATATCATAGATGGTTTTCCTCTTTGTGTTCCCGTTCTCTTGATTTGCAATGAAATTAGCAATAGCTTCCGGGTCTATCATTTCAAACCTATTTTCTCTTTCTTTCATTCTTTCATTGGGAGCTGGACATCCAACATGTGGTAATTCATCAAACTCTGACTCTTGAAGAATCTTATCTATCTCTAGTTCAGACAGAGAACTCAAAAAGTCGGCCATCTTGAAATTCCAGGAATTGCAGACGACAAAATCATTTGGAATTTCTCTGTTTTTTCTTTCAGAAAAAATCAATGGAAAGGATGGAAAGGACCCAAAAGGAGAAAGATTTGAAGGCAATTTGAAATATTCTGTTAGTATTTGTTGCATTGTATATTGTACTTTTTGCACCAATGATTAACAGAAATGTAGCTTTTGCCTATTTCAACTTTAATAAAGAAACTCGGGATTACAAAGGAAAAATATGGAATTTCAAAGAATACACATCTTGAATAAAATTATGAAATGATGGATCTTTTCTACTAGTTGGATCATTATGGATGGAAATTACGTCATGGTTTCGATTGGAAAAGATGAGGAGATTCTTTAAAAGGATTGTTTGTGTTTTAATTGTGTCTGGTGCTAAACTGGAGGACAGCTATTAATATCATGTTTGGATTAATGTCACTGGAACTACCCATGATCAGCTCATAAAGGTAAGTTGATATTCAGTTTCTATTCGGTATACTTCTTTCCTATTTAATGATAAAGTAGTTGAATGAAAAACATTATCAAAACAATTCAGTTGAAAACCAACACAATATTATAATGATGTTGGGCTTTGCCCTTGCTAAGCAAGGAAATGGTTAAAAAGAAAGTAGTTCCGTCAAAACTCATATCATCACTAGTGATGATATGACTTTTTGATATCATCACTAGTGAAGATATTCACTGTGACAAAATTGAAAATTAATACACTGAGAAATCCCAGTATTTCACTGATAGGAATATAATAAATAATAATTATACACAGTAAAGGTCAAATAAATGTGTCTGAGAGCTTACCATTGCCGAGTGTAAATGACGACGTAACGGGATCTGTATACAATGTCAAGGTCATAGCATCGTTATCGGCGTCCGTCACAGTGGCGTTATAGATCACGGTAAAGGCCGGGGTGGCTGTGGCACTTATAGTTATTGTACCTGGAAATAAACGTAACGCATGGCTTTAACGGCAGTGCGTTTTGTACGCTCAAAGGCTGGCGCTTGGTTAGCAAGTTTTATATTTAGAACAGAACATATTTTCATTTATTCCTTGTGCATATTCCATCGACATAAAGCAAATTGTGATGGCTTGTGCCCTAATAAACACAATAATATACTTTTCTGTTTAATCGTGTATGGTTATATCGTAAAGATCCAGACATGAGGACTGTTTATTTTACCATCGAACGGTAGCAAAACTCCATCCAAACGAATACACATTTTTAACGACTTATGCCTTTACAGAAAGATAAAAATACTATTGTAATTAACTGTGTCCGGTCATACTTTGAAAGTCCGAGAATGTTGGCGGATTATTGGGGTCCACATGTACGGTCAGCGTCTCTGTTATGGAGTCCGTGCTGCTGGAACAGTTGATGACCAGTGTGTAGGAGGTGGTTACAGAATACTGAAGGTTCGCCGCGCTTTTTAGATAAACGCCGAAATCTGCAATGGATTGTCAATGTAGTTAATCAGGATACAAATGTAAATAGTTGATGACCAATGTGTAGGAGGTGGTTACGGAGTACTGAAGGTTCGCAGAGTTTTTCAGATAGACGCCGACATCTGCAATATATTGTCAAATGTGGTTACGGCGATGGACTTAGAACTCGGGGCTCCGGATTCAATCCCCACCGATACGTCTTTAGTACTGGTCAATCCAGGAGAATCGTATGAGTCACAGGCCCTGACCTTTATACTGTACCAAACAGTAAACGGTAAACGATACAATGACTCCATGTACATGTAAACATTGTTCAATGCGACAGAAGAAGGTAAAAATGTAACATAAGTGACAAAAGGGCGCGAGTCGATCTGGGATCTCAACATTTGTTGTCAAGGTTAAGAGGGAGTTCGTATTGTACGGAATGTTCGCTTCGCATTTCAAATAGACGCCGAAGTCTGCAAAAGCTTTTTTTGTATTTGAATATATGTAAATAGAAATAAATAAAAAAGTACAGGCTTTCATTAAAACAAAAACAAACAAAAAAACGTTACTTAAAATGAATTAATTCTAACTAAAAAGATTCATATACCAATCAAACATTTACCTGAGTAAGGGGATGCTTTGATCTCAAAAGGATTACCGGCCGCCCGGGTCGGACTGTAGGAAACGAACACACACGTGTACGAATCGGCTGGTGTCACAGTTATGTTGTGTACCAACGTCTCCACGGTAACCGTCTCGGATACTGACGCTGTCGCCGGAATGGTTGCTATGTCTATAGGCTAAAAGAAAAGTGTAATATCGGTACTAACATCTCCATGGTTACATTCTTGGTTATTGAGACCGTTGCGAGGAAGGATGCTACGTCTATAGGCTAAAAGAAAAGTGCTATAACGGTACCAACAGCTCCATGGTTACATTCTCGGATATTGAGACCATTTCGAGGAAGGTTGCTACGTCTATGGGCTAAACGAAATGTCTAATAACGGTACCAACATCTTTATGGTTACAATCTTGAATATTGAGACACTTGCGAGGATGGTTGCTATGTCTATAGGCTAAAAGAAATGTGTTACAATGGTACTAACATCTCCATGGTTACATTCTTGGATATTGAGACCATTTCGAGGAAGGTTGCTATGTCTATAGGCTAAAAGAAATGTGTTATAACGGTACCAACATCTCCATGGTAACAATCTTAAATATTGAGACCATTTCGATGAAGGTTGCTACGTCTATGGGCTAAACGAAATGTCTAATAACGGTACCAACATCTTTATGGTTACAATCTTGAATATTGAGACATTTGCGAGGATGGTTGCTATGTCTATAGGCTAAAAGAAATGTGTTATAATGGTACTAACATCTCCATGGTTACATTCTTGGATATTGAGACCATTTCGAGGAAGGTTGCTATGTCTATAGGCCAAAAGAAAAGTGCTATAACGGTACCAACATCTCCATGGTAACAATCTTAAATATTGAGACCATTTCGATGAAGGTTGTTACGTCTATGGGCTAAACGAAATGTCTAATAACGGTACCAACATCTTTATGGTTACAATCTTGAATATTGAGACACTTGCGAGGATGGTTGCTATGTCTATAGGCCAAAAGAAAAGTGCTATAACGGTACCAACATCTCCATGGTAACAATCTTAAATATTGAGACCATTTCGATGAAGGTTGCTACGTCTATGGGCTAAACGAAATGTGTAATAACGGTACCAACATCTCCATGGTAACAATCTTAAATATTGAGACCATTTCGATGAAGGTTGCTACGTCTATGGGCTAAACGAAATGTGTAATAACGGTACCAACATCTCCATGGTAACAATCTTGAATTTTGAGACCATTTCGATGAAGGTTGCTACGGATATGGGCTAAACGAAATGTCTAATAACGGTACCAACATCTTTATGGTTGCAATCTTGAATATTTAGACACTTGCGAGGATGGTTGCTATGTCTATAGGCTAAAAGCAATGTGTTACAATGGTACTAACATCTCCATGTTTACATTCTTGGATATTGAGATAATTACGAGGAAGGATGCTACGTCTATAGGCTAAAACAAAAAGTTTATAGTATGCGTGTATATGTTTCCGAGCTGATCATCTTAACCATTATAGTGCTGGAACCGTCTTGACGCATATGCAAAAATACCACCTCTTATTTTAAATTTCGCCCGTTGTTTACAAAATAAACCCGTTTGAACGTTCTGTAATATCTGAAATTCAAATGTTCCTTATCTTTGTACAGTTATGAACAGGGTTTAAAAGCTGTCAATTAACTAGTTCTATGTTGTTCACATATTGATCTTGTTATTTTTATTGTAAAATACACTTTGTTCTAAAAAGTTAAAATCTTAATCCCTGAGAGAGTCTCTTTAATGTTCCACTTACGGATGTCGATATGACCATCGTCATTATATGACTTCCAATTAGCCCGCAATGATCAGTCACCGTGAACGTTACATTTACACTTCCGGTCACCAATCCAGCTTTGACGACGATATCTGTGAAAGCAAACACAATGATAATCGTGACAACTCGGGTATACCCGTGATCTAATAAAAGTGTATGTGCATAAGAGCATGATTACAAATGTTGGGCTATGTGTCCTGGTTGTTCGACAATTTTCTGTGAGCTCTCACATTGAGTAGTTCATTGTGTATTGAAAAGTTGTACATCAATTTTCGTAAACACCTTTTGGTCGGTCATTTTAATATACAAAAAAGGATATACTTATAAGAACTAATAAAAGTTCTGTTTCTCTGATAGAAATAAATAACTTTATTTTGAAATTGCACTTGAAAGTTTCATTTGAAAACAAAAGTATATGACGATATAAGTCCGGAAAGAAGCAATACGGCTTCTTCTTTACTATGTCAGGGGTGTTTCGATTGGATGAATCCAATGGATTCAGATTGGCCAAATGTATTATGATTTATCCAGCAACCACCTCAAAGATATGGTGTATAACCAACATACTATATGTGGATGTTATCATTTGTAATGTACAGTGTTTGGTAATAAGGCCTACAGCTAACAGGCATGTACAATCCATGGCATTAAGCCATTATACAACAGTACACGAAATAATATGTTTTAGAACTGTTCTACGAATCTTATACATATACAATAGAACTTAAAAAGAAACATCCAAAAATTCTGACAGCTCAAGGCTGTTTCTATGCAAATAAGTAGCCTCAGTAGGCCAAAGGATGAACAAGTAATGACTAAAGTTTAGAAAATAAAAATGAAATACGTAGTACTTACTATCTTGTTTGTAAGCTTTTGGCAAAAGACAAAACACGGCTCACAAAGGTATCATTTATTGCTAACTTGGTATAAGTACATGGATGGTGCCTACTTACTAAGACCGGAAACGTCGAAATACGTGTTCGCTTCTACAGAGACCGCCAAACTGCTGACGTCATCGGTGTCGTCATCAGTAACCGTGAGAATGGACAAGGTGCTCCCGACTGTCTCCGCCGTTGTTATTGACAACGAACTGGCGGTGTTTGTGAAGTACGGAACTAACCCTGAAACGGTCCACACGTGACTGTTATTCTACAGAACAGAGCTTCAGTGTCGAAACTGTGTAGGAAAAGGCTCCTCTTTTAGGAAAGAACACAACAGAACAGATTTTTTTTTACCCAAGTACATAACGTACAATCAGGGTTAAAATAAATCTAACATAAAACTGAAAAAGGCTAGTGTGAGTGAGGGGTAGAGAAGGGCATAATTTCTTCAACATATATGCCTTTCTCAGACGAATTTGAACTGTTGTGGCTCTGTGTTCTGATGCAGGAAAATAAATAGAAAAAAAAAATAGAAAAAGAAAGAAAACATGTTAAGACGATGAAAGCATTTCTTCACCCACTACATTGCTTAATAGTTTCAATCACACAATTTCATCTTTTTCTACGATTTTTTTGTAGGAAAAACAAACGTGAACACACGTGCCCCTACATCTGTTTTATCATCATCAGTATGCGCAACACTCTGTCTTAGCCGATGAATGTTTACATTAACCAGTGGTAGGAACCGATTTATTTCATTGTTGATTTGCAAAGGAACCATCATAAAAAGGCACACTGCACACCGTAAACAGTCCTCTCCTTTTAACGCAATGATATTTCTTTATTCTTCTGCGCGAAGTATGGAGAAATAAGTACCCTAAAACATGGGAGAAAGGAGAAAACAAATCCGTTACAGCGGTTATCTTGCTTGGAATGGTGTTTCTATGTATACTTTATTTGGTTTACTTACTTAAGTTTGTTTAGCTTCCTCCCAAAAAGTCGTAATGTCTGCTTGTAATAAGCTGGGGTTGCGTCTTTTTCGGAGGAAACGAACGATTTTCACAACTCTACACCTATGTAATGTATAATGACATGATATGCCGGAAGCCTTTATGTACAATAAAAAACGGGCAACGTTCAACTTGTTATGAACACTAATATTGACCAATATCAAAGAGTTTAAGTTAAAACGAACCTTTGGCAATTGTGACGCCAACAGCGTAGTCTCTGGCGTTTTCTACCGTGCCAGCTCCGAAATCCACCTCGGTACCGACAGCCACAACACCTGACGTCAATAAAACGTTCTGATTGGTTGTTCCCGTACTGTATGGAAGAATGTCGACTCCCGACTGGTACCTACGATTTTACCATCGTATAAATGTTGGTTTTGTTTGACACCAAGCAGACATATTTCTTTTTCGATTCTTTAAGATTCCATCGATTATGTTTACTGTGTTACTATGTTTAACATTTATTTAACCAGTACAAAGATTAAACATATTTGATTGTAAAACATTTTTCACAATTGAGACGGAAGCTTTAAGCTTTTAAAGTCCCTATCCTGAGTATGTTTAGGTAATGTAAAGGCTGGTAAGTTTTAGGTAATAAAAATGAGTACCTATTTTTTTTACCAAACCATTCTGAATTGATTATGACATAAAAGTCGTTGACAAACAAAATGTCAAAACATACCAGTTTGTGTAAATGCTCGTTCGCAAGTCAGTCACTATATATTGACAAATTTACTCATGCAGCAGGCGTTGGAATACAAGATGTAAACAACTTTTTTTCATTATACTTGGAATTAAAAGCTTTCGGGTCAGAAAGGTAGTTCTTAAATCATGTATATAATAATTAACCAATTACCAAACAATAACGACATTTAACCACTTTGTTGCAGACGACTCTGGAAAACATTGTGGAAAACGGAGAAATTGCTCGTAACGAGCAATTTTTCCATTTACCACAATGTTTTCTGCCCTTTCAGAAGATTATTTTCCAATTCCATCACATTTTGAAATGTCATCTGCAAACTCTTTCAATTTGGGACGGTTGAAATTTTGGCGTTTGGTAAAGGGTTAACACTTGATTTTGCCCGTTCTTCTACGAAAAGTTGCGATAAGCAGGGAACCAGGCATTTCATAATTTTTACTGCGAAATATATCTCAGTGAGAATTATGAGATTTATTTTTTCATTGAAACTGTATTAATCCTTGCCGAAACTGTAAGTATTGCATGTTTACATGTATCATTCCCCCTGATAGTTACTAAAAGTCATGTCAACAATTTTTGCACTAAGTGGGTGTATATATTCCAGACGGAAATATCAATGGTACTCCTTTGCGCATACTCACCAACCGATAAGATCGCCTTCTTCAACGGATATCCGGTCGGCCTGTGTAACTGTCTTGGTTTGTGTGGTATCCGTTTCCCCTAAAAAGATACAAAACACATTTTATCAAATGAAAAGTATGTGTATTCTACCTTAAGTCACTGTGATAACCAGCAGATATCCCATAGAAAGTTTTATTTCGTAATACACGTACCAAGAAGTTCCCACTGAATGATGGCTTAAAAGTGGAATAGACAGAGAATCCGAAACGAGAAAAGATAAAAACCTGAATGTCCATACACTTGAACTAAGCTTATTGTTTGTATTTAAAAGGACTATCCCACAGATTGGAATTTTAATTTTGTTTCAAAGTCAATTGTAACATACCGATAAAATGACAACATAGATTTCTAAAGAACCATAAGACTATACTATTGATGGCTTCCCAACCCTTTTTGTAAATGTTCAGAATTTGTATTGCAGATATTGCAAACCGTTTAAACAAGTTTTTAACATAAATAACGAGGTTAACTTAGAGCAAGCTAGACTCAATTGGCATGTGGTTCCTTGGAAACGTTAAACCGCTCTTATCAATTGAAGTTAGCAAGGTGCGCGAAAAGGAATGTCTGCGTTAATAAATAAACCAGCTTTCCAATTGAAGCTCTGAGATAACAAACTTACTATTATCGCGTCATTCAACGATATTCAGCAACTTAGAAGTACAAAAATTGAAGATTTTGATTTGTCTTGTAACAATGTGTCTTTAAACTAAATCCTTAACGTGTATTACTCCCAGAGCACAAACATCTGAGGCAGTTCCTTTAAAGGCTGACGTCAACAGTTGTTTTAAAATTGACAAGACACAACGCCCCATATGGGAGGAAATACTTATCTAGGACCTGACTGTGGAAGTACCTGCACTGAGTGAATACACGTTTTCCCCAATCAGTTTAAAGTTTCCGGAAGCCGTGTTGAGCCGCCATACTTGTAGCCTCAGAGTCCCAGCATTCCTCGCGTAAAACCGCCATTCCGCTATCGTCCCACAGCACGATACACTATAGGTAGTCGTGTCCTTGAGTAGGTATAGTTTTCCTGCAATAATACAAAAGTACATGCATATGTGATCGTCCTACAACATGCTAGACATGTACCATAGGTAGTCGTGTGTCTGAGTATGTACAGTGAAGCCTCGTTTATCCGGACCCCGAATATCCGGATGTCTCGCAATCCGATCGAAATTGTAAGGGAACGGACTTATTGTGCAGTAATTTGCTTAACCAATTACCATACAATAACGACATTTGACCAGTTTTTGCAGACGACTATCAAAAACATTATGGGTCAAGGAGAAATTGCTCGTGACGAGCAATTTCTCATTGATCCACAATGTTTTCTGCCATATCAGAAGATTAATTTTGAATTTCAATTTGGGACGGTCGAAAATTTGGCGTTTGGTAAAGGTTCATAAGTATATGTGAACATATAGACCGTTTGTGTCTAAATATGTTTAAGAACAGGCCCTGCTTCATTTGTCCGGATTATTCGTTAATCCAGAAATTTTGTTAGGAACGGACGTGTTTGGATTAACGCGATATTACTGTATAAATTTGTATGTAATGATAGGAATTGCATGAATGCATGTATAGTATCGGAAAACAACACTATATGTTATATGTAGTCGTATCCTTAAGTAAGTATAATTTTCCTGCAATAATACAAAAATACATGCATTTATTATCACCCTACAACATGATATACATGTATCATAGGTAGTTGTGTCTCTGAGTATGTATGATTGTTTCTGCAATGATAAGAATTGCATGCATGCGTTTGTAGTATCGACATACAACACAGAATATCATAGATAGTCGTGTCCTTAAGTAAGTATAATTTTCCTTTTATAATACAAAAGTGCATGCATATGTGATCGTCCTACAACATGCTATACATGTACAATGGGTAGTTGTGTCTCTGAGTATGTATGATTGTTTCTGCAATGATAGGAATTGCATGAATGCATGTATAGTATCGGCATACAACACTTTATATTATAGGTAGTCGTGTCCTTTTTAGGTAGGTAAAATCTCCCCGCAATCATTAGACATACTCGATATTTATTGATGCACCACTACACAACATACTATAGGTAGTCGTATCCTCGAGTAGGTAGAATTTTCCTGCAATGATTACATAGACAGATTTATTTAGTAACGAGATATGATATAACATGGCAACAATATAGTAATTGAAATATAAAAACGTGTTTCACAAATAAAAAATCTGTGATAAACCATGAAAGCACACCAAATACCAACTATAAGACAAAATAAAACAGGAAACGTGCCTATGTAGTTCTTCTTAATGATGGCAGTGATCACAGTAACCGTTGGTGAAGTTATATTATTTACGAAATGTAGTATATTACATGAATTAAATAAACACCAACCCAATGAACAATTGTACTTATCCGTATACAACATAGATTATTGTTTCTTGGAGTATGTATAATCTTTCGTCAATGATTAAAGTTACTTAATATAAACTACCGTCCCACTACACAATATACCATAAGTAGTTATGTTTTTAAGTAGGTATTGTGTTGTAACAAACATTCGATAAACTCAACGAGTTCAATTTATAAATTAGTGAGTTTTAAACAGCTCGTGTAATGACTCTTTACTACCATGTCTTAAGTTACCAAGAAAGCTAAGCCATGTGTAATACCTGAGTTACTGCCAATGTTTGCTATCGTTGTAGAAGGGTCACTTTGTCCACGGGATGTTCCGGCAGATGCACATGGTAAATCTGAAGAAAAGTAACATAAGAAAGACAAAAATGTTAAATGATGCAAATACAAAGTTCAAGTTATCAGTGCATTTTTCATAGAATGGAATACAGATGCACAACATTTTTCAACGTGCGGTTTTATTAATACGTTTATGTAGAAGCATATCGTCCTTACTGTATCCTGCGACTGTTCATAAACTGGGCAAGAAAAACTACCAAATTCGTTGTTTTTTTTTCTTATTTATAGACCGTAGCTTTCTTCGTCGTAACTAGAGTAATTTCTAAGACTACATACATAGCTGTTTAAACATAGCTGTTTAACCTTCATAGTGCTGGAACCGACTTCATGCATATGCAAACAGGTAAGATCCAGGCCATCCGCCAATTGTTGGCGGCTAGCCTGCCTTGATTTAACATGTTTGCTACCCCCGAATATCTTTCCTCATCAATATTAAGCAGATGTTTAAGGATTTGGAAAGCAGACGACACAAGATATATACACAGAAATTTACCCAGCATTATTGAAGTTAACTTTTACAACGTATTTTATGTTTCTTTAAACGTATAATATATATATTGCAAAATCATACGACATCAACATTTCACTCACTTGAGCAGATAGAAATATAATTTGTCTTCCACGTGACGATATGATACAACGATACATTTATACCGCTCTCTCAGAGCGCGAAGCGCTCGGAGAGCGGATAACGGTAACATACGTACGAGAAACAAGTTATGTTAACACCGGTTATACCCAATCTCTACCAGAGTAAATTGGTTCCCGCTACGCTCCCACATTTATCTCTGTAACGGGCTCAGAAAATAGTACCACTTTTCCGGCATGGTCACGTGGCCGAAACTGACTGTGTAGTAGTATACTGCATCTAACGGCTTGCAAAAAGCGAGCTCCAAACGCAAACTAACGCTCAGATCAATCAAGAAGTTAGACGAAAGTCTCTTTAGTCGTATCACAATATAAAGATATATAAGATAGGATAGTTTAAATAGAATAAAGACATTTATTTACACACAAAGTAGTTTACATTTGAAGCGTAACAGCTTATTGAGTAGAAATTGATGCGACGCTTCGAAACCCGCCCCCTCGATCTAAACAAAGTGAATGACAGCTAGAAAATACATTCTCCAAGACAAATCAAACCTCCACGTAGTTAAACAAATGAGTCCTCAGTCAGAATGAAACGTTCTCAGGAAAATCCAATGAATCAAGATTCTTGGCGACCTTCTCAACAACAAATAGCACCATTCCTCTTCATTTCGAGTTTAAATCTTCCTTCAGTCAGTTCAGACCTTGACATTACTATTTACTGGACATAAATCATACTGTTAAGCCTCAAAAGACTTATTTGAAAGGACTATCTCACATGTTGTGGTTTTAACAATTCAAAATAAGAAGGTTTTTTTCAATAAAATTAAAATACAAATTTCTAAAGTCACAGAAGACTAGATTATTGACAGCTTTTCAATACCATTCTTAACTGTTTAGAAAAGTTTATAAAGAACATTTACAGTGTATATTGTTGATAATGCAAACCGTTTAACCCTTTCCCAAACAACATAGTTCCTGTTTCAAATTGAAAGAGTTTGCAGTCGACATTTCAAAATGTAATGAAATTGAAAAATATTCTTCAAAAAGAGCAAAAAACATTGTTGGAAAAGGAAAAATTGCTTGTTACGAGCAATTCCTCCTTTTCCCACAATGTTTTCCAAAGTCGTCTGCAACAAAGTAGTCAAATGTCGTTATTGTTTGGGAAAGGATTAGCCCTTTACCAAACACTAAATTTTCGACTGTCCCAAATTCTAAGAGTTTGCAGGCGACATTTCAAATTGTGATGATATTGAAAATAATCTTCTGATAAGGCTTGAAAAGTGGGAATTGCTCAATAAGAGCAACTTCCCCCTTTCCCACAATGTTTCCAGAGTAGTCTGCAACAAAATGATTAAATGTTTTTAAGTTTAGATGGTTGTTTAGAGAAAAACACCAGTTTAAATGGTTTGTGATATCTGCAAAATAAAGGAATGGGTGAAGCAGATGTCCCGATAATAGGCCTATTCAGCCATTATTGATTCTTTAAATCCTATGTTGTGGGTACTCATTTGAGACATTAGAATGATCAAATGAATTATTAACCAGATCTAACTCATCAAAAAGATCTAAGCGTTATTTCATTCAGATCAAACTCAGCTTTTCATTAGCTAGTTTTACTGATAAGTTCCTATCTTATCTCTTCACCTACACCATATATTCTTCAATCATACTTTGATAATGCACATGATGGACACTGTTTCTATTTATTTGGTGATCCTCAGGTTAAACTGTATTTGGTTGAGTAATTTTGCTTTAGTTACTTTTCCATTTTATACAGCAAATAATATTTATGGTTGAAAGGCTGTCAACTTTTATGAACACTGTTCTGACATCATCTTTCTTGAAATATAATGAATGCAAACTATTATGTATCAACTAGACAATGTTTTAAACAAACAACAGTTGAGCTAATTTGTTAATTCAATATTTCATCATCATATCATTAAACAGTTATATTCTCATGATGAGAACTTGTCTTGTAAAGAATTTGATTGTTGTATGCTGTAATGATCATAATACATGTATATTTTTGTCTTAAAAGATTATTCATAGAGAACATTTGAATTATAAAAGAAACTCTTACAATCTGTCCTTTAAGTTCCTATTAACAAGCAACTGATTGAAAACTAAGTAGCAATTATAACCATATCTGGGGATGCTCCCTGCATTCATCATTTGGTCACTTATTGTGAATTTGTTATAAGCATTTATGAAAAAAACTTAAGAAATACACTGTTGTCATAATTGTTTTGACATTGCTTAGCAGTTATAAAAACTATGATGAATTTTGATGCAAAGCATGAGTATTGTTCATTCAACTATAACTGATATCTGTATGTAAAATTTAAATCATATGAAGAAGTAAAGTGAAAATCTGAAATGAAATCTTAATTGTTAAGCGTTAATTGATACTCTTCATTTAACAAACATCTACAGAATATGTACCTTAGACCATCCTATACATTAAAAGAATCATATTACTGGCCACCTTTAACCCTATCAATTATCAATTCTTTCTTTCATTTTTTTCATAAGAGAGGTTAATAATAACTTATTAAACTTGCTCTTTATACAGTTCATCCAAATATTCTGAAATTACATACAATTCATGATTTATTAAGTTATAACAATGCTTCAAAAATGTTTTAATTTCTAATTGAGTCCCTCTTCTTATTACAAATTTATATCATGGTAATCAATGAAATTCTTTTTCTGCATTGAATGAATCAAATATGGAATGTTTTATCAGTCTCCTGTCCCTTACCAAGATTGATGGTAAAGTATGTGCATTCATTGGTTCAGAAAGAACATTGTGCCAAAATATAAGGACATCTGAATTGATGGACTTAATGCTGTTATATTATGTTCAAATTACAATTAACAGAAGCATCAACCAAATCTCTCAGATATGAATAGTGAAAATTATCCAAATAGTAAGCAACTAAAGATGACATTTGTTACGTTGAAAAGGGTAGAAATCAGTTTGATAAAGGGATTTGATTTAACTTGACAATCTGTCAGTCATTTTTTAGTTTTATTGCAATGCTTTTCTCACTATTGTTGGAGGTTTTACCACTTTACTAAAATGCCCCAAAGTGCACTAAATCAAGCAGAAATTTGCCTTGACCCATTGACCCGTTTAAAAAAAACCCATCCCCCAGCCCTACCCCCCACGAAGATTAATAGCTGTGGCAGTTTTATAGAGGGGAGAACCAAGGATGTGCAGCTTTCTTATTTCTTCAGAATCATTAATGGTTTGTCTATTCTTTTGCACAAAGTATGAGCATACATACATCATAAAGTTACTGGAAAACCATGTATTATATACATAAAACACAAGCATAGTTAGAAAAAGATACTTGCAGTTTATTCAACATAGTTCTTTCCTCTCATCTTTGTCTCTATCCTCATGCCTTTCCTGTGGCCCCACAAACTATGAACACATCATCCAAATATCTATTTTGTTTCAAACACTGTCAGCCTTCAACTTGTGTCTTCTCTGCAACTCTTTTTTAACCCATTCAGCTCTCATTTCATAGCATGTGAAGCTTATTTGGTGGTTATTTGGAATAACTTTTTTAAAAGTACCAACTCATCGATATCTTGCATTCTTTGAAGTTTTCAGGACATCGATTTGAAGAGATCTGCGCCCATTCAGATGATTAGAATGTGCCATTTAAGAAGCTTTTGCCTTATTCTAGAGACAATGACGTATTTTGATGTTAATCTTTGCAAGTGGCGAAATATTTAATAACACAGCAGTGAAGTGAATTGAGACATCGTTTCCAAATTCTACATCGTTTTTGTTTACATCACTGGTATCCAAACTGTGCGATAACCAAGATTTATTATAGATCGAGCGGGAGACCAAAGATGTAAACATTCAGCGGATTGATTTTCAATAGTGTAAAAAGGCTCTAAAATAGTTCTAACAAAATTCGGTGAAATACATATTCAATTTCTGCTGTGTGGATGACGTAAAGGTAATTTTGACTTATTCATATAGTGCTTTACTTAAATGTATGCATATAACAGTTTGGATCGCAATATTACAGAGTTTGCCACGATTCGTGGCAAAGATGGCGTGAGCCCGTTGCAGAGGTAGTATCCGGGGGACGATAACTCTGCATAGGAGATTGCGGTTATACCATTAGCAAAAAAACAGGTGGCTTCCGGTTTACCTAAAGGAGAAAACTCGGGTTTGCTTCGGGTGTTTCCGGCTTTACGGAATGGACTGGTTCTATCTAAATTTATTTTCAAGCACTACCTTTATCTACCAATATATCTACCAATAGTGAACCATTCCTTGTAAAGAGAAAACTCGGGTTTGCTTCGGGTGTTTCCGGCTTTATGGAATGGACTGGTTTTACATAAATTCATTGCCGCTCATTGAGTTTATTTCCGCCAATCATGAATGAACCATAAACCATTCTATCGAAAAACAAAACACGAACAACAGGATCGGCGCCACCGCTTCAAACTTTAAATTGGACACAGTGTTCAACTCCTTGAAAGGAAAACGAATCGCCGGTTGAAGGTAAGAGAACTTTTTGTACTCTTTCATTTCGTTATAAAACAGTATATCTAAATAGACCATTTTCACCAAAATTCGTCGTAGAAAAATCGAGAAGGCGAGCCCTCGTCACGCCTCGCCGAAGATGCTTCCTCTAAACAAACATCCATCTGAAAAAAACTTCTCCCTTTTCAGTAGAACTACAGCATTCATTTTTTAGTATTACAGTACACGTGTTCCCTTCAGTACTACGCTAGAAAGTGTGTGTTGCACACAACACTCCACGGTGAAATAAGTGTTCACCTTCTATCGATTCGGTGATTACACCCTGTAGTTTGGCATAATCTAATGTTTATGTAGACGGTCTATGTCATTTTCGCGGTGTGTAAGGAAAGCATTAGGTACACATCGTGTTGTATATGGAATACACTATTATGCTGACCAATAAAGCAACGATGTCAACTCGTCAGTTGCTGACATGGATTATTTGTTATTGTTGGAGCTTTTAAATTGAGTACAAGGTACCGTCTTGACAATTTGATAGCGTTATGGGCCGATAGTTTAAATAACGATGACAGCGTGAATTTCCTTTTAAAAAAATGAAATACCCTGTAAAGTATTTGGTTATATATGTCGCCTTATTTTAGTTTACTTGATTCAAGTGATACTATTATTTCCAAACATTGAATTATTCTTGCAATTGATAATTTTGGCCCAAAGGTTTAATCCTTAAGTTGATTCTTCTTTATTTCACAGATTGCATGATGGTTGGGAATATGACAATTTCAAACAAGATTCAAAAGAAAAGATGATGCAGACCTGCATAAACATTGACTCTGTTTTATAATACAAGTAAGTACATAGTCTTTCTCATGCCCCTTTGAACTTAACAAACTTAAGCCTCATAACCATAGAAGATAACTTTTGAAAGCAATAAATGTTGATGAATTTGTTGTTGCTCAAAATGTGTAATTGACTTTTTCTTTTCTTCTTTCTTTTTTCGAAAATCTTCATAAGAATGAAACCAAAATAAGTCAAAACAGGTTGAAATGTAGATTTTTATCAACAATCAGTTCTTTTTCTTCCTGTCAGATAACTGCTTCAATTGACTACCATAGGGATAGAATTATTTCCAAAATGTTACCAATTAAGAATAATCAGTCAGTTAAAGTGTAGCCAGAATTTACGGTGGCATAGAGGTGACAGGTATGCAATTTTTTTTTCTGATTTGGTAAGTCGAAATAACGAGAAAATTAAGTCGTTATTTCAATTTATTAACTCGAAAATAACGAGATAGTTAAGTCATTATTTCGACTTACTAACTCAAAATAACGAGATAATAAAATCATTTTTTTGACTAACTAAGTTGAAATAAGGAGATAATTAAGTCATTATTTCGACTTACTTACTCAAAATAATGAGATGATTAAGTTTTTATTTCGACTTACACACATGAAATAATGAGATAGTGAAGTCATTATTTCGACTTACCAACTTGATATAATGAGATAATTAAGTCGTTATTTCGACTTACTAACTCGCAATAATGAGATAGTTAACTCATTATTACAAGTAAGTTGACCAATCAGATCCATTCAATCTTTAACTTAAAGTATAATGTGGTTAACATTGCGTCACACTGTACGTCATTTCACATGAATTTGCTGAATACAACGAACCATCTGATTGGTCAACAAAATTGTTATATCGAATTAACCATCTCGTTATTTCGAGTTAGAGAGTCGAAATAACTACTTAATTATCTCGCTATTTTGAAGTTTGTAAGTCTGAATAATGACTTTACTAACTCAAAATAACGACTTAATTATGTCATTATTTCGAGTGAGTAAGTCAAAATTACGACTTAACTATCTCGTTATTTCGACTTACTTACTTGAAATAACGACTTAGTTATCTCATTCTTTGAGTTAGTAAGTTGAAATAATGACTTAATTATCTCGTTATTTAGACTTACTAACTCAGAAAAAACAAAAATAAAATCGCATACATGTCACCTCTATGCCACCATAAGTATTGCCAAAAGATTGATACTTTTTATTTTTCTCTTTCAACAGCCAAAACGGATGACTTACTGGTAGAGTAAGGAAGAGATAACAACATCAAAATATGCTGGAGGATCACACAGACTCGGTACAATAAAAAACAGATGAAGATTTACATGGACGCCCGAATACCATTAAATCTATAGATATGTTTTTACTCATGAACTGTTTCAAAACTTAGTTTTCTCCTCAAAAGACTATTTCAAGGATAGTGTTTAGTGTTATTTGGTACTGATAACATCAAATGACAATAATATAGAAAAACTCTGATGGACTATGGAATATTCTATTATGATAACAATGTCACATATG
The DNA here is from genome assembly GCA_947846245.1 of Cerastoderma edule. Classification (NCBI taxonomy): domain Eukaryota; kingdom Metazoa; phylum Mollusca; class Bivalvia; order Cardiida; family Cardiidae; genus Cerastoderma; species Cerastoderma edule. Next base: position 13,682,172 of record OX401410.1, on the reverse strand, counting down.
TCTTATGGTACTCATTTTCTTTTCTCTTTTTCAAGAAGCCTTCAAAAATTCAGATTAATGAGACAAAAAGCATGCCCATGCTCTATTTACACAGCTTAGTAAGCCTACAGCAGACCAGTGGAAGACAGAAACTTGAGTCATAACTTGAAATTCTTTTCTTACAATTGCTTGTGTATGATATTTTTCAATGAAACAAAGATCAGAGTTGAATTTAAATTTTATGCATGCATCAATGTAAAGTTATTACTTTTCCTTCAGTTTCCATGGTAAACCCCTTAACTTTCAACATAATTTTTAACCAATTATGGCAAAGGGAAATTGGCTCAGAGAGCACATTTGCCTTGTCACAATGCTTCTTTTCATTGGTTAAAGAAAATTTTAATTATATCTGATATTGCTTTAAATTTGAAACAATATTTTGGAAAAATTGGATAAAAGTCTTAAGGATGTACGTCATAGAATATTTGTTGATTATTTTTTTTGGAAAATCTAAAGGTGATCATACATATTTCTGCCATATTCTTCCAACTTTTAGGAGTTGTTTTTAAACTATGAAGACAAGGGAACTGATGGCATCAAGAATGAAAATAATGTCCCAAGATCAAGCAGTGATTTCATTAGATAAAATTATCTATCAATGTGTAACTAGAGCAAAGATTTTGAAAACATGAACAAATACTGTCTGCTGATTTTCATGTATGTCTTTTAACTACATTTTATTAATAGTTTATTGCATATCATTTATTGCATATTTTGTTTTTAAGTTCTTTGATATATAAACACATATAAAAAAGCAGTGTTTTATGTGTAAAAAAAGGTAAATAAAATACTAATAGAAATTTATGGAATTTTTTACTTTTATTTTAAAGTTCAACAAAAAACCAATTGGCTACAACAAAGCTATTTGTTGTTTTTGAATGATCTTTTGGAGATCTGCAAAGCAATTTATGTGGTATTTCCTTATCTCAATTGAACAGTAATGAAAAATTCAAGCAAAGACCTGATTGGCTTTCTATATGATTTAGTTAGTCCCTAAGAATGTACAAGCAGATGAGTATGTTGTTTGATATTGTCTGATACTATTAACCAAAATGATCCTTCTTCATCACCAAATGACATGTTGTTTGTTCTCATGATGATTTAAAGCAGTACCTACAACACATGATTTTGTGAAGAAAATTCTATGATTTCATGCAGAGACAGACTTGTGATTCAAATATTGTAGTTTGGTAGTTCTGACATTGCATGAGCAGTTTGTCCTTACATGATGAATGTCTCATTATTGATGAAAGGCCCTCAAACACAGCCCAAGCAAGTAAACTTATACCCATATAGAACATCTACCATCAAACAAGCTCACTAAGAGTCTGCAAGAATACTTATCCTTTTACTGAGACCTACCTAAATGTGACAAAGATGACAGCTTTGTGACAAAATGAGTATTTGCTCCCCAAAGTAAGCCAATTCTTACATTTCCACAAAGTTGTACTCTGAATTGATATTGAACCGTATATTCAGTATGCAAGTGTTTTTCACAAAACCCATGCCATTGAGTTGAGAGAGCGGTCTAGAGGCAATGCCTTAGTTCATATTATATGAGGAAATATTGCTATACATAAATGATGCAAAGATATAATGGTAATTCATTTACAAAGCACTTTTTTGTGTATAGAATTGTGATCATTTTATATCAACGGTTCACTCACTGGAGCAGATAAGAATGTCACATGTCTCTCAGGTGACAATGTAATACAACAATCCGTTAATAAATGATGAAATACTGCTGCATATACCGTGTGTATAATGGAACAAAGATATAAATGATGATTCATTTACTTTCTACTTTCTTTGTCTATGAAGCAGATGGGAATGTCACATTGATACAACAATACATATTGATGCGTGAATGATGATTTATTCTACGTACTTTCTTTATCTTTGAAAACTACGATCATATAATAGCAGTGGTTGACACACTCGCCTAGATAGAAATATCACATGTCTTCTATGTGAAAATTTCATACATCGATACATTAATATATGAGGAATTGTTGCTGCATAGAAATCAATGATTTTAGTTCACTACGTACTCTTTTTGTCAATGAAAATTACGATCAAATGATACCAAACGTTCACTCACTCGAACAGATAGGAACAATACATGTGACAACATGATACAACGATACGTAAATATATGAGGAAATATTGCTGCATATAAAGTGTATATAACGGAACTTTGATATAAATGATAATTTATTTACGAAGTACTATTTTTGCGTATTAAAAAAGGACCAAATAATACCAACAATTCACTCACTCGAACAGATGGGAATATCACACGTCTCCCAGGTAACCGACGGGTTCATCGTGTAGCACCATGGTCCCGTGGGTGACCATCCGCCGGGGTCGCGACAGTAGTTGGAGGGGCCTGTGTCCTGGTCGTACGGGAAATAGGAGAGCTGGTCCACGGTGTGGGAGTGGGGCGTGTACACCATCCATCCCTGACACGTGTATCCGGTCTTCGTCAGCGTGGATGTACCGATATAGTCCACTCCAACAGTGCCATCCCAGCAGCTAGAGCTGACGATACCTGTAATGATCGATACATTAAAACGATACAATAAATGTTGGAATTTTCTTTAAATATTTGGTGTCTAACGTCGAATCAACAGTCTTTCAGTTGTGTACCACCGTACCATCCTAACAGCTAGAGCTCACGATAGCTGTAACGATCGGCAAATAAAAAGTTGTTTGCTTGTTTGCTTATTTGCTTGCTTGTTTGCTTGCTTGTTTGCTTGTTTGTTTGCTTGCTTGTTTGCTTGTTTGCTTGCTTGCTTGCTTAACAGTTTTTCAGTTATGTTTACCCGATAAAGTCCACTCCAACAGTGCCATCCCAGCAGCTAGAGCTGATGATACCTGTAATGACCGATACATTAAAACGATACACTAATAGTGGGAATTTTCTTTAAATATTTGGTGTCTAACGTCGAATCAACAGTCTTTCAGTTGTGTACCACCGTACCATCCTAACAGCTAGAGCTCACGATAGCTGTAACGATCGGCAAATAAAAAGTTGTTTGCTTGTTTGCTTATTTGCTTGCTTGTTTGCTTGCTTGTTTGCTTGTTTGTTTGCTTGCTTGTTTGCTTGTTTGCTTGCTTGCTTGCTTAACAGTTTTTCAGTTATGTTTACCCGATAAAGTCCACTCCAACAGTGCCATCCCAGCAGCTAGAGCTGATGATACCTGTAATGACCGATACATTAAAACGATACACTAATAGTGGGAATTTTCTTTAAATATTTGGTGTCTAACGTCGAATCAACAGTCTTTCAGTTGTGTACCACCGTACCATCCTAACAGCTAGAGCTCACGATACCTATAACGATCGGCAATCTTATGTCAAATTCTGTGTCAAATTTTGTGTCAAATTTTGTGTCAAATTTTGTGTCAAAGTTTGTTAGTTAGTTAGTTTGTTTGTGTGTTTGTGTGTTTGTTTTTGTGTTTGTTTGTTTTTTTGTTAGTTTGTTTTTATTTTTATGGTATTCAACGTCTAATCAAAAACAGCTAGAGCTGACGATACCTGTTACGATCGACAAATAAAATCTGGTGTCAAAGTTTATTTTGTTTTTATTCATTTGTATGGTGTTTAATGGTGTATTAACACTTTTAAGCTATGGAACGGCTTTCCTGAGTTCACCAGTGCTATGCTATGGCTCTAAAGTGACTAACCAAAGGCCACTCCTACGAAACAAGAGGTGTTGGTGAGGCTCGAACCCGAGACCCCCGGGTTCTTAGTTCACCATGTTTGTAAAAAATAAAATAGCTTGTGACCAAACGTTTGTTTGTTTCTTAAAACGAAATGAAGGGTCTCCGTGGACTAGTAGTAAGTGTTCAGAACTTGAAATCACATGACCCCTTTCCTCGTATGTTCAAACCCCGGCGAGGGATATGGATTTACATGGGATGTAGTCCTCCAACTGACTAAGTGAACGCCGATGGTTCTACTCGGCTTGGCCGGCCCTTATTGGTAGTTGAGTATGGGGTCTTCATCCATCATTAAGAGTCGGGTATTGCAACATAACTGAAATAATGTTGACGCATACAAACCCATATAAGTAAATAAATAGATAGAATAAAAATCATGATAAGAAATTTAGATGTAATCAATTTGCAAATATTCTTTGGTTTACTGACAAGGAAGGTTGATATAGTTTTTTACGTTTATTACTCCCAGAACAAATATCTCTGAAAAGTATCAATAGTACCCGATGATAAAGGATATCAGAAGGGAAAAAATAGTCATACTTAAAGGCAAGAATTCTAAAAGCAGTCATTTTTTCTGTACGGATTTTTAATAAGAGATTTTTTCTTGTGTTTTCTTTTATTCTGTATGTTTTTTCTTCAGAATTCAAATCTAGAACGGGAAGAGGTTTCGATTTAACATTTGATAGCGCTGTATATTTTTGCACTTCTCTCTGATAAGCATTCAATTGAAAATGCATGGTATGATTTCAAAAACATTTTCGACAAAAGCATCCTCTAAGACTGTGTTTATGTTTTTGTGTAACTTTGATGTTTTAGATCATATAATCTGCTGACCTCTTTTCGGAGCCCTGCAATTTTTGTATTGCCATACTAGACCAATATAAAACCAAGAAAGAAATATAAAACAAACGAAAAATCTCAACACAGTGAAAAATAATACACTGTACTAAAATAATATTACTGTCATTAAAATTGTAAAAGTGATATGCATTCAGAATATTTGTTATTTTCCTTTATTTATACTCTTTGTAGAAGTATAGGAAATAAAATGTTGAAAATAACAGAATAACGTGTATTTACTGTATTTCATATACAGTTTGATTACAATGTTTACCTTCTGAGAATGAAATGAACAATTCGGGTAGATAAATCAACAACACTAGATATTGTATTCCCATTTAAACAACGTATTCCAACACCGAATATTTAACGTATTTAATCTATTAACAGTAATTGCTCGTGCTTTTGCAACGCCGCTATGCTTTATGAAAGTAACTGTGAGTTTGACACATAATCACATCGATATTAAAGGTCTTTGATGCTCAATTGAATGGGTTTAAACTCATTAAAATGTAAATAAACATGGATCACTAAGTCTCTCTCTCACACGAACTTTACCCTTTTTCACCGACGATCTTTAACTCTTTCCTTAAAGCTGTTTGTTCATAGATGTTAGGGAATTCTGAAGGCAAAATTTAATTCTTTAAAACTTTACAGTAGTTGTTTTGTTGTATGATATGCCCTGAATAATAGTCATTGGAGTCAAAAAACAATTCTCAATTAAGTTGTAGAGCCTGTATATACTGACATAATATATACTCGAAAAACAGAACATTGAAACGCTTTTACGTTCTAACCCATTAAATTGTACATACCAGTACCTATATGTATTAACACAATTCGAATCAATTTTACGTTCAGTTACTGCTTTTCATTTAAAATCTAATGTTCAATTTCAGTTACGATCATATCTTTGTTGTCGCATTTAAAGGTGCTTGCTCGCGTTTGCAAAAAAAATGAAGTCAAAATAAAATATCGTCTGAAGAATGGATTATTTGTTTTGTTGTATTAACTACAATTAAGAGTAAGGATTGACTTGGTAACTTCAACCATGGAAGCGTCAATATATCTAAGTATGTATGGGTTAGATCTCAAAACCGGTGCAACGCCTTTGGATTCAATTACGCATTACCTTATTGTAGCTCATAGTAGCATTGTATAAAGGCTGAAGCCCAATTTGCTTCCGTAGGCTAACTTTCGATGTACACCATTTAACAGGACAACTGTTGCGCAGTTTTAGATAAATTGAGTTTTAAATTCCAAATCTCCTCACATCTGTAAACAAATAGCTTTAACGTTATTCTAACTACCGCTGTTGCACGAACTTTATGTGGCCTTGGAATAGACTTAACGAACCACCAACATATATAGTCAATCTGGATCTTTGTGATTGTATCACTGTATAATACCAAGGAACGGAGAATCTTTATTTGAAATACATAGAAAATCACGAAACTCCAACGAAAGTAGAGGTACCGGTGGTGCTCGAATCTTTGACCACCGAGTCTCATACCGACTCTTTGACCACTGGGTTCTTTATTACCAAGGCTATAAGGCAAACGAAGTCAAATGTAACATGTACATAATTGGCTTGTTTTGAGATAGAATACCAATAATCCGCCATAGTAAAAATGATTCTTTCGTCGGACTTCCTTAGTCGTTTTCGGTATACATCGGTCGGGGCCGGAACTGTTCGGATTTATACGAATAGTTCCGGTCCCGACCGATGTTTACCGAGACAGACGGAAGTAATCCCACAGAAGATTTCTTTTCAAAATGACGGGTTATGGGTAGACTCTACTCTATCATAAAGGGTTTATGAGCGTATGAACCAGCCTAAAAGTCGGACGATCGAACGTAACGTCGACATATCATATTTGTGTTTATCGCATTACCAAACAACCTCCTGGGATTTTATGATTCCGTTGTCAACGTATTAATTAACGTTTTATTAATTCATTTTTCTTTTTCATCTTAACCAATTACATATTCTTGTATTTATCTACTTAAATTACGTTCATATGTTATATGCAATCTTATGGCCGCAGTAAATCTTTTCAGTTTGGTTCAACTTTTTCATTTTGGTTCAACTTTTTCTATTTGGTTTTAACTTTTTCAATTTGATTGATGTTTTTTAGTTTAGTTCAACTTTTTTAATTTGATTCAACTTTTTCAATTTGGTCCAACTTATTTAATTTTGCTTAATTTTTTCAAATTAGTTGAAAATAGAAAAGGCTCTTTGATTGGTACATGCAGTTCCCGTTGCATTGAACAAGCAATTCATTCCCTGTATATACGAGGACATTCGACCGAGACATTTGACCGAACTATTTCAATCAAGTTTCTCTAAGAAACATGAAAAAAGAATCATTTAATAGACTTAAATCATCGAACAACCCAAACGTGATTGCCTAACCATAGCTCTTTACGCCTATCATCTTATGGAGACTTTTGGTCGATATTGTTTATGCGGAAAAGCAGCAAATGACTAAGAGAGAAAAGTCATGCAAAAATGGTGATGATAAGACCGAGAGCACTAATGCGTGCGATGGCCTCTTTGGTATATCCGAAATACTGTTGAAAACTGCGTTAACCCCTTATCCTACCAACACTAAACGGTATTTCCGTGTCCTGAGGTATACATCTCGAACATAAGTGTGGGGTTACTCATTTCGGGTGAATCGTCCCCGACTTATGACATGTTTCCTCGGACCGTCCACGTTGAGTAGTTCAATGTACATGTACATTAAAGTATCATACACCATCTTTAAATCATTATTTCTGATGAGTTATTCATACATAAAAGGTAAATCATAAGTTGTTTTACATACAACAGTTTCATGAATCAATTAGATGACTACTTATATTTCACATTTAAGATTTGAAAACGGAAGTACAATGAAAGAAGTCTCGCAAGAAGCAATATGGTGGCTTCCATATTACTTCAGAGGTGTTTTCATTGGATAAGACGATGAGCTCAGATTACAACCAACCAATCGTTTCATTATATCGCATTTTCTCACAACACCGAGCAAATCATTTCACTTGACACAGATATACTAAAATCGATATTGAAGCTTTCGGCTCATTAACTCAAGTGAAACATTAAAGAGTAACGCATTTACTCGGGTCGCTTTGAACGTTTCGTTTCGCCCGCTTCACAGGAGCAGCGATGATGATGCCGCTAAATGCTTGAATAACGGACGTATCATCTCAGGGTCAATCCACTTCTTTGAATGAGAGTGTTTGCTGCTTTTAACCATAGTAAAATGTAAGCTGGGCGACAGTGGCGCAGAGGCATGGGTAGAGCGCCGGCCTCTGGTAACAAGGGTTTCCTGGTTTGATCTTTTTAAATGGGGCGAATTAGAGGTAAAATGTCCGGGACTTGTACTCAAGAAGCAGCAATAGATAGTTTATCTAACAAGCTTTGAACTTCTGATACAATCGATGTTAAATATGTTAGTTTAAACTTTATTATCTAAAGGGCATGAATCAGTAAACTGACTGTTACTTATAATCAAAATAATTGATATGTTTAATGAACTGTACGGGAAACAGTCAAACGTCCTTGAAACAGAGGCAGTCCGGGTTGTGTCAGAGAGCAATTTCAAGACCGCTTTAAACTGGTTCCCGCTGTCTTCTGGCTCCACTGTGTACCACAAGATAGACAACGAGCAGCCTATAAATTCTTAGCGAGTTGATTGGTCGGAATGCACCCTTCAAAAATACGACAACAACAACAGAAGCAACATAAACGTTTTTCCCTGAGTCATTGTTATGTGAATTTTTCAGATTATCGCATAAACCGAATAGTGCTGGCCCCGACCGATTTATACCGAGTGCTTCCGAAGTAACCAGAGGAAAGAATGAGTTTCAACATGGCGGAGTATGGGTATTCTATCTTGAATACATGAGGAAACCGTTTCCCTTTTTACCTTTACAAATAAACCATTATGAACAAAATAACATTACTCATTACGGGTTGATATCCCGTTTTGTCACGAAGGCTTTGTTTAGTCTTCTGTACAAAGTATTTTAAAGTGAGTCATATATAAATGATATAAAGATTTGTCCGTGTGAATTTTTTCTTATAGTTGTACAGTTTTCCCAATCCCACGCACCGGATTACTGGGGACTAGATTATTTCCAAGCCAACTCACTTCATTTAATACATACACCTTTGAGGGAACGGTTGTTTCTGAAGTACATCACAGGCTTCGAAACTCCACATGGACCTCGAAATGTACTTAAGTTAAATGCCAGCCCACTCAACCAAATTCGTACTCATGTTATGCGTTGACAAATACAGTACCCTGCATAGTGATAGAAGTTGGGAGGTACTTGGTATAATCACTGAAAGGTGTCTCATAAGACAATCTGATTGGCCCTCTCACTGGGATTGACACTATAATAAACAACACTTTTACTTTTACCTTTTACAGTTTAGTAATAAAAGTTGTTAACAATTGTTTTTCCTTGAAAGTTCAAAGCAGCGATTTCTTTCTTTTATCACCATACTTCCCACTGAAAAGAACATCATTTCATACATGCAGCTGTATTCTGTGAACTCAAGTTGCATTACCTTATTTGTTATGCGTTGCTGAATACAGCAGGAAAATAACGCATTTTATTCTCTCAACATATTTTGCTTTTTTTTCAACATCATGTTCTTGTCTGTGCTTTTACTGTATGTGGCCATATATGTAATGATTTACCAGCTCAGAGATTGTAAGAAGTGCGACGTAAGTCGGTCGAATTTAAAAAGAAAGACACACTATGCTCAAAACGGGATACATGCTTATTGCATAATGCTACTGGCGTACCTTCTAGTCATTCACAGACCAACGGATAATACTAATCGTGTTACTGTGACATTTTACTTACGTTCGATCGTAAAGTAAATCTTTCTTTTTCCGAAACAGCTGTCAAATAATGTTTCCCTCGAAGCCTATGATATCTTTATTTCTGAAGTCTCTGTAAAATGATGATTTCTCATAGCCTCTGTAAGATAACGTCATTGGGTTTTTTCAATGTAGAATAATGTTTATATTTCCGAAGTCTCTGTAAAGTGATGCTTTTTCTTGAACCTGCTGTAAAATAATGATTTTCTATTGTAAAAGGGATTATGCTGGTTTACAAAAAGACAGCAAACCCTATCAGTGGAAGACCGGGTGTCTTATACTGACCGGGTGTAATTTTGTCTTCGATAGGTCTTATTTGCTCGATTCGTGACATTGCAGGCAGTGATGAAATAATGAATTCTCCATTTATCGGAGTCGCCTTGTCCACATATTTCCCGAGACCAAGGCTCGAAGTTTTCTCGAAGGTGGGAATTATGTAACGTTCGTGAAACGTTTGCGCAAGTTTGGGACCTAACGCATTGATAAAGGGAACATGCAGGTATATAAATAGACAGCACAACCAATCAGTGGACAATTGTGTTTTGTATAAATCGGATGTGATTGTTTCTTTGGAAGTAGTGTTTACTCATTTCGTTTCAATTATAATACATTATATCATTTTCCTAACATGGCAAATGCTGATTTCAACATGGAGCTTACTTACCAATATGGGAATCAGGGTAGCGTTTCACTAAAAAGCTTACGACAAAAATTTATTTGCGTAATTTCTAAACAACATTTCCTATATATTCTTTATTGAGAAAAGCAACATGGCAAAGTAACACATCATTTGAACCGTGTCTTCGAGACACTTCCAAAAACATGTCAAATTACAATATTGTACTTTTATCGAGAAAACAATACATGTTTACCAATTTTGACGTTCATATAGACAAATATTTACTTCGTTCGGTAGAATAGTACCGAGTTTACATAAATTGAATGCAAAACCTTGAACTCCATACAAAAATATGCCATACCCTATGGTGACGTCACTGTAAGCCCTATTGTAGTATATCTATCATATCGTTTATGTCTTTTTTGGTTTTATAGATACGGGACTTCGTTTTTCCATTAACCGGAGATCGATTTGCGTTCTTATCCCATTTTGGTCAATTGATTTTTAAGAATGAAAGTAATAAAGTTCGATTAAAGATCGATTTCCGAAAATACCCGTGAAGGATTAGCTTCTCATCCACTCGTGACGCAGGTTTGAGGTTGAGAAGGTTCAAAAGTGATTACTGTTTATAAATGTTTACATATAGTTAATATGAAAGGTCTGATGAAAGGGAAAAGGTACCCTACAATCGCTTGCCAGGAAAAAAACGCTTCTACCATCGTTTGCCAACGTAAGAAAACGCTCCTACTATCGTTTGCCAGCGTAAGAAAACGCCCTACTATCGTTTGCCAGCGTAAGAAAACGCCCTGCTATCGTTTGACAACGTAAGAAAACGCTCATACCATCGTTTGCAAGCGTAAGAAAACGCCCTGCTATCGTTTGACAACGTAAGAAAACGCTCATACCATCGTTTGCCAGCGTAAGAAAACGCCCTACTATCGTTTGCCAGCGTAAGAAAACACTCATACTATCGTTTGCCAGCGTAAGAAAACGCTCATACCATCGTTTGCCAGCGTAAGAAAACGCTCCTACCATCGTTTGCCAGCGTAAGAAAACGCCCTACTTTCGTTTGCCAGCGTAAGAAAACGCCCTGCTATCGTTTGACAACGTAACATCACTCATACCATCGTTTGCCAGCGTAAGAAAACGCCCGTACAATCATTTGTCAGTGTAAGAAAACACTCATACCATCGTTTGCCAGCGTAAGAAAACGCCCTACTATCGTTTGCCAGCGTAAGAAAACACTCATACCATCGTTTGCCAGCGTAAGAAAACGCCCTACTATCGTTTGCCAGCGTAAGAAAACGCCCTACTATCGTTTGCCAGCGTAAGAAAACACTCATACTATCGTTTGCCAGCGTAAGAAAACGCTCATACCATCGTTTGCCAGCGTAAGAAAACGCCCTACTATCGTTTGCCAGCGTAAGAAAACACTCATACCATCGTTTGCCAGCGTAAGAAAACGCCCTACTATCGTTTGCCAGCGTAAGAAAACGCTCATACCATAGTTTGCAAGCGTAAGAAAACACTCCTACCATAGTTTGCAAGCGTAAGAAAACGTTCCTACCATCGTTTGACAACGTAAGAAAACGCTCATACCATCGTTTGCAAGCGTAAGAAAACACTCCTACCATAGTTTGCAAGCGTAAGAAAACGTTCCTATCATCGTTTGACAACGTAAGAAAACGCTCATACCATCGTTTGCAAGCGTAAGAAAACGCTCCTACCATCGTTTGCAAGCGTAAGAAAACACTCATACCATCGTTTGCAAGCGTAAGAAAACGTTCCTACCATCGTTTGCAAGCGTAAGAAAACGCTCATACCATCGTTTGCAAGCGTAAGAAAACGTTCCTACCATTATTGCCAGCGTAAGATGAAGACATGGATCGGCAAGTTTTTCCAAGGCTAATAAGGATCCTCACTTTGTTTGCTTTTTTTTTCTTCCAAGATTGATTAGTGTATGTCCTAAACCAGACCATATCAAATACCAGATAAGTACGGGTTGTATGTTACTTACTATGTGATCGCTTCTTGACAGCCTGTGGTGTTGGTACTCAGGAATAAGGTTGTTTTTTTCGGGGGGAACGGTATAGTAGGAAAAGGATGTTGATTTAACCCTTAGAATGCTGGGTAATTTTCTAAAAATATATATTTTGTCGTCTGCTTATTAAAACCTACTTCACTTGATCAAGAAAGATACTTAGAGAAGCAATCAGGTTAGATCACAGGGCAGGATGAAAAAGCAAGGCTGAATAATGATATAAACACAATTTGAAAAGGTAAACTGATGTAAGAATATATTCCAAAAAGAAGATAGAAGTGACATTCGGGGTAATGGGGATTTCATTACATATAGAAAGCTAGTTCCATGACATAAAGGGAGTCCCGAGTAGGAGCCATTGAACACAGAGATACCGCGGAGAACAATTGTCCAGGGGGTAAAGCGTCGGTTTCTAGACACAAAGGTCGTGGGTTCGAATCCCTTGAAAAGCTGAATCTGCATTGCGTTCGTTTATTGATCTACATTCGGTGCGAGTCCTGGTTATTTATCCAGGAAGCAGAATCGCAGGTGAATAATGTAGGCTGTAAAAACTTGTTTCACAATCGATGTAAAACAAATTAGTTCAACTAGAGATTTTGTTGAAAAAGGTGTCAATCCTAACTCGAATTTGGAACGATAGAGATCACACTATCTTGTTCATAATACTCAACTAAGTCTAGAAAAGAGGCTAGAAAAGCAATCATGGTAAACATTTTATTACTGTTTATTTCTCATTTTCACATACATCATCTTGTATGTGGGGTATTTCTTTATGCATTAAAAGGTACCGCTCCTGACAAAAACCTATATGAAGCAAAATGCCTATTGGGAACTCTGGCCACATGCCCCTGTCTTATGTATGTCTTAATAAGCCGATACTTGTTGCCCAAACATCCAATCAATCTTCCTGTATAGCACACTTTATACGTATACGTACTCGGAAAACAGTATGACAGAAAGAACAAAAGGGGCATTTTGAGCGCATATTCGTAAATCTTTTTTTCCTGATCTGTGGAAACGATTGATAAATGAATTATCGATTTTACACAATTTACATTTTGACCGACTTTTCAAGAAAAAAACCTCTCTTCTTCAGCGATTATCATAAAAAAAAAGTTTATGATAATCCACGATGAATAGGGGTTATACCCCTCGAAAAGTCGGACAAAGTCTAAATTTTGTACGATCTTAAGTTGATCGTTTATAACTGCTTCATTTCTTTTATTATCAAAATTCATTTAATTCATCATACAAAGTTTTCATCGAACGGATGTGTTCCGTACGTTAACATTATAAGCTCATGGAACATCTTCTCAAAAGCATGAATGAAAAATATACAAATATCAAGTATATGGTTTTAAAAGGACAATACACTGCCAACAATCATTCAAACAAAGATGGAAACAAAAGCATTCGAATTTGCACATGTCTAAATGTAAACAACAAGTATATGGACACATATTCAATGTCTATAAATACTTAATGGATATAGACGATGAATATTCTAAAAAAGAAAAAAAGTTCTTTCGATAAGCGTTTCGATGGCAAATAACATTTAAAACACGGGTTCATATGCAAATTGATGTCGAAAAGCTTTATCCGTCTTCTCAATTGCGCTAGAATTAAGATGTCAGACACTTTGTGTGTGTTAAATCTTGTCAAACCCAAACGCTTGATCCATTTATTCAGCGACCATGATCGTTTTATTTTCAGGCTCTTGATGGATCTTTTATACGTCGGGTACCGGGGTTGCGATGGCAACATGAATAATTAACAAAACTGGGTTGAATGGAATCGGATTCAAGTTACATCAGGGTTAAAAGGTGCTTGTTCACACTTGAGAGAATTTCATAGTCAAAATAAAATGCCGTTCAAACAATTCATGTTTTGAATAACGATACACTATTCCATGTACAAAATAGTTTCTGAGCGCAAAACGAATTCAGAAGGTATCGACATATGTAAGTATGTACAATCGGTATGCGGTGGATCTCAAACTGTTTCAATTCTTTTGGGTATGCTTAATATTCATTCATTCTAAACAGACTTATGATACGTAAATACGAGCACATTTTACTTCCAATGGTCATTCTCGGCTGTCGTACAGTTTTAAATAAATCAAAATTCAATGTCAAAGTTTTCTCACATACGTAAAAAAGCATCTTTAAATTGGCACAACACGCTTACTTCGGTTAATTAGCATAGCACATTAATTCATGATGATAGAATGGAACGAGTCACTTTAATTGTGTTAAAGACGTTATGAAAGAATATGTCACTAAAACAGAAGTCGGTAAACATCGGGTAAACCCTGTGCCTGGCATCAATGCTTTTGCATACACTGCCTCCTGCCACTGCTTCCTATGAAGGCCTATATGACAATATTCTTTATATGTGTTTAACTAACATGTATTAATTATTTTGTAAAACTTAACCCTCATAATGTTTGGTAATTCTCCAAAAATAGAATGTGTGGCCTCTAATTTCCTAAACTTTATATATATATGCTTAATTTTGTTGAAGAGAGATACTCCGAGTAGCGAACAGGTAAGATCACAGACCAGCCTGACTGGCCTGGATCTAGCCTGTTTGCATTAGCATGAAGTCGGTTTAAGCACTATAAGTGTTAATAATTCGTAAATAATGAGGTATCTCGTGTAATTTTGGATTAAGGTACATGAACACAAGCTTGTTCAGTTTGTCAGACGACAGAAATAGAATTAGCAATTTAGTGTTGGCAAATCATTATTTAGACTATAGAAAGAAAAACAATCTGATTGCAATATATTTTCGAAAATCAATGTGATGATATATATTTAAAAACATAAACTGTCTTTTGTTCGTTTTATGTATGTTTGCAGAGAAGTCACACCGACTGCTTCCGTTTTATACCGACTTCTTCCGACTTTTACCGACTGCTTCCGACTTTAACCAATTTCTCTAAAAACACGAAACCCCATGTTTCACGTTTTACTCCTGCACTGAGGCAAACGCGTTCGAACAATGTCAAGGACACAATTTATAACGTCCTCCCCGATACCAAATGCACAGTTAGCAACATATAAAAATAGTATGAAAGATAAACAACACTTAAACACTCTCATTTCTTCGACTTTGGCCGCCCTTTTCGGCTTAGTCTTCTGTATAATCTCGAGAAGAAGCTTCCCTTCGACTCGTCCTCCATCTTGGGTAGGGTGTAATCCGGCATCGCATAGCGCTCGGGATCCAGCTTGTAGCGGATTTGCTTGAGAAGGGTAACCAGGATGTCATCTACATTGTGGTTCAGCGCCGCGGACGTTTCAAAATGGAGGCAGTCGTACGTGCGGCAAATGGAAAGGACGTCTGGAAAGTGAAGTGAGTCGGGTTAGAATTAGTCCTTGCTGCAGTGTTCTTGCAGGGTAAAACAAGTAAGGAAAGAAAACAGCATGTGAAATCATCAAAAAATGCGGAGGACAAGATGGCCGTGCCACAGATCTTTTTTACTTTTTTTCACCTACTTTTGCCATGATAGCCACATTGTGTACTTAACATAAGTTGACTATCATCTTTGCGCTTCTTGATGGTCAAGTCGTAAGAGGTACACACTATGGCTATCTTTGGCAAAAGTAAGTGAAAATGGCAAAAAATAAATGATCCGTCATGTGCGCGGCCATCTTGTTCGGACACAATGTCGTAAACATTGGTCACGTGATTCCCCAATCGGAACTACTCGGGTATTTCCTTGAGCTATGAAATACACCTCGGATATAAGTGTTCCACAGGGTCCACATTAAATAGTTCAATGTATATGGACGCGTTGGACAACCTATTAAATCATGTTTTATCGGTAACTCATCAGAAATGGCGAAATGATAAGTTGTGACTTATAAAGGTGTGTTCTTAATCAAATTAAACGACTTTTTAGATTTCACATTTAAGATCTTTTTTTGAAAACGAAAGTTAAGTTACGTCATTCTCGCAGCAAACAATATGGCGTCATCCCTATTATTTCAGAGGTGTTTTCATTGGATAAACCCTAATGTGTTCAGATTGGTGATTCCCCTGCCTGTGCTATGTGTGTGTGTGTTGGGGTATTCTTGTTATCTGTATCTGTGTTATCCTGTGTGTGGGTAGATGTGTGTGGGGGGGTGTTGGGGTGGGTGTGTGGGTGTATGGGTTTGTGTGTGTACATGTGTATATGTGTACGACTATATATGTATATATATAGATTCATACTAACGAGAGGGTATTTAGTATCAAAGAATGTATGCCATTGTTTTCATATGATGTATCAATATTTAACAATTGTATGTGTATGTAACAAGGTACTATTGTATAAGTTACAAAACAGAAATAAAACATCTATCTATCTATCTAATAAAGTATATCATGATGCTAATACCTCGTAGACACAAGAACAGATATGATTTATAACATTGAAAAATGAAGTTCGGTAAAACTCTGGCTTCTTTGGGAATGATTTATGTCAAGGCGACAGCAGTTAACCCTTAGAGTGCTGGTTAATTTACTAAAATAAAATGTGTCGCC
The DNA here is from genome assembly GCA_947846245.1 of Cerastoderma edule. Lineage (NCBI taxonomy): Eukaryota > Metazoa > Mollusca > Bivalvia > Cardiida > Cardiidae > Cerastoderma > Cerastoderma edule. Next base: position 13,665,480 of record OX401410.1, on the reverse strand, counting down.
TACTTTCAAAAACCTTAAATGTCTACTTAATATTAATGGGGGAATATACTCAGAGAAGCAAGCAGGTTAGATCATAGGCCAGCTGCCGAATTAATTGGCACTGGCCTGGATCTAACCTTTGCATAAGTATTAAGCTGGTTCCAGCAATATAAGGATTAATGTAATGTAGTGGAAGAAACCAATACCAGAATGTCGGACTAAATACGTTTGAAATAAATCAAATATAATTCAATTCAAAACAACATACCATTTCTCTTCACTTTCCGTTTCCGTACGAGATCTATCTTGTTGCCCACCAATACGATTGGTCGATCCGTCCCAATACCGTGACGTAGCTTGTACAAACTTGCGACGGCCGCGTCGAACGTGCCTCTGTCTATGACGGAATAGATGACAACATACGCGTCAGAGTTCATGTCGACGTCATGATCCTCGGAATCCTATAAATAGAAACAGAAGACATGCCTCATATCAATCTGAACACATCGGGTTTATCCAATGAAAACGCATTTATCAGCTCACGGAAATACCCGAGTAGTTCCAACTGGCCTGAAATGTCATATCTTTGTACATTCTCCAACGCAGTGATCTCCCTTTTCATTTGGTTAGGAGCAACTGTACTGTAGTGTAACAAATGGAAGTATTCCTGCGCGGAGTTTGATCTTTATGGTCAAGGTGGGCAATCGTAACTACTCGGGTATTTTCGTAATCTGAGACATATAAATCGGACGTAAATGTAGGGTTACAATATTTCGAGTGAATCGTCCCCGGCTTATAACACAGTTACTTTGTCCATCCGCATTGAGTAGGTCAGTGTATATGGAGGTGATGGACATCATTTAAATCATTTTTTATCCGTAACTTTTATACATCAGTGAAACAATAAGTTGTGATATATATCTGTTTCCTAAATCCAATAAAATGACGATGTAGATTTAAATTTAAGATCGATATTCGAAAACGAAAGTACAATGAAAAACGTCTCACGAGAAACAAAATTGCGGCTTCAATATTACTTCAGAGGTGTTTTCATTGGAAAAATCCGGTGACTTTAGTCCGCATGTTAGGCTAACATTGGTCGATGACACTGATGTTTGTAAAGTAAGTTGTTCATAGTGCCTTGTGGACAGATTAAGCCGAATAATAATCATTACACAATTCATTACATCTGGCCACATTGGCTTATGAATAGGACACTGTCTATGATAATAGTAACATGAATAAATATATACAGACACTGTTAACTTATCTACGATAAATTAAGCGGAAGTAGTTATATGTAGTGGTTTAGGTAACATTAAGGTAGGTAAGGTTTAGATACTTAGTAATTGAATAGGTACCTGTTTTTAGAGCAAACTATTCTGAAGAGTTTATGTTTACATGACATTAGAGCCGTCATTGACAGTAAAGTTATTAGCAGTTATTTGTCAAAACAGTAGAAATGTACATTTTTGCAATCTAAAACATAGTTGACTCATGGTTTACAAGCGAAACCTCGCATAATATGGTCCATGACCATTCGATTGGTTGACAGGAAACTTATACCAATATCAACTCAATGCTTTTGGTTCCAGATGTAACAAAACTCGATTCGGTCAAATACAGATAAACAGGGATCCATCGATTCTCTTTTCTATCGAAGTCGAGGATGTTTATGAAGGCATACAATGAATTCAGTGTTTCTCATGAAAACATGGTCCGTTAGGTACAAATAACACCTGAATAAAACGTAAACTTCCCAATGTTTTTTTTTCTCTAACACTAATCGCTTGTTCATGAGCTGTATGATTTCTGCAATACAACTCTCTTTAAACTGAAGAAAAAAAACTCCTTGAAAACTCATGAAACGTTTTTGCTCTCTAAAACAAACGTTGTTAAACGTTCTTTAAGTATCGATGGAACATTTCCTCAAGTGTTCTTTCTGGCTTGAATTTAATTCTACAATTTTATGTTCACGAAACTTTTAAGGTGTTCCACCCCTGATGGAAAACTTGTATTTGTTTTGGTTAAAGAATAAATTGCAGTGTAATCATGAAAAGCATTTATCATTTTTTCCTAATATGTTTGAATTTGAATTTATATTTGCATGAACATCAATTTATCTGTAATTCAATACATAGAAATCACCTTCCCTTGATTATCAATTTTACATTGAAATTAAGATAACATGGCTGCAAAATAAACAATTCAATATATGAAAAATTCTTATGATATAAAGTATGGCTATATGGCTATATGGTACGGTATTTTTACCGTTAAATCTTTGACTTTGATATTGTAATTTTTCTGATTTTACTCAATCAGGGGTGTTACATGTATTCCTTAAAGGTACACGTCACAAGAAACAAGAAAATAAGCACATTTGATAGTATCCACGCGATCCTAATACATAGTATCTGTATATCTTGAGATGAAAGGGACCTTATGAAAATGTTCGACATGGAAAGAGTTCGACGTAAAGATGTTTTGAACATAAAAACGTAAAGTTAAGATCAAATAGTTCGGGGGTCCGTATTAACTTCGACGTTTGGAAGGATTCGACAATCAGAAGTCCGAGTTAAAGTTATTTTACTGTATTATCATTGCATCGTTCTTATAGTACATGCATTAAGACGTACTAGCAACAAAAGTACGAAGATTCTATCGCTAATATTTCGTGATGATTACTTCCACAACGTGACTCGATTACGTAATGCGAGCAGGTGTTGTTATAACTCCTCAGGGTTACTGGGAGAAGCACTGAGAATAATCCTGGGAAATTCGAATCTATTACAGCTGTACATATCATCTTATAAAGGTAATTATAGAATACAGTAGAATATCTGTTCCTTGAACATCTGATTGTCGAACCTCTCTGTACGTCGAAGTAAATATAGTTTCCCGAATAATTTGTTCTTTATCTCTAGGTTTTGATATTACAGACATCTAAGTGTCGAACTCTCTTTGTGTCGAAGATTTTCGTCATGTACCCTGACCTTCGGGGTAAAAAGGTTCTACTGTACTGTTTTTTTCTATAGGCGCGTTAAAAGCCATGACTATTAAAGAACAAACTACAAATTATGTTCAAGTTCTATCTTTGAGAAAAGCAAACAATAATTCCTGCTGCACAATCATCTTTTTCGGGTATAAGATCGTAAACATTGGTCACGTTATTCCCCCCGCCTGAATCATGTCCTCTCACATTCTAGACAATTGGAATAGATCGTTCAAATAAATTATAAAACAAACCAATGCCATAGTATTGTCGTTTTCGTACTCTCTAAGCTATCAGTGTAACGCAAAATAGAGCATCGAAATCAAATGAACTTTAAAAACAAACCAATGTTATAATAGTCTTGTATTCATCGTACACTCTAAGCTAGTCCTGTAGTACAGACAAGAACATTAAAATCAAATAAACAATAAGATCAAACCAATGTTACAGTATTGTATTCTTCGTAGACTCTAAGCTATTGTTGTAACACAGAATGCACCCAGGCACCTAAAGAAACATCACTCAACAAGCTTGCAATACCACGTACAAAATAACAGTGTACCATTGTGAAATACTAGAGATCTGTTTTATCGATCATAATGACTACCCTTTAGATTTTCTCGTTAGCTTTCTTAGCTCTGGATATAAGGCGGGGGAAACGGATAGATCTGGATATATCAACAAAACAAAAGTCTCATTTTTAGGCGGGGAATCATGTGACCAATGTTTACGCTCATATGTCCAGAAAAGATGACCGCATCACAGGTACTTTTTGCTTTTATCACCTCCTTTTGCCAATGATAGACACATTGTGTACCCTGCACGAATTGACCATCAAATTTCCGGTAGTGGTGGTATATGATAACCCTTGTTTTATTACGGCGTTACGTCTGCCTCTCGGCAGAGAAATCGCAATCGAAGACCGACTGTTTAGAACATGCGCCCTCGTCGACTGCGATATCGAACTTTATCGATTGTGAAAAAAGTTTTTACAAGTTGAATTAATCACTCTCGATTGTGCTTCCTGGATCATAACCAGTACTTGAACCAAATGTGGATAATTGAAATGTTGCAAGGCGGATCTCGCTTCTCACAGGATTCAAGCCCGCGACCCTCGTGTTCAGAGGTCGAAGCTCTACCCCTGGACCACCGTCCTTCACAAAATGAAAAGAATATTTTGGAGATGTTGCGCATGCGTCAGAGAGATGACGAACACTTCCGCTGACATTTTTATAAAATGATTACATGTACCTCTTCCGGAAGTTTATCTATGAATTCCATGGTGGCCTCTTCTCCATCCAACTGAATCGTTATCGTTCTTTCCACTTCGTCAACTGGAAATAGATAGAATACAAAGAAAAGATTACGTTTCGTAATGATAGATAAACATGTTTGTATATTATCAATTCAATTCAATTCACTATTTTATTCAAGTATCTTAGGCCTCTGGCCCATAAACATAAACACAGTATATATACAGTTGGTATTCTGGTAATAGAGACCGACATGATTTTCACATCCTACTCCAGACTAGTACCAACGATATAGATAAATATAAGAAAATCGGCAATTTATAATTCGAAAAAAAAGATAATAAATAATAATCTTTGTGAACACTTGTTAGATTTATTATTATATTCACAGTATGATATTTGCTTTAATTGATGTAGGGACTAAGCACAACTTGGTATGTTTATCTGTTAAGTAGTATTATGGACCGGATGCCTTTGTTTCAGGTTTTACTAAACCTTTTATGCTAAAAATTATCGCAAGTTCCGGACAACGTTCCCTCTTACTTCAATATTTAGCTAAGCCGTAACGCTTTCAATGACGTGTCGCATTGCAATGGTGTACTTCCATTTAAGATACTAACCATATTTATCAGATTTGACTTGCGAAAATGTTTACCTTAATACGTTTAGTAAACAGGTACCCATTTTTTTATGTTTTCTCTACATCACAAGAGACATAGATTTAACATAATTTCAATTTAATAAAATGAAAATAAAACAAAATTTCCAGAAGTTGGTTCAGATAACCAATCAGATAACCAAGCTATTTTACTGTAATAAAGAAGTATCAAATACGCTTGACATCTCCCGTGGTAACGGATAAACAGGTACGCACTTTCCTTATCTGGCGATAATTCGGGAGTTGCCAATCTCCGTTATCTATGTCTCTGACATCACTTAAGAAAATGGTATACCTAATTAGTTTAAACTAAAGAACGTTTTTAGTAAAATAAAGAAAGAAATATTTTCTAGTTTAAATTTGCGTAAGCTCTACACAAAGTTGTCTTGTAATATGTTCACATATGTACATATCTGTCAGCAATTTTCAGTCGAGTTGCTACGAAAACAACACCCTATCTGATTGCTTAACTAACTCGTAACGGCGTCTTTATTATCTCGTTATATCAACTTAATGATCTCGTTATAACGACTTATTCACTCGCAATGACGGGTTAATGAGTCGTTGTAACAAGTAAGTGAGTCATTATAATGAGATATAATGAAAAAGAAAAAAAGCACTGACACATATCATTTCTATGCCACCCAAGTTAATTGTACACCGTTGTATTTTTTTTTTCTTGTTGTCACTTTAGACCACGAATGAGCAAACACAAAACACTCGGTCGCTAAAATCGTTTTAATTCAAAACCATAACTTAATTCTTGTGGAACATATTCGCCTACGCATTCCATATTTTCTGTACAAAGCGTTTGTAAAGTACTGAAAATAACCATTGTTTCACTGATCTTGAGATTAACCAAGGAAATATTGTTTGGGTTACAACGATTTCTGAACCTATTTATACTTATGTTCTTAATCTATAAGTAAGAACTAAACCCAAACTAATAGAAAGGGATATGTTTGGTTGTTGTTTCCTTGTCGATGTGATATCCTTGCTCATAGTTACATGAACAAGTGATGAACACTGTGGACAAAGAGTCCTTCGCAAAAAGCAATAAAGCTTACCATTAAGGTAGACTACCCATAATGCATAATCATTAATTTTGAGACATTTGGTTTCGACTGATTGTATCGGTAGTTTTCGATATACAACGGTCTGAGTCGAAACTATTAGTAAAGAACCGAATAGTTCCGGCTCATACTGATGTATACTGATAACGACCCAAGTAATCTGACGAGAGGAAATGTTCCAAAATGGCCGATCATGGGTATTCTACCTAAATGTACCAATTCCTTCTGTTCATTTGTTTGAAAACAATGCTGTAAGCCATAATTTTTAACTGTTAAACTTTTATAGTGCTTGAACTGACTTCATGCTTATGTAAACAGGTTAGATTCAGGCCTGCCGCCAAGTAAATTGGAGGCTGGCCTGTGATCTAGTCTGTTTGATACCTTGAGTTTCTTTCCTCATCAAAATTAAGCAAACATTCAAAGTCTTGAAAAGCAGGCGACATGAAATGTATCTTTAGAAAATTTCCCAGCATTATAAGGGTTAACGCTTTAGTTTTCGATACGCTCCTTCCTCTATAGTAAAGGGCCACACGAATTTCAAGCTGCCTACCTAACATCTCAGCTCACGTCACTGTTAGATATAAAACCATACAATAAATCCCATTATGCCGTTTAACCCTTTCCCAAATAACAAATGTTCGACTGTCCCAAATTGGAAGAGTTTGCAGACGACATTTCAAAAGGTGATGAAATTGGAACATAATCTTCTGATAGGGCAGAAAACATTGTGGGAAAAGGAAAATTGCTCGTTACGAGCAATTTCTCCTTTTCCCACAATGTTTTCTAAAGTCGTCAAACAAAGTGGTCAAATGTCGTTGTTGTTTGGGGAAGGGTTAAGAGATAAACCTAGAATGAACCAGCTAGAAAAACGATATCTGTTTTTTCCCTCGAATTCAGCGCCTTTTTTCCCTTCGCCAAAAATACAAAAGTTTATTTGAAGTGTGGGAAATTGTTACTGCTTGAAGTAAGAAGCAACAGTAGATGATAACAGGACAATTTTCTCAAAGATGCAGTACAGCATGATATATATCTCATTGTGAGGAAATTATCCATTCATCCATTTGTCACAGTGGTTTCTACAGACGTGTGTAATTCATGTACCTAATACAGGTATCTTATTCGCTGTCTGATTCCTTCATAAAAAAATATCGAAAGGAAAAATGAAACTCAGCTTCGAGAACAAGGGCCCGATTTAAAAACCAAAAGTATTCAATCCCGGATTTGTATCGCTCATTCCTTTAAATGCAGAAAACTCTAAAAAAATCATCAAAATAATAATTATCTTCCAGAGAATTAACCGGGTTCTGTTGAATAATCTCCACATGGTATAACATAAACAACATTCAAACGTTTATATTCCATCAGAAGCAGCACGTATTCATCTAAAACGAAGCTAATAATCATTCAAAACGAATGAATCATCTTAGCAACGTAACAACAACAAGAAAAACAACATCCTCTACTTTAATGTGAACAACATGTGCTAATGATTTTTATTCGCAGAGTGGGAATGAGGCAGGGGTAGCGAAATCTGATTTTTATTTACTTGTTCGTAACTCCCAAATATATTTTTGCACTTGTCCGTCAAATGGTTATATTGTAACTTTCAGTTAAAGGTCATTTGTCCATTAAGGCCTTTGGACAAGCTGGATAATACGGACACTTGATTTTGTCATCCCTGCGATGCATGAGCAATTGAAAAGAAAAGCAAAACAAAAAACCAACACTAACATTGCTTTTGGACAGTATAGCCATGGATCAGTTTAAGAAGAGAACCGTAAGCAAAAATAGTTTGATAGCTGTAACTCTTGATACGCCTTTGTTGTACAAAGCCATCATAAAACAAAAAACAGCTAGTCAACGTTTTGGCTTAAGCCTTTATGAGGATAATGAATCTAAATATGTTTTCACCTTAAAGAAGTGAAACGTAACATTGACGTATGAGTAGGAGTTTATGTGCTTTTGTATGTTACGTACCAATGACGTTTTCATATCGGAGATCACATTAATGGATAGACGTAAGAGCCGCTCAATCAAATTTGCGTAACGTTCCATATGGCAATAAAAACTGACATATGAAATACACACCAATAATGTTTTCATATCGGTAATCATGTTAAAGTAGAATACCCATTTTCCGCCATTTTGATTTTTTTTCTAATTGGAGTACTTCTGTTTTTCTCGTTATACATTGGATGGGACCGGACGAAATCAGTCTAATGCGAATAGTTTCGGCACCGACCTATGTATACCGAGAATAACCGAAGTATTCCGACGAGAGAATGAGTCTCAAAATGGCTAATTATGGGTATTTTTCCTTAAAGTAGTTTTGTTCGGAAAAAAATCAACAACAACACGTTTCTTGGTAAACGCTCGTAATTGTTCACAAACTAACATTAGGTAGAATACCTATAATCCGTCATTTCTAAATTTATTCTTTCATCGGAGTACTTTTGTCGTTCTCGGTTCACATCGATCGGGGCCGGAACTATTCGGCATACTGCGAATAGTGCCGGCCCCGACCGATGTACACCGAGAACGACCGAAGTTTTCAGACAAGAAAATGAGTCTCAAACAAGGCAGAGTGTGGGTATTCTACCTTAAAAATTATATATTGAACATGTAATATACCATTTTGGGGTTCTTGATGAGCATATAGATACGGTTTGTACTACCCGATTTTTTGCATAGAGGTATCATCACTAAACTGAAAAATCTCTCCACGTTAGTTCGAATCTCGATGCCGAATTGACATTTTGATGAGAAGGTTGCCCCAAAGGTGGCAAACCGAATGCTAGTGGCCATTTCCCGCTTAACCCAGCAAGCACTTATTTACAGATGGTTTATTTGTCTTTCTCAAATCGGTCATGTCCTGAGCATCGTTACACAAAAGAAATAAAATTTATGCGTCGTAAAAGAGCCTAAAATAACAGTACACATAATCATACGTTTGTAAAGTCAACTATGTTGTTCATAGAGCAACGAATTGCCACTGGTTAGATGTACACTGTACTTATACCTAGAGTATATCTCGTATATCGAATGTTTCGCTTTATGGTAATGGTCATGCAATCCAATGGTTAATAGTTTCTACCTATTGTTTCCCCTAAACACGCGTTTGGTACATTTCTAGAGGAGAACTAAGGGAATCACTGTAACAAAATATCGTATCATCTAACATGGACAAGCGTGACTGGTCTAAATTGAAAACAAAAGCAAAGGACAATTGTTGAATAAATATGCATTTATACGAAGGAAAAGAAGAATCACTGTAGCAAAGTGGCATATTCTCTAACCAGGATATGCGTGACTTGTCAAAATTGAAAAGGAAATAACAAGAAAACAGCAGTAGACGTCAAGTGTCATGTATGAAACAAGATATTAGAAATTTCGACATTTTGTATAAGCCTACCAAGGCTATTATTTACAGGCAAAGAGCTTGCTGTCCACAACTGAAAACAAAACCCATAAGATTGGACAAAAGCATTGATCATCGGAAGAGAAATGTCTTCGTTTTAAACAATGGTTTTATAGTTCGTCAACTGCATATCCATTTAAATCAGGAAACAAATTGGTAACCTGCATTTAATATTCATAGAAGGAACCCCATGAACATTAGAATCAAGCAAATCACGCAAAAAGAAGAAGAAGAAAAACACATAAGAATCACGCAAATCACGCGAAAGAAGGAATCACGCAAATCGACCACCTTCCCGCAATTATTTTCTGTACAAAATAAAAGGAAGCTGGTAATGGGCGAATTCGAAGGAAACGTTTTAACATAATAACGGAGCACTGGGTTTTACCATTAGGTTTAGCTAATGGCCAATAATGGATGACATGGCAGATTGAAATATCGGTTTCTGCAAATGAAGCAGCATTAAAATGCTTCAGAGGAATAGGGTATTGGGAATATTGGCGTTACGGAATTGCCATTCGGGAAAGCTGCCTAATCTTGAAATTTCGTCCTTAACCAATTACCAAACAATAACGCATTTGACCAGTTTGTTGCAGGCAACTCTGGAAAACATTGTGGGAAAAGGAAAAATTGCTGCAATTTCTCCTTTTCCTACAATGTTTTCTGCCCTATCATAAGACTGATTTTCAATTCAATCACATTTTGAAATGTCGTCTGCACACTCTTTCGAATTAGGACACTCGAAAAATTTGGCGTTTGGTAAAGGGTTATATCCTTCCTCCCCCCTGAAAGAGACGATCGGGAACGTATGGTTTCAATTTGCCAGGCGGGGAAATTACGTGTCACATATTAACTATCTAATGTCCGAACAAGATGGCTGTTTTTTTTTTTTTTTTGCTTTTTTAACCTACTATTGCCAATTATAACCACATTGTGTAACCCGCATTAGTTTGACCATCAACTTCCGCTTCTGGTGGTATATAATAACACATGCTTTGTAACTGAGTTACGTCTAACACTCGGCAAAGAAATCACAGTCGACGGGCACGTATGTCCAAAACAGTCCAAAACAGTCGGTCTTCGACTGTGATTATTCTGCCGAGTGTTTTTAAAGGGATATCATATAGAGTAGAAGGAAAATTCATTGGTCAAGATGTCAAAGTCCTTTAAAACCATTGGCTTATTGCAATAGACATGAAACAACGTTCAGCCGCGAGTTAACATAACAAACATGGGATGGAATCCGCGTATTTCAAAATCCTGATCAATTCAATTCTAAACGACTGTATGCGTATTTAACCTTTGTAGTAATGGAACCGACTTCATGATTTTGCAAACAGGTTAGATCCAGGCAAGCCGCCAAGAAATTGGCGGCTGGCCTTCGATCTAACCTATTTGCTACTATCACTATCTTTCCTGATCAAAATTAAGCAGATATTTAAGGTGTAGGAAATCAGACGAGAGAAAAATCTATTTCTAGAAAATTACCCAGCAATCTAAGAGTTTAGGTCCAGAGCTGCTTCGGTTTGGGGAAACGTCTGTGATATTCATGACACTCGTGATTGTATAACAAGGCGCCTGGGAGATATTGCTTCAAAGAAGACTTGATTGATTTATTGAGACGCTTTAAAAGTTTCTTTTGAGCGGGAGACCTTTAAAAGATAAACGAGTAATTTTGAGGTTTGCCATTCATGTCTTTTGGTCCTTAATTGACGTAATTTGCATTTGAAAATGTTTCTCGGTTTCATGGCTGTCCTGAAATCAGGGAACAGTCTATGAATGGTTAACGCTTTAGGTGCTGAATAAAATGCCATTTGATACGTGACAGTTTGCCTTATATTTTACGCACTTTTAACGCTGATTTTCCATAGATGTTAGGAACTTGAATATAAATATTTTATGTCTTTGAAACTTTGAATCATCTGTAATGTTTTATGATTCGTACTGAAGACTAGCCATTGGAAGTGATTTATTTCGTATTTGAGTTCTAAGAGGTTCTATACAATACAAGATATGTATGCAGATCCAATAGCGTTGCAACGGTTTTGAAAAACCTCGTATACCGTTTGTATATACTAAGATATATAGACACATTCTTAATCAATGTTTAGTTTAGTGGTTATTCTTTATTCTAGGAGATAGTATACGACACTACCAATAATATATTGTTTGAACGATACTTTACTTTAACTTGCAAGTTATCTCATTTTTGAACGAGCACCTTTAATACAATTCCGGTAGTTTTGTCAAGGAAATGTCTAGCAGTTGCACTGGCCTTTCGTATATAAGTAATGGTGAAATTAATAACATGATATGGAGGTTAAATTCACATTTTACTTAGAAGAAAAGAGATCGATAATTGATTAATAAAATCGATTTACTTTAAACCAATCGATTATTGAAACAGTAAAGTATTATGAAACAAGAGTAAAGTAAAGTAAGATAATCTTCTAAAAATAGTCTTCAATAATTTCATTACATCTGTCGAAAAGAATACTGATAAGCAAAGAGTCACAAAAAGTAAGGCATAACTAATCAACATGCACGGGTCAACTTTTCTAATCTAAGTATATGTCGGTTCCGCTTGTGATTCAAGTTTGTTGATGCGGTATACATGTGTGGATTAAAGCACATCTATATAATCCTTTGGAGCCTGTGTATCTTAACATATAGAGGGTTCAAGGACATTGAACCCGGGTTGGAAATATCGCCCTTCTTAATCATTTTCGCCATACAGTAATTCACAAAACGGCTCTCAACGGGATCTGGATAATGTCTCTAGATGAGGTGGGGTTCTTTTATTAGTAGCAAAACTACAGCTATTTTAGCTAACAGATTGACATGACAGAAGTAAAAGCATCCCGATTTCATTTTGGGCTCTAATCGAAGTAAAAGTCTGACTTTTCGCTGGCCAGGATTGCTATGTTGTGCTTTTTATATGTCTCGACGTGTGGTATATATAAATCGTCATCTATTGAGAACGTATCTTTTTAAGCCTATTTAGATCATGTGTTTATCGAGTACGCGAATGCTTTCATTCATAGTTTGGGGGATGATGTACTCGTTTGACCTCTTACTCCTTAAAAGAATGTTTCGATGAATCTTCTACAGAAGACGTTAAAAACCATTGTGACAAAATGATAAATTGCTCCTCAGCGTCACTATGGTGTTTTCCAAATTCCACTTAAAATGTATTTGTTACACACATTTTATACGTCTTCTGCTATTGGTTTAAATTCATTTGGACCAATTAAAACTCCTTTATGACGAAATGCCAGTTGTTCTTTCTACCAGGCTTGAACAGACCATGTGGGCTGATAAGCTTGAGTTTTCCACTAACGCGTTTGTACCTGAAATACTGCTGTTGCGACCCTTACAAACCCGCAAACAAAATTACCATAAGAGGGAAAGGATTAAAGAGTGCGTCGTAAGTTTGAAAACACGAGGAACCAATCTGGCGGAAAGTTTGATAACCTGTATTCATTCGATTATATAAATCTTTTTATTTACTGGTTCAAATTTCTGCATGGCCCAGTGGTTAAGGTGGCGCACTTGGTATTTGGGGTCCAGAGTTCAAGCCCCACCGACACCTTTTGTTTCGCGAGAATGTCCTTTGGCAAGTCACCTCAGAGCCCTAGCCTAGTGCTCTTGAACCGAGGAAAGCCGTAATATAACTGAAAAATTGTTTACGCAGCCTTAAACATCATAAGTTAATCCGAACACGTCCGTTCCCAACAAAAATTCCGGATTACCGAATCATTCGGACTAATGAAGCAGAGCCTGTTCTTATACACATTAAGACATAAACAGTCTGTTTGCACGTGTATACTTATAACCCTTAAGCAACCGCCAAATTGTCGACCGTCGCGAATTGAAAGAGTTTGCAGACGACATTTCAAAACGTGATGAAATTCAAAAGTAATCTTCTGATATGGCAGAAAATATTGTGGGAAAAGGAGAAATTGCTCGTCACGAGCAATTTCTCCTTTACCCATAATGTTTCCAAAAGTCGTCTGCAACAAACTGGTCGAATAATTCCGTTCCCTTACAATTTCGTTCGGATTGCGAGACATCCGGACTATTCGGGTCCGGATAAACGAGATTTCCCTGTATGTATTTTTGCCGTATGGAGCCAATGCTTGTTCAGTTACATTGCGATTCTCGTCTCATCATGGATAGAGGAAGAGATCTAATGTTACTGCCTACAAGGGCCAATCATGCCAGATAGAATAATCAGCAATAAATATGAGGTTTTCCTTCGATATCTCGCCCTTTCGATTGATACCCACTACATCACGAACTTAATAGTTAACTTATAAACTTAATCACGTATCGTATGTATTAAACATACATGTATACATGTATAAAAACATATGTCAATTTGAAGGGGGGTGGCCCTTTCTAAATTGTGAGAACTCGTGGCCAGACCCTTTTGCCAAATTTGATATTGTGACTATTAACCAATGTTGTGTATTGTGTATTATATATTCAATTAGAAATGAAATATGATTGAACTAAACTATATCAATTTGAAGCATATACACCTTTAGTTTCGAGTCTGCTTTTATCAAAGCTCGCCTCATCTAATTGGAAAAAAAAGTCAATACCCACAATGATGTTAGAGAAGGAAATCAAGTGCGCTTCAAAGTTATTAGGTCAAGTGGATAAAATTCTTCATCGATTTATTGACATCTGTATAGACTTATTCGTGACTTTTGACCGATGTACTTTGTGGACCCTCTCTCATTCTTAAGCGCTTTAATCAGCCATGACTGGTTTGATTTGGGTGATGTCAGATGTTTTATGTGTTGATATAGTTAAACCCATATTTTGATGCATTCTAACCCAATGTTACAGCTAACATTAACATTGATACAAACTCCTCAGAGTGATCTCCCTTTATGGGATATCTCACTGCCACCCAATCGGAACTACTCGGGTATTTCCGTGAGCTGTGTGTGTTTTCTATTGGATAAACCCGATGTGTTCAGATTGACTGCCACCACAAATGTCACATGACCATCTGATTAGACACTAGAATGGCGTTAAATGGTGTTGGCGACACTAAAAATAAACAATTACCCATTTTTGCTTCATTTGTAAAGAAAACAAAACATCTTTTTCGATCAAACTGGTCAGGAATTAGCACAAGATGACAATTATTACTAAATTAACTACTACGAGTATATGCGGTAAAACTTGAAAAACTAAACTTTATTCAAAATTTATCCAAATTTTGATGAACATCTTTTGGTGGCAGTGATAAATACAGCGAGGTAAGAGGAGATTACTGTGTGGGTATTGTAGTTGGTTGAATAAGTCTGATAATCCTCGATTGTTAAACGAATGATTCTCCGACATGGTACTTTGTTTGTCTACATATGTTGTACAGAATAGTACAAAACAAACACAAAATACACAACATCTTAAGTAATAATTGAAGTCAGAAAAAGCATGACTTTCTAAAAATCGCTACGACAAACCTGGAAACTTTTTTAAGCAACAATAACCCTTTAACAAACGCCACATTTTTCACTGTCCCAAGTTGAAAGAGTTTGCATACGACATTTCAAAATGTGGTGAAATTGGAAGGTTATCTTCTGACAGGGCAGAAAACGTTGTGGAAAAAGGAAAAAATTCCTCGCAATTTCTCCTTTTGCCACAATGATTTCCAGAGACGTCTGCAACAAAGCGGTCAAATGTTTGGTAATGGGTTAACACACATATAGGCTATTTTATCTTGCAGAATAAAGTGTTGTATAATGTTACACATTCAAACATTACTGCAAATAAATGTTTCAAATGTAAGAACGCACTTAATGATTTATCATTAATACCCTCAGCATCTGAATCTTTTATTTACTTGGTTTATCGAAGCAAATGTTTTTATTCGTACTTAAAAGAATACGCCCAATTGATATCAGTTATTTACGTTAAATCCATGTTTTATCCTGTCAATAGATAAGGGATACCAACCCATTCTAAAAGCACTTGTGGGAAGCAGTTTGAATGCAGAATGTTTTGCCGATTAGTTTAGTGGCTAATGCCGGTGGTTTTGCTTTAAACTTTGAACTTATTTATGTTTTACATCGATTTTGAAGGAAACTTAAGGTTGTTGAATTCACCCTCGATGACTGCTTCCTGAATACTAAACCAGTCCTCCGGTCGAATTGATGGCTAGTCTCGGTAATTTTACCTCGCTTAAAGACCTATTAAAGGAGATAAATGCTATATCAAACTATATCATTTGGTAAACCTTTGGACAGATTCAAATAGTTATCACCAGAAAAAAACACCAGCACAACTTAAATGTGAAAGTAAACCAGAAATAACCCAGATTAGCAAGTTTTATAATTCAGATTTCCTGATTCTTCACCTCTGACCTTGACAGTTGATACACACATTTTTGAACCGACCAATCATAATTCGTTATTTTGAATATGTAAACGAACAGGTTGTTGATATACATGATTGAATTGGAGACAAATATATTTCAAGCATAAAATAGCTTATTTTAAATGAGTCTATTAAATATGGTCCCAATGCATTCCTAAACTAATTCTCATGAATTCTATGAACATAATAAAAGAACTCCATATACTATTTCAGTAATTTATTTATACTCCTCTCCTCTGGTGTGCCTTTAAACAGGATTGAACTCATGACTCTTTGTACAAGAGGTCGACGATCTATCACTGCACCAATGTTGCCGTTTGAGACAGGACGTCCGAAGTTCTAATCCTGTTCTCGACAAATCATTTCATCGTATTGAATAATAGTCTGGTACTGACATCTATAAAGAACAGATCAATAAGGAAACACAGGTAAGGGGCGAATCTTGCACTCTCCATCTGCCCTTTTAACAATATAAAGATATCCCTTTCCAATTTGTTATTGAAAAAAATATCAAGAAACGTGTAAGCAACATCAAATCCTATCAAACATTTAAAATACAAATAACCAACGTTGTCATGCCCATAAATCATATATTTCAAGATATATCAAAATTGGAAAGCAATGTAGGGCTGAGGAGGTACATACAAGGAGGAAACCGTCCTTTGCCCCTTTACATTGCCTCAGGAAACTGTCACTTTATCGTTGAAAACTATGTTTAAAACTGAATAAATGCATACATAACCAATGTATATACTATTTTTGACGGTGACATGTTATAAAAAGAAATTATAAATAAGTATTCTGTATATGGCTAGAAGCTGAACTAGCTTGTGTCAATAAAAGTTACCTTTGTCAATCTCTATGTCAATAAAGATTTGGGCCGCGTCACGCGAAAAGGGGCACTCGGACATAAATAAAAACCGCTGACTCAGCTCTTTCTAAGCGCTATTATTCCAACATCTAGTCACGACAGTTATCATTTGTATTTATTTAAAGGTAGAACTTGATGTCCTCCAAGATGGCAAACAGTGTAACCCCAGACCGAGTGCCCCTTTTCCCGTGACGTGGCCCAAAATTTTATTATTTTGCGCTCATTAGGGTTATTACCTTTGACATACATTTGTAATTAGATATAATGCAGGCTGACACAAACGGCATTTTTAGTAGAAATATACATGGAATTTTCGCATGCCACGGTTTACATTTCGGTAGCTATTAGACGATGTATCACTCTTTATGGGTATTTTTGCCATTTCGGTCCGATGTTTCAATTTGCCAATGCAAATTAATGCGACTTCTTCGGGAAAATCGCTGTATTTAACGACCCCGAACAATTTACCAAAATCAAGCCTTTGTCCAAAACAGACTTATGGCTTCTTGGCACCATAATGGGAATCGTTTAACTCTTGACCAATTATTTAGTTTTGGACTATCCCAAATTGAAAGAGTTTGCAGACGACATTTCAAAATGTGATGAAATTGAAAAAAAAATCTTCTGATAGGGCAGAAATTATTGTGGGAAAAGGAGAAATTGCTCGTGACGATGTTTTCCTGAGTCGTCTGTAACAAACTGGTCAAATGTCGTTACTGTTTGGTAATGGGTTAAGGGATCTTGTCAAATATTTTCGAATATAGATATGTCTAACTGTGACTCACTTCATCAAACGTACATAGATATATATATCGTATGTTTGTTTGTGTGTGTATGTGGTCTTTTTCTTTTGAATGTATCATCTATACTTCTGTTCATTTAGAATAGTTTCAATTCACATGTCCTAATTACTAGTATATACAACTATAGATAGATACAATTGTATAATGTGATGAGGATGCTTCTTTTAGCGTTTAGACGCGTCTCTTATAACTCAATAATGGAGTGACATTTCTTATTTATTCTTTTATGAAAGGACATTCTATGTTGTAAGTGTATTCTATGACTGCACAATGATGAGATGTTAATAAGAAATACTACATATTAGGAATGAACTCCACGCTCTCTACACCACTTGGCAATTATGCTATGTTCAGAACGCACCATACATTCGTGTTGGAATGTCTGGCGGGTGTCCAATGTATAAACATAGAACCACCAGCGCCTTCTGTTCGACTTGATATTACAGTTCTCTAACACTTCGTATAAAACATACTTAGCTGTATGTTTACAAATCTGAAGGACATCCGTGGCCTTTTGGTTAGAACAATGACGTTAAAACCACTAGGCTAATATTCTGCAGATATGGTCAGCATTTAAACCGAACTATTGTTGAAAACTGCATTTTAATAAACTTAAAAGCGAGGAAGTAATTCGATGCTCTTGAAAGTACATAATGAAATGGTCCACAAAACTGTCTTCTTTTCACGAATACCATTCCCAACGAAGGAATATACAAGCTCTGCTTTTGGATACTATTTAACCCTTAGAATGCTTGGTAATTTTCTATAGATATATTTGTGTGCCTTCTGCTTTCTAAAACCATAAATATCTGCACAATTTTTATACTTAGAGTAGCAAACAGGTTAGATCACAGGCAATCCGCCAATTTACTTAGCGGCTGGCCTGAATCTAAGTCGGTTTCAGCACTTTAGGGTTAATTAACTGCCGCATTAGTAGTTAAGGTTGGGTTTAGATTTTCATGGCGCTAACCCCCACTGCGAATCCTTTATGTATAAATATTTTCGGTACATCATATCTAGCCATCCAAATCTAATCTGATATCTAGAGCGGGGTAACTAACCTTATTGATTCAATGTTTTAAATCATTTCCCCATATCAAAATTTGAGCCGGGTTCAAAGTAAGGGCAACAGCAGGGGGAATAAAGAAACATTGAAATGATTCTTTTCCTTTGTGATCAATAGTTACTTATCATTTTACCAAAGTGGTGTCTCAAAGCTTCTGCAGCAGAAGTCTCGAAGCGGGTTTTTTAATATACATGTAGTAGAGTGTAAAGCTACCTCAGTTTGTCATTATTGAACCAAACCAATCAAATTGATAGACTTGGTATCCGATATCTAAGGACTTACCAATTATGTAATTACAAAGAGTTTTCAATTTTACCTGGTGAGATATTAACACAAGATGACATTATTACTTAAACAACTTCTTTATCTAAAAACGAAATGGATTGAAAAACATCGTTTAAATCTTATCAAAATATGGGTGCCAGATTATCACTGTGAGGAGTCTGACTGAATAGGTACCCACCCCTCTCTATCAATCATATACAAGAGTGATTTTGACAGAGCGGTTACTTCACTTTTATACTGAATGCATGGGTATATCAAAAATATCGTTCCACCCTAATATAAGATGGAGTCTACGTGCTATAGACACTGTTTCAATGGTAAAAAGAATAATGTCCCTTCAAATGTGTTCTTACCCAAATATACTCTCGTAAGAAACATGTAAGTGATGGTTTGTTTAATTTTAGTTGCTTCATTCAACTATTATCTCAGAGATAGTAAGATAATGGAGCATTTAAGTAGGGAAATCATTAAAATACAAACGGTCGGATAATCGTTTTAAGAGGACAATGTTCTTCACAAACGGTTTCCCCACTAGATAGCAATATTGCTTTGATTACTAGGTTAGTTACCTAAAGGCTCCGAATAATAATGATGTGAAGATTATTAACCCTTACAATGCTAGGTAATTTTCCGCAAAATAGATTTCTATATCGTCTGCTTTCTTAAACCTTAAATATCTGCTTCATTTTTACGAGGAAAGACACTCAGAGTAGCAAACATGTTGGATCACAGGCCAGTCGCCAATTTACTTGGCGGCTGGCCTGGATCTAACCAGTTCGCATAAGCATGAAGTCGGTTCCAGCACTATGAGGGTTATGTTAATGCTATTTTTAGATGATTACAAGACGTCCATGACGTCAACGCTTGCTGAAAATGAGAACGTTGAACCGAGTTGCATCATTGTGTTAGATTGGAAACCTGCGTTACTACAGACAAAGGTCATATAAGCAGTAAACAGAAACCGGCTGTGTATGTTGCATACAGAGCTACAGCTGTTCATTGTGCTATTCTGGGGGATGTCTAGAGTATCTTTTTTTGTTTTTTTGCGTCATTCACAAAAAAGGAACATTATACGCAAATGCTTCACTAAACCTAGCCCTATAAAACATTCATATAATTACGAATTGCAACCACGGCAAATTAACAAAGTTAATACAAGAAGATTTCTTTAGACGTAAACGTTACTTTTTCATGTGTTCAATACAGCTTACCCTTCGGCAAAGCCCCCAGCCGGCGGCAATCTTACGCATACGAGGTCACAATAAGATTCTACGCATCACAGCAGTGGTACACTTTGGCTGCATTATGCACGTAGCATTGTCTCTAGGATACCGTCTTACTAAACGAGTTACGGGAAACATTTGCGTAAGTCAAAACTGATAGAAATAGATAGTATCTTAGATAAACGGACAATATTGCAATGTGACACGTCATTGGGAGCGTCCCGGAAAGACGATTCCAATGATGTGATATTTTGCAGTATCGCTTAGCCATATATTGAAACGAGGGGAGTGTTGTTTTGAACTTACGCACATTCTTAGCGTAAAATGTTCAGCAAATAGCGATCCAGCTATTTGGCTAGCGTTTCAAAGAGGAATCCAATGACAGCGGTTAAATGTATATAAGATCGTTTCAGATAAGACCTTATGCAAACGCGTTTGTTCGTCCGTCCGTCCGTCCGTCCGTTTCATAGCCACCAAATTCTTGATATTGATCAAGTCGGGATGGATTTTCCGTCATCTGATATCTAAGGCTTACATAAACATGAATGATTGAAAATTTGCATAAAATGACTAGGGGAGAAATGTGGTTATTTCTCTATAAATCATAGCTCGTTCCCACTTCATTATCGCGTTATTCAGATCTATGACGGACAGGTTGTGTTTCGATAGAGAGTATAGCGCGGATCATGGAAATACAAAACATCCCACAGACTTCTCCTCAATTTACATCCGATTTCCATAGCAAGTCTTAGTAAGATGCATAAAAAGTATTGTTGATTTGAGTTTATATTGATGCCAAGTGATGTGTGAGATTTTGAATACGCTTTGTTCTGGCCAATGAACCTAAGTCAAATCGTTTAAAGCGTTTATGTTGTGGATGGTCGTAGAAGGACAAAATAAGACAAGGCTTAAATCATTTAATTTAATTATCGGAACCTCATAGAACTCACAAGGGAGCCAACTTGAATGTTATCAATATAGTCCAAACCATAACATTCAGGGGATATCATTTCTTAACAATATTTAATACTGTTACATACAGCATTCTGCTTAATCATGAGTCACACCAACTTCGAATTGCGCTTTTGCCTTGTGTTTTGGACACCGATTTGAATATGCGAGTTTCGAAACACGAGAGAAGCGGGGTCCACTTTACGACGTTTCATTAATCTGCTTTCGGCGTGAGAACTAGAGGACAGGCGGGGGAATCACGCGACCAATAGGCGTGGCCATTTTGTTCGGACATAAGTTCGTAAACATTGGTCACATGATTCCCCCGCCTGATAATATGAGGAGAGAACCGTCATGTGTTGTATAAGACAACAAAAGACTAAATGCGGACGGACGTCATTCAGTAAGCTATAACAGGCGTTGTGAAAATGTCTCGCGTCCTGCATTAAGATAAGCCTTAGCCTACATAACTTTTCCAGCACTGCTTAAAAACGGTGGCTTGAAACAAGACAATTGTTATACTGATAACGTTAGTATGTCTTCGATATGAAGTTTCCCATTTTCACGTTCGTATAAGGAAAGGCAGGCAATAGCTGCTCCACTTGATTCTAAATGGGAACTGATAATCATCAATTGCCTTTATTATTCATTGGGGTTCATCAACGCGTAAAGATCAATCTTGATGATTAAAGACATTAACATTTAAGTATGAATACATACGCGGAACGTTCCGTAAAACTTTGATGAAGCTAAGACATGTGTCTTGACAAACAAACTGCTTCGTGTTGCTTTTGATTCATCTTTTGAAAAATAAGGAAAACGCCCATAATGTCCTTGGTTACAAGGATTCACAAGATTCGCCGAATGCAATCTTAACAAATCATAGTCATGCTGGATTTCATCATTTATTTCAAGACCGGATACGCTCACTGCGCATGCTCATAGAATACAAAAGAAAATTTTATTCTGAGAAAGCAGTGATGTAGTCTCAACTAAACTTGCATACACTACAACGATGATCTGAGAAACCGTGACCCTTATTAACTTTCATTGCGTATACAACAAGAACAAAACTGAACAATACTACAACGTTACCAACTGGAATTTCTATGGACACCGAGTCCAAATCTTACAATAACCATAATCATCCCCTCTTAGATACGTCATATTAAAGTCATTATTGTTAATCAACAATCTCACTAATATCGTGTAGCGTTTTGGCGGGAAAAAACTCAGAATTAATTAAGATCATCAAATGCTCGTCATAGGTAAAATCTCCTTTTTACCACGATGCTTTCATGTGTTATCATATTTCAAGGATACGTTCTTTGTGATTTATTCCCAGCATTGTAGGTCCCTTTGGACCACCGATAATAAGATTTCGACCGGAAAAAACAGTCTCTGCTTTAATAATGCACGAGATATTGGTTCCGGATAGGAAACAATCTATTTTCGTTATCCTAGGGATATGCAGTCACGCGTTATTCTTTATGTTAACCTTCTTTTTTTAAAGGCCTTTAGAATAGATGCCATTTGAAACTATTATAACCAAGGGGAATTTGTCCACCATGGATACGACAATACACTGCAGTATTCTGTATAAACGTCAGAAACAGATATAAACAATTTAATTTCACTGATGCATTACATTTGATTTTTGCAAAACGGAACGTAGTCGTCACTGAAGAAAATATTTGTAGATGACATATCGAAAAAAATAGACAAATTACTTTGGGTAATTAAAATAAAATCTTTATTACCGGAGGTTGAGTTGTTATTTTGAGCTATACAGCACATCAGCACTTAACAAGAACTGTAGTTGTGGTATGAAAAGGCGTCGGTATTAGCTTGAAATCGATTGATAATGGCTAAGGTTTTTATGATTATTGTTATCATATTGACGTTTTAACTTGTTACTCCAAATCCAAAAGGCCAATGTTTCCAATACACATGGTTTCAATAAGAGAGTAATCTAGTAACAGAGTTATTATCAAGACTGGTATGATATACAGTGATGTCTCGTTAATCCGAACACGCCCGTTCCCAACAAAATGCCCGGTTTACCGAATCATCCGGACTAATGAAGCAGAGCATGTTCTTATACACATTAAGACATAAACGGTCTGTATACACTTGTATACTTATAACCCTTTAGCAAACGCCAAATTTTCGACCGTCCCAAATTAAAAGAGTTTGCAGACGACATTCCAAAACGTGATGATATTCAAAAATAGTCTTCTGATATGGCAGAAAACATTGTGGGAAAAGGAGAAATTGCTCGTCACGAGCAATTTCTCCTTTACCCACAATCTTTTCAAAAGTCGTCTGCAACAAACTGGTCAAATAATTCTGTTCCCTTACAATTTCGTTCGGATGGCGAGACATTCGGATAATCGGGGTCACTGTATTGATAAAGACACACACCGGTCGGGGACAGAACCATTTAGTTTAATACGAATAGTTCCGGCTCAGACCAATGCATACCACGAACGGCCGAAGTAATCCGACGAAAGAAAATGTTCCAAACTGGCTTACCATGGGTACCCTACCTTAACTTGTCTTTGACGATAATGTTTAAGAAAAGGGGTGACATCAAATGCTGTTATCTTTTTCACGTAGACCGTTGTAGAAGTTATTCCATACATATTTATAAAGTTGTGGTAATACCCATGCTGGTTATTTCCAGGCGCCCTCTAAAATATTAATGGCTTTATACGTAGGAATCTGTGTAAAAACGTTTCGTAAATTGACAGAAGATCGATCGATCGTGGTTTCAGACAAATAAAATGGATTTGTGGGGAAAAGATTGTTTTGGTTGTCTCTATTTGAGCCGTAGTTTTAAATAATTGGTCCAGATATGACGTTTTCGATGTTCAGACGTTTAGCAATCGTTTTATTTTTTTGCTCCCCTTTATCTTAATGTGCCTGTCTTTTCTCCATCGGACTATTATTCTCTTATTTCTAAAATCGTTATAAATCTTGTTGTTGTTGTTGTTGTTGCTGTTGTTGTTGTTGTTGTTGTTGTTGTTGTTGTTGTTGTTGTTGTTGTTGTTGTTGTTTGAGTTTTTTTTATTTGAGTCAAATGTATGATCTAATGCTTATATCTTATTCTGGATTGCTAACATTTCCGCATTAGTTTGTCATAAAGAATCAATAACAAAATTCATTTTTAACAATTTGCAAGGCAAAGTCAATTCAACACGAGGAAAGACTTTTGTTTCAGACAATTCCTTTTAACCACTGTGAGTACTTAACTTTTGGTGGGAAATTTTCTAAAAAACGATTTTTGCGTCGTCTGTTTTCCCAAACCCTTAATATCTGCTTCATTTTAATGAGGAAAGCTACTCAGAGTAGCAAACATGTTAAATCACAGGCCAGAAGCTAATTGACTTGGTGGATGGCCTGTAATCTAACCTGTTTGCATAATCATGAAGATGGTTCAAGCACTATAAGGGTTTCTCCATCTGTTGCAGGTGTACCCTACGGTCGTTCTCGGTAAACATCGGTCGGAACCGGAACCGGAATTGTTCGGTTTGATGCGAATAGTTCCGGCCCGGACAGATGTTTAATGCAAACATTTACGGCCCAGACAGATGTATACCGAGAACGACCGAAGTAATCCTACGAAAGAAATGGCGGATTTTGGGTATTCTGATTTGGGTTTGACGAGAAACCACGCAGTTAGCTAAACGCACGATTTTGTATGGCTCCATGAGTTGGAAGCAGCAAACAAAAAATAACACGGAGTACAAAAGTTCGATTGAAAGGTTCAAGGCCGATGCAATCTATTTATAGCCATTTGATATTAAGCAGTGCCTGCCTGTTCTTCCATGATGTTTATGATAATTGACAGATACAAGAATCCTTCACTTTATTTAATGCTAAACATATCCACTAATACAGGTTTGCACCTGTTGTTCAATGTCAACAGCGTACGATTCCCTACTTGAGATTAGCCTCTGTGGCTTGGTTGTTAGGGTAGGTACATGGTACACTTTTAGTTAACCCTTTACCATATGCCATACTTTCGACTGTCCCGATTTGAAAGAGTTTGCAGGCAACATTTCAAAATGTGATGAAATTGGAAAATTATCTTCCGGCAGGGAAGAAAACATTGTGGGCAAAGAAGAAATTGCTCGTGCGGAGCAATTTCTCCTTTTCTCACAGTGTTTTCCAGAGCCGTCTGCAACAAAGTCGTTAAATGTCGTGATTGTTTGGTAAGGAGTTAAACGACTTACGGAAAAAATTGCGTATGTCAAATCTGATAAACACAATCAGCATCATAAATAAAAGTACGATATTGTAATGTGACACATTATTGGAAGCGTCTCGGAGAGCAAAACAAAATAGAACAGACCACAGTCGAAAATTGGTAATTTACAGGTTCCGAGAGACTGCGCGAATACATTGATTGCCAAAGCGTCTAAGCGGCTGCGTAAAATAAATTGTTGGCTGTGCTGTGATCTTACCTGTTCGATACTCTAAGTATCTTTCCTCAACAGAAATTAGCAGATATTTAAGGTTCTAGGAAGAAGACGACAAAAAATACTATTTTTCGAAAATTACCCAGTATTCCAAGGGATATAAAACACCAAAGACAGTATGCACGATAGATCTATGGGTACGGGGCCAAGAGATGTCATTCATAAGTGTTCTGACATTTAGAAGCAGATTCCATTCAATATACTGTTTACATTACAGCTACATGCATTGATCCACTGAGGGGTTTCTTCAATTAGCCCTTTACCAAACAATAACAACATTTAACAACTTTGTTACTAACGACTCTGGAAAATATTGTGGGAAAAGGAGAAATTGCTCGTAACGAGCAAAATCTCATTTTCCTACAATGTTTTCTGCCCTATCAGAAGATTTTTTCCAATTTTATTACATTTTGAAATGCCGTCTGTAAACTCTTCCAATTTTGGACAGTCGAAAGTATGGCGTTTGGGAAAGGGTTAACATACCTAGGAAATAGAAAACTGGAAATTGCTTTAGTAAAAGAATAAGTTGAAATGTAATTCATGATATATTTATCTTTTCGAAGGCATTCATCGAGCCAATTTTCAAAATGTGTCTAATTTTGAATATATATTTAAAAATGAATATCAACGATTTTGTTATTTGTTTCATATTAATTACCTCCCTTGATTTCTTTTACCATTACATTGAAATTAAAATAACATGAATGAAGTTTGCGATTAAAAATTATAATCCAGGCCAGATTCTTATCATATAAAACTTGGATATAAAATGGCATTTGATCTGTTCTATCTTTAATTTCGTTAATCTGACCTTTCTCCATTACTCAGGTCTTACCTTAATCATATTGTTGGGATTCATTATGACCGCAATGAGCTATAATTTTACTTGTTTCCTCCCATTTATTTGACCCACATACAAAAAAACAACAACGAAGGATTGATTCATTACTCTCAATACGCAATAAAGGTCAAAACGTCAATTTGGGATGAACAGTGACACATCTCTAGGCGAAAAGCATCGCATATAGACAAGTCAATTCCCAGAGGAATAGTTGATATTTGGACTAGTCAGTTTTTATTGCCATATAGAACGTGACGCCAATTCGATTGAGCGGCTCTTACGTCTATCCATTAATGTGATCTCCGATATGAAAACGTCATTGGTACGTAATACACACAATAAGGTACGTAATACACACAATAACACAAATTCCTGCTCAATGGTCAATGTCACGTTTCACTTCGTTAACCCTTTACCAAATTTTCGACTATCTCAAATTGAAAGAGTTTGCAGACGACATTTCAAAATCTGATGACATTAAAAAGCAATCTTCTGATCAGGCAGAAGTTTTATCTTTTCCCACAATGTTTTTCGGAGTCGTTTTTATCAAACGGGTCAAATGTCAATATTGTTTGGTAATGGGTTAAAAAGTAAATCGTGGTGATATATTTGCAAACTTGTTGAGAGCGGCGTTAAGTTATCAACAAGCAGAAAGGAAAATCCAAAAGAGGCTATTGAATGACTAGTGAATAAGTGAGCTTTGATGAAACGATTTCATCTTCAAACTCGCCTTATCATTGATGAAGGCAACTGCTAATTCCTAACAAGAATCCTAAGAGATAGCTTAGAGCCAATCTAAAGTCAATTTAGCTTTTATCAGATAAACATCTTGTACCTAATATTCCATGGTTTCATATCACGAGGTTCGAATTAGAGTTTTTAATAAAGCTATAATGTGCTGGATCGCAAGAGAAGACACCTGAATATCGTTCTCTTTATATTTTTTTTTTATATGGGTTTTACATCACACCAACATTATTTCAGTTATGTGGCGATGCCCGACTACTAATGATGGAGGAAGACCCCACACTCAAATGCCCATAAGGGCTGGTTAAGGCGGGTAGAACCATCGGCATTCCGTAAGTCAGTCGGGAGACTGCCTCTCATGAAAATCAATATCCCTCTCGTTCTCTTTATACGAGTAGGATTTTTAATAAGTACATTCGAATGAACTACGCAGACAAGCTAGACTAGAGGAACCAATTATAACTAGCCGCGACCAATCAAAAGCCGCCTAACCAGAGCAACATGATACAAAACGTAAGACCTTGTAAAAGTTTGTTTAACCCTTTACCAAACAACAATTTTAATTTTTCGACTGTCCCGAATTGAAAGCGTTTGCAGACGACATTTCAAAATGTGATGAAACTGAAAAATAGTCTTCTTATAGGGAAGAAAACATTGTGGGAAAAGGAAAATTTGCTCGTTACAAGCAATTTGTCCTTTTCCCACAATGTTTTCTAAAGTCGTCTGCAACAAAGTGGTCAAATGTCGTTATTTTTTGGGAAAGGGATAATTAATGTCAAAAATGACCCGTAGGGAACGCGCATTAAACTAACAAAAAATCCAGCCCAATTTACTCGAGTTTTCGGCCTTGTTAGGCTGAAAATTCTAGTAAATTGAGCTAAATTTTGATTAGTTTTAAAGTTTACATCTCTGTCTTTTACATCGACGATAGATGGCCTTTGTGAATCTATTGGGATATCAAGATTTTAAATAAACTGGTGTATTACAAATGGGTCTTTAAAAACCCATTAATACCTACGACGCGCCACATGAACAAAGTTTGTAATGATTCAAAACTGGAATCGGAAGTAGCTATTCAAGCTTTAGAAGACGTCTCCTTTTATTGTATGTATTCAGTATAATTTTATTTTTCCTTTTGTTGTTGTTGTTGTCATTGTTGTTGTTGTTGTCATTGTTGTTGGTTTTTTGTTGTTGTTGTTTTTGGTGTTGTTCTTATTGTTATAAATATTATTGTTTTTTTTTTGTTGTCGTTGTTGTCATCGACGTCGTCGTCGTCGTTCCTGTTGTAATTTTGAAATACCTGACGCAGGAATGTTCAATGGATAGTTCCTGCAATTGATATAAACTCACACATATATTGTGTTCTGGGTCCTCGGTTCGATCCCTGGGTTGTGATAGATATATATTCCTCTTATCAAATTGAATGACCTTTTTGATTTTCCAAGTAATATCGATATTTAAAATCGAAAGTACTATAAATGAATTCTCGCGAGAAACAATATGGCGCCTTCCATATTATTTCAGAGATGTTTTAATTGGATGAAGGAGATGTAGGAAGGGTAAACTAACGAGCAAACCAAATCCGACTGTTAGCCATTAATTTAATGGATATTTGATCGCGTAAGTCTAGATGAAACTTACACATCATTTCACCGGAGGGTAGACGTGTGGTTCATTAACAGGAGCCATGTAAGAGCAATGGGCTCATGAATACCGATCATTGCCCTCGCTGTGCATTCTTCATACACTCCAAACAAATAGTCCTGCAATAGACACTTAAAACACACTTTAAGAGCATCGCAGGACTATCATTTATACAGGAAACGTATCAGTGTTCTACCAGCTCATCTCTTGCTAGCGAAGTTATGCGTCAAAACAAATGTGGAGAGTGTTGCAGGACTATCATCTATACAGGAAACATACCAGTGTTCTACCAGCTCATCTATTACTAGCAAAACTACTTCCAGCTCATCTATTACTAGCAAAACTATGCATCAAAACAAACTTTGAGAACATTGCAGGACAGATATTTACAAGAAACGCATCAAGAAATTTTGTACCAGCTCTTCTCTTACTAGCAAAACTAGGCATCAAAACACACTTTGAGAGCATTGCAGGACTATCATATTTACAGAAAATGCATCAATGTTCTAACAGCTCATCTATTACTAGAAAAAGTATGCACCAGAAGTTGGAACTTCAAATTTCTAAATGGGACTACTTTTTAATACGACCTGAAAGTGCTCAGTAACATGTGGGAGACCATTTCGTACACCTCTTTAACCCTTTATCAAATGCCAAATTTTCGACTGTCCGTAATCAAGTTGGATGAGATTGCAAACGTCATTTCAAAAGGGGGTGAAATTGAAAAATGATCTTCTGCTAAGGTAGAAAACGTTGTGGGAAAGGAGAAACTGCTTGTTTCCAGGGTCGTCTGCAACACACTGGTCAAATGTCGTTATTGGTAACGTGTTTAACCATTAGACGTAAGAAACGTACTATGACCCGGAAGTACTTCGTAAATGGTGTGAGACCATTGGCAATCGTGTTATAGATGATCACCATTACTACCATTGGAGTTCTTGGTAGCGTTTTACTTAACATCTTATGCTAAGATTGTGCGTCAGTTTAAAGCACCATTCTCTGTCTCAACATTCACTTTAAAAATAAAGCAATATAACAAAGTAGCATTAGATGGCATCATCTATATGAGACGCCTTGAGTAATCCCTAACATCACTAGGACTGTACTTTTATCAAAGAACATATCCACGAAAGTTGGTTTATATGAGTTTAAACATATGTTATTGCCACTCGAAGACATTATACACAGCACACAACATTGGTAAATAGAAATATTATCAACTGTGGTTGGTTCTGACTTCGCAATCTCAAATGAGCAACTTTTCACAACCACATCTCGACATTGGCTCCATTTTGTATCCTACGACACGAGGCAATATCTTATTGAGATAAACAAAATGCGGATTGGTGAGTTCAGAATGTTCAGAGTTCATATGGACAACTTTGTCTACGGTCTGGTGTGAATGAAAATTTGATTTTGTTTAATTCGTAATTTGTGTCACAAAGCAAGATTCAAAAATGAGAAGAAAGTCAAATGCGGATTGGTGAGCTTGGAATGTTTAAGGTCCATATTGAAATCTATGCCTACGGTCTGGTATGAATTAATGCTTGATTTTGTCTAATTCGAACCGCACGCCTTTCATCACGTGTAATGCAAATTAATTCAGTGTCTCGTAATGATTCAATTATATCGCTGTAAAGGTCAATGGGTCGTCTCATCTTAAGGAAGAATATCAATAATACGCCATTTTGAAACTCACTTTTTCGTCAGTATACGTAGGTCGGGGCCGGAATTTGTCCGTGTGTTGTGAATTGTTCCGGCCTAGACCGATGTATACCGAGAACGACCGAAGTCATCCGACGAAAGATTCAATATCAAAATGGCGGATTATAGGGTTTTCTACCTTAAACACAATATGTTAAAGACGAAGTGTAAACGTATAGTGTTGTGGTGAATGAAGTATGCAGTCTTGGAATATGCCATTCTCTTACATCCAGACTTATTTATATCTGAGAGTCACTAGTGAAGTTTTATAATATTTATTGATATGTATTTCCGTAATCATGTAAATCAAAAGAATGATACTTTATCACAACTGCCTTATAATAACGTTTACAAGCAAAATATTTGAATCCTCAAAACGGCCCGTCAATTATTTTCATCATTACATTAAAGAAAACGAATTATTAACATCGGAATGGTTTGTCAATCATTACCTAGCCCACCAACAAACTAGCACGATCTTTGCAGGAACATATACATGTATCTCTCCGAATCGTTTCAAAAGGCGTACCCGTTTTGGAATCATATGGTAAGCTGAAGACATATCTGTAAATGTCAAATGCGGGATTAATTGTGTAATGTCCTGCTCGTATTTAATGTAATTTTGTGTTATGTGTTTGATCATTATTACATTCTGTTTTAATGTCATGTTGCGTTATTTTCCATGATTTTCCATTTCTTTCATTTCACCGAGTATTACATACCCCCTACATCCCATGCTTATACATGCACGTGTTTTGTTGATTACTACTTATAGCTAACCTATCCAATCAACGGACCCTGATGAGAATATCTCGGAAAGATGTAAAGATAGTTTTCTTCTGTCAAATAATCACGAAATTGTGTTATTATATGCCTGTGACGTGTAGTATTGTTAGTTTGTATTGTATTGCGTTTTGATAAAGTTTGTTTTAATGTAAATTCGCTTAAGTGTCCGTTGTATCTTCCATTTGTTTTGCATTTTACCGACTATAGCATTACCCCCTACCTCACATGCATATACATGCGTGTGTATGAGAGTGCATTCCTCATCGCACACGAAGCTTGCTCGTTCGTTTCAAAGTCTTTCAATAATACGCCTTTAATGAGAGAGCTCTTCAAGAGTTGTTTGAAGATAAACAAACTTAAAAGCTTTTTGTTGTTTACAAAAGAAACAACGATCACCTTTGAAGGAAAGATAATCTGGTAGGGTGGAGAGGTAAACAAGTTCTGCAAGAGCGTCATGTGTATGTATATACGCACAAACGAAACGTAGCCAAATAATGTTCCGATGCAAATATTAAACTAATTTCATATAAAATCCTGTAGATTGTTTTGTACAAGTATAAATTAAAGTCCGTCTTGATTCGCTAGTTTGTAAACACTCGTTTTATATACGTTCTCTTTACATGTTTATTAATTTGAGTTTGTCCTTGGCCCACAACTGTTTTTATCCGCTTATATATAAGGAAAAGGCAGCGAATCACATATATATAATAAAGAATCTGAGAAACATCAATAAAGCAGAAATCGTACGTCAATGGATTTTAGAATCTTTAAAGGCTGAGTCCAAAGGCATTACCCCCTCCCCATGGTAGGTAGTTTTAGTATTCATTGGAGCTTGAATAAATGAACTTGGTATATCTAAAGAAACGTCATGTGTTATTCTAACTTGGTTCTGTTTCTATTCTTTCAATATTTGATATCACAACATATAACCTAGGCGGAATTCGACGAATACAAAACCACACTCGCCGGGTTCGACTAACACCGAGCATGCCATTCGGAACACCTCGGCCATTTCTTAAAAAACACGGGGGTAAAGGGGAGCCATTTTGAAATGAGTTCAGCAACATGGTGGCGACGAAGGACATGTCCGTTTTCAATCGTATCTACTCGGCAATACCCAGCACAAGAAAATATGAAACACAGATGTGTTGATATGATAATCTTTAATATACACATGTAATTAGTAAAAATAAAATAATTCAGCTGTGCTATTAAGCCAAGTATTAGTTTATATTTACGTAAACATTTAGTCCCTGTGTGTAATGTTGTAATGAGGTGTGTTATCCGGCGGAAAACAACCGAATTCCCCCATAATTTCTTGTGTATTCATAAACTGCCTACGAGGTATATCTACCGACATGTGCCGGGGATTGCCGAGTAGACACGATTGCGGCCATGCTTAAACTCTTAAACCCTCTGGTGCAGAATACTGCCACCCGCCGCATTGCTATCTGATTAAGTTAAGTTAATACTTAATATTTACTCAGAATTGTTGGATGACCGCAACTTTGTGAACAGGGAAACATTCCTCCAAACCGTGACGCCGAAAGACAGAAGTGATTCCGAAAACCAATAAGCGTGCGAAATGACTGTTTACGAGTCTATCCGAATGACACATCAATCCATAATTCGCATCCTCTCGGAGGTTGATTCAGACAGATTAATCTTAGGATGGACAAATAATTGTTATTTATTATTTATTTGTTGACCCCACGTCCTTGACCAATGTTGTTCTCTTCGCAAAACATCGATAATAGACCATAAAACGAACATCGTTCTGAACTTATTCATTTGTATGGGTTTTACTTCGTTAGCATTGCTTTGGTTATGTTGAGATTGCCGGTCGTTATTGATGGAAGAGGACCCCTAAACAAAACCTTCCATTAAGGTAGAATACCCATAATCCACATTTTGAAGCTCATTCTTTCGTCGTATTACTCCGGTCGTTTTCGGTTTACATCGATCGGGGCCGAAAATATTCGCATTGAACCGTATAGTTCCGTTCCCGACTGGTGTATACCGATATCTTCCGAAATAAACCGACGACATGTGACGGATTATGGGGTAATGGGTATTCTACCTTAAAGGCACATAAAAGGAGATAAGTACAAATAAATAACTGAAAAAATATATGGAGTTCTTTTATTAGGTTCATAAAAGTCATGAGAATTAATTTACAAATGCATTTAGACTCTATCAAAAAGACTCCTTTAACATAAGATATTTTGTGCTTGAAATATAGTTGTCTCCAATTCAATAATGTTTATCAACAACCTGTTTGTTTACATATTCAAAATAACAAATTATGATTGGTCGGTTCAAATATTTGTGTGTCAACTGTCAAGGTCAGAGGTGAAGAATGAGGCAATCCGAGTTATCAAACTTGCTAATCTGGGTTATTTCTGGTTGACTTTCACATTCAAGTTTTGCTGATGGTTGTTTTTGGTGATAACTAATTGAATCTGATCAAAGGTTTACCAAATGAAATAGTTTGATAAAGCATTCATCTCCTTTTGTGTGCCTTTAAGGTTGGTAAAGTGGGGTACAACCATCAGCATTCCACTAGGAATCCGAGAGATTTCCCTCAACTGGTCGTTTAAACTAAACTAATGGATAGAAGTGATACTATTGTGATCTCATTTAAGATACTATCTATGTTCTTCAGTTTTCACATATTTTCTTAAGTCGTTCTGTAAAACGGTACCATAGTCTGGAAATGCTTATAGACCGGTTTTGCCATTCGTAATTGGTTCGTAAATATTTACAATCTGTCACTATACGGCCTAACCCCATTAACCCGGCCAGTATGAGTCATTCTTGAAACGAAAACAGACAACAAATCATAACATCAAGGACAGCCCGACGGAATCAGAAACAAATGTTACACCATAAAAATCGCCCCTGTCAAATAAAGACGCACCCAAGTGAGTTCGTAAATAATCAATGGTGTTTATTATATATCAGTGATTATTCTGTTAAAAGTAAGTTTGTAAATGAATGGCGAAAATGTTGGCGCAATTAGTAGAGTGTTGCGAATTCGAGTTAACACACGCGTATGTAAGACGGAGAACAAAACAGCTTAAATCTGTGCTTAGGGTTTTTGTGCGACTTACGCTTTTGTAATCAGCCAAATATTTAAAATCCTCTAGCAGATGTTTAACCGACTTTTGACTTCCCTGCCAAAGAAGGTGCCTAAAAAAAGCACTTTCAGGACCAACAGTGATCCACATCGCCAATATACGTCAACATTCGTCATTATGTATGAATCATTACGAATGTGAGTAAATTTCCAAAAAGTCACGTTACCATCAGATATATTGCAACATGTTTATCATTAAGGTAATTGGTAAAGCGTTGGCGCTTTCACTCATATATTTGGTTTTTATTCTATCTATTTCTGTTTGGTTCTTCATCAGTGCTGAAGAACCAAACATTAATTGCTAAGATAAAAATTCCAAGATATCAAGTTCGGATAAAGACGTATATTTTTAATTGATATCTAATTCATAGATAACAATTAAGCCTGACTGACAGTTATCCGTGAATAGTTGCATATGACAATCATGCATATTTATGAAATAGCAGAGTATCTATTGTACGTGTTTTAACTAAGGCACTTAATTAAGATAAAAAATTTACGTCAAGGAAACTAGGGCATTTTCTATCTGAACCCTTCGGGTTTGACCAATGAAAACTATTCTGAAGTAATATCAAAGCCACCATATTGTTTCTTGCGAGATGTCTTTCATTGAACTTTCGTTTTTCAAATATAGATCTTAAATACTAAATCTAAATAGATATTCAATTTGAATAAGGACACAGTTATGTATCACAGCCTACAATTTCACTATTATGTATGAATTACCGACAAAAAATGATTTACGATAATGTTAAACACTTCCATAAGCATTGAACTACCTTACATCGACGTTCATGGGAAATGTGGCATTAGCCGAAGATGATTCACTTGAAATTGGTAACCCGAACACTTATTTCTCAGAT
This sequence comes from Cerastoderma edule, assembly GCA_947846245.1. Lineage (NCBI taxonomy): Eukaryota > Metazoa > Mollusca > Bivalvia > Cardiida > Cardiidae > Cerastoderma > Cerastoderma edule. The sequence goes on along the minus strand of OX401410.1, from coordinate 13,630,301 downwards.
CACGGAAATACCCGAGTAGTTACGATTGGGGCGTATCGTAATACTATTGGGGCTTAAAGATCAATGTTTACTTCCAGTTAAACAACTCGTCTCTTTGATCTTGGAATTTGGATAAATATATTACCTTAGTTTTTGAGGTAGACCTTTGTTCCTATCTGGAGAAAAAGTGCAAAACAATAACAATACCATTAAGAGTTCACTGATCGCTAGCAACTTGGCAAGACTTTTCAATTAGTGCAACGTATTTGCACCAACTAGCAGATTTGTTAGATTACTGCAATTATGGGCGTAGGCTACGCAGCTGATATATGGGAAAACCACACTCAAACAGTGGGGAGAATGTTGAGAAATCGTGCGAGGTTTTCCGGAAAAACCATTCCAAGACTTACGAAACAAGTTTTAGGTTTGTTTGCATGTTGTGCGACAACGCGATGACAGCAGTTTCTCGGTGATATAACGACTTTGATCATGTCACCAGGACAATTTAAGAACCGATAACAGGGTGTCGTATAACGTCTATGAAATCCGTCACTAGATCGTGTGATCGCTGCGCGCACCTGTCAGTAATGATTGTCTGTTTAACTTTTTTGTGTTTTATTTCATGTTTGGTTTGTTTATTTGAATCCATTTAGGTAACATGATAAATAGAATAGATGGTAGGTGTCTTTGAATAAGAAATAATGTCGGGCCTTTCGCTCACCGATCATATTCCTACGCCTTGCCCGATAACATTTCCGATTCACGACAACAACCATCTGTTCTCTTTCTCTCTTAAGGTATTTAGATGATAAACTTTAACTAGTGCGTTCCTCTGAAGTCGTTCAAGTGATAAATCCTAACTACGTCTATCATAATTCAGACTACAATGTTTTATCAAAGCTGCATTTTCCGACAATGGCATATCCACAAAGTACTGTCTAGCTACCTGTGAAGAATGTACGCGTCTTATCAGCTACAAGCTCTACGGATGACGTCATACTAAACTAGGTCTTGATAATAATTCTATGATCGATGACAAAAATGGATAGATATGGTGCTTTGACAAGTGTACACATATCAATACCTCAAAAACTTCCTTTGCTGCATCTTATGCATTAGCAGTCTTCGGAAACAATTGTGAGAGAGGGCTAAACTGCTTCTAATAGACAAGCATGGCGACAAATCATATAGCGATTTTTATTTTTTTATTTTACGAGTTTATATCTAAATCAGACTTATATTCAAGGTCGAACGTGTGTGTCGTAAAATATCCCTTAAAAACTGAATAAGAGTGTTGTTTTGTATAGGAATGAATAAAGGGTTCCTGTAATGTGAACAGCAGATGTACTGTTGGATTAAAATAGCCATTTGGAGTAAAATAAGTTAATATAGAGCCTGTATATCCTGGACATATATGTATTCAGACAGATTTGAAATACATCGCAAAACTTTTTGAAAATACTTAGATATGTTGACTCATTCTGAATCAGTTCTGCGTTTATTAGCTAGTGTTTTTAATTAGATATTACACCGCAAACCAATAACTTTTTCATTTCAGATAGTGTCATGTGTGAACAAGCAACAATAAGCAGGAGAAACCCGCTCCATTCGCTCATTCCTTACGCTTTAACCGACGTGCACTCATGCATTATTCCGCCCACTAGACAGATGTTCGAGGGGAAATTATGTATATAACTAAAGGAGGCAATCGTGATAATAACCTGCGATGCATTATCGCAATGAAGAATTACGACGCACGTCATTTATAATAACGAGTCGAGTTGCCAAAGAATAAAAGAGAGAAGAACTTTATCTCGACCCCAAACCCCAAAGCGGGTGATACAAGGTCAGAATAATGAGAATTTCGGGATGCGAGAGAGAAAAAGAGAAAAAGGAAGAGAGCGAGCGAGAAAAGGAGGGATATAGAAAGAACGAGAGGGAGAGAGAGAGAGAGAGAGGAGAGAGAAGAGAGGGAGAGGGAGAGGGAGAGGGAGAGGGAGAGGGAGAGGGAGAGGGAGAGGGAGAGAGAGAGAGAGAGAGAGAGAGAGAGAGAGAGAGAGAGAGAGAGAGAGAGAGGAGAGGGAGAGAGAGAGAGAGAGAGAGAGAGAGAGAGAGAGAGAGAGAGAGAGAGAGAGAGAGAGAGAGAAGAGAGAGAGAGAGAGAGAGAGAGAGAGAGAGAGAGAGAGAGAGAGAGAGAGAGAGAGAGAGAGAGAGAGAGAGAGAGAGAGGGCGAGAGAGAGAGAGAGAGAGAGAGAGAGAGAGAGAGAGAGAGAGAGAGAGAGAGAGAGAGAGAGAGAGAGAGAGAGAGAGAGAGAGAGAGAGAGGGAGGGAGCGAGAGAGAGAGAGAGAGAGAAAGAGAAAGAGAGAGAGAGAGAGAGAGAGAGAGAGAGAGAGAGAGAGAGAGAGAGAGAGAGAGAGAGAGAGAGAGAGAGAGAGAGAGAGAGAGAGAGAGGAAAAGAGAGATATTACATCTGTTGTTCTCAGTATACAATGGTCAGAGCCAGACCGATCGCTTTACAATGAATAATTCTGGTACCGACCGACCGACGTATGTAAACGAGTTGCAAAATGGCGGATTATAGGTATTCTACATTTAAAGCCTTTATTCACGGCAGTAATTTCCAATCAAAACTATTGAAAACGACGTTAACTGCCATTCTTAAAACGTAGCCTCTTTTACGATGCCGCCCTTCCGATGATATATTGGTATTACAAGGCAAGTTAATTGGTGGTCTCGCTGGATTGATGAATGAGGTTTGCTTTGGCAGCCCGCCTTGCCATGTGACCAGCAAGCCTAGGTCGGGTGTGTGGTGGAAAGTCTATTGATTTAGACAAAAAAGATGTGAGTTAATTCCGGCCACGACTGGCCAATGTTCATTGCACAGCCCATCATAGATGAGAAATTAGTTTGCACTGGTCATTCATTTGATTAAGACAAAAACGATGTGTATTATTCCCGACCGCGACTGGCCCATGGTCATTAGATGAGATGTTAGTTTGCACTGGTCATACTTTTGTGTAAATCCATCGTGATACAGTCTTTACACATTGACCAATCTTCTTATGCGGCACTTATTGGAATAGAAGCTGCATGCTTTGATTTGCATGAGACGAGGAACTACAAACCTTCGGATCAAAGAAGGAGTTCTAAAAACATGCGTATCATTAACACTGGCTGCAACCCGTTCTTTTACGCGAAAAGACGAAACGCAAGAATCCAGACATATTTTTATAATTCTCAGTGTGAAATAATTCTCAGTGAGAATTGTGGGATTTATTATTTCATCAAAACTGTATAATTCCCTGCCAAAAATGTAAACTAAATTATTTCTTCTATCCATGTTATGTGTGTGATACTATGTTTGATGTTCGATGTGTTACGGGCCATGTGCCTGTACACACCGAATAAACGATGCAAGTTTATCGTCTTAAAACGACTATATTATTCATTTTTCGAGAACCAATGAGCCAATGAATCGCCAAAGGTACAAAGTATGACGCACATGGATACTGCTGATATCAGATTGCCAAGTTATCAAGAATCTTGAAGACCGTTGTAACGCTATTGGAATTAAATGCAAATTATTTCATTGTATACGGGCCCAAAATATTTAATGCAAACTAATTTTGCTTCTCAAGGTTGTTCTCCAGTGCGCATCATACAACAATAAAGCTGTTGCAAATTCTTTTAAGAAATTAAGTATTGTCCAAATTTCCTCATATCTCTGAGCAAGCAGTTTTAACGTGTAGTTTATAAGCCAGCTAATTCAACCTTTATCTAGCGGCTTGTCAAAGACAAGCGATGCGTGAATGCCAAAATGATTGCGTAACAAGTCTCTAACTTGGCTTGTTCATGCAGGTGTGAGGAATGTTAGCATTTAAATCACGTAGGGTGGATTTCAATCAGTGCATCTCTCCAAATATCGCTCAACGATGCTAGAAACCATGCGTGTTGTTTGCGAATCCGAATATTCTGTTGCGTCAGGTGAGTTACCTATATGGCAGTTTGAGTCAACATACGAAATCAAAAATTAAAAACCTTTACGATTACTGGTGATTGTGTTAGCTACAAGAATCTCGTCTTTGTCTTGAATAATTACTTTTCAAATATTGAGTTGGCACATAACACTGTTAAACTGTAATAAAATGGACACCTCAATCGTTTCATTTATTTTTCTACGGAGTAAAGTGTAATAATACCGTCCGAAAATCAGTACAATAGCTGTTAAATATGGCCGATGTACCGGCATTGTGTTCATACATCCCAAACAAATAGTCCTGCAATAGTCAATCACAACAAACTCAGAGACCATTGCACGGCCATCATCTATACAGGTAACACATCAGTGTTCTACCAGCTTATCTCTTATTAACAAAACTATGCACCAGAAGACGAAACTCAAAATTTCTAAATGTGACTACTTTTGGCTACTACGACCCGGAAGTACTTCGTAACAGGTGCGATACCATTTTGGAAGGCATCTTTAAATCATTATCAAACACTAACGACATTTGACCAGTTTGTTGCAAACAACTCTGGAAAACATTGTGGGAAAAGGAGAATTGCTCTAAACAAGCAATTTCTCATTTTCCCACAATGTTTTCTGCCCTATGAGAAGATTATTTTTCAATTTCATCACATTTTCAACTGTAATCTGCAAAATCTTTCAATTTGAGGCAGTCCAAAAAGTTTGCGTTTTGTAAAGGGTAAAACGTCGCCACCATTGTACGTAGGAAACGTTGCCTTATTGTATTTACGCACATTGCCTTAACGAAAGGAAACGTTATGTTGCGTTTTACGTTATTGTATTATAACTAAATAATTCATGTGTCGAAATAGTTCGCAACACTGAAACGTGAGAAAATACGCAAACGGAATCGATAAATCTGACAGCGAATGATGAAACGTGTGAAAGTGATTATCAATTCATACAGTTTAGCTCCAGAACAAAACGAGCAAAACAGAATAATTCTTTTCTTTGAAACCAAGTGCATTACATACAATAAGGGTTAAAGTTAAAAAAGACATTCCGACTGAACAAGAACCCAAAGCAAGTGAACAAGAGAGTTACTAAGAAAGATAGAAAGGTGATGAGAAAGAGAGAAAGAGAGAGAAAGAGAGAGAGAGAGAGAGAGAGAGAGAGAGAGAGAGAGAGAGAGAGAGAGGGGGGGAGAGAGAGAGAGAGAGAGAGAGAGAGAGAGAGAGAGAGAGAGAGAGAGAGAGAGAGAGAGAGAGAGAGAGAGAGAGAGAGAAAAGAGAGAGAGAGAGAGAGAGAGAGAGAGAGAGAGAGAGAGAGAGAGAGAGAGAGAGAGAGAGAGAGAGAGAGAGAGAGAGAGAATGAGAGAGAGAGAGAGAGAGAGAGAGAGAGAGAGAGAGAGAGAGAGAGAGAGAGAGAGAGAGAGAGAGAGAGAGAGAGAGAGAGAGAGGGAGAGAGGGAGAGGGAGAGGGAGAGAGGGAGAGGGAGAGAGAGAGAGAGAGAGAGAGAGAGAGAGAGAGAGAGAGAGAGAGAGAGAGAGAGAGAGAGAGAGAGAGAGAGAGAGAGAGAGAGAGAGATACAGACAGACAGACAGACAGACAGACAGACAGACAGACAGACAGACAGAAAGAGAGACAGACAGACAGACAGACAGACAGACAGACAGACAGACAGACAGACAGACAGACAGACAGACAGAGGGAGAGAGAGAGAGACACACACACAGAGAGAGAGAGAGAGAGAGAGAGGGAGAGAGAGAGAGAGAGAGAGAGAGAGAGAGAGAGAGAGAGATAAAGGGAGAGATAGAGGAGGGAGAGAGAGGGGGAGAGAGATAGGAGAAAGATAGGAGAGAGATGTGAGAGAGAGAATTAGAGACAGAGAGAGTGAGTTAGAGACAGAGAGAGACAGACAGACAGACAGACAGAGGGGATTCAGGGGAAGAGAGGGAGGGAGTGAGAAAGAAGGGGTGGCGGAGAGGGAGAGAGAAAAGGGGAGTGAGAAAGAGATTGAGCGAGAGAGACAGAGACAGAGACAGACATAATCGGAGAGAGAGAGAGCCACAATCTAAGGAATAACATAGAAACACTTTCTAGGCATTCTTTTCGTTCATTTTTTTAACAAATAAATTGTTATCCTAGCACTGATTAAATCCGTCTCGACAGGGTATTTTAATGGGGCCCCAGAATAACAGACAGTAATGGCTTAATAATGTTTTTATATCAGTGAAGTACGCCTACAAGTCGGGAAAGTGTGAGGTGAATAACAGCTTTTAACATGTCAAAGCATCATTTGGACAAGACAAGTTAGACGGTGCGGAATCTGTATCGTTCAATGCAAGATGCACAAGGTCTATAATTGAGTTGCGTTCCTTGTTGTACGTCTATGAAAAAGGGTCTGATTTTGAAACAGGCAAAAGTCTGTTTTGAGTGAATCAATATGTAAATAGATAAAAAAGCTGTACAGTCAGTTTTGAGATTAATTGCAAACGGACTGTACATACTTAGAGATAATATATAATGAATGTTGTCGTATGTGTCCAAGCAACTTTGAATTCGAAAACTCTCGTTACACAGCGGCATGTATTGCCTAGTGGTTAGATTACTGACTTTGAAATCACAAATACCCTCTCTGCATGGGCTCAAACCACGGTGGTACTAGATGTGGGCCGTTATGATAATCCCATGGCTGATTTCCGAAATTCAATCGTTTTTACTCGACTTGACCGGCCCTTATGGGTAGTTAACCCATTACCAAACAATAACGACATTTGACCAGTTTGTAGCAGACGACTCTGGAAAACATTGTGGGAAAAGGAGAAATTGCTCGTGACGAGCAATTTCTCCTTTTCCCACAATGTTTTCTGCCCTATGAGAAGGTTATTTTTTTTTCATTTTTTTTCACATTTTGAAACATCGTCTGCAAACTCTTTCAATTTTGGACAGACGAGAATTTGGCGTTTGGTAAAGGGTTAAGTAAGTGGTCTTCTCTCGTTCATGATAAGCCAGGCATCTCAATATAGTTGAATCTTTCCAAACACACTGTCAAGACCCCAAAAACAAAACAACCACATCTTACTGTAAATGTTTCATATACACGTTCTACGAATTTGAAACCTTCGAATTTCTGATGGTGGTTGTTCAGAGGTTATTATACCCAGTCCCCGACAGATGAATTACGTTTACAATAGCATAGTTGAATGCCGTCTGGTAAATTGGGGCAGGTTTTTTTTTTTCATTCTGTAATTAAGCGATTCACAGACACGAATAATTCTCAAATACGCGTAGATAACGCTGTCAAGTTGACTCAGGTACAAACAAAATCTTGAAGATAATACCTCTAAAAACCGAATAACGAATACTAACGAAACACCGAAATTATATATACTCGTACATTCGATGTTAACCGATGAACACCGAGAACAACCGAAGTGACTCGATGAAAAAGAGTGTTTTAAAATGGCGGATAATGGTGTTCTACCTTAACTCTTGTTTTAAGCGAGTGCATTAAAGAGTACGCTCACTTGGTTCAAATAACTTAGATGCATCATTATTAAGACCGCCTTCCTTACAGAAAGCATGGATCAAATACCGTTGGCCAATTAATTTAAAAAGAACTATTAGGTAATACAATTAGAATACCCCCGTTCTAGCCGTGGTAAGCGTCTGATGATGTTACGAAGTGAATAGCTACTTTCTACCTGTTATCAAACGTCCAATCAGAAATTTTAACAGATAGACAGAACGGCATTCTTTTACTTAAATAACAGACAAATGAAAATACCAAAGGAATGATATAAAAACGTATCAAGTCGTTCCTGCCAAAATGGTTTTCGAAAACATGTTTAGTACACATTTTGTTTTCATGGTTTATTCCTTTCTGTTATTGTTCTTTTATGATGATGGCGGTGGTGATTAACCTTTACGCAATAATTTACGATATATAATTCGTGCCAATTCGCTGACCCATTTGGGAGCGCTTCGGACAATTTATTATGATTAATTGACCGGAATTCGATGGAAACATAAAGTTACTTCTTACTTCACATTCTTGTATCCCTTATGCATAGAATCGTAGAAAAAGCAGATTCGAATTCGAAAATATCAAAACTCTATATCAATTACTGTTTGACAACTATATCCGAATCGAAAGTATTAAAACAAATAGATAAATTGCTTATATCTGAAAAATGGCCGTTTCTTCACGATGTTTTGGAAACGTTTAAAGATGCGATTGAGATGCACCGACAGTGCGAAGTCATGAAAGAAGTGTTAACTTCATTTTGTTGTATTATTTAGCATAGAACCATATGGGTGTGACACCGCATCCCAATGGCATTCTAGCCAAGCAAAGATAAGTGTTCCCCGTGTGTGTTTGATCTTGTGGGATCTTGCTCAAGTATCCTGCTTAACGCTTTACCAAACGCAAAATTTTGGATTGTCCCAAATTGAAAAAAGTTACAGACGACATTTCAAAATGCGATGAAATTGAACAAATATCTTCCGATGGGCAGAAATATTGTGGACAAAGGAGAAATTGCTCTTTAAGAGCAATTTCTCCTTTTCCCACAATGTTTTCCAGAGTCGTCTGCGAAAAACATCAAATTTTGTTAGTATTTGGTAAAGAGTTAAAAGGGTGTGACACCGCATCCCAATGGTATTCTAGCCAAGCCGAGATAAGTGTTCCCCGTGTGTGTTTTATCTTACGGAATCTGGCTCAAGTATCCTGCTTAAATCATCAGTATTTCAATGTAATTGATGCAGGGATCGTTTATTATTCCAGGGGGATAAGTTCAATTCCGGCAAACGGAATAAAGTTTCCGCGTTAAATCATCGGTATTTTGGTATAATTAATGTAGGAATCATTTGCCATTCGAGGCATGGAATATTGGCTGTGGTTCTTTGGATCGTGTTAACTTTTTAACCCTTTCCCAAACAACAAATTTTCGACTGTCCCGAGTTGAAAGAGTTTGCAGACGACATTTCAGAATGTGATAAATTTGGAAAATAATCTTCTGATACGGCAGAAAACATTGTAAGAAAAGGAGAATTTGCTCGTTACGAGCAATTTCTCCTTTTCCCACAATGTTTTCTTAAGTCGTTTGCAACAAAGTGGTCAAATGTCGTTATTGTTTGGGAAAGGGTTAAATCATACGTAATTTGATACAGGGATCGTTTATTATTCGAATGGTTAGGTTTATGTCTTCTATAGTCAACTGTGTTCTAAGCGACCAAAGTAAACAGAGACAGAATCGTGGTGGATAAGATGACTAACAGATTAATGCATCCAGTGTTACATCCTAAAACTTAATAACTGAATTACTTAAGTAACTTCCATGTACTGTTTTAGAATAGTTTCTTAATATTGACCGTAAGGTTTCCAGTGAAATTGATGTGGGGATCTTCTATGAGTTTAGCAATAGCATGTAATATAGCCATTGTCACTATCACACATAAAATGGTCACGTGTCTTTTATTTAAAACACGACAAAGAAACTCTTTTTTAATCAGATAAATAAAATGTTTAATTAGAAAGACATGAAAGATTGTGTGTCATCTGTCCGTGCTTAAGTGAGTAAAGACTCATCACGGATCGGAATGTGTGTAATATAATGTATATGCTGATCCTAGGCGACACTGTGTATGGTTTCTTGTTATTGAAGATGAGCCGAAAATACAAAAACTGATAGGATGTTCACAGATTTAATCATACATTTAGTGGGGAGACCAGATTACCCTAATGATAACATAGTATGGGATCAACCCTTCAGAAAGGAATGTTAATGACAAAAGCCAGATTTGAAATAAACACAGTTATATTCATTTGGCGACACTGGTCATGGCGATGTAAAGTATATATTGCATACATTGTAAAAATCAGATATTTATTAAACCTGACTACACATTTCACTTCATCATAAAGGAACAATCGTAACCCCTCGGTGATGCTGGCGGGCCACAACGGCTTGCCGGAATTTGCCGAGGAGTTCCGGCTGATAAAGGAAGGCAATCGGAACCCCTCGGTGATGATCCGCCTGCCGGAATTTGCCGAGTAGTTCCGATTGAAAGGAAGGGTCAATGCGGTGTCGTGAAATCCACTTTAACGTTATATTCACTGTTGTGAATAGTTAGAACAAGAATAGGTCAAAAAAAAATTACCCCTTTAATAACTCGATTAATATCGATTAACGACAAATCTTATTAGCAGGCACACTTCCTTATTAGAGGAAATGGATCAATGTCAGAACGTGTCATTCTTAGTGAGGTCACAGGCTGTGCATAAAGATGCGGAACAAAATACTCGAGAACCAAAGCAAGAAGTCTCCTTAGAATAACATGTCAGTTTAAGTGGAAACATTTGTGTTCTACGAACGTTAGCTTGTTAAGAAACTGTTAGATTCGTTCTCTTTAACCCTTTACCAAACGCCAATTTTCGACTGTCCCAAGTTGAAAGACTCTGCAAACAACATTTCAAAATGCTATGAAATTCATAGACTATCTTCTGATAGTGCAGAGAACATTGTGGGTAAAGGAGAAATTGCTCGTTAAGAGCAATTTCTCCTTTTCCTACAATTAAGAGCAATTTCTCCTTTTCCTACATTTTTTTCAAAAGTCGTCTGCAACACACTGGTGAAATGTCATTATTGTTAGGTAAAGGGTTAAGTGGGAAACATCTGTATTCCACAAACGTTTGCCTGTTAGAAACTATTAGATTCCTTCTCTTAAATCATTATTCGAGATATATCGAGATATATCGTTACCAATTATCGCATGGAAGGGATTCCATTTATTTGCGATGGCCGACTAATTATAGATGAAAAAAAGATACCAAATGTTTCATTGCCCCTGGGGTGGACTCAAGCGCTTTGGTAGGAGTATCGACGTTCCCTACTTAAAGCAACCAGCCATGCAATCTTATCATATCTGTATTCAAGGAATCTAGTTATTGAAGGCGTATTGAGATGAGTTATTTAGATTAAAAGTAAACAAGTGTAGATCGAATAACGAAAGATCAAGTTGTTTGAGATATTCTTCCCGACTTACCGGTATAGCATTCTATGACGCAAAATATGTCTTTAAAGGTACTTGTCCACAGACGAGAAATTTTGAAAGTCAAAAAAGAATGTCATTGAAATAATAAAATTGATGTATTGCTGTTTGATATTCAATTAAAAAGTGCTATTAAAGCATAATTCATTCAGGAAGCGTCAATTGTGTTATATATGTACAGTTTATATGAGGTAGATCTCAAAAGCGATGTCACGCTTTTGGATTAAAATACTTGTAAATGCACACTTTAAATAAAGCATTAACAGCGATCTAATTTTACTTCTAAAGTCTTTTCTTCAGATCATATCATATAACAGTACAGATGTTGTGCAGTTTAAAGAAATTGATTTTCAACTTCCAAATGTTTTGACATCTGTGAACAAGCACCCTTAAGTTAAGAACCAACGATCGTTCTTTAGAAACTAAGATCATTATAGAAGGATGGTTGTTCCGTGGTTCTGGCAACTGAAACAACGGTGAAACGATTTGAAACGAACAAGTCTGGAAAATGTATGAAGAATGTTTGTTTCTAAAACAGGAAACACAATTTCATACAAAAATAGGCTTTAAACTATGTGAGTTATTTTCTCCATGATAACCTTCCTCGTTGCATTTTCCACAGATCCCAAGTTGACGTTAACCCTTTCAGTGCCTTACCAACGGCATGCTTTTGCAAACAGGTTGGATCCAAGTAAATTTGCGGCTGGCCGGTGATCTAACCTGTTTGCTCCTCTGAGTATCCTTCTTCATCGAAATTAAGCAGATATTTAAGGTTGATAGCAGACGATATAAAAATCTATTTAAAAAAAACAGCATTCTAAGGGTTCAATAAGATCACTGTCCTTTCGACTAAAAGACATAATAATAAAGTTAATGCATTAGCGGTGAAATATCAAAGTATGTTTGTGTTTATCCCTGTTTATATATTTTTCGAAACGATAAATGTGTCGCCTAGATACCTATTCTAACTTCAATTTCACGGGGTGTGAGAGTGGTGTTGATGGAAATTTTAAAAGGATTCGTAGACGGTAGACTGGTTATATTTAGAGGTATTTGATTACGGGAATGTGCCTGATAAGTTCAAAGTGGGCATATGTGGCCTGGTGTTTAGAGTATAGCGTACGTTAGTTTTTGCGCTAACCCAAAACTTGCACATATAACTTGCATCAAAATACGCAGCTTAGTGAAAGTGGCCACAGACTATGCTATGACTATGTCCCTCTGTTTGTGTTCAATTCATGGTAGGGTCATATTTATCTTTTCACAAGAGGTTGTTTCTATGCCGTTTTATATAATTGCCAATGGTTCGAACCAGCTTGACCAGCTCCCATAGGCAGTCATGTTTGAGATATACCCCGCCTTCTACAATGTTCAATGAGTCGCTTTATGTGTCAAATATGTGTCGACCGGGGAAAACATCTATAAATCAAATAGGATGAAAGATTGATTGAAAAGAAGAAATAGAAAAATACACTTTCTTTCTTTCCTCATCTTAAATATTTTCTCAAACCACGTCAGAATTGCTTTGATGCAACCACCAACGTAATAATTAAGCTGAAGTTATTTGAAAACGGTGAGAATAAAATATACCAAATTGCCATCAAAGTGCAGCTGTTCAATTAAAATAAAAACTACCGTCTCATTTAATGACTTTCAAAGTTCCTCGCTGCAACGTTGGGAGATAATGGTATGGTTGTTCATTTGCTCCTTGCTTCTTTTTAACCCTTTACCCCCATACTACATTCGGGCTATTGTATACATCACAAACAATTTAGTGGAACTGATTGGAACGGAAGCTTCTTCGTGCATTCCTTTATGAAGCTATTGCGAGGAACTTTAACCCATTACCAAAAACTGACGACATTTGACGAGTTTCTTGCAGACGACTCTTGAAAACACTATGGAAAATTAGATTTTGAATTTGTTCATAATTTGAAATATCATCTGCAAACTCTTTTAATTTGGGACAGTCGAACATTTGGCGGTTGGCAAAGGGTTAAAGTGCACCCTGCAATCAGATTTCGTTTGAACAATGCTTTATGACAAAAATGAACGAAAACAAAAATTATATATATTTTTTTTTCATATTTCTTTTCGCCTGTTGTGGCTTTCTATTTGGACCAAACACATTTTCAATGCTCAGGAATCAAGAAAGTAAGAAATCCGCTGTGCTTCAAATCGAGGGTTTAATGCAATACTATAGTAACTCCTTCACAAAAGTAAATGACTTCCTACAGAATCTTGCTCCTCGAACTCTCTAAGGCAATCTATAAGATGGTCGTGAAATGGGTCGAGCGAAAGTTACCCCATTAATTTGCTGAGAGCAAGTACATCGTAAACCACCGAGAAAACCTTCCTCCAGTAATTGAACGGTTGTTTATCTTTATCGCTGTCCCTTTGTCTTGCCCTAAGTAGGGTTTAACACAAATCAACCATTTTTCAGTTATATTACGGCTTTCTGAGGATACACCAGCTCTTGGCTAGGGCTGTGAGGAGATCGAAACTAATTATCAAATTAACCCTTATAGTGCTGGAACCTACTTCATGCTTTTGCAAAACAGTACAGTTGAATGGAAGACCTACGTCTTAGCACTTATAGTGCTTGAACCGACTTCATGCTCTTATGCAAACATGTAAGATCCAGGCAAGCCGCCAAGTAAATTGGCGGCTTGCCTGTGATCCAACCTCATTCCCACTCTAAGCATCTTTCATCAGCCAAATTAAGCAGATATGTAAGGCTTTAGAAAGCAGACGACACTAAAATTTATTATTAGAAAAATACCCAGAATTCTAAGGGTTAAAAAGTCTCCATATCCTCATTTTGTCACAGAGAACTCAAGAGCAGTCCAAGAGGTACGACAAACTGTGTCTATATAGAGAAAATGATTACTTGAATCAGTGTTAAAATCACTTCATGATTTGATTCCACACAATAAGGTCAGATCTCTTCTACTTGATTTTGATCCAATTATTTGATAAAGCGATGTTGTTAATTCGGTTATCACAGCGCATCTGAGATAATGAATTATATGCACATCGAACGGTAACCTGATATGAATTTGACTTCCGGTTTCGATATCCTTGTAAGAGTCTCATATTATGGCCTGCATTTCGAAAGAATATAAAATGCATGCTCTTATTTGTTTATTTGTTTATTTGTTTATTTGTTTATTTGTTTATTTGTTTATTTGTTTATTTGTTTATTTATTTGTTTATTTGTTTGTTTATTCATTTATTTGAATAAATAAATTTTCGTTCGTTCGTTCGTTCGTTCGTTCGTTCGTTCGTTCGTTCGTTCGTTCGTTCGTTCGTTCGTTCGTTCATTCATTCATTTATTTATTTATTTATTTATTTATTTAATTTATTTATTTATTTAATTTATTTATTTAATTTATCTATTTAGTAATTTAGTGATTGAGTGAGTGATTGAGTGAGTGATGTAGTGAGTGATTGAGTGATTCGTCGGTTGATTCATTCATTCATTCATTCATTCATTCATTCATTCTTTCATTCATTCATTCATTCATTCATTCATTCATTCATTCGTTTGTTCGTTCGTTCGTTCGTTCGTTCATTCATTCATTCATTCATTCATTCATTCATTTATCTTTTTATCTATTTATCTATTTATTTATTTATTCATTCACTGAATGATTGAACGATGTGATATAGTTAACCCATATCTATGCTTATGCAAACAGGTTGGATTCATGCCAGTCGCCAATTTACTGGCCAAGTAAATTGGCGACTGGCTTGTTATCTAACATGTTTGCTACCCTGGGTATCTTTCCTTATCAAAAGTAGCAGTTATGTAAGGTTCTTGGAAAAGCAGATGATACAAAAATCTATTTTTAGAAAATTACCAAGCATTCTAAGGGTTAACCTTTTTTACCCAGTAACGACTCACATTAACAGAGAACGTGTAATTCCAGAAACTACGCACGTTATAATATGTAAGGTAATCATTCCGTTTAATTACTGGGTTAAACGTGAATCATTTTTCGTAATTAGCCCTGTGTTTATCACTCTGATGGGATAATTAACCTCTCGAATTTAAGCATCCGTAAATATTACAGCAGTGGAAACTCGAAATGTTCACAGCAAAAGGGAAGGTGTATAACGGTTCCGTAATGTTTCAGACCCATACTCGCCCGCGAAGTTTGTAGAGGTGTCCGAATGATTCTCGATTTACGATTTACGATTTACGATTTACGATCACCTCTTAACACTTTGTGAGCGGTAGTGTGTCTGAAACCTTGCGGAACAATTATTCATGGATTAAGATAGAATCGTCATAATCCGCCATTTTGAAATTCATTTATACATCGGATTACCTAGGTAATTCTCGGTATTTGGGCCGGTTTAAAGGGAATAGTTTGGGCCCCGATCGATGTTTACCGAAAGAATTAGTTTCAAAATGGCGGAACTCTACATTAATTGACATTTATAAATTTTGTTTATGACAAAACCAAATCTGTAAGATAAGCGCTTGTAAGTTATTTTGAATATATGCATAATTCGTAAAGCTTTCATTATGATCAGCCGTGGTATTAGAAAAATGTGTTTGCGTATTTATTTTGTTCCTTGAAAAAGTTGTTACCAAGCGGTTCATTAACATTCAGTTGAACGCTTGCATAGCAAGGGGCAAACAGACGAAGCAATTATTGAAACAAAATAAGGAATTGATCGCCATTAGAAATAGCATACTTTATATTACAATGATCTCTTGTACATACGACGAGCAAAGTATAGTTATCAGCCCAGAAGCATCCATAAATGATTTTCATATGGTTTAACCCTTTACCAAACACCAAATTTTTGGCTCTCTCGAAATGAAATAGTTTACAGACGCCATTTCAAAACGTGATAAAATTAAAAAAGATTGTCATCTGATAGGACAGTAGACATTGTGCGAAAAGGAGAAATTGCTCGTCACGAGCAATTTATTCTTTACCCACAATGTTTTCCAAAGTCGTCTGCAACAAACTGGTCAAATGTCGTTATCGCTTGGTAATGGGTAAACATAACATTTACGTAGCGGTGATGTGTTTGTTTCTTCGCTTTCAAACAGCAGTATGAGACAGTGCAGATATTGTAGAATCTATTTACTCAATCAACATCTGGCCCGGAAAACCCTTTCCCCAATGACATTTCCATCTCTACCCCAGGCGTGTGTCAATTGGACAAAATTTTCCCACAATGTTTTCTGCCATATCCGAATATTAACTTCCATTTTCATCACATTTTGAAATGTCGTCTGCAAACTCTTCAAATTTGGGACAGTCGAAAATTTGGCGTTTAATAGAGGATTAAAGCATTATTCTTGGTCTTATATACCTGTATATAGTATCATGTGTCATAATTTCTTCTCATTGTTTATAGTGTACATATCATTATACCGGCGCTCGTTCTAGAGAGGTAAATAGACAGATAGAAGAGTGTAAGATGAAGGAAGACGCTTAGGTTTTTTGGCGATCAACCAAGATTTCCGAACCTGCAATGTGTGGGAAACCCGTACATTGTTAATAGGTATTTGCGAGATTCCTAGGCAAATCCCTACTTCTCGATAAGATTCGCCAAACCCTTAACCTTTATAGTGCTGGATTCGACTTCATGCTCATGCAAACCGGTTAGATCAAGGCCAGCCGCCAAGTAAATTGGCGGCTGGCCTGTGATCTAACCTGTTTGCTACCCTGCGTATCATTTGTCATCGAAATTAAACGGATAAGTTTTGGAAAGCAGACGACACGAAAATCTAGTTTTAGAAAGTTATCCAGCATTCTAAGGGTTAATGCCATTAATGATAGGGTTTCCGGGACTGTTTAAGCCTTCAGGAGAGAACCTTCGAGTGTCGTCCTTATTTCCATGCTGAAAGGCCGTGATGCTTTATATTCACTTAGAACTTTGGAATAGCTCAATATCGCTTCAAAAACCCTCTTTATTAAATGTAAATTAGGGTACCTTCCCAATGACCATTGAAGAAGTTGTATTCCTGTCAGCCAACATCCCTCCAAACAGTAGGGTCGTGGGTTCGAACCCCGTGAGTAGCGGGACCTGCCTTGCAATCTTTCATTTATCCTCATTCGGCGCGATTACTGACTATGTATCGAGGAAGCAGAATCGAGAGTGATCAATTTAAATTGTAAGAACTGGCTTCAAAATCAATGTAAAAAATGAAAAGAAAGGATGATTAAACGAAACTAACAGTCATGTAAAATATGTGCTCTATGCATTTTCTGCATTATCGGCGTCCAGTATTACGATAATGAATACTGATAATGATGAGTTATCTAAACCTTTGATTGTTTTATGTTCACATAGTATGTGTTGGCATCAACATTATATGGACTATAAACGTGGTACGAAATTTCATTAACAGAAATGCTTAACTCTGGTAATATTTCTATATCATACAATTACCAATATATGTTGCTTATATCGTTAAAACGAAACAGTAATCATAACTGTATTGGTGTGAGATATTACAAACAAACAATAGTATTGGCAGATTTCAACTTGGGGAAGAAAAACTGGGTGTCAAATGTTAAAGACCCGTTAGATAGCTTTGGGTTTTCGATTGCTTTTACAAATGCACCAACCATCTGCCTTAAATCGTTTCCAAAACTGTTCAAAACCCACATGACATAACACTTTGTACAAACTATGTAAATTATGACTATGTATTTGTTTAATAAATTATGTTCTGTCCTGTTCTGACAACTTTTGTTATATTCCCATAGCATGCATCTACCAAAGTATGTTGCATACCTTGTTAGAGCAGTCGGCTGTAACATTTGTGCGATTCTGTTTTTATGATATATATATACAAATGCACCATCTGCGTGGCGAATAAAAGAGGTATATTAATCTGAAATCGAGGCTCGTTAACTGCAGATTCCCCTTAAGGGGTATGCAATAGTAATCCAGATAATTTGCCTTATTGCTAATAAGATGTTCATATGCAGGTATGTAAAGTAAAAAACGTGGGAAATCGCTGAGATAGAACCAAAGTATGTCTGTAGTAAGAAAGAGATAGCTCCAATTTCTTTTACGATTTTGGCGAGATGGTCTGAAGAATTCTTTTTGTCCTTGAAGGCACATGAAAGGATATGAGTACAAAAAAATTACTGAAAAAGTATATGGAATTCTTTTATCATGTTCATAAGTCTTGAAAATCAAATAATGAATACTGTGAGACCTTATCTACATAAGTTATTTTGTGCTTGAAATGTAGTTGTCTATAATTCAATCATGTTTATAAACAACGTGTTTGTTTAATATTAAAGATAATGAATTTTGATTGGTTGGTTCAAATATCTGTGTTTCACGTGACCAGGTCAGAAGTGAAGAATCAGTCAATCTGAATTTATCAAATGGCTGATCAGAGTTAGTTCTCGTTGGCTTTCACGTTTAAGTTTGGCTGGTTGGATTTTTGGTGATAACTAGTTCAATCTGACCAAAAGTTTACCAAATAATATAGTTTTCGTATAGAACCATTATCCTATTATGGGTTTTTAAGGAAACAAAATTGGGAAACATAGCCTGCGTTTTTACATGATGGCTAACTGTAGTGACTGTTGCATTTCGATTAATGGAAAAATAGGGTAATAACATGGCAAAAGGAATCGGCTGGTTGGAAAGTAGCCAAGAGGACCATTTCCTGATTTCTTTAGAGGTTAAGGAATGTGCATAAATATTACATAAACATAGAAATTGTGACTTAAGCTGAATTTGTTTCGCGGAAAACACTATAAATCGGCTAAAATGACGCCGAGGGTCTCGAATATTGAGTTTGATAACACTCTATGTAGCGTTCAAATTACTGTAACGTTCAAACTACAGTCGCCTTTATTAATATGTAGTGTTGTTGTTGCAGAAAGAACTATTTGTAAGCCAAAATGACGCACGTGGTTTCGAATAGTGAGAGTACGATTACTGTACATTGTACATACATGTAATCCTCAAACTACAGTCGCCTTTAGCTGTTCAATATCCCAAGAGAAGAACCATTTGGCAAGTAAAGTGATCAATTCTTTTCTTGGTGGATCGCAATTAACGACATGGAATGATGTACGAGGCAAACGGATATTAAACTTCCGGAAAGGAATTATCAGTTTGTCCTAAATAATTGTGTCAGTATATTGTCAAAGCTTCTCTAGAAGCACCGTAACCCTTAAAGTGCTGGAACCGACTTCATGCTTATGCAAACAAGTTAGACCCAGGCCAGCCGCCAAGTAAATTGGCGGCTTGCCTGTGATCTAACCTGTTTTCTACTATGAGTATCTTTCTGCGTCAACATTAAGCAGATATGCAAGGTTTTGGAATGGAAACAACACAAAGATAAATGTATTTAATACTACATAGTATTCTAAGGTTAACGTAAACATACTTGGTGCTAATCATCATGTCTACCCTAGAAATGTGAATGAAACGTACAGCCTATGACCAAAACTCTTGTCTTTCCTTCATATGTATGCATCAATACCTGCGGGGTAATTATTTGCCCAAGGATATCTTTTGGTTTTACCAATACGAAAACGTTGTTCTGATACTACCTGCTTAAAGGTGCTTGATCACATATTTTAGGAAATTTGGAAGTTACAATTTGATTTCTTTAAAGCTGTTCAGCACCTATACTTATATAAGGTACGAACTGTAGAGGGGGTAAAATTAGTTCGTATGTAAGTTTTTGGAACCTGTATAAAGTGAATATGTATTCAATTCTAAAAGCGTTTCAGCGGTTTTTGAAATTAACAGCATATGAAAACTATACGTACTAAGATATATTGATATCAATCTGAACACATTGGGTTTATCCAATGAAAACACCTCTGAAATAATAGGGATGGCGCCATATTGGTTCCCGCGGAAATGACGTCACTTCACTTTCGTTGTTAAAAATAGATCTTAAATGTGAAATCGTAAAAGTCGTTTAATTTGATAAATGAAACAACTATATATGTCACAACTTATAATTCCGCTATTTCGTATGAGTTACCGATAAAAAATGATTAAAAAGGATATCCAACACTTCCATATACATTGAACTACTTAACTTGCACGCTTAGAAAATGTGTTAATTGCCGGATGCCGATTTACCCGAAAAATTGTAACCCTACACTTATATCCGAGGTGTATTTCACAGCTCACGGAAATACCCGAGTAGTTCCGATTGATATTGATATATTCTGAATCAATTGTATTTCATTCGGAAATATAAACAATGTATTGTTTCAACGACAATTTTAAGTTGACTTTCATATCTTCTATATTTTTTCATATGTCAAAAAGCAACTTCAATAGTCACTCCTTAACGAAATAATACGATAGCTCTACTACCCTAGCTAATCCCGGTAAATGGAACTACAGTCTACAGACATAACTGACCCCCAGTGTCTGTACAAAAAACTGATTTTGACGTGTTTGGCCAAGCGATGCGTCGGCAGTTCGTTCCTCCCATATCCGGCCCTATCAATTCTACGATTCACCAGGATGTCTGCGAACGACACCATTATTATCTCCCGCTGGCCCTCCTTATAACCCTTTACCAAACGCAAAACTTTCGACTGTCCCAAATTGAAAGAGTTTGCAGACGACATTTCAAAATGGCTGTTCGATTCTTGATTTCCTTTGGCATACATTTAAAAGGTGTCTTGTTTTGTCTAAATGGTGTCTTTTTTGGTTCTTAACCCTTTACCAAACGCAAAATTTTCAACAGTTCCGAATTGGAAGAGCTTGCAGACGACATTTCAAAATTGCTGCGAATCATGGATGTTCGATTCTGGATTTCCTTTGGCATGAGGTATCTTGTTTTATCGTAAAGACATCTCTTTGGCTCTTATCCCTTTACCTAATGCTAAATAAGCGAATAGTTCCGGCCCCGACTGATGTACGAGTATACCGAGAAATACCGAAATAATCCGACGAATTAGAGAGTTTCAAACTGGTGGATTATAGGTATTCGACCTTAAATCACGTTGCGCCTTCCTCGCATGGGTTAAACTGACGGTAGCGCTATACAGTGAAGCCTCGTTAATCCGGATCCCGATTATCCGAATGTCTCGCAATCCGAACGAAATTGTAAAGGAACGGAATTATTTGACCAGTTTGTTGCAGACAACTTTTGAAAACATTGTGGGAAAAGGAGAAATTGCTCATGACGAGCAATTTCTTCTTTTCCCACAATGTTTTCTGCCATGTCAGAAGATTATTTTTGGGACGGTAGACAATTTGGCGTTTGCTAAAATGTTATAAGTATACATGTGCATACAGACCGTTTATGTCTTAATGTGTATAAGAACATGCGCTACTTCATTAGTCCGGATGAATCGGTATTCCGGACATTTTGTTGGGAACGGACGTGTTCGGATAAACGAGGCTTGACTGTACTTGGATTATTTCACATGGTTTTACCTGCGGCTAACCTATAGAAGACAGATGGCGGAATAGACATTTTAGCTAAAACTTATTATTTTACATTTGTTTTAAGATATGGTAACGAAAGCTTGAAGCTAATTGAATTCACTCTCAATGACTGCTTCCTGGATACTTAACCAGAACTCATGTCGATTTGGGGGCTAGCCCCGGCAATTTTCACCTCGACTGCCGTGGATCGAGCCCGGGACACTCGGTATAAGAGGCTGACGATCTACCTCTACACCACTGCAAACCACTTTGTTCTAAGATATACTCATTTTGATCTATCCTTATATGAACAATGTGAACAAGATCTGTGAACAAGCGCATATAAGGTTTCACCGCAAGACTATAAGTACATCTCTCACAGACGTGAAGGACTTTCTACGGTATTACGTGCAACCCTCAAATTATTACGACATCTTGGTTCAATCAGATAACGTCAATTCACGAAGCGATTCTGGTGTGTTTGTTAAATGTCAGAGTTGATGAGCAGACTATGGTGTGAGGTAGCGAGAAGAGAGAAGGAATGTTATAACATAAAGGTATTTCCATGCTGCGGGTGTGTATCTATAAATATATACCTTGGGTGCTTACACATAACACATGTGTCTGTGTGTTTGCGTGTAGGTTTGCATATTCTCGAAATACGTAGAAGTATGTACCGCTTTGCTTTAAAGCCAACCGCTCCTGTGTTCAAAGCAATTGCTCCTGTTTAACGCCAGTTTTGACAGTTTTCTGTTATATTACAGCCTTCTTATAATATACAAGTGCTAGTTAGATCCCCTGAACTGTGTGTGCGTGTAGATCCGCATATTCTCGAAATACGTAGAAGTATGTACCGCTTTGCGTTAAAGCCGACCGCTCCTGTGTAAAAGGCAACTTCTCTTGTTTAACCCTTATAGTGCTTGAACCAACCTCATGCTTATGCAAACAAGTTAGATTCAGACCAGCCGCCAAGTAAATTGGCGGCTGGTCTGTGATCTAACCTGTTTGCTACTCTAAGCATCATTTCCCATCAAGATCAAGCAGATACTTAAGGTTTTGGAAAGCAGACGACACAAAAATCTATTTTTTTTAAATCGCCCAGCATTCTAAGGTTTAACGCCGTTTTTTAAAGTGTTTCGTTATATTACCGCCTTCTTGAGATACACACGTGCTAAATAATGCCTCCGACCATCTTACCAAAGAACGAACTAACCAAACAAATTGCAATGTTTTTGCTTTGACCAAAGGACGGTGTTCGATAACCGTACTTAAGTTTTAGAAAGGGTTTAAATTTATGTACGAATTTGTAATCCTTCGAATATACGGGCAATAGAAGCAAATTCCAGACGTTTACAAAGACACAACCGTGGATGATGGTAATACAGTTTGTATTACAGGACGCAAGAAACGACTAATACAGTTTTAAATTTCCCGAATGCTTTAAATATTAGATGACGAGAAAGCAAGTTGAAAATCTGTAATATTTCTTTAATTGATGTGATTGATGTCACTTCTGATAACCTGAAAACCTCTAGATTCAATTCAATTTACACATGAAAGAGATAAGACAATGCCAGCTTTGCAGAATTCGTAGCTACTTTCACATCTCCTTAATATGAAAAATACGCATCGAACATAATTTGAGGGCTACATATTTTGCATTAAAACACATTGAATAGTGTAACAAATATAGAACTGTTCGACATGCAAGTGTGTAACATCATTTTGAATATTCATTTTTCGCAACTACACGCATTATTGAAGATGTTATACGTTTTGTTCCTGAGTCAAATTAGATACATTGTAACTATTTTGATATTGCATTTGGCACTTACATTTGAAAACGGAAATACAACGAAAGTAGTCCAGAGAGACGCAATGTGGAGGCCTCCTTATCACGTCAATGATGTTTTCATTTATTTATGCCTAGGAGTTTATATAAGCTTGACAAAAGCGTTACGCTTATACCTTGTAATTAAGCTATTTCTAATCAAAAGCAAGAGATATGACTCCACTTATTTGCCATTATCGCAGTATGCCCACCAACACTTTTTATCAGAAACAGATGGTTTGTAGGGAACGTTTCTATCTAAAGGACAACTAGTTAAGGAAATTTCTTATACCCAAGACTTAGAGACCTACCCTATTACGTATAAGCAGCTAACCATATTTAGAAACAATTGCAATAAGATATTGTCCGCAGGCTTCTACCTAATATCGTGTATAAAATAAAAAATAAAAATATTTTTGATTGTCTGCTTTTGCTTTTATTTTCGACCTGTCAGACGTTTTCTTATTGAATAAATTGATTATTGAATGTTTCATCTTGGGACAGGTTTTAATTGACAGCATCGAGTCTTTGGTGACACTTTTACTAAAAGCTATGATTAAACCAAACCATCGTGGTTATGTATATTAGTAGTCGGTCATGGTCATGACGCAATATGAAGGATGGAAGAACATATACACTATAGATATAATAACCGCATGCAGGTTTCGTTGCCAGAACTTATTAAGGAAGGTGTTTGATCGCCAGAACTTGTTAAAAAAAGGTGTTTGATCGCCAGAACTTGTTTACAAAGGCGTTAAAACCATGGGATAACTTGAAATATACCAGTTCTACTGCATACCGGTGTTTATTCCGGTGCAAAATCATACTTTTCACGCGGATCAAATCGCACCCGACGGTAAAAAATAATGTATTACAAACCCAGCAAATACGGACGAACAGTTCTATAAATATCCATCTTCCATTTTTAAATGTATTTATGATAAATATAGTTAAGATACAATGCCAATAATCCGTAATTTTGAAACTAATTCTTTGGACGGATTACTTCGGTCGTTCTCAGTATTCATCGGTCGTGGCCGGAACTATTCGCACATGTGGTGAATTATCTTTCGCGGTGTTTGTACTTGCCTCTCGATACAAGAGGAAAACCCATATTTACCAGGCTATGGTTACTCACGTTTTTGGCCTTTGGCTTATCATGAGAAGGGTCTTCTTACTCATACTTTTAAGTTTTTCTACTCAGAACTATGAAATCGATATTTGTTTTCACAAAAGAAGCAGTCTCTTTCCAAGTTATAACGATTGGTCGAGCATCAACCGTTTGATCTATTGACAAATCGGAAACGAATATAAATGATATTGTAAGTGTTCTGTTAAAGAAGCTCTTCTCCATTGAACAAACATTTTCTTAAGTTGCTAAGTCGATTTCTTCAATCAACACTCGTGAAGATAACTCAGTAAATTTGGGGGTTTATACTACATTGAATCCAATGTTAAATCAGGTATTTTCAAGACAGTGCTGAATAAAGAATAGTCTTCTCTTCCATAATCTATATTCTAAAACATCAAGTCGGTTCATTTAACTCTCAAAAACTGTAATAAAATGTACACCTCAATCGTCTCATTTTTTCAACGGAAGTGTACTAGTACCGTCCGAAATTCAGTACATAGGCTTTCAAATTTGGCATAGGCACCAGCATTTGTGTTCATACATCCCAATCAACTAGTCCTGCAAAAGGCATTGACGTAGCGTCACGTTTTGGTACCCAGGCATGTGACGTCGTGCGACGTTTTTCTTTGTATTTCTGACGCTGTTGATTGGGGGCGATTCATGAGAAGTACTTATTGCGTAATATAGCACGTCCATTGCATATGATTTAAGTTCCCTACTTGTCCAAATATTCAAACTAATATTAGATCTTTGAACACTTTGACAATACATTTTTAAAAAAAAAGGATGGTTTGAAACGTACGTACATACGCAGTAGAATTAACGTTGACGTCACCGTGAACGTCGGCGTGTGACATTTCTGCAAGAACTGGTAAATCTTTCATTATTTTACACTCGATGTACCAATTCGTATATCAAAATGCTTACAAAAAGGCGCGATCCATGTACATTCAGCAGATACCATTTCAAATATGGTGTATAAAAGCATTATGTCGTTAATTTTCAGTTTTTAAAGTGTCACATGCACGAAATTACTTATTTCCTGGCGTGTGACATT
Organism: Cerastoderma edule; assembly: GCA_947846245.1. NCBI lineage: Eukaryota > Metazoa > Mollusca > Bivalvia > Cardiida > Cardiidae > Cerastoderma > Cerastoderma edule. Next base: position 13,604,875 of record OX401410.1, on the reverse strand, counting down.
TCTGCAAGAAATGGACAAATTCAATTCTTTGAATGAAGATGGCGTTTGATTTCAATCAAACTCCGTCTTTAATATCAAGAAATCATGTTCATTGAATAAGTGGTAGAACATTCATTACCCTTCATTTTGAATATGTTTTTTTTTTAGTTTATTTTGTCCTGGTATTTTCCATTCTCAAATTGTGTCATATTTGCTTTAGATCTATAATTATTGGTAGCCGCTACAACCACTTCCGGAATCGTCTCCAAAACAAGTCGTCAAATTTTGATATTTTTGGTATGGAAAGAGTAAATCGCCACCGCTGTGTTACATGTGACATGTGTGTAGCGAGTGCTGACACAATATTGCATGTTCTCTATAACTGTATGTGAGTAATAGAAAACTGCAAAAAATATAATGCTTGTTCGCTCCTTTTATACACTTTCCAATTGTATATGATTTATAACAGTTAATGATATTTTAGGGCTCATCCTGTCCGGCAAAATCTCGGACCTACCCAAAAAACCGCAAAGGTACCAAAATGTGACGTTACGTCATTTCAAACAAACTTTGAGAGCATTGCAGGTCTATCATCTATACAGGAAACACATCAGTGTTCTACCAGCTCATCTCTTTCTAGCAAAACTATGCACCCGAAGTTTAAACGCAAAATTTCTATATGGGACTGGTGTATTGAAAATTACCCTCAGTATGCATGGCTGTGTATAAACATTGCATGCCGAGCGTAAATGATACTTTAGATGATATTAACTTTATTTCTAATGCTTGTTTCTATAAATTGAATTATTATTCGTAGCCGTTTACTAGTATTGGATAAAGGCCTGAGCATGTGATTCCTACGGCTTTCCTGGATCAACCAGTACCTAGGCTAGGGTTCTGAGGTGACTTGCAAACGGTCACTCCCACAATAACAGAGGTGTCGGCGGGGTTTGAAATCAGGAACGGCGAGTTCTAAGTCCACCACATTTACCAATGAGCCACACATTTGTGCAAATCACTGTATAATAGTGGAGAGAAAACAAATCATCAACTTACCATTCATGCTGTCGTAGGCGTTTGCGTAATCCGAGGACATGAACTGATTCGTGATGGACGTTTTCCCGCAGCCGGGCGCGCCCATAACCTGCACTCGGAAGTAGGAGGCCCGGGGCTCTTCCGACCTGGGCGTGCACACAAACTCCACGGCGGGCGGACTTGCTGCCGCCTGGGGCAGACGCGGCGAGTCGTTGACCGAACCCGACGCCATGTTACGGCTCGAGTTACGCTTGCGAAAGGAATCGCCACGGTTAATGACGCCACCTTTTGACGTCGACTTGAAGGAACGGACGCGACGTAAGTCCCGCTGTTGCTCGTGGTGACGGGTGTCGATGTAGTTATCATCCTTCGGGAACAGAAGGTTCGGCGAGCTCGAGAAGTTGCCGGACGATACCGGAAGTTGTTTCTCGGCGTCGCTGCGTACGTTGACGTTTGGCCGCGGTTTGTCGTGACGAAAGGACGCCGATCGGATCTTGTTCTCCGACGCCGGTTGTGGCAGCGACTGAAACGCCGCCGCCGCCAAGAAATGTTTCTCGAACGGATCGTTTGGATTGATCGCCGGGGTTTCTACTTCCGGTGTATCGACCGTGTCTATGTCTATTTCCGGTTCCGGTTCGGGCTGCGCTCTCAGTCGACGATGGTGTTTATGATGCGGATGCGAGGCTTCGTACGGCTGCTTCCGGCCGCCGCCGCTCATGCGCGTCGCCTCGTTCATCATGTGCAGTTGGTTGTCGCTTTTCGAACGAACTTCTATCTGTTCAACCTGTAACATGTTCGTTATTGTCATTATGGCCTTGGTGCCCTCATTGGCTCACAAGTTCACGACAAACCCCCATAAATCCACTGTCACCAAAGTAATATAAACTCTATCAAAGAAACTAAGATATAAATTTGTTTTCGCGAACTATTATATAGTTATAACCAACTTATCCAACGAAACTTGTACACGTCACCGAAGCTAGAGATACTCGATAAAGAAAACCTACGATTTATATATATGTTTTAACGAATTAGTACACAGGTATAACAAACTTATCCAACGAAATTCATGACAATACAAAATTCCTCCACACTGAATAAATTGCGTTGCACTCACTGTATACGAAGCTAAGGTGATCGTGATTACACTGACTGAGAAACCACGTGAGAGTTGAGCACACAAGGCAGAACTCTTGTTCTACCTGTGTACGACACACACACACATACGCTCTCTCTCTATCTCCCCTCTCTCTCGGAGAACGATAGCTATAGCCTCCTCACTGATAGCCGAATACGCGTGGAATGGAGATCGAGTGTTGCTGTGCTGCCAGTCGGTAATGGCGAATGGAGGAGCGAAGCTTTATCGGAAAACAAGCCAGTGGGGATGCTTCATTCAAGAACGTAAACAAACAGGGTTATCTTTGGAACGGTGCTCTACTAGACAATAGACCAGAAGAGGTGCTTCTTTCAAGAGCGTTTACTTGCTTAAGTTGTCGGGTCTGGAACTATTCGGTTTTATTCGAATGTTTCCAGACCAGAACGATGTATACCGAGAACGACCAAAGTAATCCGACTAAGATCGAATCCCCAGCATTTACTATTCCAGTTTAGCACAACCCTGCGTGCACCTTAAACAACAAGTTATCTAAGGAAAACAGTGTGTCACCAACAAGATCAAATGTTTACAGATTGTTCATATTAAATCATGAGCGAAGCTAAACTGTTCTTATTTCACTATATCTTCATGCTTTGTTTATCCTTATTTTCTCAACGCCATACGCTCATTGTCGGCGTATAAATGCATTGGACTTGTTTTCTGAGAGAGCTGCTTAAGCATTATTCCCTCTGTATTATGTATGTAGGTATACTAACACAACCAAAGTACTCATTAATAGTTGTCTGTGCGTCGCTAACAAGTCTGCGTAATAGATTTGTGTTTGTGTTGGGGATTCTATCACACCAATTGACGAACCTTTCACAGACGTAAACTCCCTTACATAGATAAATATACTTATGTTACGATGTCCTACTTAAACTGACCCCTTACTTCCCAAAAGGGCTGGTCAAGCCGGATAGAACCATCCAATCTGAACACATCGGGTTTATCAAATGAAAACACCTCCGAAATAATAGGGATGACGCCATATTGGTTTCCAGCGGAATGACGTCACTTCACTTTCGTGTTTAAAAATAGATCTTAAATGTGAACAACTTTACATGTCACAACCACAAGTTTGCCATTTGGTATGAGTTACTGATAAAAAGATTATTTAAAAGGATGTCCAACCCTTCCATACACATTGAACTACTTAACTTGCACGCTTAGAAAAAGTGTTAATCGCCGGATGCCGATTTACCCGAAAAATTGTAACCCTACACTTATATCCGAGGTGTATTTCACAGCTCACGGAAATACCCGAGTAGTTCCGATTGATAACCATCGTCATGCCATAAGTCAGCCGGGAGACCGCCTTTCACGAAGATTGATATAGTGAAACGTAGCAGTTACCGGTTCGACCATAAAACAATGCTTACAAGTATCATATATGATTGAAAAGCTCAAAAGATCCATTAAGACAAGACAAGATACCCCTTTACCAAATGCAAATTTTTGACTGTCCCAAATTGAAAGAGTTTGCAGACGACATTTCAAAATGTGATGAAACTGAAAGGGAAACTTCATAGAGGGCAGAAGACGTTGTAGGAAAAGAAGAAACTGCTCGTTTAGAACAATTTCTCCTTTTCCCACAATGTTTTCCAAAGAGGTCTGCAACATATTGGTCAAATGCTGTTATTGTTTTGTAATGAGTTAAGTCAATGGAAATCCAGAATAGAACAGGCTAGGATTCGCAGCCATGATTGCTTTTGCTTATAATTATTTTGAGACTATGATGTACATTGTCGTACCATCTTTTATTGTTGATTTCAATTTGATTTAATAGAGTAGTTCCAAAATTTATGATCAGTTTTAATGATCGGGTATAATTAGTAAAGGCGATAAAACATGAAGAACCTATAATTGAAGCAGCGTCTCTCAAACAACGTCTGTATATATTTGGTTGAACAGTGAGGCCATTACAATGTACTTTACAGACTCGATTATTCGTTCAATAAAACTTGTTTTAAAGCACTTTTCTCGCAGTAAATCACCACAATATTGCCTGCAGTTTTGTGTTTCAAAACATATGCAGAAACTTCTAGCTCATGGATGGATATTCTTCGGAACGAGGTTTCCTTGAGTCAGGACAGTGTCTGGAATATTTTACTTCAACAGTGTTTGAACGATTATATGTAAGAAGGGAATGTTAATCAATTGCTCATGGCTTATTATTGCCATTAATTAGTTGCCTTGGGAGAAAACCGAGCCTTATTCAGTCGTGTCCAATAACAAAATAGGATCAGGATCAGCACATATGTTCCACAGCTTGATTCGAAACAACATCTTACAATGATACTACCAAACAGAATTGATTGTTGTAGCTTCATGAAATAGTTACCCTAATGCATGGTTAAAAGTAGCTCTTGAAGCGATAATTGCAGGTAAAGCATGTTCAATTATTAATGAGAAATAAAGGTTAAAACGCTGTATCAAAACTCAATTCGATTTGAATGATTCTAAATCTGGTTTTAGTCTTCCAGCTATTATCATTATCTTTTTTTTCTAATACCAGGGTACCGTTTTACTAAACAGTTTACGCTTAAGATTTGCGTAAGTCTAAAACAACAATTACTCTTATTTCAAAATTGGGCAAGGCAATATTGCAAAGTAACTCTCTCCGAGACGCTTCCAATGAAGTGCCACATTGCAATATTGTACTTTCATTGAAGATACTATCCATGTTTATCATTTATGACTTACGCAAACATTTTCCGTAAGTTGTTTTGTAAAACGGTACCCTGGTGTTTAAGAGGTATCAAAGAGCAGTGTCTTATATGATTATATGTGATTATTTTCCGTCAATGCCCTTTCGGTAAGTACCTATAACGTCTCAGGCACCATATAATCCGAGAACGGGCAAATCATCAAAGCATGGTAGTTTTTTTACTAAACGACTTAAGGAAAATATTACCATAAATCAAAATCGATTGTCATGGGTTTGATCTGAAACAAAAATGCGGTATTGTAAAGTAACACCACATTGGCAGTGTTTCTTTGTTATATTGCTTATCTTATTGAAATAAGAGGGAATCCCTTTAAGAACTTAGGCATTATTGTAAGATATTAGTTAAAAGCTACACTGGAGGTTATGCACTGTCACCAGGTCGATCCCTTTCTCGATTTTATTTCACTTAATAGCGTCCACTTCACTTAACTGTATCTGCTTAAGAAACGTTAAAAACCCACATAGACAAAATATTTTTTTACACTTGAAAATATTAATCATTTTGCCACAATGGTTTCTAGCAAACACTATAAACTTAAAGGCACATCAAAGGAGAGGAGAACAAATGAATTACTGAAAAATATATGGAGATCTCTTATTATGTTCATAAAAGTCATGAGAATTAGTATAGGAATGCATTGAGACCGTATTAAATAGACTCATTCAAAATAAGTTATTTTATGCTTGAAATATAGTAGTCTCCAATTCAATCATGTTTATCAACAACCTGTTTGTTTACTTATTCGAAATAACGAATTCTGATTGGTCGGCTCAAACAGTTGTGTATCAACTGTCAAGGTCAGAGGTGAAGAATCACACAATTAAACTGGTTTATCTGGGTTAATTCTTGTTGGCTTTCACGTTTAAGTTGTGCTGATGGGGTTTTTTGGTAATAAAAATTTGAATCTGACCAAAAGTTTACCAATTAATATAGTTTTATATAGCATTTATCTCCTTTTATGTGCCTTTAATAAAATGTTTATTAATTAGTTTATGTCTTTTGACATCGCTTTCAATTTGGACCAGTGACAATTTCAACATGATATAATGTGTGATGTCCATTACCTCATTTCGAATGACATAAATGGTTGAAAAAAAAGCGACGCAAACCAATTCGCGCTTCGCACTTTTATCTTAATAAGCATCAAAGAATAACCCTCGTTAAATTCTCGTTCGTTTCGTTATAATTTAAATGCAGTCATTTTTCCGATTCATATTCATTTAAAAGAACAATTCACGTTCTTAAAACAACTCATGTTCTAAAACAATTCACATTCTCAAAAACAATTCACGTTCTAGAAAACATTTACGCTATGACACAGAGAAAAAAGCGCAGAAAACACGCACAGCTCTTTCCAAATCAACAAGTTCTTACTCAACTGCCATTCCATCACGACTGATCAAAGCATTATTGGAGACAGGAAAAGATTGTAGCCTTTTCGTTGACAGAGCTATGGTGATTCGATATAAAAAGGAAATGTCGATATCATCCAATATGATCCGCATTACGGGCGGGGAAGGCAGAGTTAACCCTTTACCAAACGCCAAATACTCGACTGTTCCAAATTTAAAGGATTTGCAGACGACATTTCAAAATGTGATACAATTGAAAAAAAAAATCTTCTGGTAGGACAGATAACATTGTTGCAATAGAAGAAATTGCTCGTTTAAAGGAATTTCTCCTTTTCCCACAATGTTTTCTGACATCGTCTGCAACAAACTTGTCAAATGTCGTTATTGCTTGCTAACGGGTTAATCGCTTGATGATATTATCTCCGCTATGTCGCCTGTAGTCGGTTGAGACCGCTTCACCATATATGTGTGGGTTGTTGTTTTTTTCGGAATGATTCAGATTCTAAGCAGCAGTATATGAAAAGATTATATCGTAAAAATTAACTGGTTCAAAACAATGTGACCAAAGTGGAAATTCTCGAATAATTTCTGATTTTTAATTTTTTGTTTGTTTCAAGTTGATTCACAAGCTTGTATTCAAGAAATTAAGTATCATAAATATAATGTTAAGTGTAGAGTCGGGAGGCAAGCGTGTGTCTTCTTGAAATCTAGGAGATCCGCGAAATAAACCGTTCGGATTTTGATTGTCTCCTTGACGACCAATGACTCACTGTTGATATTCCGTGACCATCTTCTGCCCCACCAAAAGACATAACGATGGCAGAGATTGATACCATTAGATCGATCGCGTGCAGCAAGACCTTTTCAAAATGGGGAAATATAGAACCGCACAGAATGGTTTAAATGGCTAAAGAAAAGTGTAATAATTACTAGCTGAAAAAGGGGTGAAATACTCCAGCACAAAATGTTTCAAGTAGCGGAAATATTATATCAAGCTTCACTAAAAATGAGAGGAGATGGAGACTACGTTAAATTTCTCATAATCCGCCATTTTGAAACTCATTCCTTTGTCGGATTACTTCAGTCGTTCTCGGTACACATCGGTCGCGGCCGGAACTAAGCGAAACATTCCGGCCGCGACCTATGTATACCGAGAACAACCGAAGTAATCCGACGAAAGAATAAATTTCAAAATGGCGGATTATGGGTATTCTTCCATCAAGCAATCTAATCTGTGGCATTTCTTGTCTTTTTCTTTGAAGTTTCTCACTGTCATAAAACTGCACATTTCAAAAGGCAATTTAAGTAATTGACTCCTACAATGGTGCTATTGATAACAGTCCCCGACAGTTCCACATCCGACCTTCCGGCAGAGACATATGTAATCGAGAATCGTTTACATGTTCAGGTCGACCACGTGGCAAATTCGTTTCTGGTTGTTCTGTAAATTGCTGGTATTAATATAGATAATAAATAAATACTCAAATTATTCGGGTATCCGGCTTTAGCGTTGGTAAGTAGTTTTGATGTCCGATTGTCATGTTCATCCGAATAATGGTACAAGTATCCTTTGTGACAGCCGTCTGCTTCAGCCTTAAGAATGGGATTGTACTTTGGCAAGTCACATGATTGCCATGGCCTGGTGTTGGTAAATGAATGAAAGCCATAATAGCACTGAAATATTGTTGACATGGCGTTAAGCTAACAATAATATTTTTAAGATAGCTCGTTGCCATAAATATAACTTGAGATAATTACAGAGAATCCTCCTAATGCGACGATAAGTATTGTTTGGAAATGAAAATATTCCTCCTTCGAGGGATTTCTAAATTACCGACAATACGATAAGAAGATAGTCAGAGGAGGACATACAAATCCATGGATCAAATGTCAGAGGGATATGTTATCTGTTTTATACGTCGAGTTGATTCCTCAAGAACCGTAATTACATTCGGCGGGAGGGAAATGTCTAATCAAATATGGGCCAATATACTTGTCGACGTTTAATGAAGTCTTGCGACATAGTTTATTTGTCTCTTAGCACCGATCAATAATCATCAAGAACAGAACAGAAAAATTTAAATACATGTTATCAACAGTCACTCTTAATGAATAGAACACAAAAACATATAAATATTTTTTCTATTTCTATCTTTCTCAGAAATACTCATTCATGTATTGGATTTTATTCTCTTTCATTAATTTGTATAGCTTTATTGTTACAATTTCTGATTAATGTTTGCTCTACGTTTTCTCATAAAAGCCTAATAGAAATTAGATCTGTTGATATATCATATATTACATGTATCATGCTTTTGTAAGGTTAAAGGGTGGATGACCACGACTCCCTTTGTTCTTAAGATGTGGGTAATAAAGTTATTCAAAAATAAAACCAGAGCATAAAAGAATCATCAAGTGGGAATAAGTTATGTGCAGTTCTGGTAAGGAGATGCTAAGATCATGAATATGTGCACTGCCCGCTGCAATATTACGGATATATTGTATGAAACGGCATTAACTCTTAACCACCTGCAGACAACACTTTTTAATTGAGGCAGACGCCTTTGGACAAGCTTTATAAACATGTGAAAAACCTTTCAGTTCTGTTGTTGCGATATGTGAATAGCTTGAAAAGACATTTGTTCATGCTTATGCAAACAGGTTGAATCCATAACTGTGATCTGACCTGTTTCCTACTCTGGACATCTTCCCTCAGCAAAATTACGTAGATGTTGAAGGTGTTGGAAGGCAGACGACACACAAATCTAGTTTTAGAAAAATTACCAAGGATTCTAAAGGTTTGACATTGCATAGAACTGTTCACGATCAATGTTACGCTATGATAATTAAAACTTATTGGACGATACCGTTTGCTGCCCATGAAAGGTTGTTGAACTGCGAGATTGTTTCAAGACCATTGAGTGATGGCTAAATCTCTTTCGATTCTCGAAAGTTTAACATTATCCCCATCTGTATTCAAACGCAGTAATGCTCTGTCATTCAAACATAACAGGCGGATAAACCCTTATAGTGCTGGAACCGACTTCATGCTTATGCAAACAGGTTAGATCCAGGCCATCCGCCAAGTAGATGAGCGGATAGCCTTTGATACAACCTGTTTGATACTCTGAGTAACTTTCTTCGGCAAAATTATGCAGATATTAAAGGTTTTTGAAGGTAGACGACAAAAACATCTATTCTTAGAAAAATTACACAGCATTCTAAAGGTTAAAACTTGAAATTCCCGAAGCATTAAGTTGAAGATCGCTCTGTCAATAACAAACAGTAGCATTCCTATTGAATGTTCCCAAGCTGAATAAAAGCTAAAAGCCGAATAACGCAATCTGCATTTTGAATGAGGAGACGATTAAATCCCTCTGGTTAAATTCGATATTTCTACGCTGGGTTGAGAAGAAGGAGGAGGGAGAGGAGGTATTCATTTTAATGGTAAAGAAGAGGAGGAGAAAGAGGGTGAATACGAGTAGGAACAGGAGGAAGAGCGAGAGAAGAAGGAGGAGGAGAAGAAGAAGAGATGGAGGGGATGTTAAAAATGATACTCATGCATTTTGAAATCTTTGGGTGTTTTTGGGCTGTGCTGACATGACAGAATTAACATTAAAAATAATTCTTGCAAAGAATTACTGGGGAGTTCCAATTGAAATGCCCTCTTTAAAAGTAATTTCTCCTATATCAAAGATGCACATTTATATCTATAAAGACTTTTAATTAATCATGATATGGAACAATGCTTACGTGATATTTACCAGAACCCCGTACACCTGGTAGACCGGGCTTCCTACAAATGAATAACACAGGAAAGTTTAAAGGTTCTTGTAATGTGATGCATTTGGAAGTTTGGAAAATTAATTTCTTTACAGCAGCACAATAGCTGTAGTGTTATGTGATGCACAGTGAGGAATAGTCAACATCAGAACGTTTTTAATTCTTTGGAGTCTGTATACAATGCATCAACATGCATTTTTATCCAAAAGTAAAAGCTTCCTGGTATGATACTGCTTTTAATAGTGGCTTTTGATTGTATATCAAGTAACAATACCAAAACTGTCTTGATTCAACGACATTTAAGTTTGACTTTAAACAAAATTCTGTGAACAAGTACCTTTAAATCATAAGGCAAAGGTGAATTATCATGATGATGATCCGTTAAACAATACTTCGTCTATACTCCATCCTACTTATTATCAACTTGGGCAATGCTCTTGAAAGACCAGGGGCCCGTTTTACTAAACAACTTACGGAAAATATTTGCGTAAGTCATAACTGATTAACATGGATAGTGTCTTTAATAGATATACAATATTGCAATGTGACACGTCATTGGAAGCGTCTCGGAGAGACGATTCCAATGATGTGTTACTTTGCAATATTGCTTAGCCCAATACTGAAATAAGAGTAATTGTTGTTTTAGACTTACGCAAATCTTAAGCGTAAACTGTTTAGTAAAACGGTATCCTGGAACCTCACGTAATAAACATGGGGTTGTGTCGGATTCATAAAGGAAACTTTGAATAATGAGGATTCGTTAACACCATTAATCAATTTGAATACTTGGTTAAACAATTCCTTCATATAGGAATGTGTAACTGATCTAAGTTTTCTGTCGAAAGACCTTGAAAGCGGGACTTTCAATATTTAAAATAAGTACTTTCTTCAGTATTTAAAATAACTACTTTCTAGGTTACAAACTCCTCACAGTGATCTCCCTTTATGGGGATTGATCCTCACAGTGATCTCCCTTTATGGCGATATTGATGCAGCGTAGCAAGGGGAGATTACTGTGAGGAGTTTGTCTAGGTTACTGTGTATCGAAAGTAATTTCAAATCGGGCCGACTGAAAAAAGGGTTATTCGGTTAGGAGCATCAAGGAGCGATCTGAAAAGAGTTTTCCTTGCCAGATATAACTTACATTTGTTAAACATTCTATTTCTCTAAACTAATGATCTTTATCCCAGCGGGAATCAGGATGAATCACAAGGCTGTATATCAATGTTTAACAAACTGTTACCCGATCTGTAATCATTTCTCAAAAATAGAAAAGGCATATGCAATATTGACTATCTAAAACTGAAGATACTGCAATCGAAAATTCGAATTGAATCAATGCCATAAAAGTCTTCCTTTAGTGTTATTTGATTTATAGTTATCTGTTACATAAATGTGGTATATCATAACAAAACTGTTGTGAATGTTGCTCTAAACTGTTTGATAATCAAGTTTTATCTTGCTGTTTAGATATGTGTTGCCATTCTATCAGTAGAGCGAGCGTCGGCCTCGAGGGTACCGGGGTTGATATCCGTTTGGCGCGGTGTAAATCTGCCGAAACTAACCCACAAATCAATGCGACTAGTCCTTTGGTATCCAGGAGGGTGAATCTAACAAGCTCCAAACTTTTTAACACAATCGATGTATCAAATGAAAACTTACAAATAGCAAACTTCAAAAATCGATTTTTTCCCGCAACCTGTCTTGGATGTGTGAGAATGAGTGCAAAACAATCAGATATAGATATAAAATAGCACAACATAAAGCATTTCATTTTGAAAAACACCAAATATCAAACTGTGCAATAGTCACTTTAAAGCCAGGATTACCCAGTCTGGTTACAAGATGAACACTAAATGATAGAGACACGACTGTTTTTAGTTTTACGATCACCTTTGTTTAACGGCATAAGAGTTATACACTTCAAATTGAATGGCGTCAGGATAGAGTGAACAGATGCGAAAGAAATAAAATGCTGGAGGGTAGAGCGTAGAATTTCAAAAGATGCCAAATTTTCAAATAGAAACATAAAACGTGGCTAAAACAGCAGGGTATAAGCGCAGAATAATACTGAATTACAATCGCATGTACACAGCAGATGCAGACGTGCAAGCGAATGTGAATTTAAAGTAACCCGTCTGCCGAATATACGCGAAATAATCGTGTCATTTCGGACAAACACGAAAACCGACGAATTACACGAAGTTAGCAGCTCTCCATACTTTTCAAACCATCGATAAATAGGGATGTATGGGAGAGAAGCCTTTGCATCAGCCTTTTTTGTGCATATTTCGATATGACATGGTGTCAGCAATATTACCGTAAAACAGCTTTCTCCAATCATTACCCAATGTATGCTGGGGGGGGGGAGGGGGGGGGGGGGGGGGGGGGGGGGTACCAGACCAAGGTCTTTGGTTTTATTTTTGAAGTTTTTGAGCGGCCAACTAAATTTTAAATGCTACCTTTAAAAGATCTGACTCTCCTAAAATAGAACCGGGTGTTCTTAGTAACAATAAGACCAATTGAGAAATCAGATCAGGGACGAATAAAGGTAGCTTTGATTGGGATAAAAAATGGCGGCACGACAGTGTGTACGTCTGAAAAGCCAGTTCCTCGTCAAGTAGAGGAACATAGTTAGAGATTCAAAATGGCGTCGCGACAATTTGCAATATTGATGAAAACGACGTTAGAAAATAAACGATCGTACATCTTAACGAATTTAAACCGTATCCAAATTTAATTAGGTTAAGGTAGAATACCCATAATATTTTTTCGTCGGATTACTTCGGTCATTATCGATAAACACCGGTCGTAGCCGGATTCACTCGGCCCAATACGAATATTTCCGGCTCAGACCGATGTATACCGAGAACGACCGAAGAAATCCGACGAAAGAATATGTTTCAAATTGACAGATTATGGATATTTAACCTTAGTGCGCGGTAATCTCGTTTTACCACACCGCGGCGCCTGCTTGTTTGCGATTCCGCCTGGTGATGGTTTTTGCGCAGTTCGCATTATTAGCCAAGATTGCAGTATTTACGGGGGTAACTGTGCTGCGTACCTGTCCTTTCCTATCACACCCCGGGGAGTGTTGTGCGATTGGTCCGTATTGGAGTCTTCAGCACAGAATACCTGGAAATAAGGGCAGTGCCATTTCGTTTAATTTGCAGAGGATGCACAGTAAGCGAATGATTAAACCAATTGTGAGAACTTGTGGCCTGATCTTTTGGCCATAACTTGTAGGCCTATAGTGTGTGTTTATAATTCACTGTACAGATTTTGCCAATAAATTATGTTTTAAACCATTACCAAACAATAACGACATTTGACCAGTTTGTTGCAGACGACTTTGAAAAACATTGAAGATAGAAGACAATTTTTCAATTTCATCACATTTTGAAATGTTGTCTGCAAACTCTTTCAATTTAGGACAGTCGATATTTGGCGTTTGGTAAAGGGTTATGTGATGAAGGCCCATTGGCAAAGCAGGGTTCAAGACGAAATTGAATTGTGATTGTGACGTCCGTAAACGCCAAATCTGTATCTTCGCGTGTCCGTATAATAGTTATAAGTTTAATACAGTAGTAATTCATTTGTCTGTAAAGGCATTTGGCCAAGTAAGGCAATATGGACGATTGATTTTGCCAGCCCTTCCTAGAAAATTATCGTAATTGTCCGTTTTACATTTATAATTTCAATATTAATTTAGTTGTCCGTAAAGGCCTTTGGACAAGCAAGGCAATACGAACAATTGATTTTGCCAGCCCTGCCATATAAAATTCCCGTAGTAGGCAATGTTTTTAAGTCGTGGCGGATTTTCGAATCTGATTTTAATGGGAGTGCGTCATATTGGTATTAGATCATGAACGCAGATTTATACTACCTGCTACGCTGCAGGATGAATTCCCATGCTAACTAGTTCCATGTGCTGGGAACGATTCCCAGGTTCTCTCTGTGCTATAAAAAATAAAGATTTTTTTCTGTTGCTGTTTTCTTAAAGATTTTCTTATATTCACAAAAAAGCATCGTGCCCTATATACTAAGCAAATCGGTCAAACGTCAAAGTTAAATGGTCAATATGCAAACAGTTCGGATGTAAATGGGTGGCATATGATGTATGGGATATACCAACAGACATTTACATATAAAAAATTGAACTCTTTGAAACCAGTAATCGAGCCAAATGTGGATTAATGATAGGTCGCAAGGCGGAACCCGCTTTTCACGGGATTCGAACCCACGACCCTAGTGCCCGGAGGCCGGCGTTCATTTTCGCAGCCTGAGTTCAACTAGTTGCTTGCTGTTCAGTATCATGCACCCGTAGCAAAGACATACTAGAATCTTTGGTGACAAAGAGCTTATGAAGAGCAGTTTCGCTTTTACAACAATTGGTAAGCCCCCCATACGGCAGGGATTTTCGACAATGCTCCCTGTTGTCGCTCTTATTTTGGGCCAAGTACAAAATCCTTCATCAGACAAGACAAGCCTGAAGCATAGTGTCCAAGATAACTTGAAATACCTACGTGTGTATATATTTATAAAATAGGTATTTCAAACGATTTTGGTCCCTATGGTATGAGGAGCTTAGAAAACAATTCCAAAAAGTAACTTCGATATGTTTCTGCTGAAACAAACCTCTGTAGGGTTTCTGAAATTAAGTATCGAGCACAAACATTGTACCCTACCTTGTTTAAGGGTCACAGTCCTAGCTTAACACTTACAATGCTGGGTAATTCTCTAAAAATATATTTTTGTTTCGTCCACTTTCCAAAACCTTAAAAATCTGCATATTTTTTATGAGAAAATATACATGGAGTAGCAAACAAGTTAGACCACAGGCCTGCCGCCAAATTACTTCTGACCTATTTGTATAGACATGAAGTCGGTTCCAGCACTTTAAGGCTCAAAATTGTTGACAGCAGCGTTTGGCCAAAACTATTCAAAATGACATTACGGTCCATGTACAGTCCTTTGTTATAAGCAAAGTTATATGCCTAGCTGCTTATTAGTGTACGAAAGTTAGAAGCCGTAAAATATTCTAGATTTCAGGTGTTTGGATACAGGAAGTGGAGAGATATCTATACAAGAATCAAACGGGTCCCCCGCTGTCTACAAACTCCACTATGTTCTACAAGATAGATTCGACAGATGCGAGACCGGTTCTCAGTCTATACAAGAATAGCACCATTGTTTTCCGAAATGATAACGTGGGAACAGGTACCAGTAACAAACAAACATTATATTGCACTCTATTCATATCTTATGGGCATTTGAGTATGGGGTCTTCCTCCATCATTAAGAGTCGGGCATCGCTACATAACTGAAATAATGTTGATGTGATGTAAAACCCATATATATATATATAAATAAACTATATTCATATACAGGACAAAACACGTTTATTATTTTTGTGTTACTTGTACCTGTGAACGTGGGTGGGAATCTGTCAGAACTCATCAGGAGGGGCAGGCGGGAGGATTTTTAAGGAAATATTTAAGTGTTTGAAGGGAGGGACATTATGCAGGAGTAGGGCTCTTCACAATTTGTTTATATGGAGTTAAAGTAGAAGACCCATAATCCCGCCATTTTGAAACTTTTTCTTTCCTCCGATTACATCGATCGTTCTCAGTATACATCGGTCACTGCCGAAACTATGCCCAAACGTAATATCATTCTAAATCTTTCACACTTTGGGGTAATTTATACGTTCAACAATGTCGTTGATAACTATTCAAGAAAAAGAAAAAAAGTGAAAAAGTGACAAGTTTCTATCTTAACTGAATCAATGTTTTATTGATACACATTTTCCAATAACTTACAACGAAAAAAATGTAGTTGTCAAAATGCATTAAGATTTATTCAACAAACGTTTATTAAGTTGTTTAAATCCTGTATATCAAAGGGACCATGGAATATTATAGTGAGGTGCTGCACATAATGGTAGCGCTTATTTTAGTCTTGTATTCAAGTTATGGTCCATAGAACCCTTGACATGGATATTGGTATGAATCAACATCATCTTAACATGTCCAAGGAAAACTTTAATCTCCATCTCGACACTCCACAACAAGTTCTTAAATAACATCTCTGTTTCAAATCCAAACTCTTCACTTCTTCTCATCCTTTCCTTGCTCAGATTCAGCAGGAGTTGTCTCCCCTGTGATGTTGTATTTCGGGAACTGTTCCCAGGGGGAGCTGTATTCAAACTTCCTGAACTCCTGGGCCAGCTCTAGGGGTTCAATAACGCATCGCCCGACTTCGTCATCATAGCGCACCTGTCAATATAAAATGACATCAGAACATTCATTAGCCCTTAGAATGCTGGGTAATTTTCTACATTTTCGTGTCATCTGCTTTCCAAAACCTTAAATATCTGCTTAACTTTGATAAGGAAGGTACTCAGAGTATCAAACAGGTTAGATCACAGGCCAGTCACCAATTGACTTGGTGACTGGCCTGGATCTAACCTGTTTGAATCAACATGGAGGCAGTTCCAGCACCTAAGGGTTAGAATTAAAACATTACAGCAGAGAGAACCATTACAATTCTAATGGGAAAAAGAATTGGATTTTTTTTTTTAAATGTATGCCTCTCAAATTGTGATTTTATCATTTTAAAATAAAGTGTCTTCTATCAACAAAACAACATCATGTACCTACAAAGTTACAGAAAATGAAATTGATACACTTCTCGTCTCCTTTCATAACCAAGTAGTTGAGAAATAGCACATTTACTTTGAAGATCTAGTAAACCTCTTTTGCAATTTGTCAATGTAAACAGCATCTTTAAAGTGAATGTAATGAAAATGGTCAAAAGTCAAGTGATGAGGGTTGTTTGAATAATCTTTGCATAACATTATTAATATCATTCAAATGGGATTTAGTGATGTGTCAATTTTTCAATTATTTTACAGCTTTCTTAGATTCACCAGTACTAGGCTAGAAATCTGAAGAGTGTAGGCAAAGAACACCCTCATGTAATAAGAGGTATTTGCGGAGCATTAAACACAAATTGTTGTTTTTTTTCATATGGGGTTTTACTATGTGTCAGCAATTTTTCAGTTATGTCGACGCTTTCCTTGATTCACCAGTACTGGGCTTTGGCTCTGAAGTGTCTTGCCAAAGAACACCATTTTTAAAAATATCAGTTGGTTTGGTTTGTTTTCAAAAAGGATCAATATTGTCTCATTTACATTGCTATTCCCAGCTTGAAATTGTTCGATAAAAATCTCTAGCATAGCTTAATGCCTAAAGGGCTGGCTATAACTGGAAAGAACACTCAGCATTCTGCGAGCAACACAGGACCCTCTTCACTTTTACAAAGGAAAGTCCTACCTCCACATATCCAGACAAGGGAAAATCTTTTCTAAATGGATGTCCTTCAAAACCGTAATCTGTCAGAAGTCTTCGTAGGTCAGGATGGTTGGCAAAATACACACCATATAGATCCCATACCTAAATAACAAGAAGAAAAGATACAGATTTGATAAAACATTCACACCTGAACATTACACGCATGATGAAAGGACAATATTACAGCTGTGCATCTTTGTCCAACTTCTTAAAGGATACAAAAAAATGCTTAACTTCCTTATTTGTAATAAGTTAATGATAGTAAATAAATAGTTTGAAATGATTGTATGATATTCTTTGAAAATTAATGCAATCAAGTAATATATATCTTATGGTAAAGAATGTATTGCAGTAAATGTATCCAGGGGTAGCACTAAATGAAGTAAATACAACCTGGTTTATTCATCTTTCACCAATGATCAATTATGTTCATGACAGAGAACAGTCCAGGACTTGGCAAATGTAAATTCGAAGTTCTTGTAAAACACAGTTGGAAAGATAGAATTGAAGGTGCTTGATCACACATGAGAAGTTTTGCAAGTCAAAATAAAATATCATTGAAACAATACAGTTTTTGTATAGCAGCATATAGAATGAAAAATAGGTCCTGAATGTAGAAATCATTCAGTATGTGTTTACATATATAAGCATGGTGAGATAGAATGCAATGTATTTCAAAACCGTCTCAATGCTTTTCAATCTAAATACATAATTAGTCATAAGATATAAACAAGCTCTGAATACTTAAACATGAACTAATTCTACTTCAAATGGCTTTATTCAAGTGTGTCTAATACCACAAAGCAGCTTCTATATCGTTTCAATAAAATCTAAAAAAGCAGCTTTAAACTAAAATATCATTATCTTGACCTCTCTAAAGTTCTTACCTCCCTTTCCATCCAATTTGCTGCTGGCAGGACTGGCGTGACAGAATCTATGGGTGTCAACTCATCAGTGTAAGTCTTCACCTTAATCCTGGTGTTATATCGTAAAGACTGGAGCATGTAGATTAACTGTGAGAGAGAAGGACAATATTTTTCTTAATCTAAACAATCTCATTAATTATAGTTAAGCTGTAAAAACTCCTTATGTAATAAGATTATTTCATTATTGTGAATTGCAACCTGTAGATATCTGGTTATCACTGAAATAATGATACTTTTAATATAATCCCTAATGTTAGCCAGGTGCTCGAAAGAACTACGGCGTTAATTAATAAAACAGCTTTCAAATAGAAGTACTGACAGGCGTCAATGCTCACTTCACATTATTTAACAAAATCACAGGATTTCAGCAACTTAGAAGTAAAGGAATTGAAAATGGTCTTTTGTTTAGTGACAATGATTGTTAATCTTAAACTTTAAATGCGTATTACTCCAAGAGCACAAATCTCTTAATAAGTCCCTTTAACCAATTACCAAACAATAACAACATTTAACCACTTTGTTGCAGATGACTCTGGAAATAATTGAGGGAAAAGGAGAAATTGTTTGTTACGAGCAATTTTTTTCCTTTTCCCACAATGTTTTCTGCCCCATCAGGTTATTTTCCAATTTCATCACATTTTGATATGTCGCCTGCAAACTCTCCAAATCTAGGACAATCAAAAACTTGGCGTTTGGTAAAGGGATAAGTCTCTCACCTCAAACCTGTACTCCCTGGTGGGAACATCGATGGCTGTGATGTCAATCAGGTTCAGAAACTGCGCATGATGGTGATCCTTCAGGAAGGAAATTGTCGGCACGATCCCGTCGGGATGAATCAATATCTCCAGCTCATCTCCGTGATACACTTGGACCTGTACAATACACCATAATGCGATACATTTTTCATAAAGGGTTATTACAGTTTCAACAGTTTTTCAGCTTCTTTTGGATTTACAGGTATAGCTTTCCCTAGGTTATTCAGACACTTGTTTCATCTTGATGTTTTCATAACACAATGAAAATACAGCGATAGTGCTTGTTTATAACCATAGGTTATGTTATGTATTATATTATGTTTGAGCTTCTAAACTAGGCTAGCAGGATTTTTCTTAACCCCCAACTTATATAGAAAATGACCCCCAATTTCTAGGTATGACCCCCTAAAGATCATTATTTTCCATTTATAAGAAAAATAAAAATCCATTATAAAGGCTCAAAGAGTCTCTTAAATAAGCATAAATCATGAGGTCAAGGGAAAAATTTGGGCTAGGCCTCTGAATTATCATGGGCAAACTGGTAGGGAAATATGTTCACAAAATTGAAAAAATGTTACAAAACAATGTGATGGATCACCCAAAACCTTTTAAAGATATTCAGGCTCTCTTTTATCATTTCAAGAATATGAAAAAAATATGAAGAACCGTGGTCCAAAGGTAGAGCTTTGGCCTCATGACATGACAGTTTAAATCCTGTGAGTAGCGAGTTCTGTCTACCAATCTTTCATTAATCCACATTTGTCAAGATTACTGGTTGTGTATCCAGGAAGCAGAATCAAGAGTGAATTATCTAACTTGTAATAACTTGTTTCACGATTAATGTAAAATGAATAAGTTTAAACAAGACTAACTAAACTAATAAAAATGTTCAAAACGGAAACAAACAACAGAACATAATCCTCGAATAGATTTGTCATCATCTCCTGGTAATATTGGAAAGTAACCACAGTTAAATAACACTTTCCCAAACAACGACATTTGACCACTTTGTTGCAGAAGACTTTAGAAAACATTGTGGAAAAAGGAGAATTGCTTATGACAAGCAATTGCTCCTTTTTCCACAATGTCTTCAGCTCTATCAGAAAATGATTTTCCAATTTCATCACATTTTTAAATGTCGTCTGCAAACTCTTTCAATTTGGGACAGTCGAAAATTTGTTGTTTGGGAAAGGATTAAATCCTCCAAGTAAAATGAGAAGCTGCTCCAAATGTTGTAATTACTTCATCATTTGTCTACAGCAAAAAAAATAAACATGTATACACAAAAATAGATTTATTTGCAGTGAATGACTTGAATCAAACTTTACCTTTTGTACATATTTGGGCAATATTTCTGAAACATACTTCCCAAAGTCAGCTAATCTCTCTGTTCTGACTGCATCTACCACAGGTCTGACAGTAGCTACAATAATAACAAAAATTAACATCAACATAACCAGACAACAAATTTTTGACTGTCCCACATTGAAATAGTTTGCAGACGACATTTCAAAATGTGATGAAAATGGAAAATAATCTTCTGATGGAGAAGTAAGCATTGTGGGAAAAGGAGAAAATGCTCATTACATGCAATTTCTGCCTTTCCCAAAATGTTTTTAGGAGTTGTCTGCAAAAAAGTGGTAAAATGTTGTAATTGTTTGGTAATGGGTTAAAACGACTATCTCAGAGAAATGTGCTTTAGGATTAATAGGTGCTTGGAAATTGATACATGTATTAACAATCTTTGTTAAAAAACAAAAAAACAAAGACCATTTTCAATTTCTTTACTTCTAAGTTCTTAAAATTCTGTGATTTCGTTTAATAATGCGAAAAGAGCCTGCGCTTGTCAGTGATTCAATAGGAGGATCGGTTTATAAACATTAAACGCATGAATTGCTTCTCATACCCTGCTAATGTCAAGTGACAAGACTATGTTATCAAAAAGAAAAGCACATCTTCTTCTAAGTATAACTCTGTTTACAAAATAAACCTGTTTGAACAATTTCAAGCATTTGTCATAAACATGATCTTTATCTTTCTGTACATACATTTAGAAGCGTAGTTTGAAAGCGGTCAATAATCTAGTCTTATGTTACTTTAGAAATCTAGTGTCATTTAAAAACAATTTATTAAAAAAATTCTACATCCCAATCTGTCAGATGGTCCTTTTAAACAGTGTATGAAAAGTAATTTAGTCTGAGGCATGTAACAATGATAATGTTTAGTAATGTGTAGTAATTTGTATTATACTGAAAACAATACATACGCTTTGTTTCAGTTGAATATGTCTTTATGTTGGAAAGGACTGCTGGCCTCTGGAGAGCTGGAATATATAGAATCAAATTAACTTTCTGGAAAACACTCACAAGTAATTCAGTCTCCTTGCCTGTTATTTGACTTACTTAATCTGTTCATCTTTGATGCCGCAGCCGGTAGCCTAAAATTCAACAACAAAGATACCAGTAACTGCCTAGCTATATTTCATTAGTGAGGGAAAGATAACCAGCCAGCAGCATTTTACTCTTATTTTTTAGACGTGGCGCAATCTGGCCTTGATTTACTTGTCCATAAATGCCAATTTTTCTGAACTTGTCCCTGCAATGGTTATATATGGGTACGTCGAAATAGTGTCAACAAGCTTAAAATAGTGTCAACAACTATAGAAATAGTGTCAACAACTGAAATAATAGTGTCAACAAGTTCAAAATTAGTTCCAATGTGTTTTTGCACAGTTTTTAGAGTTTAAAATCGAATTTTATGAACTTCAATAAACCGTAGAAAGCATGAGTAGTAAGAAAATCGACACCTAAAATAAAATATAAGACGCGGACATTTTGTGGGTCAGTAAAAACATGACCACACTCTCATTTCACCACTGTGTGAAAACAATGATAGAAAATATTACTAGTAATGCATTTGCCATATGAATATTGAAGGTGGTGTATGTTATCTGCTGCATTACTTGCATTTTTTCGTATTTAAATGACCTTCGAAAATATCCGCATCTTATACTGACCCAATTTATGGAGTGAAACTAGCATTTTGTTTCCATTTTGTATTTCAATGGCTTATTTGACATCAAAAAGTTAATTCTGCATCCTCAAGAGTTTGTAGTTACATGTTGACAATATTATTTCAGTTGTTGACACTATCTTTACAGTTGTTGACACTATTTTTATTGTTGTTGACAATAATTCTAGCTTGTTGACACTATTTTGACATACCAGTTATATATAGTATATGTCAGTCGCAATTCGCTTGCCATTTAAGGCTTAAGGCTTTTGCACAAGCTGGGCAATATGCACAGCCACGACTGATTTTGCCTTATTTGTCTTTGGCTTGGTAGTTGTGAGTTTGGAAGCAGGTCAAGTCGTACCCAAACTAATACGTAACCAACCAAATTTGGTTTGGGTACAAATTGACCCGGAAGCGTGAGTTTGAACAGAACACCGGGTGCAATTATTTATTTCCGTCATTATTTTTCACATATTAAATGGAAGCAGCGGTAAAAATAAAAATCATCTGAGCTTTGGAAACCATTCAAACTGACTTAAGGCTAGTAATGGATGGGAAGAAGTGGTCCAGATAGTGTTATTCTTTTTTACCTTTTACGTTTGGTATGTATATAGCTACTGGTCATAAAACGGACCCATTCCCAATCAAATTAACTGATCGTTTTCCCAAATATCCTACTGAAAAAATACCAAAATAACCATTATTTTGTTTTACTAAACTTTAAAGACTGCTTTAACAATTCGATGTCAGTCTTAACCATTGTTTCGTTTGATTAAAAACTGCTGTAGCAGGTTTGGTCGAGAAAAATAGGGTACGAGTTGGAATAATTTTTTTGTTTATTCTAAAAATTTAAACAATAGCAATAATAAAATACTTCAAGATTTGGGAAAATAAATCGCAATTTCTTCTGATTTTCATTTTTATAATGTCAAACGCATGAATCGATGCAAACCTTGAGCTTTCGTCAAATTTGTGACGACGGGTCGCAGAAATCTTGCTAGTCTGGACGCCATTTTTGTCCTTCAGGGCCCAACTACTTTGTTCAGAAATAATTCAAATTTTAACCTCAACACAAAAGGTAAGCACTCGTAGTGGAGTCAATTTCATAGCTAATGAACAATAATTTGTATTATGTTTTAATGGTTTTAAAAAATGTTATTAATAAATATCGAAAAGAAGAATTTTGTATAATAATTTCTCCCCATAAGTTTTATAAGTAAAGGGAAAACACTCGTACTATTAAATGACAAATGCGGACACTTGTTCTCTCCCTTTTTGAAAAATTTTAGTCAAATGAGATACTTTATTGCGAAAAATGGCATACCTTCACATTCTTCTTGTACACTCATTAAATTAGACAACTTACATACAAACATATACAACACACACATAACGACGAGAATTGAATGACAAACATGCAAAAGGATTATACCACAGCTTGTGACAACATTAGGAGTTGGTCCTTTCCAACAACATATCTAGACAACTAGGAAAGAGTAGATCAGATGATCCAGATGTAGTGCAATGCAGTTACAGTTCGAATCATCCGAGTTAGGGAATGCTCCACCATTACAATCACTCAATTTGTAGCTAAGTACGCTGGATAAATTGCAACTACACCATCATCATCATCATCAGCATCATCATCGTCGTCGTCGTCGTCGTCGTCACCACCACCACCACCATCACCACAACCACCGCCAGCACCAGCACCACCACCAACACCACCATCATGAGGTTTCATTATAGGGCAGTTGCTGGGTGTTTTTTCAAGTATGTCTTTAGGGAAGACACTATAGAGCCCTGCCTTTTAGACTACAAATAAAATCCAGGAAAGCCATGAAATAACTGAAATAATGTTCACACAGCTTTAAACCCTGTGTAAAAAAGAAGTACGAGCAGTTGCAACACAATCATATGATACTTATGCATCCTTAATACATTGGGGATTATAAGAAATGTTAGCAGTCTCAAAATAGCTAATTTGGATAATCCCTTCTTTTCAAACATCAAGGTTCATCGAAAAAAGAAACATCTTTGAAATTTACAAAATATATATCTTCAAAGATATGTGCGTGCTCAATAGGTATGACATAAAACTGAATTGGCTTGCTAACTTAGGCATGCTTCACATCATTCCATTCCGGGGCCGACTTCATGCTTATGCAAACAGGTTAGATCCAGGACTGCCAATACGTGAAATGGGGGCTGGCCTGCGATCTAACCTGTTTGTTTCTCAGAGTATGGTATCCTTCCTCATCAAAATTAAGCAGATATTTAAGGTTTTGGAAAGCAGACAACATAAACATATATTTTTAGAAAATTACCAAGCATTCTAAGGAAGAAAGAAGAAACTGCTAATGAAAACCAACATCTCCTTTCATCACTTTGATTTCTACATAAAGCCCCATAGAAAATTTATTTATCTTCATTTATAATAATTGTAGTCTACTTTTTGTGGATATTTGAACCACTTACATATTTCTATTTGGCAGCACCAATCAATAACGTTTTAACACTTTATTGCAGACAACTCTGGAAAACATTGTGGAAAATGGAGCAATTGCCCATGATGAGCAATTTCTACTTTTACCACAATGTTTTCTACCCTATCAGAAAATTATTTTCCAATTTCATCACATTTCAAATGTTGTCTGCAAACTCTTTCAATTTGGAACAGTCCAAAATTTGGAGGCGGGTTGAAGGTTAAACCAAATTGGATGCAGTCATATGAAATAAAGGGGATGATAAAAAAAAATTAACAAATATAAATCCTCGCACGATTTTTAATTAGTTTTGAGTAGATCTTTAGTTAAATAAAAAGCAGTACAAACACCAATATAAGTGCATTTATAACACTTCAAAGCTTATTAACAAATAAATAAGAAAAACACATGCCTTAAATTTACCTTTTAAACACTAAAAAGATCAAATTCATAAAAAAAAAATAAAAAAATTGTAGAAAATGTGATATTGAATGTGAAGAAGAAAAATTTCCTTAATTGAAGGTTACATCTCTTATAAATACTAAACGCCAAACATTGTTGTATCTCTTCCCACTGTACATTAAAACTATAATTGTTGGTTTCATGGTTTTAAAATTGGAACCAAGCTTGTTCAACTCTTATAGTGCTAAAACCTACTTCATGCTTTTGCTAACAGGAAAGATCCAGGCCAGCCTCCAAGCTAATTAAGCAGATATTAAAGGTTTTGGAAAACAGACGACACAAAAATTTATTTTTTGAAAATTACCCAGCATTCTAAGGGTTATGTGGACATTGTACCATCATGAAAGAGACACATCTTATTCTCTATAGCATAGTGGTTAGAGGTGTGCGTTCAAAACTCGATGTAAGCATTCACATTTTCACAAGAGGCAGTTCCTGACTGACTTAAGATACCAACGGTTCTTCCTGGCTTGACCACCACTTATTTGCAGTTAAGTTTGGGATTTTCTGTATCTCTATGAGTGGCCCATCGCACCTTACTTTATTTTGAGGTTCATTGGAAACATGTATAAATAACTGTCAATGTAACATAACTTGATCAGACGTGAAACCGCGCGTATACCCGAAGCTGATGGTTCTCAGGTGTGAGGGAAATTGGAAATTGAAATCTTATTTCTTAAATACTGTATAATAGATGTACAGTTATAAAAGACAAACTCGAAAATAGCCATTGTCAGAAGAGCTAGCTCGTCTTTAAGTATTTAGAGCTTATATACAATTAATATTTATTATATTCCTATCTTGAAATACTGAAATTTCTAAGTGTATTCATTTTCAATTTTGTCACAGAGAATATCATCACTAGTGATGATATCCAAAAGCATATCATCGCTACTGACGATATAAGCTTTGACGGAACTACTTTTTTAACCATTCCTTTGCTTGAAAGTCATGGCAAGGCTATTGCACACAACACTAAGAAGTTTGTATTCCCGAATGCAGTATATCCTTATGCATTCATGTTGTCATTGACGTAATCAACTGCTTCGCTCCTCCCTTTTTATATTCCAATTGGCGTTTAAAGAGATAATTTGGCAAATAAATATTATGTAGTGGAATAAAATAAATAGAATAATCAATTCCAACAGATTGTTATCAAAAATATGTCACTTGAATGGGTGGTTGTCAAGTTGAAAAAAAAACTCGTTCTTCAAACTCGCTTTTTCAACCTGATAACAACCCATTCTCGTGGCATAAATTGATATCAATTGAAAGGAATTGATTATTCTCTACGTATGTATATAGATCCAAAAGCTTTACAACTTTTTTTAAATCTTTCACAAACCATCTTAACATCATATGATGTCACATTAAAAATAATTGCCTGTTCAGGAGGTACTTTTCGTGAAATTTTATACCGAAATACAAAAAAAATGTATTATTTTGAGGATATTTCATTTTGACTTGCTTCATGTGTGAACAAGCACCTTCAATCGTAAAGCTTTGTATTTCCATCAAAAGGTTTAAACAAGTTTCCTGAACTGTAATAAGTGTGTTGCATATCTCAACACTAAATGGTAGCAACTTTATTAAACTTTGTCACATTGAAGATCTTCACAAATAAAAACGTTTTATGGAGATTTATTCCCATCATAACCTCAATTAAGGACATGTTCTACAGTTTAATAACAAAATAATCCTTCCATAGAATTTTCTGAATTTTTGATATGTTATTTAGAATTCTATTGTGAATGCAAAAATGAAAAGAAAAGTGGAGGTCGACGAGTAAGTTTTTTTGTAAATAAGAGTTTCCATGGCAACCGTTTGGGGCAAAAATGTCAAGTTGACCATACCATCTTCAAAGGTAATACAAACATTTCTGGAAGGTTTTTAAGCACAAAGAACATAAATTCATACATTGAATACTTTATTGTTCAATGCTGTTTTGAATTATTACAATCTGAACAATTTTTGAAATCCAAATCAGTTTTTCAAATTTTTGTATTCAATAAAAAACAATGAAAATTGGTATGAATATTACAAAGAAATGAAGATATTTCAAAATTCCTTTCATAGAATTTTCTTATTTTTCAGTATGTGAAGTAAAATTCAATCTTGAAATACAAAATGCAAAAATAGTATATGTTGACGAGTTAGTTTTTCTGTAAAATGACAGTTTCCATTGTAACCGTATTTGAAAAACATTTATAAAAACGACAAAAATAACTTTAAACTTGAAAAAAGAAGCTGGTGGCTTACTATGCTTGAGAAATATATAATAATGTTAATAACCTATTATAATTTTATGGATAATATGATTATTATTTGAAAAAAAATGCATACAGTAAATTTCATCCGAATACAAATATTTATCCGACTTCTATGCAAGTACCTCTTCGGTAACAGGTGTATTTACTCCCGTGGATGCGCAGATGAAGTGCGCAGTAAAAACTACCGAGAACGTCCTTAAGGGAGATAATCAATTCAAAAATTAACATTGCAGCATATGGGAAATTCAATCTTTCTGTCATGATGATAATCCTGTTTGTTTTTTTGAGAAAAACTCACGGTAGAAATATGCATTACACGATTTTGATTAAGATTTCAAACTTTACAATGGAAAACAGGATAAAATCAAGTTTATCAGTTTTCAGGGAAGATAAATCATGATAAAAATGAAAACAAGGGAGATAATAAAAGCAACTTACGCCCTAACATGATGTGACAACATGGTCATTGTATGTTAACTATTGTTTATCTTATAGCTATTTTAGTCATTTTATGTATAGAAACGTTGGAAAATATTGGACAATACAGTTCCGGAACCTTAATCAATACAAACACTTTCATTAAGTGTTGCATGGAGTGTGCTAATTTTAGGATGTCATATAATAAACCTATTCCTTCACATAATAAACAATTCAATGAAACTCCTGTTGAGGATTTAAAGGTGCTTGTTCACAAGTGAGAAAATTTGAAAAACAGCATAAAATGTTATTGAAAAAATACAGTTTTTGTATTTTCGTATGATATATAAGTTATTAAAAGTAGTTATTGAAAGGATAAGCGTCAATTTATAAACAAAGTATATACAGTTTATAAATGGTAGAGCTCAAAAGCGGTCATGCTTTTGAATAAAAATACATGTTAATTCACTGTATACACACTTTACAACTTAAAACCTGTCTAATTTTGCTTTCCTATGGACCGATTTTCAAATTTTAAAATAATCAACCGCATTTAGTTATTGTTGCTATGCTTTGCAAGCTACACCCAATATGATGGTGTCAGCCTCTGATACGACTATTGACTTGCTTTCATTTATTTCTCACGACACCCGTGAGCAAAATTTATCTAACAAGACAACCCTGTCGATCACATCCTGAAGGGTGCATTTAACTACTTTGCATAAACTTAAATTAACAAAATCAAAATAAAATCATTCTTAAATTCATAAAATCAAAGTCATTGCGAGATGCTTGTGATTGCTATAGTCTTGTATTGAGCCCTCGATATGACCAATCCATCAGCTAAACCTCGTATCAGCTTCTATTCCACAGGTCTGTCTGATCAACCTTTATCACTTTCTGCAAATGATGAGACAAATTACACATCTATGAAGGTCCACAATTTTACTGTTCCTAAAATTCCTGAAATAAGAGAGTAAAAAGGTTATTGATCTCTCTCCCTTCACAAACCCTTAATAATTCGCTCATAAAGAGAAAAGACTTTGATAACAACCATGTAAATGAGAGAAGTTCTTAACTATGTGCAATTTCTTATAACACTCACATTGATTTCTTCAAAATGATAGAAAATAAAATGTATGCTTGATACCTTCCGTCTGCCATTTAATTTAACTTAGACCAAACACTTATTCCTATTGAGAAAATTGGAAAAAATGCATTTCAGTGTGTTCCCTGGAAAAATAGTATAATGGTGCTAAATGCACCTTGTACATCTTGCATACTGGTATAAACTCAATCTCTCAAGTTTGGTATTGTTCCTTGTTCATTTACTTGTTAATATGGGGTTTAATGCTTTTTTTTCAACAATTTTCCACTTAAACAAGTCTTAAGGCTTTTCCAGATTTTTCAGCACTAGGCTAGGGCTTTGAAATTTCTTACCAAAGGAATGCTTACGAAACCAGTGGTAACGGTAGGGCTCGAACCAGGAAAAGTCACATACTGACCAGGGGTCTGTTTCATCAAATGTCTTAAGTGCACTTAGCTAAGAGCGATTAAAATCACGCTTACGACAGTTCTTATGTGCGTTTCATTAAACAATCGCAACTGCTTATGACGATCATATGTTATGATCGAAATCAAAACGTTCTCAACTATCTAATATTTACCGAAATAGCCGGCATAACGTAAACTTTATTAATAATCCATGTTGTGTAATTCTAGATAATTCATAAAGAGTATATTTATCTCGTTCTGAATGAAATAAAATCTTTCAAAATCTTAGAAAAATGGCCGCCATTCTGTGACGTCATCGCACTTAAGAAAGCCCCCGACCTCTCTTGGAGTTAAGAGCGTTTTTCGCTCTTAACTTCTTAGAGCGAGAATTGATGAAACACACCTGAGAGCGAAGATCTGACTTAAGAGCAAATTCGCACTTAAGAGCGTTAATGAAACGGGCCCCAGGGCTTTTTTTTTCTACAATAGCTTCGAATCTATCAAAAGATTATTAATTTAGTTCAGTTCAAGTTGTTACCTGTAATGTCTTTGAATTTGGGACTAAAGATCATTTCTTTATTTGAGAGAACATTGGCATATTTAAAAGAATATCTAGTATATCAAAGCAAGTCTTGGGTTCCGAGTTCTGTCACAGAAAATCTTTCAAAAAAGTTCGGTACCAAACTTGTATTGATGACAAACATGACCTGCCTCATTAGCATGAATTACACGCTATACAGTACTGCGTATCTAAAAATATCCTCTGAGTCATCTGTAAAGTTCGACGATGTGTTTCGTCATCGTGCAATATCTAATAAATCTTAACAAGCTAATATACAAAAAGTATTATGATGATGCTATAGGGTAATGCTACATTGCCCATACGTCGACTCAATCTGTCAAAACTGATCAAAAACAATAATATAGTGAACAGCAGTCCATCAACATAACTTTATTTCCTTTGTGTATTTTTGCAATAGGATAAAAAGATGCACCATGATGGACTTTGTCGAATAGTCTCTACTGTGTTGGGAAGACTGTCGAGTTTTGAATATACCACATCAAAATTATTCATGCATAGGGGAAACAGACAGCAAATATTTGTCAACAATACTTGCTTCAGTTTTAAAATGAACCTTTGACATAAGAAAAATGGGCAATTCACCTCATTACACAAATTGTCTAGGGTTCAGTGTAATAACATTGTGAATCGAAAAAGTGAAGAAAATGTACTCAGTACAGTTTTGAACTGAACCTTTGACATGATCAAATGGGTCATGTACCTCATCATACCACTTTAAATATTGTTCACCTTCAAGTCTAAGGTTCAGTGTAATACATAAGATAGAAAATATTTCAAAAATTGAAGTATGTGTACTTGCTATGGTTTTGAAATGAATATTTGACATTATAAAATGGACTAATACAAATGTACCTCATAATACCACTTTTATGTGCCCCATTAAGTCAAAATAAGAGAAATTCTTGTACTTGCTACAGTTTTGAAATGGACCTTTGACATCATCAAATGGACCATGTACCTCTTTATACCACGTTGTTGTCCACCATTGAAGATTTACTGGTTTCCCTCTGCGCCCTTCATTCCATCAACACTGGTACCCAGCTCCGAACCCATAAATATGGGCCGGTTTCTGTCCTCTCCGACAACCCAAGTTTCACCATGCTGCATACTAATGAATTTATCCCTGTCTTTTCCCATGGCATTTTCTAAATCACGTGGTGGGCTTAAGTAGAACTAGGAAAGAAATATACATGTAAGTGGTAATTCAGCAATCTAGTAAACTTGGTGCATCAAGTTCATTTTCATTCAACATTTCAGAAAAGAAAATATTAGACAAATCGTGGCTTATGGGATTCATTTGAATTATCTCAGTACAACGATTCAAATGTGTACCAAACCGATAGGGTTTAAAGAAGTAATAAAGGAAACAGTTAAAGGGGATTTCATTTGTTTGTATGGGGTTTTACGCTGTATCAACAACTTTTCAGATATGTAATGGCTTTCCTGGATCAACCAGTACTAGGCTAGGGCTCTGAAGTGACTTGCCGAAGGTCACACCCACAAACCAAGAGGGTTTGATGGGAATCGAACTTGGCACACCGAGTTATGTCTGCCATCTTCAGAACTGGGCCAAGAAGTACCCTCTAAGGGAGAAAATGTATCTTATGCTGAACCTCTGAGTATTGATAGTTTGTTATTAACATCTTTCACAGACAATTTTGGTGTCTTATTGGTAAGCTATGTGTAAGATTACCTTTTCCTTATTTTGAGAAATTTGAAGTATAAACACACACACAATCACTTCTTGATGACCTACCTGCCGTAGAAGACATGCAACACAAGATATATATAACTTCTAATGGTGACACGCATACGAAACTAATGGGGCTTGTGTAATGAACCAGGGATCCCTGTGTTATATGGTCACCACCTTAACCAATACACTTCACAAAATCCAAAAGAAATATATAACAAGTAATTGTTGCAAACACAAAATCATACAGGGAAAAACACGCACAAATACTCCGAAAAAAACCCATATATATTGATGGAGAACAGGTAGCAATAAATGTGCAGTTTGTTTATTTAAGAAAAAGCAGATACACAAAGACTGAAGGAGGAACAGAACTTGTGTATATAATTATATACATGAGAAACTGTTCAATTCTTCAGAAATAGGTGCATTGAAATGGTATCTATATGAAAATTATCATTTTATATTGAGTTTAATGCAGTGTCAACATTTTTTCGGATATGTTACACAGCTTTCCTGGATTCACCAGTACTAGTTTAGGGCTCTGAAATATCTTGCTATAGGAAACTCCCTAGAAACCAGAGGTTACAGTGCAGCTCATACCTGGTATCCCTGAATTCTAAGACCAACAATTTACTAGTCAGCCAATCAGGACCCTTATAAATGAAGTAGGAGGTTTTATATACACTGTATGGGGTTTTAAGCTATATTAACATTTTTTTCAGTAATTTTACGGATTTCCTTGATTCACCAGTAATAGGTTAGAACTTTTGCAAAACGACATCCCAAGAAGTTAGAGGTGAGCTCGAACCGCATATCCCAGAGTTCTTAGACTACCACTTTACCACTAGGCAAAGCAGGCACCTTATATGAAGTAATTGGTTAGTAAATGGTTAAGACAAACAGGTCCTGCAGTCCTTATATTAGTTTGAACTTATCTATTTTTCATCGATTGAGCAACAATGAACTTTAAAAAATGTAAGCTGCAGTTGACCTTTCATACATTTCAGTTGTTAGAACCTTACAAAATGTTAGCTACAGTTGACCTATCTTACATTTCAGTTGTTTGAACTCTACAAAATATTAGCTGCAGTTGAATTATCATACATTTCAGTTGTTTGAACTTTAAAAAATATAAGCTGCAGTTGACCTTTCATACATTTAAGTAGTTAGAACTTTTCAAAATATTAGCTGCAGTTGACCTTTCATACATTTCAGTTGTTTGAACTTTACAAAATATTAGCTGCAGTTGAATTAACATACATTTCAGTTGTTTGAACTTTAAAAAATGTAAGCTGCAGTTGACCTTTCATACATTTCAGTTGTTTGAACTCTACAAAATATTAGCTGCAGTTGAATTATCATACATTTCAGTTGTTTGAACTTTAAAAAATGTAAGCTGCAGTTGACTTATCATACATTCCAGTTGTTAGAACTTTACAAAATATTAGCTGCAGTTGACCTTTCATACATTTCAGTTGTTTGAACTCTACAAAATATTTGCTGCAGTTGAATTATCATACATTTCAGTTGTTTGAACTTTAAAAAATGTAAGCTGCAGTTGATTTATCATACATTTAAGTTGTTAGAACTTTACAAAATATTAGCTGCAGTTGACCTTTCATACATTTCAGTCGTTTGAACTTTAAAAAATGTAAGCTGCAGTTGACCTTTCATACATTTAAGTTGTTTGAACTTTACAAAATATTAGCTGCTGTTGACCTATTATACATTTCAGTTGTTAATCTTTCATTAGTTCTGTTGTTCAAAATTTATTATTGTTAGTTACAGTTGACCTTTAAGTCATCTTAGTTGTTCAAACTTTATTATAATTTGTTTCAGTTGACCTTTCATCTACCTTAGTTGTTCAAACTTTATACTTATTAGTTGCAGTTGGTCTTTCAATAATCTCAATTGTTTAAATTCTATGACTGTTAGCTGTTAGCGAGAGAGGGTTAAAATCTGAAAGCGCCTATTACCTCATTGGTCATATGGAAGGCTCCCCAATGGATGGCAATAGACTGTTTTGATTTAATATCATGATGAATTTTAACTGCCTCAGGGGGATCCACATGCTGGTACTTAACAATATTTCTGAAAACAACAGCAACATTTTACCTCTCAGAAGGATTCTTGCTGAATACCTTGAAACAAGAAACTTCTTTTTCATCTCTTTTAAAGTCCTTTATCCCTTTCCATCTATGTACATATACAATTATTTTCAATATAATTTCTAGTGACCAGTAGACAAAAGCCTTGCCTCAGTATTAATTTTCCAGAGTTACAAAAAAAGCTACTGAAAACATCATGCATGTGCACATGAGCACTTGTTTTTGTCGGAGTATTAAGAACACTTTCTTTGGTCTAACCGTTATTATGAATATAAGTTTTGAGGCATTTTGTCGATTGTTCAATTCAGGAAACCTCTTGAACAAAAGCAGGCATTGCTTATAACAAACAATTTCTCCCATTGATTCAATAGCTCCTTCCTACTATATACAACGAACGAAATTCAAGTTTTCATGCTTTAACTTTGGCGTCTGCCGTTACTTTCAATTTGGAACAGTTACACATACCAATATAATGGAATGGGTTAAGAACATTCTGCCATAAAATATGAAAATAATTTCAAAAACATTATGACAAGGAAAAATAGCTCATACGAATTCTTCTCTGTAACAATGCTTTTGATTGGTAACCTGCAGCAGGCAACCAGAAACATTATACAAAGGTAATTGTTTCTCAAGTATATAAAGTACCTCTACTGCCATTGTTTTAAAGGTGCCCCAGTGCATGGCAATAGAGGAAAGGGATTGCACATCATAATGAATTCTCGCTGCTTCCTCAGGATTAATATGTTGATATTGCAAAATATGTCTGAAAAAAGAATTGTATTAGTCTAAAATGTCTTCGTCCCTGCCTTTATAGTAGAAATATGTTGATAAATACATATCTGTTACCTTATTTAGTTACATGTAACTACAGTAAACAGTTTGAGAACTTAAAGTGACTAAAAGAGCAACCATAATGAGCAATTCTTTCTTTTGTCATAAAAGTTTTTAAACAAAAGTCTTATGAAGAAAATGCTATATATGTATATTTCATATCTCAATCAGACGATTCTAATAAAATATGAAAATACTTAATTGGAATGGATTAAAGTAACTCTTTGAACACAAAAGGATTTGTTTTCAGTTAATTTGAATAAGGTAAAACAGCTCTACCTTTGGTGATAAACATTTCTTTCTTGGCTTAATGAGCGACAAATAAACCTTATCAATCTATTGGTCTCTCACAACTGAATGATGTCCATGAATTTGATCAAGTCTATTTTGATCTAGTCATGAAAAAAATACCAGAACCATTATATACTTAGTACATTGCATCAAACATGGTCTTGATTTCAATTATGAAGACAGTGGTTGTGATAGAGTATAGGGACTATCTTACATATTGGGTTTTTTAACTTTCCATAATGAATTGTTCTCTATCGATAAATGACAACATCTATTATTTTAAAGTAAAACAAAGCTAGATTATTGACATCTTCAAAACCCTATTTATAAATGTACAGAAAAGATAAAGACCATTTGTATTGCAGATATTGCATATATTTGCACATATTGCAAACCGCTTGATTGGGTTTATTTCGTAAACAACAAGCTTAACTTAGAAGAAGAGAAGCCATTGTCAAATGGGTCTTTGGAAACATTTAGGCACTCTTGTCACTTGACATTAGCAAGATGTGGGAGAAAGAATTACTGCATTTATTTATAAACCTTATTTCCCATAGAAGTGCTGACAGCCGCAAGTCTCACTTCACATTATTTAACAAAATCACATCATTTCAATACCAAAGAAGAAATGAAATTGAAAATGGTCTTGAGTGACAACGATTGTTAATATCAAATTTTTTATAACTTCCAAAAAATACATCTCTGAGTTAGCCCTTAAAAGAAGTAATAAAGAAAGTAGCTTGGAATATGCCTCTTCGTCTGTGATCTGCCTTTGCATGCACTTTCAAACAGGGCGTGATTTATTTCCCCATTGAAAAAAGTTGACCAGGAAAATTGCTTGTTAAGTAACCATATAAATAGCTACCTAAGTTCCTTTGTGACCTAAAAGTTATAGTTCAGCAACAAAATTCTACAGTTTTATTAGTCCATTAGAAGTAGACTACATGCTTACTGACAGGTTACTGAGGGTTCTATCCAGCTTGATCAGCCCTTGAGGGATTTTTGATTGTTTCAAGCTTTGTCAACATTTTTCTCAGTTATGCTACGGCTTTCCTGATTCAACCAGTACTAAGCTGGGGCTCTGATGTGTCTTGCCCAAGGACAACCTACAAAACCAGATAAACATATGAGGTTTAAACCTGTGACCCTCAGCTCCAAGCCAACAACCATAATCACTGGGCCTTGCAGGACCGACCCTCTTTAGGGAAGTTACGCTTGGGGTCTTCCTCCGTTCATCATGAGACAGGCCTTGCAATGTAACTGCAATACTTATTATGAATGTAACTTAATAAAACAATAAGTACGAACCTTGGCTCACTACAGCCTATTGGAATGGCAGCAAGGGAGAAAGGTCCGTATTTCTCTCCAATCTTCTGGAAAACGGGTTCGTAGTAACCTGTGTCGCCCGCGAAAAAGAAATTTTTCGTCTGTCCCTTCACCACCCAACTGCACCAGAGTCTCTGTATCAAGTAAAAATAGAATAGATGGTTGGTGTCTTGAAATGGAAATGCTATTGGGCACGGTGTAATGATAGTTTCCGGTGAGCAAAAGACTTAATTCCAAACCAAATGTTCGTCTCAGCTGAACAGTGAAGTAATTGTATTTTTGTAAATTTAAAAGAAATCCTAAAGATTCAAGGTCATTCCTTACATTTCAAAGTACCATTGTATTATTTTACTACATGACTTGGGAATTGGATTTGAACCCAAGCAAATAGTTCAAAGTACCAGTGCAGCATTTTACTATATGACTTGGGAATTAAATTTGAACCCAAGCAAACATTTCAAATTACCAGTGCATGGGTGAAAGTTGAAGAATTTCAAAAACCTAAAATCTGTAGTTCTTTATCCTTAAAAGGCATGTTTGCTGTAGCATTATATAGGGACAAAAGTCTACAAAACCTGAAATTCAGGAATAATCCTGAACACTTTCACCCATGACAGTGTATTGATTTACTACATGACCTGTTAATTGGATTTGAACCCAAGCAAATATTTCAAAGTAATAGTGTATTATCTTACTACATGACCTGTTAATTGGATTTGAACCCAAGCAAATATTTCAAAGTAATAGTGTATTATCTTACTACATGACTTGGGAATTGGATCTGAACCCAAGCAAACAAAGTACCAGTGTATCATTTCACTACATGACTTTGGAATTGGATTTGTCCCCAAGCCTGGAGGGACCATGATATTTCAAATTCTGTACCCAAACCACTAGGCCATGGAGGCCCCTTGTAACCAACTTATACTAAAACATTCAGTTATAACACATCTTTCCCAGCCAAATTAAGTCTTAATCTATTTCCTTAATTTCCTAATTCCTTAACTGTCCCAAATTGAAAGAGTTTGCAGACGACATTTCAAAATGTGATGAAATAGAAAAACAATCTTCTCATAGGGAAGAAACATCGTGAGAAATAGAGATGCTGTTAGTAAAGAGCAATTTCTCCTTTCCCCACAATGTTTTCCAAGGTCATCTGCAAAAAGCTGGTCAAATGATGTTATTGCTTGGTAATGGGTTAACCCTTTCCCAAACAATAAGGACATTTGACCACTTTGTTGTAGAAGACTTTAGAAATCATTGTGGGAAAAGGAGAAATTGCTTGTAACAAGCAATTTTTCCTTTTCCCACAATGTTTTCTGCCCTATCAAACGATTATTTTCAAATTTGATCACATTTTGAAATGTCATTTGCAAACTCTTTCAATTTGGGACAGTAAAAAATTTGTTGTTTGGAAAGGGGTTAAGACTAGTTTTGAACCACACCTTATTCATGTCAAATGCTGTCCTCCGGCACCAGTGCTGGGCTGGAGTGCAAGCAAAGGTGAACTCCTTTCCCTTAATCATTACTTTTGCTTCTTCCCACCACAACATATCTGTAACATTATCCTTCGACGACGGGCACAAGTCGCGGCCATTCTTTCCGACAAACCATTTAACATCAGGGAACCTTGCACTGATCGCCTCAGCTGACTTCCAGTCGAGATGATCGAAATGGTCGTGACTTATAATCACCGCGTCAAGATGCGGGAGGTCTGTGACCTGACATGCCGCACTCCGATAGCGCTTGTACCCAAGATGCATTGTTTGAGCAAGTTCTGGACCACAATATTCCCCAAAGACAGGATCGGTCAATATTGTAATACCGTCCATCTGAACTAACATGGTAGCATGACCAATCCAGGTGACCTGTATTTCTGACTCTTGAGGATGTTCTAACTTCTGTTGATCTATCAGCAACATTGGTAAATTTTTATCAAGTTCCTGGTGTTGAAAAAAAATAAAATAAAAATTCAGACATATTGAAGGTTCAATCCAATACTACAGTAAGTGCTTAATGTTTGTGAAGCACTTACTATAGTCTTACATTGAATCCTTGATGTGTCAAATATTTACTTGGTGACAACTTTATTTTTTTCATACTATTAATTTACAAATAGTTTAAACATATTTTATTGCCAATTGAACATGTAATACAGTGGTATTGTTGATTAACATTTGCCGTCTTTTGACCTGCCTGATTACCATGAATTACACGCTATACTGAGTATCTAAAAATATCCTTGGAGCCATCTGTAATGTTCGACTATGGGGTTCGTTCATGTGCATTATTTGATAAATGCTACTAAACTTGCCTTGTGATATATAATGCGTTAAGCTCTATTGTTTATCAACTCGGAAGACTATTGAGTATTGAATATACCGCGTCATAATTATCCATGCATAGAGGGCAACAGACGGTGAATGTTGGTGAACAATACACAACAATGTTATGTAGACATATTATCAAATTTTGGCATAAGGGTCTGGCCACAAGTTCTAGCAACTAAGAAACAGCCATATTATATATGGGATTTACCACTGTGTCAACAGTATTTCAGTTATTTCACAGCTTTTCTGGATTTCACCAGTACTAGGCACGGCTCTTGACACATATAAGGATTGAACCAACGACCTTCATCTCATGGCTATATTTTGATTTTCATAAATTCTTTCAATAGTGCCCATCAAGTGTGAAATTACCACAAAGAGGGATAGACTTTACTGCTTACTAACAACTGTCATTATCCTGTTTGCTATGACAGAAACATTGTTCAAAACTATAAAGCTCTACTCCACTTGTTTCACCCAAATTTCCCATCAGAATTACAGGCGACGAACAACTGATTAAGCTGTTATATCATAATGATCAAAATGATATATCAGGCGGGAAATCACATGACCAATGTATATATGATAAAACGGTTCTACGTCAAAACCTTCGGCAGAGAAATTGCAGTAGACTGGCACCCTTTTAATAACAGTCAAGTCTTCCAGCGTTCAAGAACCTTATACATTGTATTTGTATATGAAGGAAAATGACATTTAAATGTCAATGATTTCTTTACCTCTGTTGTCTTTGGAATATTACTGTTATCTGGGACCATAAACTTCCACTTGAGTAGAGAAGTGGTCTCTGGTGTTTGCCATTTCTGCCATGGACATTCAAACTGCTTCTGTCTCAAAAAGGTTGAAATTTTTTTTATCCTGAATCCTTCCAAGTCTTTGTCGTCACGGGCAGTGACAACTGCTTTGTCGTCACGGGCAGTGACAACTGCTTTGTCGTCATGGGCAGTGACAACTGCTTTGTCGTCATGGGCAGTGACAACTGCTTTGTCGTCATGGGCAGTGACAACTGTAGTCATGTTGAAATCCTGCAGAATTATAAATACCCGTGAAAGTCAACTAATATGGGGGGGGGGGATATACATGATATAAGAGCTTCTCAATTGGAATGGGTGCCTTTTATAAAATTTCTTTTGAAGCTGTGTGGTCATATAAAAAATAAAATAAATGGTTATCCAAGGCACAATTGAAAATAAGTATTGGTCTTTTAAAATGTACAAGCTCATAGGCGTAGGAGCAGGGGGGCCAGGGGGGCCCAGCCCCCCAAATATCCACACTCGGGGGGCCAGAGTATGCTTTAGCCCCCCCAATATTCACAATGGCAAATGAAGATATTTGAAAAGAAAAATGAAAAAAACGAAATTAAACAGCA
The DNA here is from genome assembly GCA_947846245.1 of Cerastoderma edule. Taxonomy (NCBI): domain Eukaryota; kingdom Metazoa; phylum Mollusca; class Bivalvia; order Cardiida; family Cardiidae; genus Cerastoderma; species Cerastoderma edule. The sequence goes on along the minus strand of OX401410.1, from coordinate 13,565,106 downwards.
GAATAAAAATAAATATGTTTTTTTGTGCTTTATCTAATACCAAATCGCCTTTTGTTAGAAACAATAACCAAAATCTTTTTGACGTCATCATCGCAAATGGCAATCTGAAAACATCGGGTTAGCTAAACATTAAACAATAATTTTTAGATTCTCACAGTTGAATCTGTGGCTGTGACAGCCTGGTCGCTGCTACTTTTTGTTTAGATCAATACATTTGATTTCCGCGTGAGATCGAGACCTGGCATATCCTTTTTTTTTTTCTTTTTTTTTTTTATTAAAGATACACATTTCATACGCTTTCTTTTAATTCTTAAAATGTTATTGAATTTGTAAATGCATGAATAGTCATGAAAAAGTTTAGGAACATTTATTCTTAGACCAGTCCTCATCTGAAGTTGCCCCCATGTTGAAAACGCTCCTATGCCTTTGATGCTGCATCATTATTTGTATTCTTTTTTATTTTGGGTTGGGATTTTTTCTGAATTAATTCTTATCCCTTCTCTCATTAAACATCTGTGATTTGTCAAAAATAAATAACAGACAGCAAAATGCTCAAAATAATCAAATATCTTTGCATAACTTAGAAAAAAAACCTATCCAAATGGAAAGTTTAGGGTTGCATTAATTTTTGGAGTAAGAGGCTACTTTCAATTTGAGGAGGCCAATGAAGCTAACACCCAACAAAATTAGGTGTTATAACCACTACTTATGACCAAATATCATTTTTTTTTTTTTTTTGAGCCAAAGGGCAAACCACCAATATTTTAATTATGGCCTTATCTCTATCATTTCAAGAAAAGTGCTCATAATGAAAATAAAATATTTACTAATCTGATAGAATTTCTCTTGAAGGGATTGACTCAAATATTTGTGCTCTTGGAGTAATAAACATCGAAAAACATTGATATGTACAATCATTGTCACTTAACTAAATACCATTTTCAATTTCTTTACCTCTTTACTGCAGAAATTAAATAGTATGTTGTATACAAAAGAGAAATGTTTAGACAGTTTGCAATACCTGCAATATAAATGTTCTTTATCTTTTCTTCACATTCATTAATGGTTTTGAAAAGCTTTCAATAATCTATTTTTATTTCACTCTACAAATTAATGTTGTCATTTTATTGATAGTTCTAAGACAATTTGTTTTAAAAAAGTTAAAATCAAATCTTTAAAGTAAAGTGGTCTACAATGAAATTTCCGTAATAGTAAAAATAATCGTGTCATTAAGTGTCATATATAATTACCAACAATGAAACAAACTCCTGGATTGTGCATGTAGGGTTCATAATAATCTTCTTTTATATCAATGATGACGAGAATGATATTCCTTTTGAATATTCAACTGATATGCCCAAACCATTTGGCTAGTATCGGGTATAATCGGCCACAGTAACATGGCAGCCACATGAAGTCAAACAGTGGGTCTCCCTTATTCTACACTTGGCAACTGCTATACGTGCACTATACGCTTTACTCGACATTTGGGTATGGCTACACCAAAAAAATCAAAATACAAATTGCTACCAAAAAAAGGTCATGCCTAAAATATGTCTTCTGCTATAAATGCGTCTAAATGAGTTTTCATTGAGATATTAAATCATGCATATGGACAAACAGATCGCTTAAAGGTCATATATACAGGTTGGGTTTCTTTCATAAAATTAAAATATGAAGTAAAAGAATTGCATAGGAATTATTTGCAGCATTTTAAATTAGAAAATAAAAAGCAATCTTCACGTCGAATTATTTTGACTAGGTTCGATCCCCTACAGCAGCCATTTATTTCACTATGAATTGTCCTTGGGCAAGACACATTTCCTAGCCTAGTACTGGTAAGTCATCCAGGGAACATATACTAAATCACCCAAGACTTTTGTCCTGTATAATTATGGGGAAAAAAAACAAGTATGGACATATCAATAAAACGTTGAGAAGCGGCTCCTTTTAAAATGAAAGTACAATATGTTGATATTCATTATATATGGTGTAGGGTTGACTCGGCCTGTTTCCAACTCGGCTCATGAGTTCACTCGGCTGTGTGGTAACTCGGCCGGGTCAAATCGGCCTGCTGTATAAGTGCTAGTATATTTCAATCTCAAATTGAACATTTTGTTAATTTTATAGCTATTTAAACATTGATGGAAATGGCGATTAAAGGAGTACTTGAGGAGATTACGTTGGAAATTGAAGTATCATACATTTATAAAACGTTTCTTTTTCTTCTTTTATTACCACATCTTAAATGTCTTTGTTAATAGAGAGATTTCAAAGACCAAACAGTTTAAACTGCACTTCCATTCAGTTAAACTGTCATTACCAATCATCAGTCATTCAAATTAAAGACATGTTTCTGAACCAATTTATTTGATCAATACATTTAAAAGTGTTATTGGCCATAAGAATGCTGCAGATTGGCAATAATCTTTTAGCGCTAACAAGTAGCAAGGTGTCTTGATTGGACGCACTTTTAATATTTTGGCAATGCTTACATGTTAATTGGTTTGGCAATGAATAATGAATAAAGGCGGGTTTTATCAAATGCATTGATTAGTGTAATTAGTGAAATTAACAAACTACTCAATTCAAACTTGTATTATAATAGTCTCCTATAGAACTAATATAGCAGGCCGAATTAACCCGGCCGAGCTAACCCCCGCCAAGATAAACCCGGCCGAACCAGCCCAATGCCGAGTTAAACCACATTCATTATATCTATATGGTATATTCAATCAAGTCATTTTTTCTTCTTCATCATCTTCTTCTTGACAATTGAAAAAATATGACAGAGGAAATAGGGACCCGTAAAATAGATGTTCAGAGGTAATTACACATATTGATAATTAATTATGAATTCCTATATTTCTACTTTCGGTTTCGATGCAGCAGAAAAACTTTTGTTTTCGTAATCAATCAGTTGCTTGAAGGCTATCCATACGAAACACTCGAAATCACATTCGATGACGAATCGTAAGGAATCAATTAACAAATAAAAGCTAAGCTACATCGCCACTTACGAGCCAACTATTCTGGAGAATTCCTTTGCAGTTCGGATTTGTGGGTATTTTCAGATCTACTTGTTTAGAAAGATTTTCCCGTTTCGCATATTTTGAGATATTGACATATGTTGTAATATTGTCAAATATTTTGTTCAAAAATAAATTTCAAATAGATTTCGTAAACTTAATGTTTTATCTTAGGCATCACGATGATATAAGCACAATTTTGTTGGATTTGATCGATTAATATATTAGAGATTGGTTTCAATGATGTTTATTTGTTTGAATCAAATCAATCTAGCTTTGTTTGATTATCTAAATTGGTTATCGCGATGCTCAAAATCGAACAAAATAAAGTCTTCCGAACAATCACGTGCAATTGATAAAGACTTCTTCTTGACAGATGTGAAGAAATGTGGGTGTTAAAATCAATGCCTTTGAAAGAAAGCATCTGTTTTACTTTTGTATGATAAAACATAAGACAAACTTTGGAAAATTAAGGTGTATTATAGTTTTTCTTTTTAAAGGATTACACAGGGAATTAAAAAGTCTTAGCAGAGACATAGATACACGGGATTTACAGTCGTTTCCCCGAAGAACCGTTTCCCCGAGGTTAATTTATATAGTAATCAAGGAGTCCTTTCCCCGAAGTTAATATATATATTAGAAAACTTATATCATATAGTAGTTTCGATCTTTCATAATGTGTTATTTACATTTTTTTCTTTTTTATGTTCTCTATTGATTAACTTCTTAATCAGACATAATTAACATACATGAATGGTGAGTGATTTCTTTGGTGTTAGTTGACTCCTAATGACCCTAGTTGTCATGTTGATAACCAGCATGTTTATTTCAAACAACTTTCAGAATTTGGTCATTTTACAAATAAAATTCTTCTTAGAAAATGAAAAGTAACCATTAATAGCTCTTATAACTATAAATAAATATAATATAAAATACATCTATATATAAGATTGCTATATAAATTAACTTAGGGGAAACGTCTCCTCCAGTACTATATAAACCTTTTTCTGGGAAACGACCGTAACCCATACACGGCTGGTGAACGCTTTGCCGCACCACTGCGGTCCTGACGAAAAAATCGGTTGTGCAACTTCCGGTTTAGCGTTTTAAGGGTAGTTTTTGCTTTTTTATGCAATTTAATACAAAGAAATTAAAAATTCAAAAACATGATTCAACCCTTGTTGAAAACAACCGCCTATAGGTAAAGTTTCAGTTTTGAACTCGTGGAATTGGCTGAGATTTAGTTATTTTTCCTCGTCGAAGAAACGCGAAAATACATCCTCACGATACCCCATTCGCAAAACCAGTAAAATATCATGCAATTTTCCATTTCATGTTAAGCTAAATGGATGTTCTGGTCAATAATTATACTCAAAACTACCAAGTGGTAAAATTTGCTGCATTTTAGGTTTGTTTGAATAGAATATCACAATGTTTACCCTACGATGTTGTTGCGGAGTTTCGAATTGCAATTCTGAATTGTATCAGCGAGGAAAATTACGAAATCTCAGCCAATTCCTCGAGTTCATAACTGAAACTTTACCCATAGGCGGTTGGATTAGATAAGGTTAAATCAAGTTTTTAGATTTTCGATTACTTGTCTGAAAATGTAGGAAATTAGCAAAAACCTACCCAAAAATCGCTAAACCGGAATTTTGTGCAACCTATTTCGTCGTCAGCACAGCGATGGGGCGGCAGAGCGGTAATTCGGCAGAGCGTTCACCTGCCTTGAGATAGCATCTTTGTTCATTTTCAAGTATCCCAAAGTGTTGCAGCAATTTTTTTAAAAATAGACTATACATACTTTGATATATTGACGATATATTGACGCTTTCTGGATAAACTGTGATTTCAATAACTCTTTTAGTGGTATATCATACAACAATACCAGAGACATAGTTATCTATGTCTCTGACAATACTAAACTGTTTTGTTGCAATGACACTTTATTTGACCTTCAATTTCTCTCTAGAATTGTGAACAACCTACTTTAAGCATTTCTTACTTTACAACGAGGAGAATTAGCTAGATATGTCTCGATATCCACGCACCAAAAGCATTATCAATTGAATAGAGCTATATTATCATAAAAACACAAATTTTACATATCAGATAGGAAGCTGACAGTTGACTTAGAAATGATTTAAACATACATTTAGCCAAAGACCTCAAGAACATTCTTTTCGTACGTCTTTGCTTTGGCTAGACATCTGTTCTAATTAATGACGAAAGTTCGCCAGATTTTGTATGAATTTGATATCTAGAACATTGTTCGAAAATGAATCTTCACTCCCAGGTTGAATTTGAAACCGTACACGGCTGTTTCTTGTTTCGTTTTCACTGAGAAATCCAAAACAAAGACCAGAGTTTTCGAATTTACAAAACGTTCAGTAAATATCAAGCTTTAATTATGGCATCTAAAAGAATTGGCATCCTAACCGAGTTTAATTACGAAGACATGGAGCTGTGGTACCCGTTTTACAGGCTAAAAGAGGAGGGACACGAGACCTTTACAATCGGACCAGAAAAGGGGAAAGTCTACAACTCGAAACACGGCTACCCATGTAAGGCGGAATTCGGCATCGACGAGATCGGGGAATCCGATTTGGACGGGCTTATCATTCCAGGGGGTTTCGCGCCTGATTACTGGAGAAGAGACACGCGAATCCTGGATCTTGTGAGAAATCTGGACGCCAAAGGGAAACTGTTGGCCTCCATATGTCATGGGCCATGGGTCCTGATCTCCGCCAAGGTTCTTAAAGGGAGAAACATTACGTGTTTTAGCGCTATAAAAGATGATGTTGAGAATGCAGGGGCAAATTACACAGATGAAGCAGTGGTTGTGGATAGGAATTTGGTGACCTCCCGACTGCCAAAGGATCTTCCAGAGTTCTGTAAAGCTATCATTGCAAAGCTGAAATAGATACTGTTGTAAGAGCATAGAATGAGAGAAGCAGATTGTACAAATCGTTCCATGATATATAGAAAACGCAAAAAAAGAAAGAAATAGTGATTCAATCTCACAAAACTGCAAAAATTCAAGAAGATGAAAGTGCATGATAAATTATGTACACGTATGAGTCAATAAAGTGATAAACACAACACAAAAATATTCCAAAACATTTATTTTCAATAGTAAGTTAATCAATAAAGTTTTGCAAGATTGCGAAGGATTGTAAAATCACATGATAGACACAGGCCTGGATAGACATGACATTTTTGTTTGTTGCAGTAGTTATTCAGAGCGCGTTAAATGACCTTAGCTGTCGATGCGCCTTAAAACATTCATTCAGTCATTTAGAAGTCCAGATTATAAACATTATAACCTTGATAACTCATGTATTTCTTCTCTAAAACCTTTTTAATGGCTTCATGACAATTACGTCATTGAGATATCACTAATGATTTATCATATCATCATATCATATTTGTTTTACATCGATTGTGAAGGAAGCTGAAAGCTTGTTCAAAGCCACTCTCAATTACTGCTTCCTGGATACTAAACCAGTAATCGCGCCGGTTTGTGGGTTAGTCCCGGAAATTTTCACCCCGCCTAACAGATTAGAACCCGGGACCTTCGGTACAAAAGCCTGACACTCTACCCCTGCACCAATGTTGCCCACTTTCATTTATACTTATAAGGTTTATGGTTTTAATGGATCTGTTTTGTAAAACTGAAATACTGCTGACATGGCCCTAACCCTTAGAATGTTAAATAATTTTCTTAAAATAGAATTTTGTGTTGTCTGCTTTCCAAAACATTTAATATCTGCTTAATTTTGATGAGGAGAGTTACCCAGAGTAGCAAAGAGGTTAGATCATAGGCCAGCAGCTAATTTACTTGGCGGCTTGCCTGGATCCAACCTGTTTGCATAAGGATGGGGTTGGTTCCAGCACTATAAGAGTTAAACTCTCATATTAACAATCTTTTTGCATGGACTTTTCTCTTTTTGTCTCAATGATTTTGAATCTTAAGTTTCCTGTATGTATGTTAAAATTGTTATGTCTCAGAAGAAATGTTAAGTTATTCATTAGTAGTAACTAATTGTTTTGTCACAGTGGTCATGGTAGATGATCCTGCATGACCCAGTGGTTAAGGTGGCTAACTTAGAACTTGGGTCATGAGTTCGAGCCACACTGAGGCCTTTAGTATGGTGGGGTGTCCTTTGGCAATTCTAGAACTGGTGGATTCCGGAAAGCTGTAACATAACTGAATGGTTGTTGACACAGCGTTAAACACCATACATTGAGTCATGAAAGATTAAGCAGCGGATGTGACATAGTGAGAGTAACATAGTGGAGTTACATGTAATTGATATAATTAAATGGATCTTTACATGCTCTCACTTCTCTGGGCTTTTTTTCCATGAATTGGGAAGAGACCCAAGCCTGTTGAATTTGGGAAATTTTATGGCTGAAATTGCTGAATTGGGAAGCCAAAAAGCTGGTATGACTTTGAATTTTTGGGAAAATGCATGATTTGAAAGAAATTTCCAATTGGGAAGTAACCTTTCATAGGCCTCTGTTATATAACGTGAAAAAGCCCTGCTTCTCTATACAAATCACTGGATAAGCTTTTACAGGAAAGGGCTTTTTAAAGCAAATGAGAAAAACAAAGTATTTACACAATATGAACACATTCTTGTCTTGTTGTATTGATTTTATGGTTGACTGTTCTGTATAGATTTGGTTTTGCCAAATGTCCTCAAAAGCAGTGAAGTGGTTTCATCTTAACCTTTGTAACACATTACAGTTCAATTTAATTCAAAGACATTTTATAACTCAAATTATGATACAATTCATGAGTAAATATAATAATTTATGCATAAAAAGTAGTGCGCCTAAGTATTCCTTTCATTTGACAAACATTTCAAGGGTTCAGTGCAATATTATAGTAAGTGCTGCATGTATGTGGAGGACTATGGTCTGGGGGTAGAGCGCTGACACAAGGGTCCTTGGTAAGAATCTGCCTTCATAATCCACATCTGGCTGAGTACTGGTTATGTTTCCATGAAGAAGAATCAAAAGTGGTTTTTCTAAGTTGTAAGGACTTGTTTTACAATGGATGTATAAGTATAAACTAAAAAAACGTATTGTAGTCTTGCATTGAACCCTTGAATTATAGACTATAAGTGTCAATTAAGGTTAAAGAATAAAAGAATGTTTCTCATCAGTCAAGGGCAGAAAGAGTAAACTGACAGAGTCGGATTTTTTCTGTCCTTAACTCATTACCAAACAATAAGGACATTTGACCACTTTGTTGTAGACCGCTTTAGAAAACATTGTGGGAAAAGGAGAAATTGCTAGTAAGGAGCAATATTTCCTTTTCCAACAATGTTTTCTGCCCTATCAGAAGATTGTTTTCCAATTTCATCTCAATTTGAAATGTCCTGCAAACTCTTTCAATTTGGAACTGTGGAAAATTTGGCATTTTGGAAAGTGGGAAAAACCTCGAAATGAGCATTTTTTTTCTGATTGTCATGATATTGGTGTCCCTTTTTATTTTTTATTTATTTTTATGGGTTTCACATTTATTTTATTAGTTTTTTTTTTTACTTTAGTTATGTTGGATGCTCAAATCTAAATGATTGATGAAGACACCTTACTCAACTGCCCATAAGGGCTGGTCAAGCCGGTAGAACCATCGGTACTCTGTATGTCAGTTGGGAGACTGCCTCTCATGAAATTCCAAATGCCGTCACCGAGGTTTGAACCCACGCGGAGGGGAACCGTGTGATCTCAAGTTATGGACTCTAACCACTAGGCCTCAACCCCTCTCCCCCCCCTTTTGCGTTCATGTGTATGCGTACACTCCTTCTGGAAAAAATGGGGGAGTTATGACGGAACTCATACAGATGCGTTTTTGAAAATGATATTTTCGATAAGAAGGTCCCCAGACCCTTTTCATATGCACCAAACAAATCGCTTTACCAAACGCCACATTGTCGACTGTCCCATTGAAAGAGTTTGAAGACGACATTTCAAATTGTGATGAAATTGAAAAATAACCTTCTGATAGGGCAGAAAACGTGAGAAAAGGAAAAAAAGCTCGTTACGAGCAATTTTTCCCTTTTCCGTAATGTTTTCAAGAGTAGTTTGCAACAAAGTGGTTAAAGGTCGCCATGTTTGGTAATGGGTTAAAATGAAAACAGCCCAGAAACGCTCCTGATTGACGACTTGAAAGACAGGCAGATGAACAAACATGATATTGGTGATTTTACGTCCATTTTGTATTAGCCAATGGCTACTGATAGGACGGGACCTCGGTTTAGAGTCTCGTCCGAAGGACTGGTGAGGCGTGAAAATACCAGAGCATCTCTGGAATTAACAGTGGTAACGAACCCAGGACCCCTGAACTATGAGCCGAGCGCATTTACCACTCGACCACGTCTGCCTCGAAATACAACGGAGAAGCAATGTCTAAGTGACGACAGAACTTCCTCATTGGCCATACTTCCTAGTTCGTAGGCAACATATACATTTAAGTAATCCCACGACACCAACCTTTCCCAATTAACTTTGTAGCAAGTTCAAGGCCAAGTGATTTGCACATGACTTGTAATTTTCGAAAAATGGATGTGAGGGCCCTTGAAATTCCACTAGACATAAGAGACCTGTTGTTTTTTAATATATAAAAAACGCATTCATTGGTCACCACTTAACTCCTTTTATGCCTTTCTTGCTAGTTGATTGTTGTAATTAGTTATCATGTTGTATTGCATTCATTTTACATGAGTTAAAAGACACCTTTAAAACACAGTTGTTATATAACCTGTGGCCAAATCCAATTGCAATCATTTTATGCCTTTTCACGTCTTTTTTAAATACATGATTATCTGTTGTTGTAAACATGTCTTGTAACTCCTGTAGAATGAATACAAAAAAATATGATTATACTAAACTAGAAATACATGTTACATGTTAGAATATAAACGAGAGGAACGGGTTTCTGCATTCTTATTGAACACTCAAATTAAACTTAAATATTTGGTATTAATTAACAACCCAATCTCTCGCAGCCACATCAAGGGCTCATTTTCTTTCTTTTTATCTTTGTGTATGTTTTTTTTTTTGGTTTTTTTTTTCGATCAAAATAAGGGCAACTGGGAAGACATGGTTCCGTTTCTTTAGGACACGTTGTCATGGGCGGTATTTCCGGCATGTGAACTTTTTCCTCGTTCATAAGCATGTGTATAACCCTTATACTGAGACGGGTCAAACTATTCAATATCACAGCGGAAAAAACAAAATGTGTGAATTGACTTTAAAGGTGTTTGTTTACAAATGTGAGAATATTCGAAAGTTTTTTTTTTATTTCTTTGAAACTGCACAATAGTTGTTCTGTTTTATGAAACGCACAGAGGAATGTTTATTGGAAGCAAACTTTTCGTTTTAAAATCTTTGAAGTGTGTATACAGTTGATAAACACGTTTTTTTTATCCAAAAGCGTCATAACGCTTCCGAGATATACCGCATACAAGACTGAACATACTACATACTTAGATAAATTGACATCTTCTGAATTCGCCATGCTTTCAATTATTACCTTTAATTTTATATCAAACAACAATTAGACCATTTTTACGTTGACTTTCAAATTTTCACTTCTGTGAACAAGTACCTTTAAGATGCGCATACACGCAGAGGTACAAAACTTAACAAGATGCGATCATTATTGTAAAGATCAACCAACGTGCGATGAAATTAAAGCTGTTTGTTCATCGATGTATGGAAACTTGGAAGTTGAAATCTAAAACTATACATACATGTTGTACTATAGATGTTATGAGGTACAATACGCTCATGAAAAAGCCAAAAGAAACACAGTGTTTGTATTAGATATTTGAAGTTTGTTAATTTATATGTTTTAAGTTCATAAGCAACATGGCTCGAATAGTAAAGAAAACAGCAAACCATTTAAACCAATTAAATGCTGGATAATTTCCTAAAAATAGAGTTTTGTGTCGTCTGCTCTGCCAAACCTTGAATAACGGCTTAATTTTGAAGAGGACAGATACTCAGTCAGAATGGAAAACAGTTTAGATCACAGGCCAGCCGCCAAGTGAATTGGCGGTTGGCCTGGATATAACCTGTTTGCATAAGCATGAAGTCAGTTCAAGCCCTATAAAGGTTATAGCCATAACCAGTTATAACCAAACGAAAACGAAGACACACGTAATTGCCAAACTACGCAGTTTATTCCAAAGTTGTCGTTTTATCCTTGACATTGTAAACCGGAAGTTTGCTTTATAATGAAATGTCGCTCATTATTCTGTGATCCTCGAATTTGATTGGTCAGCCACTTATGTCGTCAAGGAACGTTGATGTGAGTATATAAATATAACGAAGTGCTGCTAGCTTTCATAACTTCCTTGCAATATCAAAACAGTTACAACAAGATAAACAATTCCTTTGAGGGCTAATGACTTTTGTTATACTTTTGTTTGTTAATTAATGATGGAATTACAAAAGCTTATACATTATTATGGGATGCTATTCCTATATGGATTTCAAATGGTGGACTCAGGTAAATATTTGAGTTTCGAATTAAGATTAAGTTTTACTTGTAGCTTAAAAGCGATCTTAACATGCTTGTTATCTGGTTAGTAGTTCTATCCTTTTTACATTCGAATATTTGGGCGAAACGGAAACTCGACCTAAAAAGACATAAACGAGATTGTGAATTTGGTTATTCCCTTCAATTGCGTGGCTTTAAATTGCTTAGATCTTATATTTTGACGTTATATGCAATCATTTCACTTTAAGGATGATGTACACAGTTTTGATTTGCCAATTACATTAATTTTGGGTCAGTTCTTGTTTGTGATCTTTACAAAACTAGCACCGCACTGTAACGACTTCTTGGCAAAAGAATATGCAAAAACGCAGAGAAAGGGAATGTGTGTTACCCACAAGTGCAATGCTATCGTTCGTCTGTAATATTGTAAAAAATAGAAATAGGGGACCGAAACACCGTTTTCTGTTATTTTTGCAATAAATTGGTTTGCCGCATTTATCAGGAAATATCGCCTGAGAGAAAGTCGCTATTCTAAGAATTCTGACAGAGCAACTTGTTCGAGAGGACTTTAAAACTGTCCGTTGAACAAAGTTGATGCTAAACACAACTGGCTGCAACGACAAGTTTGACTATTCCTTAGTATATGCCATGTATTCGGTGCATCCACTTTACACGGAAAGTTAGATTAAATGATATACTTCTTCAGAAATGTAGAGACCATTTTTTATGTTTATAGGCTTGCTTCCGAATGGAATTCTCATTTCATCCGCAAAGAGGAGCAGTTTGAACGCGGCCCTGGCAATGAAGAGCACGCACTTGTTCATCGTACCCACAACGCCCGTTGAGTTTGTACAAAACCCCGCCCTCATCTCGAAAACGCTCAGCCTCTCCAACGATAAAGCGCCGCTCTCTCGGTTCATTTCGGTGGACTTCGACTACCAATCAGAGATCGTCTACCTCTACGATCAGCAGACCGGAAACATCATCGGGTTAAATCGGTTCCGATCGCTCGTCGACTTTCATAGGGGCGTGTCCAGGAATGTGCTCGTTAGCATAGCCGTTGACTGGGTGTCCCATAACGTGTACTGGACTGACCCGATGTTCGGATGGATTGCGATGCAGCCCGGAAATGTGGTATCGGTAAAGCATGACCAGTATAAGGTTATCATTGACAACCTGAATGGACCGAGGGGAATAGCCGTGGCACCAAATAAAGGGTATGAATTTAATGATGGGTTTCATTATTGGACTGGTCAAAGTACAAAAAAAAAGATGGCGACACAAATATTCTGTGAAAAATAAACGTTTTCTCCGTTGTTTTAGATGAAAACATTTTGACAGAGTAACATACTTTCTTGTATGAATAGCTTTCGTCAAGTAATAAGAGACTAGTTTTCATTTTGATGTTTATACAACACATTGAAAATAGAGCGATAGTCTGCATTTATATATATGTAATGTTATGTATTGTATCACGTTTTAGCCTCTATACACATGTAGGCCTACAGACAGCATTCAGTTTAAACACAAATGCTTTTTTTTTACATCGCACGTTGTGAAGAAAGCTTGGTGGTTATGATATTTACTCCCAATGACTTCTTCCTGGATACTAAACAAGTATTCACACCCTTTTGTGGGTTAGTTCCGGTATATCAATCTCGCTGCTAGCTGGGGAAACTAGACCTTTAGAATAAGAGCCAAACACCCTACCACCCTTAGAATGCTGGCTTACTTCTAAAGATAGATTTTTGTGCTGTCTTCTTTCCAAAACCTTAAATATCTGCTCTGTTTTAATGAGGAAAGATACTCAGTGTAGCAAACTTTTAAGTTCACATGCCAGCCGCCAATTTTCTTGGCGGCTGGCCTGTGATATAACTTGTTTGCATAAGCATGAACTCGGTTCCAGCACTACAAGGTTAAGCATGACATTGTTCGATCTCAAGTGATCTCCCTTTTCATTCGGTACTGTGCTGCAGTGTAGCATGTGGAAGTACCAAGTACCCAAGGTTCGAAATAGAAAAATTCAAATCTCCGACATATTGAAACCGCACACGCTTAATATGTTGACCGTAATTAAACTGTTGGTACATGTGGTCATTAACATAAGCAGTGATGAGACTATAAAATACCAATCTTATGTCAAGATGTTAACTTTCTCAGGTACATGTTTTTCTCCGACTTCGGGAAATCGGCGACCATCCAGAGAGCATCTCTGACGGGTGAAGATCGGATGGTGATCTTGTCTCAGAACATTCTACATCCGGTGGATATTGCCGTGGATATCTCGGCGTCCCAGATCGTCTGGGTGGACGAGACGAGGGACACCATCGAGTGTGCCGACTTTGATGGGCTGAATAGGCGGGTGATTCGACGCCAGCCCCATAGCGCGTTCTTTGATGTGGGCGTGTACAGAGTAGGCTTCTGTTACAATATGTCGTCTCTGTCTGTGCCTGTCTCTGGGTCTGTCTCTGTGTCTGTCTCTGCGTCTGTCTCTGTGTCTCTATTGTATTCTGTCATTTTCTTTTTCTTTCTTTTATCTTCTATCTTTTCTTCATCACTCCTTTTCCCTTTTTTCTTTTGTCCTTTCTTCAATTCGTTCTCCTTATTCTTTTTTTTCTCTTTTAGTTCCATTCTCGTTGTCTTTACTCTATATCTGCCATTCTTTATAACATTATGTCATTTATTTCTTCTTTTTTTTCTATTTTCTGTCTCTCCTTCTTTATTTCTTTTCCTTTTTTCTTTTGTTCTTTCTTCAAGGTCTTCCCTATGTTCTTTTTTTCTTTCTTTTTTTCTTTCTTTCTTTCTTTCTTTCTTCCTTTCGTTCTTTCTCTCTTTCTTTCTTTCATTTTTTCTTGCTTTCTTTCTTTCTTTTTAACCTTTCTTTAATCTAAATGAACATATTTTTACACAAGGTATATAAATATATACTTGTATTCCTTCTTGATTTCTGTTTATCCACGACATAATCTCGAATAATTTAACCGAGCAAATATTAATTTTGTAACTAAAACATTCTTTCCAATTTCTGTTTTGAATAGGATATCTTGGGCGTTATCAACTTACAAGACGGAAAACTGAACTTCTTCGACAAGAACACAGGCGGTCCGTTGGGTAAATCTATCGAGTCTAAAACACAGGCTTTTCGCGGAGTCGGGTTTTTCTCGGCCGAAAACCAGCCTCCACAGCTTAGTAAGTATTGGTTCCCGTTAACAGACGATATAAACTGATCTTTTCCTAATATAGCAAAATTGTGTTGAAAACCTCTTAACAAATTTGCCATTTTGCAAGTGTTTGCCATAAAAAATATTATTCTTGGACATTTTTGACAGATTTGTGACAAAACATTGAGCTTTTTTATATTGTTTGACAACTTGTGTTGCAACGTTTCATACTTTGTACGTTGCTTTTGATGTATTCAGTTCTGAATCATGACATACATAACCATTTCATGAAAACGTTTGTGTCTAAACTAAAACATACTTTACAATTTATTTTGCATACATTTGTGTTAAACTATAACAAACTTTAAATATTCTTTTAACACATTGATGTCAAACTATATCATGCATTACCTTTTTTCGGAGAGTTGTGTCTAAAGTATATTATACAGATTTGTGTCGTAACCACGGTGTACTTTATAATGTATTTTGTGCAGATTTGTGTTGTTACCACGGTGTACTTTACAATGTATTTTGTACATATTTGTGTCGTAACCACGGTGTACTTTACAATGTATTTTGCACAAATTTGTGTTGTAACCATAACATAATTTACAATGTACATTGCACAGGTTTGTGTTGTAACCATAACGTACTTTACAATGTATCTTGCACAGATTTGTGTCTGATGAAGAGATGTAGCGACATGTGTATCAGCGCTCTGACGGAAGCCCATTGCGTCTGCAAAGAGGGGTTCAAACTCAACAACGACAAAGTGACATGCACAGGTATGTCTGTCAGTCTTAGTCTTACCTGTCTCACTGTTTTGATCAGCATATCTGTGTCTATACATGCCTGATTGTGTCTATGTCGGTCGGCGGGCTCTGCCGATCTGTGTATATACGTCTCTGGTATTGAGTGTCTCTATGTCTTATTTCGACTGTCTATGTGTATACATACCACGATGGTCTCTTTGTAGGTTTGTCGGTCTATGATTCTATATTTATTGTCTTGACTGTCTCCATATCTAACTGTCTCGATTCACCTATCTGTGTGTATACATGTCTAGTTAACTGTATGTATGTTTGTCGTTCTCCTTGTCGGTTTCTCTTCATACATTTCTCTTGTCTTGGCTATCTCTATGTCACTCTGCCTCCATGTTAGAATATTCATCTGAAAGCTTCTGCTGTCGGGCGGTGTTTGTCTTTCTGTATGTCTATTAAATATATATCTCTCTTTATATGTTTCATCATTAAGTGTTCTTGTTTGTGTGCTTGCATATGAAATACTTTATGATTTTGCTTCCTATGTTGTTCTGCCTGTTCCCCCCCCCCCCTACCCATGCATCTGTTTATGCTTTATTTGTGAAGAAAACGAACTAGTTTTCAGATTAAACTGGTCTAAAAACAACACACGAAGACGTCAAAATTAAATTAAGTTCATTATCCGGTACAAAAAATGAGAAAGAAACCATCATCTAAATTTCATCCAAATCTGGATGAAAATCTTGTGGCAGTGATCGATGTACCGTAGCAAGGGGAGATTACTTTGAGGGGTTAGAATAGAAAGCTGTGTCAAGTAAGTTTACACAGATGTTCATTGTCTAGCTGGTGTATGTGGTCATACACCTGTTACTTTTGAGATCTTGAATTCCCATTGACTCCAATGTTAAATCAGCTATTTTCAAGACTCTGCTGAATGAAGAATAGTGTTTTTTATGCTTAGCTATATACAGGAACATCAAGTTTGTCCATTCAACTCTCAGAAACTGTAATAAAATGGACACCTCAATCGTCTCATTTTTTTTCTACGGAGCAAAGTGTATTAGTACCGTCCGAAAATCAGTGCACTAGCTGTCAAATCTAGCCGAGGTACCGGCATTTGTGTTCATACATCCCAAACAAATAGTCCTGCAATGAGCAATCAAAACAAACTTTGGGAGCATTGCAGGACTATAATCTATACAGGAAACACATCAGTGTTCTACCAGCTCATCTCTTACCAGCAAAACTATGCACCAGAAGTTGAAACTCAAAATTTCTAAATGGGACTACTTTTGGGTACTACGACCCGGAAGTACTCCGTAACAGGTGCGAGACCTAATACAAATGCATTTTATTGCTAACATGGTTTTCGGTCTTATTTTTCCAAGGATTGGGGACTTGCGACAAAATATAATGCGAAAAACCTGACAGGAAAGCGATAAAAATGGAACAAATGAGGAATCCATACACCAACCCTAATCGACTATGTTTGCATACAAGACTATGTAAACGAGCCAAGAGTCACCAAAGAGAGATAAATACTAATTATTCAAAAAATAATGGATCAATTTGACTGAAACAAAAAGGTTTTTGTTCCTTAAAGATTGTTTCATACTTTGATAAGAGTTTTATAAGGTTTGAACTGGGAACATTCCAAGAAAAGTAGCTTTCTTAGCAATATCTTTGGTAAAACAAAGGCTATTTTCGTTGAAATGAAGGCTTACTTCTTCATTATTTAATCAAATCTAGTAGGAAATGCTATAATTATGTTGTTTAAGACTCATTAATAAATTCCCAATTACAAGGACAGAAATCTTAATGATTTGGGGGCAATCTAAGGGGTATATCTGGGCTTTTCCAAAAAGTACGGGAAAATGTGTGCGACATAGCTTTGTACACATTATGTGTTATTTATGGGGTTAGAAATGTGATTTCAATAGCTAAAGATAACTAAACAATTGGAAAATTGACTAAAAAACCTTTTTAGTATAAAAAGAAAATATTTTTAAGAACATTATAGGAAAAGCAGCCATTCCAAAGCCTTTTTTTAGTCAAATTGGTCCAAATCTGAACCTTTGACTGTTAACATTTTCATTTTACAAAGCAAATGACTGATTTTCATGCATACATTAGGATCTTGAAATATGTTATAGCTTTATCAAGGAATATCTTTGGAAAAACAGATTGTTACATGCAATTCTATATTGAAATGGTTGATATAAAGAGTTTATACCTATTCAAAGACAGATAAACAATATCTACAATGATTTTTCTGAAACACAGCCATCGAGAAGACCATTCGATATTCAGGCTTCATCGACAGACATGATATTTAGAAAATGGCATGGAAAAAGAAATAATTGCTCATTATTAATCATTGATTTCTCTTTTCCACCAATGTTTCCATTTGATAGTAAAAACAGCTTGCTTGATACTACCGTAACCTATGAATAGAACTCACCGTCACCATTCAACATGCAATAGATATGATAAGATAACAACAACAACAATAATAATGATGATTATAATAATAATGATAATAATAATAACAATAATAATAATAGTAATAATAATCAATGATGAGATGATGATGATTATGATATGGGGAACATGATAGCGGTATATACTATTGGTGGTTTTGTGAAAGACCGATTTGTCCATCGAATTGATTTCGAAAAGTTTGACATGACTCGTGTGATTGGTTTCTTGCACCAAACCAGCCGGCCGGCTTAACCCGTTACACTTGAAATACCTTAGAATAGCTCTCTTGGTCAGTTTACAATTATTGTTTTAGTGTAACACATACATTTAAAACTGTAAAATGCTGTTTCGGTTAAGAAAAAGTATCGCTTAAAAGCCTTAGCTCTTGTCGAAAGATCTAGAGCGACAAGTATCCAAACACAGCTAATCTTGAGCGACACATTCCGCCTCAGCTACAACAGGAAAATCACTCAAAAGCAGAAAGTCTAGTCTGAGATCAGACAATATGAGCTAATAAAGGGAAGGAAATGACATAGATGTGCATCTTAGATCAGTATTTGCTGGATGGATGAAAGTCAGTGGCATCACATGATCCTCTCAGTTGACAATTATTATTACTCACCATTGCACAATACTATTTATTCTGTACTTAAAAAATAAAGCAATTTTGACAGAAAATCACTTTCTAGGAAGAAATAACTGTTTTAGCTCATTGATGACATCAGGTTTTTTGTTCAAACACAAATAAAATCGCTCAGAAATGCATTGTAATGGGTATAACAGAAATGGATGTTGTCCGGAAACTCATACACAAGCCGATTTAACAAGGAAAATCCTACATTCTCAATTAAAACCATTTGGACACATACCTTGTCCCGAGGAAAGGTAAATCCATGTTTAAAATGCTATCTGCTGATTTCATTCATAGTTTGATGAAGATTTCTCAGTTATTTACGTCAAAATAAAGAATCCACGGACATGCGACTGCCATGGATTAGGTCATACACCTGTTACTTTTGAGATCTTGAATTCCCATTGACTCCAATGTTAAATCAGCTATTTTCAAGACTCTGCTGAATGAAGAATAGTGTTTTTTATGCTTAGCTATATACAGGAACATCAAGTTTGTCCATTCAACTCTCAGAAACTGTAATAAAATGGACACCTCAATCGTCTCATTTTTTTTCTACGGAGCAAAGTGTATTAGTACCGTCCGAAAATCAGTGCACTAGCTGTCAAATCTAGCCGAGGTACCGGCATTTGTGTTCATACATCCCAAACAAATAGTCCTGCAATGAGCAATCAAAACAAACTTTGGGAGCATTGCAGGACTATAATCTATACAGGAAACACATCAGTGTTCTACCAGCTCATCTCTTACCAGCAAAACTATGCACCAGAAGTTGAAACTCAAAATTTCTAAATGGGACTACTTTTGGGTACTACGACCCGGAAGTACTCCGTAACAGGTGCGAGACCATGTGTGTATATGAGTTTGTGAATTCGAAATTCTGCAAAAATCAAAAAGGATGTGGAAATAGCTTCCCTCGTTGGCACTGTGGGTAATAGCGATTACACTCCGAATGGAAAACGCAATTTCAGATGTGAAAAGAGGTAATAGTTGTTTAGATCAATGGAAAGTAGTTACTGTAGCTAATGAAGAAGTTGTTGAAGACGATATATCAGTGGTTAAGGGGGTGCACTAAGAACTCGGAGACCTCGGGTTCGAGCCCCATCGACAGCTCTGGTTTCGTGGGATTGGCATTTGGCAAGTCACTTTCGAACCCTAACGTAGTACTGGTGGATACAAGGAAGCAGTAGGAGTCACATACTTGGGCCTTCATCCGGTACGAAAGCGGTAAACGAAGAACAGAACAATTTACTTATACGCATGATGTGTCTGGAGTTTCCAAATACTCATTTCTTCCTTCATACGCTAGTAATGCATTTAAACTTATTATTTCAACGTCCACGTCTACAATAAGCATATAACTTTCTGTACCATTAGAAAAGACAGGTTCGCTCCATCGAAGTGTGGTCCTTGCATTTGAGAGACAGTACTGCCTTCTAGACGTACGAAGCGTTGTTACCTCACAACATCTCGCCAAACACAAGTGTGTGCTGACAAAGAAAGATATCTACCACATGGACATAGGTAGGCCAACGCGTATTATTCTTCTCCAAAAGAAACAAGCCTTTATAAAGCATGGGTTATCATACCGCCAAAACGGGAGATTCACTTACACACAATGCGGCTTACATTGGCAAAAGTAGATTAGATAAAAGCAAATATGCCTGTTCCGTCTTAGGCGGGCCATCATGTTTGGACATTAGATCGTAAACATTGGTCACGTGATTCACCGTCTGGATAATTATTGTTGCGAAACTTGCACATATATTCAATAAAGAGCTGTGTAAGCTTAATCTTTAAGCTTCACTCGCAATCGAAGTAGGATAAATGAATCGTTTAAACTAGACTAATGTAGTATTGTTCTATCTTTGGATTGGTGTAAGAGGCGGAGAATTACGCATCAATGTTAACGATCTTATGTCCGAACGAGATGGCCGCGCCCATGACGGAACAGGGAATTTCACCTTTTTCGCCTACTTTTGCCAATGATAGCCACCGCATGTACCAACTATGGGTTGGCCATCATTTTTTTCTGGTTATGTTGGTATATGACAATCATTGCTTTATAAAAAGCGTTACGTCTATTACCCAACATTCATGTTTGTTAAAGTTTTGAAGTAATATTTTAAACGTTTGATAATCATCAAATGACAATCTCTGACCTGAAAATTCTTTATTAATACATCCACACATTTTGTTAGAAAGAATAACCATATTGACAATCGGAACAAAAGATTTAGTCCGAATCTATCAATACGAAATCTTGTTTTCCTGACCACATGGGTCTCATTATCTCTGCCTGATTCTTTTCTTGTCAAAACAGATTCCTGGAATCGGCAAATTGTGTTTGCCTCCGATGAAGGTATCTATAGTAACGTCCTTGGTGCAAGGTCGTTGCCAAGGAGATTAGTTTCGTTTACAGACAAAATAACGGGTAAGTTAATGGAAGTTAATATTGAATATGCCAGAACAAGCATTAAGCTACCAAAAATACATCTTTTACGCATAATATGATTAATAATATAATTGCTGTAGTTCATCCACAGAAAGATATCTTTTGAAGTGCAGGTAATTGTACTTATTGACCAGTATTTATTGTTTGCTTATATGTTTTGTGTTGTTAAAATGACTATACATACATGTGGTGGTCAAATGACAGATTTCTATCTATCTGAAAATGAATACATGTAAATGTCCGTCCCATGGCCACTGAATCAAATGACGGAATTCGATAAATAGCTAACAGAATCGATCTCAATTGATTAAACAGTAGATCTTAATTGATTAATAGTTTGTTTGAGTTGATACAACCTGTATCGTCAATAATTCAGTTAGTTTGCGGTAAAAGTCTTGTCGTAGAAAATGTCTGTACATAATGTAAAACGATGTTATGAGGAATTCTGAAGCATAGGGACAACAGGCAAACACTTGTAAGAACAAACCACCCCGTTACGATACCAATACAGCTTGAAACAAGAATCTGAAATAAATCATCATAGTGTCGCTCAATGGTATGCTGGGAAATCAAGGTGGCACTTCGACTGGAAAAGTCCATGATTTATCACAAAAGTACCGGTTTGTCTGGATAGTGGTAACTCATCGTTACTGGGAAAAAGTCTTGAAAAGTTTCTTAACCCTCGTACTCATTGTACCATTTTTATGCGTATGCAAACAGGTTAGATCGCAGGCCAGCCGCCAAATAAATTGGCGGTTGGCCTGCAATCTAACCTGTTTGCTATCTACGTTGAGTAGCTTTCCTCATCAAAATTGAGCAGGTATTTAAGGCTTTTGAAAGAAGATGACATAATATCTATTTCAGAAAATCCTCAACATTCTAAATGTTAACAGCAAAGAATCTTTCTTATGCAGGACTGGCGTTGGACTGGACTGATAAGAACGTATACTGGTCGACGGGTAAAGAGAATGGGAGCATCCTGGCTCTATCACAGCAAACTCTTACGCAGGTCGCCGTCCATTATAAAACATTGAGTTATCCAAGAGAAGTGATCGTCTTGCCTCTTAACAGGTATTATTGCGTCTTTCAAGCACATATAGTGTTGGGAATGTCGGAGTTAATGTGATTTATCCTGTGACCAGGCTAATTTACAGACCGATAACGGGGTGTTGTATAACGTTTTTGACGTCCGTCACTAGATCACGTGATCGCTGCGCGCACCTGTCAGTATTGATTTTTCTGTTTTGTTTCACTTGTTCGTGTTTTAGTTCTTATTTATCTATTCTTTATTCGAATCCATATAGATAACAGGATAAAAATAATACATTGTAGATGGTTGATGTCTTTGAATAGGAAAAGTTATCAATTCGCCTTCGGGTTGCTGGATAACAATCCTACGCATTGCTCGATAACATTTCCGATTCATGACACCAACCACATATTCTTTACTTAGCAAAAACCTTGCATTGTCCCTTAAAAAGGGATGATTGAAATAACATGACTAAATTAGTTGTAAGGGACTTGATGCTGGGGGGTGAAGCCGGTAATTTGTAGTTGTTTTCACGAAACGGACCATCACAAGCAATATTCACAGAGTTTTAAAACATACTTTCATTGGAAAAAAACATTTTGCATATTCATTTGAGGCATTTCGACGATCGCCAAATAAATCTTTTCTATTTACAGAAAGCTGATGTGGATTAGTGGAAGCCCGGGTAACTCGCAGATTGCCATGTCGAACGTGGACGGTACTGACATTGTGACCATCGTGGGTCCAGAGTCGCTGATCTCCCCACAAACACTCGCTGTGGACGCAAACGAGCTCGTGTAGGTCTCCATTGTCCAATTGATCAGTCGACAAACACCTACTTAAATGTTATTTTTGTATGTTTGGAGTTGTTTGGGTGTTTTTCAATTAGAGCTTCAAACTCTAACCCATCTATTCCCCTGTCAATTAGTATGTGAGGGTCGGGATGGACCACCCATTTACATACTTTACACCATACATACAAGTATACTATCAATTTTAACAAAACAAAAAAGAAACAATTAACATTTGTGTGTTTGTGCGACTGGCCATTTTAATTCAAAGCATAGCAGGTATGTTTTGCCGTGAAATTTGATGCATCCATTTTTCTGTTTTACGATAAGGTGTAATCGAAGGTATGACTGAGTAATTTAATGAAATCACATATTCTAAACTATCTATTACTATTTCTTACTTTAACTTTAATTTTCAATTATTTCCAAATGGAAAAGGAAATAATGATAACATGGTCCTTTTCGTTTCCAGGCTGTTCTGGTCCGATAACGGATACATACGTAAAAGTAACGTTGACGGAAGTGGCGTCACGACCATCCTACTGAGCCAGACAGAATTGCCGTCATTTCTTGATGTGTATAAGGTAATCTTACAATTTAATTCAATACAATGCAATAACCTTTATTCGATAACCCATTTCAATTCAAATCAACAACCTCTAATTTACGGTTTGATTTCGTCCAATTCAACTCAATAAAGCAATCCAAAGCAATCCAATGCAATAACTTTTATTCAGTTCAAATCATACATATGATACAAAAACATTGACATATTTTGATAGCATGTTATTTTGGAGCGGTATTTAATCAGCGTATGATATGGGACATAACGTTTATGCGGGGCAGGGTGGTACTGAGCATTAAAGCACATATTCAGTGTTTCCGCCAAGTCGGTGGTAGAAACGGAATTCTTATTCAACCGGCGGTAAATCATGAAACGGCAAATCTAAGAAATAAAACACTCACACCCACTTTGTAATTCGGGATTACAACATGTTTGAAATGAGCATATATAGAAAAAGGGCTTATGGTGGTATTTTGGCTTCTTTAAAGGTATATATAAAGGTTATTTTGTATTTTATTAGTGTGTAGGGTAACACAATCATAAAGGAAAAATCACGTATACACATGTTTAATTTCAGGGTTATTTCCTCTATTCCTCCAACATGCCCAACACCACCGTCAACACGTTTACGATCAACAACCCGTACACCCATCTACACATGTACAATACTGGCAATCCCGAGTCCCTCCGAGGATTGAAAATCCTGGACGAGGCCCGTCAACCTTACGTGCATAGTGAGTCAACTGTTCATCAATTCAATTCAGTTCTTTATTCGGCAAAAGATTAATCAGCATAATTTGGCATTTGGCAATATAATATTTACAAATAGGAGTATTGTGTAGAGAATATCAAAGTATCATTTTAGTGTTGTTCCACGTTAATGGATCCCTTCAAAGTGCTATCAACGGTGCATGTACCCAGTTTGTTTTTCGAAATACTGTGAACAAACCAGGAGCACAACACTAGAAGGGGCTTAGTGAAATATTCGGAAAGAAGATTCAGCCGGTTTATTCCTGAAACACCCACTCTCTAATTTTCATATTCCTGAAACACCCACTTTTAATTTATGTAACCCATGGTTACGGACTATAGTCTGTTTTACCTATTGGTATAATATTTGCTGCATAAGGAGATATAAATGTAAAATATCTATAATTTAGGATTTGATAAATTATGTCTAAATACATCAATATTATTAGGACCATAAATTAATATTGATATTAAATAATCAGAATTGCCAATTAATTATTATTATTATTATTATTATTATTATTATTATTATTATTATTATTATTATTATTATTATTATTATTATTATTATTATTATTATTATTATTATTATTATTCATTATTATTATTATTATTATTATTATTATTATTATTATTATTATTATTATTATTATTATATCAAAGTATAACAGTTTATAAGGCCGTAGGAAGGTGTTAATTGGAAAAAGCAAAATTCCTGAAACACCCACTTTTTTTTTATCAAAATTTGAAAAGTGGGGGTTTCAGGAAGATATGTGCCTTATTATGACGGTTAGATGTCGTGAAATAACTATGTTAAAACGTCAAATCTACGTCGATTGTAATCTTATTGCTTGACGTGATGTTAATTCATGCGATTATTTCCCACAAAAGTTAAAACAATAATTCTACGATGCCCTGCTTTTATTGTGAAAGACTGTGGGAAAAAAACAACAAACACACTATTTGTAATACATTTAAGCGTACCTGATAAAAAAACACACGTTTTATTCTTAATACATTTTAAGGTACTCTATCGCTAGTACTTCTGTAAAGGAAGAAACTCTTAACCCTTTCCCAAACAACAAATTTTCGACTGTCCGAAATTGAAAGAGTTTGCAGACGAAATTTCCAAATGTGATAAAATTGGAAAATAATCTTCTGAAAGGGCAGAAAACATTGTGGGAAAAGGAAACATTACTCGTTTCGAGCAATTTCCTGCTTTTCCCACAATGTTTTCTAAAGTCGTCTGCAACAAAGTGGTTAAATGTCGTTATTGTTTGGGAAAGGGTTAAAGAGATACACGGTAACAAAATCAATTGAACATATATTTCAGATCCGTGCAATGTTCTAAATGGCGGATGCGAGCATATTTGTCTTTTCAATAACAACGAGAAGTTTTGTCAGTGTAACTTTGGGTTTACTCTGGACTTCAATGGACAGACATGTTCGTCTGGTGAGTTTTGCCAATGTAATATTGCTTCTTATAGTGCTGGAACCGACTTCATGCTTATGAACTTAAATACGAACAAGTTGGCTTCCAATGACTATTCTTCAGTGCGTACAATACACTAACACAGCTGCTGTACAATTTTCAAGAAATTAAATGTTAACTCCCAGATTTCGTCACATTTGTGAACAACCAGCTTTAACCCTCATAGTGCTGGAACCGACTTCATGTTTCTGCAAACAGGTGAGATCCAGGCCAGCCGCCAATTAAATTGGCGGCTGGCCTGTGATCTAACCTGTTTGCCACTCTGAGTATCTTTCCTCATCAAAATTAAGCAGACGACACAAAAATCTATTTTTAGAAAATTACCCAGCATTCAAAGGGTTTATAAGAAAGGAATGACACATATAGATGGCTAAGTGCAATGCTAAGCTAAGTCCTTTAGAAACATGAAGGACTTAGCGTAGCATTGCACTTAAGTCATCGATGTGTTCAACGTAATGTAGGCGTTTTATCTTGGAGTCTGTATCTTAGGCTGTTTCAATAACATCTGTATTAGTAATTCACCATACGCCATGTCAACAACTTTTCGATGTTATTACTGCTTTTCTGGGATCCACTAATTCTATGTCAGGGCTCTGAAGAATCTGACCAAATGTCACTTGCACAAAACATGCGGCACTAGAGTAGATCGAACTCGGAACCCATGAGTTGCAAGCCACTAGGCCATGCAGGAATGCATCTTTGATAGCAGGGCCTTAACGTATAATAGAAGAACGATTACATGTATTTGGGCTTTCCTTTTAAAACCTTCGTTTTCGACTGATTGCATTTTCTATGGAGTCACACTGTAATGTTCCAAAAACCAGGTATTGGTTGAGAAGTTTTTGCTACAAACGTGTGCATTGCAACGAACACGATTTGTGTTATGTGGATAAGGAGTTGTAATAGAAAGTGCATACATTCTTATACAAATGAACAAACAAATGGATGCCAGTGGTCTAAGGGGTAGAGCGTCGGCCTCAGGACACAAGGGTCATGGGTTCGAATCCAGAGAGTAGCGGGATCTGCCTTGCTATCTTTCATTGATCCACATTCGGTGCCGGTACTGGTTATGTATCCAGGAAGCAGAATAGAGAGTGTATTATCTCTAAGTTATAAGAACTTGCTTCACAATTGATTATAAACAATAAGTTTGGGGTCTAACCATTTACCAAACGCTGAATTTTTTACTGTCCCAAATTGAAAAAGTTTGCAGACGACATTTCATAATGTGATGAATTGAAAAGAAACCATTCTGATAGGGCGAAGAACATTGTGAGAAAAGGAGAAATTGCTCGTTTAGAGCAATTTCTCGTCTTTCCACAATGTTCTTCAGAGGTTAAAAAGGGTTAAAAAGTTTTATAGAAACAATTCAACAATTCTTAAATAGAACCGTTAGAGGACGACTTCATCGTCGTCGCTGATTGGACGCACAACGAACTGTACATGGTTTCCACGGCAACGGATGACATCCGGGCAGTTGATGTGGATGGAATCGACCAACCGGCCGCCGTAGCCTACAACTACAAGACGCAAGAAGTCATCTGGGGAGAAACGACAGCCAGAAAGATCAAGTCGGCTTTTGTTGACGGTCTGAACTATACTACGTTGTTAGATACAGGTATGGTGAAAATCACGTTCATTTATTTCATCCCCTTGTGGTGTGTGTCACAGGTGCTTGAAACAATCTTCGATTTTATCCCAATATATGTACTATATATTATACAGTATATAGTGCATATATTGGGATGTCATCGAAGATTGTTTCAAGCACCTGTGGTGCATGTTAGCCATTCTCCTACGCAGTAATCTCCCTTTTCATTAGTTTATGGGGATATAACCACAGAGTAGCAAAGGTAAATGTACCTTTCATTGAACTAAACATGAATAGTATGAATTGTTATTACAGAGTAAAATGCATTGCACACCTTTGACTTTGCATGCACCTTAAAAGCCGTTAACACGTTGTTAAAACATTCTCTAAAACCAATGACTCAATTGTTTGATTCGTTTGTTGGGTCAATCTTGGGACTCTCTTAAAAACCTTGGGGATTTACTAAATCAAAAATAATGGAAAAAGTTCACTTGATTTTCTGTAAGAGAATCCTAAGAGCGAGGACTAGCACCACGCCAGTAAGAACGATTCCAGTGGTGTGGTACTTTGCAATACCGCTTAGCCCAATGTTGAAATAAGAGGGAAAGTTGTTTTGAACTTACGCTAATCTTTGGCACAAAATGATTTGTAAAACTGTACTCCAGGTAAGGCGATGCCAATGTCGTGTTACTTTGCAATACCGCTTAGCCCAATATTGAAATAAGAGGAAAAAAGTTGTTTTGAACTTAGGCAAATCTTTGGCACAAAATCATAAGTAAAACTGTACCCAGGTAGGATGAATCCAATGTTGTGTTACTTTGCAATATTGCTTAGCCCAATATTGAAATAAGAGGAAAAGTTGTTTTGAACTTCCGCTTATCTTTGGCATAAAATGATTAGTAAAACTGTAGCCCAGGTAAAACGATTCAAATGTCGTGTTACTTTGCAATACGGCTTAGCGCATTATTGAAATAAAGAGGAAAGGTTGATTTGACCTTACGCACATCTTTGGCACAATATGATTAGTAAAACTGTACCCCAGGTAGGACGATTCCAATGTTGTGTTACTTTGCAATACTGCTTAGCCCAATATTGAAATAAGAGGAAAAGTTGTTTTGACCTTACGCAAATCTTTGGCACAAAATTATTAGTAAAACTGTACCCCGGCAGGTCTATACGGAAGTCACCCAGACCGGTTTGCGATCGACTTTACTAGCGGGAACGTGTATTACACGTCGGTTAACACCACGGCGTGGGGGTTCGAAGGCGTCGGCGTCATCACGCCATCGGGCAAACACAAGAAGCTGATTGTGGGCGGGACCGCACCGAGAGACATTGTCGTCGATCCGGATATGGGGTATGTTGTGTTTTATGCTTGACCCTTAGAATGCTGGGTAATTTTCTAAAAAATAATTGGTTGTGTCGTCTGCTTAACATAAGCTTAATAATCAAATTTGGTACACGTTTACTGGTGTCGGAATTGGATACAACAACAGCAGGCAAAAGAATACAATTTTCCGATTCAAAGTTGAAGTTAAGAAAACCGAATCTGTTTAATATGCATGTTTTCCATTCCTACAAGTAAATATGATAATGAACTTATTGTTGTATTCTTTGTCAACCCTGAGCTATACATAATGGATAGTGTTCCTGCGTGGCTGAGTGTTTAAGGACTCGGGGGTCTCGGGTTCGAGCACCATCGAGACCACTGGTATCGTGGGAGTGGCCTTTGGAAGGTTACTTCAGAGCCCTAGTATAGCGCTGGTGGATCTAGGAAACCCGTTACAAAACTGAAACAAGAGGACCCATACGGGACGTGTGTCAGTAACATACTACAACTATAACTAAAGCTATATATGCTTCAGTTGAAAAAATAAATCCACTTCATATTGCAGGTTATTGTTTTGGACAGACCATGGGGCCGATTTCCCGTTTGTTAAAAGAGCGAACATGGATGGAACAGACATAACGACCATTGTTGCAGCCAATGTTAAATGGCCTAATGGTTTGGCCATAGATCATACCGGTATGTAGATAAATATCTTTGAAGTAGACTCGATTTGATGCATATGCTAACAAGTAAGATCCAGGCCAGCCGCCAAGTAAATTGGCGGCTGACCTGTGATCTGACCTATTTGCTACTGTAAATTTCTATCATTATCAAAATTAAGCAGATATTTAAGGTTTTGGAAAGCAGACGACAAAACAATGTAGTTTTAGCAATTTACTCAGCATTCTAAGGGTTAAGCATACATTTCCTTGCAAAATGAATCTTTTGTACAAAGGATATGGACGAAAAGTCAAGCCTATTGAGTCCCTCTTGTATATAAAATAACGTGTGTATTTTTTGTTGATGTTGGGTTTTCAACATATATTATTTTTTTTTAATTTTTATTGTTTATCTTTTTTTTTCAATTTCGGTTCCTTCCAGAAAAGCAGCTGTACGTAACGGACGGTCTCTACAACACGATCCAGAGATGTAACTATGATGGCGACTGCGAGCAAATCTACAGCGATCCCCTCGCCCACCTCATGGACATCGACTTGATGGGAGACTACGTCTTCTTCACTGCCTGGAATAGACCGTACGTCTTGAGTCAAGTTTTCTCGTCCGAAATTGAAAGCAAGAGCAGACGACAATGTGAAAAACCAAAAGATCGGCATGTTTTATCTATTTACGAGTTTATCTTGTTTTTTTTTTTGCTTTTTGTTTTCTTTTTTTACCTGCTCCGGCTTATTTTAAGTATGTTGCTACAGTAACCAATATATCTTGCTAGAATGGTGTCTTTATTTATTCACATAACTATGTTGCTACAGAAACCAATATATCTTGCTAGAATGGTGTCTTTATTTATTCACATAACTATGTTGCTACAGAAACCAATATATCTTGCTAGAATGGTGTCTTTATTTATTCACATAACTATGTTGCTACAGAAACCAATATATCTTGCTAGAATGGTGTCTTTATTTATTCACATAACTATGTTGCTACAGAAACCAATATATCTTGCTAGAATGGTGTCTTAATTTATTCAAATAACTATGTTGCTACAGAAACCAATATATCTTGCTAGAATGGTGTCTTTATTTATTCACATAACTATGTTGCTACAGAAACCAATATATATTGCTAGAATGGTGTCTTTATTTATTCACATAACTATGTTGCTACAGAAACCAATATATATTGCTAGAATGGTGTCTTAATTTATTCAAATAACTATGTTGCTACAGAAACCAATATATCTTGCTAGAATGGTGTCTTTATTTATTCACATAACTATGTTGCTACAGAAACCAATATATCTTGCTAGAATGGTGTCTTTATTTATTCACATAACTATGTTGCTACAGAAACCAATATATCTTACAAGGATGTCTTTATTTGTTCAAACAACAATGTCTCTACGTAACAAGTATATATTGCTAGAATGATTTCTTTTTAAGTTCACGTTCAGTATATTTTGACAAGAAGTGATGCATGTATGGATCTAATTTCAACGTATTTAACAATCTTTAACAGGGATATTACACAATTCTACGAACTTTCGGAACAACCCTCGTACCTTACTTTCTATCCCTTTTTTAAAGTTTCTTTTTATTCTTCTTGCAATACTTGATGGGAACTATCGGGTTAAATCCCTAACTCGATTATACCTCAATTTACTGCATCTAAACATGCGACACCATTCCGGACCGATAAAGAAGATGTGCAAGGCTAAACAAGGGTTTTTATTTCACAATGATTCCTACCCATATGACTACAAGTAATAATTTGCATACTAAAAAAAGTATATCTCACAGATTGAGATTTTATTCTTATTATGACAAAATGTTATCAGTTGGAATTGCTTTCTATTTTGACCAACAACAAAACTGCATAACAACGGCCCCATGCAAGACTAAAGAAAGTACTTCACATTTTTGAAGGAAACTATAGTCTTGCATTGAACCATAGGTATAACTTATACAGGTATCTATTCTTACAGTTACATAGCGAAGATGCACAAGACAAACACATTGGACTTCACCAAGCTTATTGAACGTGCAGAGTTGGGGCGCCTAGACTCAATTTCCGTGTACAGTTCGGGACACATGAACAACCCAGGTAAACTTCATTTTATCATTTAAATGATCTTAACCCTTAGAATGCTGGAGTTTTCTAAACATAGATTATTGTGTCGTCTGCTTTCTAAAACCTTAACTATCTGCTTAATTTTGATGAGGAAAGATACTCAGAGTAGCAAACAGGTTAGATCACAGGCCAGCCGCAAATTTACTTGGCGGCTGGCCTGGATCTTACCTGTTTGTATTAGCATGAAGTCGTTCCCAGCAATTTAGGGGTTAATATTTCATACTACAGCTGAATATCAAAATCATCGATGGAGATGGAGGAATATTAGTATTTGATGTAAATGACGCAATGCGAAGGAGGCAAATAAAAAGTAACATCGATCATATTCATTAGCATAACGTGTCACTGAAACCTACTGCTAAATGCTACAAAATAGAAATAAATTTCTGGAAATGTTTTGGAATTGTTTTATTTATGTTTTTTTGATCTACGTTGATGAAGCGTTTGGATATTGCACTCGTGTACCGTACCTTGTATAACGCCCTGAAGGCTAGGGAG
Organism: Cerastoderma edule; assembly: GCA_947846245.1. Taxonomy (NCBI): domain Eukaryota; kingdom Metazoa; phylum Mollusca; class Bivalvia; order Cardiida; family Cardiidae; genus Cerastoderma; species Cerastoderma edule. The sequence continues at coordinate 13,533,215 of OX401410.1, read as the reverse complement.
CTCTGAAGTGGCATGCCGGGAGACTCTCCTAACAAACCAAAGGTACCGTTGGTGCTCAAACCCGGGACACCCGTGTTCTAAAACCAACATTTTTACTACTGAACCACGCAGGACCCCAGATCATAAACGTAAACATGAGCTAAAGACATATTAAACTCCGGAATATCTTCTACCTTACACTATCCGTAAATGAATCTGAACTCATCGGGTTTATCCATTGAAAACATCTTCAAAGTAATATGAAAGCCGCCATATTGTTTCTCGCTAGACTTTTTTCATTGTACTTTCGTTTTCAAATATAGATCTTAAATGTGAAATCTAAATAGTCATTTTATTTTATTAAGGGAATAGTTAAATATATCACTTATCCGAAATGTTGTAACCTTACACATACGTACGCATTCGGAACACCTCGGCCATTTCTTAAAATAACCTCGGAGGTAATGGGGAGCCATTTTTGAAAGTAGGTCAGCAACGAAGGGCATGTCCGTTTGCAATCGTATCTACTCGGAAATCCCCGGCACAAGCCGTGGATTGCCGAAAAGAGCCGATTGACAAAATATGAAACAAAGATGTGTTGATATGATCATCTTTAATGGAAAGGGTAAAAAAAACATTCAATTGTGATATATAACCAATTTGTGTGTATTCAAATACATATTTAGTGCCTGTGTGCATTTTGCGTTATCCGCCGGAAATAAGGCGAATTACCCCAGGATTTCTGGTGTATTCATGTACTGCTTACGATGTATATCTACCGACTTGTTACGGGGATTGCCGAGTAGATACGATTGACGAGGTGTATTTCTCAGCTCACGAAAATGCCCGAGTAGTTACGATTGGTATGTGAGGTTTTTTTCGCAGATCACGGAAATACCCGAGTAGTTACGAATTGTCTATGAATAAGTACATTCCGTTACTATGGTTTCAGAATCGGAGGTGTGTTCTGGTAATAACGGTTTAGGAGAGTGCAGTACCTTCTGTTTCCCAACACCGACGGGATATACATGTGGTTGTGAAGATGGAGTGAAGCTGCTTGCAGACAAACTGACCTGCGAAAACGGTAATTATACTTTTTTAATGATATATGGACCGCGATTATGAAGAGGGGGCTTGTGTTATAAAAATCGATTTACGATACATTCTTATTGAGTATATATTTTTCAGCACAAAACTGAAAACCTTTTTTTTTTTTGCTTACAAATTGGTGGATTTGTATCAAATCAAACGATGTTGGTGAAATAATATATATCATTATATTGAGTTCATCTTAGATCTAGATGACAGCAATTTTTGACGTCACCGATAAACAAGCCAGTAACCCCTTTTCGCAGATCGTGGCATTTTTTCCACTATTTTACTTGCATATGTTCATGGACTAAACAGGCACTGTCAAACCAAAAAACATATCCCCTTCATTGAAAGGGGTACATAATTGTGTTTGGCAATGACGAATTTGTTATCTCAATTGAGGGAGGAATGTCGCCCTGTGTAGAGAGCTGAGTACTGCGGTCACAAACGGAAAACCTGTGAAAATGGCGCAAAAATCACAGCCTAACCTAAAATACATATCTCATTTATGAATGAAGGAAATACGTCTTTTTCGATTGACACTGACGAATTTGTTATATTCCATTGAGCGGGAAATGTCGTCGTTAGTAGAGGGTCGATTACCTTGGTCCTTAACGGGAATCCACGAAATTGGTGCAAACATCACTGTCTAACAATGCAGGCACATCTTCTTCATGAATGAAAGGGAATATAGTATTTTGTTTCATACTGATAAAATTTTCAATTGTGGGAGGAATTATGTACTGTGTAAAGATACGAGCACCTTGGTCATCAATGAAAAACATGTTAACCTTCAGGCAAGTATAGGGTCTGTAAAGGGCTACTTAGTGCCTACGGGTCCTGCATGGTCCAGTGGTCAAGGGGTGGTCTTAAAACCCGGCGGTCCAAGGTAGGGTTACGCATTTTGGGTGAATCGTCCCCGGCTAATAACACATTTCGTATGTTCGTCCGAGTTTAGTCGTTCAGTGTATGAGGAGGTGTTGAACATCATTTTAAATCACTATTTTGGATCGGTGCTTCATACATAATCGTGAAATCATAAGTAAAGTTGCGATATATATCTGTTTCCTTAATCAAATTAACAATTTAGATTTTACATATAAGATCTACATTTAGAAATGAACGTACGATGAAAGAAGTCTCGCGAGAAACAATATGGCGGCTTCCATATTACTTTAGAAAGTTTAGATGTGTTTTCATTGAATAAACCCGATGAGTTCAGATTGATGTCCTGGTATTTATGTCCAGAGTAAATGTACTGTATTGGTCGCAAATGAAAAGCACGTAGTGTCCACAGATTATCATATTTTGGTTTATAGCAAGACAAGAGATGTTCTGCTTCTAGTATTGTACAAAATCCACACTGGGTCATAGTCGTACAGAGGGGTTTGATTTTCGTTGGCCGTAGTGTGGTACATCTTTTATGGTAGTGACGTGTTTATGTTTTTTAAATCCGAACAAACATGTAAAACTTGTTAATATATTCACCCCTTAATTAAAACGAAATGAAGTATTATTGTAAAGAGGATCAAACTCAAGAGAACGGGTAATAACGTGTCCATAACACTTGTTGAACGCTCATTTAGATTATCGCTTCAAACAATTTTGCAAGTAGACCTGTCTCTAACAAAATGGCGATGCATTTGTATGTCGACGACAAAATAACGATCGTCAAATCTTACAGAGATTCTCGCGTACACCACACGTTGCTACCCGTAGATATTCTAATTTCTCACCGCAGTCCACGTCACCAACTCATCTGACGAAGAGACCATCTTCGTGAACAAAGACCTTGACGAGATACAGCTTGGCGGTATTGGCGGCGGTCTACTGGACATCGTGCTGTCTGGATCCGACCTTGACGTTGTACAGGCACAGAGCGACCTGCAGCAGGAAGATGACGATAAAATCCAAGGCGCCATACACAAACGTCGTCGCCGTTCTGCACATGCGTACGATGCTTATGGGTCGATTCGTTCAATGGGTGGAGCCTCATTGGCTGGAGAATCCTTCAAACAGCGTGGTGAGGAATTAGCCTGGACAAGGACCGGTATGCTGAAAACGAGGTTTACAAGAGAAGCGGTTTTGTCATCTGAGCAGGATGAACCGTTGCAAGCGTCTGACGGAGGCGCGAACAGATCGCTGTGATTGGAATACGTTTTCGCCGACGCTTGAAGAATGTCACCATGTACATATGCCTAGCTTTTAGCCATTCTTTACTCATCGGGTTTATCCAATGAAACCATCTCTGACGTAAGATGGAAGCCGCCTGATGCTTTTTTCCGGTCTACTTTCGTTTAGTCTAACCTTTTTCATTTAACATCGATTGTGAAACAAGGTCCTACATTTATCATCGCTATTGATTTCGTTTTGTACGTTCGTTTTCAAATGATGCTGTTAAGTGCAATAGTCAAATAGTCATTTCATTTGGTTAAAGAAACAGAAATATAACCGCACATACAAGTGTTGCTTAAATATTGAATATAAAAGTAACTGACCAAAGAAGTATATGTAGAATGATGTTTAACTCTTTCATGTACATTGAACTACTTAAAATGAACGTTCACAAGAAACGTGTTATAAACCGAGGCACATAAGACAAAATTAGTAATTCTGCTCTTGTGTACGAATCGTATTTCTAAGTTTTGGAAGGTTCCCAATTAGTGAATATTGGCTATTAGCATAACCATCTTGAACATGAACGTTGTATAGATATAGACAGCACTCGATTAACTGTATACATGTAGTCAGAGATACAAGCGACGTGACAATTGGTACCCATATTAACAGTGCACTGTTTTGTTTGACATTGACAGTGATATCTCAATAGGACTGAATATCGGCGAATACATTTCTAATTGCAATCCAAGTGATATCCCAGTAACTACAAACAATTTTCAAAGTTACACATTTATTTTACGATATTTTCTGAAAGAGGCAGTGTAAATATGCATAGTGATTGATAGAAGGTATTTCATAATTAATACGTTTGATAAACCTTGTATTCGCGTCTAGAGAAACCTACCAGTCGCTGTAGCACTAATTAATAAAGTACCAAAGATCGTACAGTTTTTGTTTTTGTTCATTTTATTCAAACTCTAACACCTCAGCCGTGTGTACATGTATACTCGCCTGCCTACCTTGGCAGATAAGAGAGTCAATACGACCTGCTCTGTTAACTATCTAACGAGAATCTCTCTGGCCCTGCTCTGGTGGGTACCGATCATACATGCACATATGTGCGCTTACGTCACGTAACCCCAGGCAACCAGCACGTTCTGCGTGGCTAAGCGGTTAAGGTGGTGGACTTGGAAATTGGGGGTCCCGGTTTCGAGCACAACAGGCACCTTTGGTTTCGTGGGAGTGACCTTTGGCAAGTCATTTTTTAGGGCACTAGCGTAGTACTGGTCGTTCAAGAAAAGCTATTACATAAAAGAACAATTGCTGATACTGATCCCATCTGTGTGGGATGCATCGCAGTGTTTCATCCTTTTTCTTGACATAGAACGTTACTATGTCAATGCAAAATGGTCATTTAATGAACAATGGCTAAGTTCTAGATTGATACACACCATCGTTTCATAATGACAATCTAGAAAAGACAGTGCGTAGTATTTGGTCATCTTTGATCTACTTAAGGAAGTATTTGTACAGCCACTTGAAAGGGTTTCTTAACAACATACTATGTTTAGCTTTAACGTATTTATTTTACATCGATTGTGAGACAAGTTCTTACAACTTAGATTAATCACTCTCGATTCTGCCTCCTGGATACATAACCAGTAATCGCGCCGAATGTGGATTAATGAAAGTTCGCAAGGCAGATCTCACTACTCACGAGATTAGAATCTACGACCCTCTTGTCCAGAAGCCAACGCTCCTCCCCTGGGTACCGTTTTACTAAACAACTTTCGGAAAATATTTGCGTAAGTCACACATTGTGTGATACACATTGATAGTATCTTCATTCAAAGTACAATATTGCAATGTGACACGTCATTGGAAGCGTCTCGGAGAGACGATTCCAATGATGTGTTACTTTGCAATATTGCTTCGTCCAATATTGAAATAAACGGAATTGTTGTTTTAGACTTACGGAAATCTTAAGCGTAAACTGTTTAGTAAAACTGTACCCTGGACCATTGCCCTCCAATAACGTATTATGACAACCAGTTATAGTGCGTACAATATCACCTGACGTTGACCTTTATACCATTACAGTGTGTGTTCTCGCGCAAATAATCTACAAAACAGTCTCGAAGACATTGATAGAAACCAAAAATAGTGTGAAATTATGATAATAGAGGTCATCAACGTTAGGTTAATTTCTTCGCACTATACATTTTAATTTATTCTTGTGCACATTAAGTTCAACGTCAGGTGAATTTGTCATCACTATACGTACATATGGAAGTCTCAAGATAGCCGAAAATCTGACCAACTTTGAAAACCCCATTACAGTGTAACGTGAAGATAAACGATTTTTTGATAAGAGACGTAAAAAGAATCGATCAAAATGAACTTACTTTGGAATAAAGTTTAGTATAACACAAATCAGACGATTACATCTCTACTAAAAAATCTTTTCCACTGCAAAGCGTTTCCATTATCGTATAATTCAGATACAACGGCAAGTCCAGACGTGTCCATGGTTACCGGTATCCATACAGAGGTCACCATGGTAACCACGGTGGCGCCATCATCAAGACTCCAAACGACAAGCACGCACCAGAAACAAGCCCAAACAACGCCAAATGTATCGACACGCAACACAACAGCGAACAACCTCGAAACAACAACAATGGCGATCGTAACTGTAGAAGTCGGCAAGGAAACATCATTCGATGATTCATTAGTAATGAAAACAACACTGCATCCATCAGGCAATCTCAACAGGTCACTTCCGGTGAAAGGATCGGGAAATACCACGTGGTTGTTACCGCTGATATTTGGCGTTGTTGGGGTACTGATTAGCATTGCAGTAGTCGTTGGTGTCATTACTTTAAGGAAAAGGTAAGTAAATAAATACATCTAATGGCCTGTGCAATGGTGTACGTATCAAGTTAAAGAAGTTCCCAAGATGAGGAAAGACCAAAAAAATCAGTATTAGATTAGTCTACTTTTGTTACATTTTCGTACACAGACAGGTATGCATATTCTCAATGGTTGTATGGATTTTGATGAAGGCATCGGCAAATATATACAAGTAATTATGTTGGGACTATCTGGTCCGCTTTTTGTATAACGTGTGATTATAAATTTACTTTTGCAGAAAAAGTGTGCGATTAAGACATTCAGAAACAACCAACGCTTCCGTCCATGGGCTGACCAATCCTATGTTCGAGAATCTCATCACGCGAGAAGTTGACGTCACCAGTCGCCTTGACAACGGACGGGACAGTCGCATTCATACCCAATCTGAACACATCGGGTTTATCCAATGATAACGTCTCTGAGATAATATGGATGCCACCATGCTGTTTCTCGCGAGGCTTACGTCATTGTACTTTCGTTTCCAAATATAGTTTTTGAATTTGAAATCTAAATATATTGTAGTTATGAATTTATTTTGATGTATGAAATAGTGATATATCACAACTTATAATGTCACCAGTAGGTATGAGTTACCTATAAAATGTTATCTAAGATGATGTTCAACACATATACCACTGAACTACCTAACGTGGACGCTTAGAGGAAATGTGTTATATGCCGGGGGCGATATACCCGAAATATTGTAAACCTACACTTATATCCAAAGTGTATTTCTCAGCTCACGGAAGTACCCGAGTAGTTCCGATTGCTGAACAAGATGTATACATACAACATGATACAGGTCGATGGTACGGGTTTGGTTATTTTCTGATAAACGAATGTATACAGTGCTCTTACCCTTTACCAAACACCAACTTTTCGACTGTCTAAAATTGAAAAATGTTGCAAACGACATTTCAAAATGTGATGAAATTGGAAAATAATCTTCTGATAGGACAGAAAACAGTGTGGGAAAAGGAACGAGCAAGTTTTCCTTTTCCCACAATGTTTTCCAGAGTCATTTGCAACAAAATGGTCGAATGTCGTTATTGTTTGGTAATGGGTTAAGCTTCCTTCACATTCGATGAAAAAATAGTGCACTGGACTATGGTCCGTAATTCGAATGAGTATCGGGTGTTTTTGCAGTTAGATTTGAAGTGCCCGTATGAAGTTTTTCGCGTCCATGGCAACGACCAAAATATTCTCCTTACTGAGCAGGAGCATCGATAGAGGGTTTTTCGTTTTCTCGTATTTCGATGTCAAACATGCAAGTGGCTGCAATTCCGGTCCAAGATGATATATACACTCACTTCGATTATCGCAAACGTAAACTGTTCCGTCAATAGGGTCCACACACAAGCCCCTAGGATCACAATCGGGTCTCGAAAACGTTCGCAAAACATGCCCATCTTTGTTAAAACTGATCACGTTTTTAAGCACGGTATCCGTTACGTAAAAAACATGGCCGGAAACCGCAAGAAATTCTGGGTTCACGAACAAATTGGTGTCGTCTGCAGCTTTGTAGATCACGTGATCTACACTTCCGGCGAGGTTTAGGATATGGAGGCACGGGGCGGGAGTACTTCCGTCGTGTTTACAAACCGCGGCGATCGACCCGCCACCGTACACGATCCCATAGTACTCGTTTCCGGATTTCAGGGGGTGGTAGAACGCCATTGTAGAATCGTCCTTCACCTTGATGTACTGAAGCAGCCGAACTAACGGGAACGAGACTGCGAGCAACGTGGGCGTAACGGACGTAATGTCCCAGGGTTCGTTAATGGACGTTAATTTAGACGTCACGTTAAACGTCTCGTCGAGGATTTTGATGCTCCTGTTGCTATGGTCACACATGACGAACGAGTTTCCGTTTCCGGTCTGAGTTCTCGCCATGCCCGTGATCTCGAACGATTCTTCGTTTTTCGAGAAGATGTCGTGGTCACGGAAGTTGAGTTCCTTGACAAGTACGGAATCTGTCTCCTCGTCCGATGAAATGTCGTTAGAATGATCTTCGTTATCATGGACTAGCGAAGCGTAGGGCGTAGGCATGTTATCCATATCGTATGTGTGTTCAAACTATAGACTATAATTAACTGACCGACATCGGAGGAAAGCAAACTTGCCTGTCTCACAAAGAATCGTAACTTTACGTCCACTTTCACAAAATTGTTGTAATGGCTGTGAGCCGAATTGGACCGGCGCCGACCGATGTATACCGAAAGCAGCAGAAGAAATACGACGAAAGGATGACTTTCAAAATGGCAGAATAAGGATATTCTATTGCAAAAACTCAAATATGTTGGTTTAAAACCTCATTAATCGTCGAGATGAAACCAGCCAAATCAGAGTTTAAAACACCTGGATTTAAAACTTTACTCGCTACCAGCCTAGCGGATAGTCCAAGCCCACAGGAAAAATATTTTCTAAACTAAAACGCACTTTTTTTTTATCCAACACGTTAAAAATATCCCCAAATAAAACGTTAACGTTGTTTTACACGTGATAAGCGCTACCCTTTCCTCATGTCGACGATAGCCTTGAGAAAGCGTCATGTGTTTCACATACCATAATATTTGTCGCAAATCACTATTTAACACTCAAGTCAGCTGTTTTGAAATTCTTAGACGCTTTCAAGAGTATTTCAGTTTTCAAGGTGATCGCTCCAGATCCAGTTGACTATCTCCGCTTGGAATACGTTTGTTCACTGATGTGGGACGAACAATTAGAAAAAAAAAAGATGCAAGCCAAATCAGGATATATTTAGAGCACTGGAATCCTGGATTTAAAGTTTTTTTTATCCAAAACGTTAAATAAAATCCCCAAACAAAGCGTTTAGGTTGTTTTACGCGTGACAAGCACTACCCACTCCTCATGTCGATAGCCTTCAGAAAGCGTTATGTGTTTCACATACCATAATATTTGTCACAAGTCACTATTAAACACTCAAGTCAGCTGTTTTGAAGTTCTTAGACGTTTTAAAGAGTATTACAGTTTTAGTTTTTCACGGCGATTGTTCCCAAAGCAGTTGACGTTATCAACACGTGGAATACGTCTGTTCGCTGATGACAGACGAACAATGACATTAAACGTTGAAATGAAACCAAACAAGTCAGGGTTTCGTACTCGCTACCAGCCTAGCGGATAGTCGAAGCTCACAAATAATAGAAATTGGGTTTTGTTAAAACATACACTGTTATTTTTAATCCATAATGTTAAAAATACCCAAATAAAACGTTAATGTTGTCTACACGCGAAAAGCGCTACCCACTCCTTCAGAAAGCGTTATGTGTTTCATATACCATAATAGTTGTAGCAAGTTCCTCAGCGTGAGGCAACATGGGGTATGGGGGGGTTCACTTTCCATGCCGACACACCAATTGAGGTCGACAAAAGCAAGCAAAATGAATAAAGATACACAGTGTGTATGCTTGTTCCGAACGCGCAATGTCTTCCTCTTTAACAATTCTCAACCTATGTTTTTTTTCTTTCTAAACATGTACTTTTTCTTGATATCTTTAAATATATTTTGAACGCGTGGTCCAAAATTCCAATTATCGAATACCGGCCATGGGATCATGGGCCTAATAAATGAGCTTGTGGATAGTTGCTCTATAATCGATCATTATATTGACAATACACCTGACTTGAGAGAGTTGGTAAATTTGCGACGCCACGTAACAAAATGGCTCCAACCCAACATCCCTCAATGCCGTCTGCATATCGAGTGTTCAATGCAAGACTATAGTAAGAGCTTCATAAACCTGAAGCACTAACTATAGTCTTGCAATGAACCCTCGATATGCTTTCAGTTTGAAGGAGTCAGACAATATAAAGGTAAGAAAATATGTGAAAGTCTATTTAGTCGAGATTTGGCGTAACAACTTAAAGAAAGGACCCAACTCGAACCGTTAGTGCCCCCGCCCCGACAAATCACATGGACCCCCTCTACGATGGTTCGAATCCCGGTGACGGCACTTGAATTTTCATGAGAGGTAGTGTCCTGACTGACTTACGGAATGCCGAGATTTGGCGTATCAACTAACAGTGACCCAACTTGAGCCGTTCGTGCCCTACCCCACCCCGACAAATCACATGGCCCCTCTCTGCGGTTTTTTTTTCAAATCCCTGTGACGAGATTTGAAAATTCATGAGAAGCAGTCTCCCGACTGACTTACGAAATGCCGATGGTTTTACCTGGCTTGATCGGCTTTTACGGACAGTTGAGAAATGGGTCTTCCCGTATAAGCTAAATTGTCCCTCCTTCGGTAGTCAATATGGTTTCTGTGCTAACTTGAACCGGTCCCAAAGGAGTGATATGTGCGAAGCCTTAGATTGCTGGGTATTTTTTTTTAAAAAAAAAATAGATTTTTGTGTCTTCTGCTTTCCAAAGCATTAAACATCTACATAACCTGCACAAGGAAAGATACTCAAACTAACAAGGAAATATACTCAAAGTAACAAACAGGTTAAGATCACAGGCCACCCGCCAATTTACTTGGCGGCTGACCTGGGTCCAGCCTGTTTGTATAAGCATGAAGTCGGTTCAAGCACCGCAAAGGGCTAATTTCATATTAGTTCATAAAGTAATGCATATTACTCCACTTTGCAAAGGCATTAAGCAACGCCTTTTCGCATGGAGTCTTATCATTAGAAAGTTTATTACAGCCATAACAAAGAGCGTTTACTTGTCTCTTTGACAGTTTTCAAAAGCGTGCGATCCTCAAATATTCGAATAATTACAGTGCAAACAAAACGAGCTTGTTTTATCGATACAACATGGCCCGGGCTAATTTAACCCTTTTTTTCTGTTTCAGTAAATATCTACAGCGGATAATTTTGAGTATATACCAGGGTCAAGCAAGCGAAGATTTGTTTATATCATAGGTGAAAGTTGAAGAATTTCAAAAACCTGAAATGTCTAGCTCTTAATCATGAAAAGGCATGTTTGCTATAGCATTATATGGGGACAAAAAGTTTAAAAACCTGAAATTCAGGAATAATTCTGAACACTTTCACCAACGTTTATATCGCGTCAACATCATTTCAGATATCTTGCGATGCCCGACTCTTAATGATACAGGAAGACCCCATACTCAACCACCCATAAGGGCTGGTCAAGCCAGGTAGATCCATCGGCGTTCCTTAAGTCAGTAAGGAGGCTGGTTCCCTCTCGCAAAAAAGCAAATGTTGTCAACGGGATTTGAACTCATGTACAATCGAAGAAGAAACATTAATATGCACTTGTTTTGTGAGACGAAAACGTATTTTTTCTATCACGGAGACAACTATTTCAAATAGGGTTCCTCGTTATTTTAAGTCTTGGGACCTCCGTGGCCTAGTGGTTAGAGTACAGAACTTGAAATCACATGGCCCCTCTCCGCGTGGGTTCAAATCCTGAGAGGGATATGGATTTTCATGAGAGGCAGTCTCCCGACTGACTTACGGAATGTCGATGGTTCTACCCGCCTTGACCAGCCCTTATGGGCAGTTGAGTATGGGGTCTTCCTCCATCATTAAGAGTCGGGCATCGCTACATAACTGAAATAATGTTGATGTGATGTAAAACCCATATAAGAATATTTTAAGTCTTATCATCATTAGTATGCTTATGATCATTATATTCCAGATATAAAAGCTAAACCGTGACTCCAATTTGTCGTTGGTTGTTACAGAGGGTCCTGTGTCATCGATTAAAGAGGTCGTCTTAGAGCCCGGGGTCCCGGGTGCGAGCCCACCTGGTCCTTCTGGTTTCGCGGGAGTGGCCTTCTACAGTATACTAGAGACCTATGCCTACTGATAAATCAAGGAACATCGTATCATAACTACAAAAAGTGTTGAAACAGTGGTTAACTCTATCCTTACCAATAAATTGTGAGTGTTTTCCAGAATACGAACAATCGCTTTCATTAGGTATAGACAAAAACGCTTTCCGAAATATCTTAGCTACATCATTTTAACATGATGAAGCCACAATTGCTTTCTCGAATTGTGTATGTTGTTTACCGCCGTGTCAACAATTTGTCAGTTATATTACGGCTTTCTTGGATCCACCAGTCTGCCACTGGGCCACGTAGGACCATTTGTTTAATGAATCATTAATGTGTTATGTACGATTAACCATCTCGGTATTTTTTAAATCGTGTTTAATAACGGGTCAATAAATTATTTTCAGTTATGTTAAGGCTTTCCTGGACCATCTTATACTAGGCTGGGGCTCTGGAATGACTTGCCAAAGGACACTCCCACGAAACCAGAGGTGTTTGTAGGCCTCGAACTTGGGACATCCGATTTCTAAGTCTGTCACTATAACCACTTGGCCATGCATGAAGTTAATGCAACACCAAAAGAAAATGTCAACACAAAACAGGAAAGATGACATTTGAAAACTGAACTGTTTTTAAAATATTATGATGACATAAATAAACGCGATCAAGTATAGCTTAAACATCTTCTAGAGATGGACTTCTGGAATTTTACTCTATTTATTCATATGAGTTTTAGACATTATTTCAGTAATGTTGCGATGTCCGACTCTAAATGTTAGAGGAAGTACCCGTACTGTCAATAAGGGTTGGTAAAGCCATGCAAAGCAGAATGGGAGACCTCTCATGAAAATCTATATCCCTCAGCGGGATTCGAGCTCATACGATTTCAAGTACTGTATTTTAACAACTAGTACACTGAAGCCCCAGAATTGCTCAAGAGTCTACCCTTATGGACAGTAGAAATGATTCATACAAACAGAACACAATTTCATTGTTTACAATTCATGTTGTCAGTATTTATTCATTAAACAGTATGTCATTTGAAAATAAACATTCACTTCTACAGCGTACTGTGCCATTGAAATCTAACTTGCACCGAAGTTTACCAATTTCAACACAAACAATAATTAAGAAACTTGCACCCTGAATATGTTAAACATATTCGTCTAAAAAAGTCATTAAAATAAACAAACAAAAATCAATGAAGGTGCAACAGAACTCCAAAGGCTACATCCTCCTTTGACATACAACCGAGAAGATCTGGTCGTTTTTATACAGCCTGGGACCAATTTGAACACAACTGTCATAAACAATGTTTGCTCAATTGCCCCTCAAATATGGTCTTGTTCATGAAACGATGTTCGAATGAATGTCTAATTAGAAAGGTTTTTTGACAATTCTGGACAAAAAATCAATATATAAGTTTTAAGAGAATATACCATATAAGACGGAGTTAGAATTTTAACAGATTAAGTATTATGAAATCAATCTCAAGAATCTGTTCACATAAGCCATGGCTTATTAAATTATTGTTACAATTAAAGTTTGCTATTCAAAACCTATGAATTTTTCATAACATTTACTATCTAGTATACAAATCAAAAGGTATGGCAATTTCAGTATCAATCCTAAAGGGCAGAGAACCATTTATTTACATCGCGTTCAAAGAAATGTTTAGCACTTTTCTTATGTACATGTAACCAATGCCCTTACACTCTGTATTACATCAAACTACCATTCATTCAGGTAATTTCCAACATTCCATTTCCATCACCCACTCTCAGATGGTTGTTTTTGATTTTGGACCACTCTCAAAATCTAGCATGAGAGTCTCTCATGCTAGATTTTTGAGTGGTCCAAAAACAAGGCAACCATTTGCATTACCTATTGAGTATGAAAACCAACAATCTTTATTTGTTTGCATTTTGGGTTCGACACAATATCAACAATCTTTCAGTTATGTAATTTCTTTCCTGGATCCACCAGTACTGAGGCTCTGGAGTGACTTGCAAAAAGGTCACTCCCTCAAAACCATAGGTGTCTGTGGGGCTCCAACCCGTAACTCCCAAGATCTAAGTCTGCCAAGGGGCCACACAGGACCAACACCATCTTTATGATACCGTGTAAAAATCATTGTTGCTAAGGGAAAAGGATGTTCATAAAATCATTCCTGCAGAGGGAATTGAGTGTTTATCACAAGTACGATCTTCATTTGTCACAGTGCATTTCTTAATGTCTGGCATCGAATGCATGAATATGAGCTCTTGCAAATCAAGTAATGGGTCATCTTGTTTTTGAGAGATGAAAAATGCAAAGAATACAATGTTTGAAATAGAAGCTACATCAAAATAAAATTTTCCTTGTAAGTTTGGGTTTCATGAAATGGGAGAAAAAGAAAATATTCAAAATTGCATCTCATCCAGCTTTTTCAATGTTACACACAATCTTCAAATGTATTCTTTCGAAAAATGAATTTCAGATAATAAGCAAACAGTTAAATTTTCAGATTCTACCAATAAGATTCAACTCTTAGTAACCACTGTACAACAACAAAATAATACTTTCAAAATGACTTTTAATGAGATTGACCAAAAAAATGAAAAGGAACATCATCTTATAGCCATATCCAAGTTGCCAATAGCCCAGCTTTTAACTCATCATCTCTGATTGGTTGCTTGTTTGGTGTTTAATATAGTATCAACAAGTTTTCAGTTATGTAAAGGCTTTCCTGGATACACCAGTACTAGGGTATGGCTCTGAAGTGACTTGCCAAAGGTCACTCCCACGAAACCAGCACCCCTAATTGAATGTAGCATACGCTCATTTGTGGTGTGAGGTCTCATTTTGAAAGCAGACTATTGTGTTTGTAAGACTAATTGTATTACGCTTTGTATCTTAAATATATGAACTTTATGTTTCTTCCTTTCTTCTATCAGCCAAAACAATGGAGAAATTGCAAATGCAGGCACTATCTTGCAAAAGTTGTTTTCAACTCTAGGACACCAACTCAATATGTTTACCTTCTGATTAGGCAATATCCCTACAGGCAAATATTTGACAAAAGAAATGTACAATAGAGTTAACAGCTCTGAAACTATTGCTTTGCTGGTTCCTTAAAAAATATCTCTATTAGCATTTAGCATGTACACTGACGTGATGAATGATGGTCCATTTACTCAAACAATGATCATCCATATACAATATGAGTTTTTATCACAAACAGCTTGTTTTGCACCAACATCTGACAAGAGGTGCAGGAAATAAGTACCCTTCAAGTGCCTTTATATATGCATGAACTTATCACAAGTTAAGGTTTCTAATTGTGTTATCATATAACCTTATTGTGTAGAACGCATTAGTTTTACTTAAAACACAGTTGAATAGTGTCAAAAAATACCATGTAAATGGTTATATTACAGATTTTCTGGATCCTTCCTTATGTGACAAGGGCTCTAAAGTGCTTTGCTAAAGGACACTCGTACAAAACAAATGATGCCATTGGGGCTTGAACCCTGGACTCAAAATTTACAAGGCCACCACCATCAAAACTGGGCCATGCAAAACACTTTTAACTACTAGAAACAATTAAAAATTGTGTAGAAAAGAATCTTTACCCATCTCCGAAATAAGAAATCATTAACAATTTCCTTTCAAACAATCTCAGTAAATAATAAAAGGAGAATGATCTTGCAGAATTGGTATCACTAGTGTAAGATCAAAACAGTCCAAACCAAAATCACAAAAGTAAAACAGGGCAATGTTCGACCGTTTGTAAATAATCATATATCAATCTGTGAGATTAGTAGAAGATAACAAAACCCTTTGAATTCGACAAAAACAAAATTAGTAGAAGACAAATAAATCATTTATCTGTAACAAAAAAATTCATGATAAATACAATACCATTTCAATAAAAAAATGATGCATTAGGTTGATAAAGATTGACTGAAGTGTTATGTCATAGTTATCTTGTAAAAAACCAACAATCAATCAAAACTGTCTGATGAGCATTGAGCACCATTCAACTGTTCTATAGCGGATCAACTTTTTATAAGCTGTTAAACGCTGTGTCAACAAATTTTTTCAATTTAGTTTAGTCTCTGCTTTCCTGGATTCATCATTACTAGGCTAGGGATCTGAAGTGCCTTGTTAAAGGAATCTCCCTCAAAACCAGAGATGCCAATGGGGCTCAAACCTGGGACCCCCAAGCTCTAAGCCTGGCACCCAAACCAGTGGGCCAAGCAGGACCCTGTACTAGATTGGGATTTTAAACCTTTTTAAACAGTATTTCAGTCATACAGTAGCAGTCAGCACACGTATCCATGCCCCAAATATTTCCTTAACAATATTGCAAAACATTCTTTACATGCCATAGACTGCTTTCCAACATAAATGATGTTTAGAGGTGAAAGACATACAAATCATGTCACATTGACTTCATATAACCATTTACCAAACGCTAAATTTTCGACTGTCCCAAATTGAAAGTGCTTGCAGACGACATTCCAAAATGTAATGAAATTGAAAAATATTCTTCTGAGAGGGTAATAAACATTGTGGGAAAAGGAGAAATTGCTCGTTAAGAGCAATTTCCCCTTTTCCGTCAATGTTTTTCTAGAGTCGTCTGCAACATATGGTCAAATGTCGTTTTTGTTTGGTAATGGGTTACAAGTCGGGAAGAATATTGACCTAGCTGGCTCTCAAACTTTGATTGTTCTATGTTTGACAAGCTATGGTATGAGCTAATGCTTATGCTGTTTCTATGGTGCTATCACACTATGAAATATACATACACGCTGAAGAGTACTTTATCAACACATAGAGATTATGCTTTCTATAGACTGAAATTTCAATATACTTATTAATTCTACGTTTTCTGATTTAGGACCAATACATTACACAGATACCAACATGTCGAGAAACCTAGACAAAAAACCAATGTATCCTAAACATGCCTATTGACAAAAAAAAATCTTCATTTCAAAGCAAAAATGGAAACCACCAGCAAATTACGACTGCAAGTAAAGAAATACAACATTTTTGTTTCCAAAAATTGATAAAAGATCTTTTACGAGAAAATGGTCTTCACTAGAAATTATTTCATTTCTCACAATGGTATAACCACTCCTTACATGTAGTTACTGGTTAACTGCAGTTCTAAAACAGAGTATCAAGTCTTTAAGTTAATTAATAATCAAAGCTGGATGGAGCAGATTAGCAAACCTGTGACTTTAAATAGGAGTTATACAACTGAGTCATACATCTAGTCTTTCCGCAAGAGGCAGATAACAAACAACTTCACAAAGATATCAACTTTCAGGCTTCCATCAAAACCTATATTGTTGGTACTTGTTAGAATCATCTCCAAGAGATGATCAGGGTTGTCATTAAATTTTGGAGAAAGAGGTCAACTTTCTATTTGAAGAGGCCAATGAAGCAAACACCCAACAAAAATTATGTGTTATTAATGCTCAACAATCCTATTTATTGTTATTTGACCCAATCAAGAAGTCATTTGAAGTGGTCAAATTGGCTGTCAGCCGGCTCTTAGTGACAACCCTGGATGATTCTAATGAGTACCAACAATAAAGGTTTATGAAGTACACATAACATAACACAGTGGTAGAAGTACAATTCACCCTGCCCCACTCTCTATAATCTAGGGCTATGAATTAAATCTTCTAGAAGTAGACTGATGGGGTGATAATCTAGGACTGGGCGGTAGCTGTTGGATTACTCGGTATAGATGAAACACTCGGAGTCAGGACAGACAAACTGGTTACCGGCTCTGTAGTACTGTTTGTGGTACCTAGAAACAAAGGAATGAAAATGTAAGAGGACTCAAGAGAAGTAAATTGGCGGCTGACCTGTAATTAAAGCTGTTTGCTACTCTGGGTATCTTTCCTCATCAATATTTAAAATATTTTAGGTTTATGAAAGCAGAAGACACAAAACTATTTTTAGAAACATAGCACAGCATTCTGAGGGTTAATTACTTGTTAACAACATTTTAAGCTACTTACAGTTTATGACTTGCTTATCAAGATTTTGCAGTTTTAACAGAAGTGATTTCTTGTTCTAAAAATAAAAGCCGCCAGCAGGTTAAGGATTTGTTCTGATAATAAGCAATGAGACGACGAAACAAACAACATCTAAAACACATCAAACATTTTGTACAGTTCTTACCTAATAACTAAATATTCATCAGTCCTTTTTTGCTTCAACTTCTTTAGTTTCCGCTGAAAGTGGAAATGTAGCATTCCAGTTAAAAATCGAAAATGATTTTCATCTAGAACTCTTTTCTGGTGGTCTTTAGGTTTTAATCATAGTTCATAAGATAAACCATTATTGGTAATGTCGTTCTTAACAACAGTATTTATACATTGAAAGAGATTGCAGTCAACTACAAACAACAGCAGAAAATACGAAGTTGAGCTCAAGTAAAGCTTTGATGTGAAAGGCAGAAAATACATAGTCCCAAAATCCTCGACGCTTACACCATTAGGTTATATGTAATTCCTTGCTGATACCACATCATTGCTGAGACTAAGGTAGTCCAAAAGTAGACCATTTGAATAAAGCAGGCCTCTCCTCGCCTGTTTGTAATACTGCAGATGTATTAAGAAATCATATGGTAGGTTAAACCATATACCAATGTAATTGTATATACACATAAAACCATCGTAAAATGTAGTAGAAAGTGGGAATTATAATTAGAGAAATTCCAATTTCAGACTAAGGCAAAAGTATAGTCCTGTAAAGCATTTAAAATCATAGCATGTATGCTGAGCTTTTTACTTCTTCAGTTTAATTGACCCTTATCCTTTTCTCATAAACCTTAAGCAAGCATGTTTATTTGTATGGTTTCTAATGCTGTGTCAACAATTTTTCAGTTATGTTACTTCTCTCCTGAATTCACCAGTACCAGGCTAGGTTATGCAAGCATGAAAACAGAATGTAAAAGAAATATCACTAGCATAAAAATTGTCTTTGGAGAAAGCAAGACAAAAGTGGATTTTACTGAAACAATGAAACATTGTTACATCTGTAAAAATATCAAAACAAGTCTTCTTCATTGAGAAAAGGGTTTAATACAAGCAACAAACTTTAAATATAG
Source organism: Cerastoderma edule (assembly GCA_947846245.1). NCBI lineage: Eukaryota > Metazoa > Mollusca > Bivalvia > Cardiida > Cardiidae > Cerastoderma > Cerastoderma edule. The sequence continues at coordinate 13,514,228 of OX401410.1, read as the reverse complement.
CAAACAGTAGGAAGGTGTAATAGATACAGCACTTCCAAAAGAAATGTCCTTGTCTATAAAGTTTATTAGCAATGCTGTTCAAAATTTTCTTTTATTTAAGCGTCAGTTTCAATTTGGAGAAACTTATGCTATGGGAGTAAGCCTTGCCATTTGAAATGGCACAAAGCGTGAGCATAGTATAAATTTCTTTACAAGAACAGATCATCAATGATAGTTGTGAAAGACCTGGCTCCCTGAGACCAAGAGAAAGAGGGTGAAGGAAGCTTGAACACCTTAGTAATATGAGGTGATTAAGAGGATCTACAGACCCTTGCATGTCTATCAATTGACTGAAATGAAGGCAAAAACAGGGAGGAAATGAACATGGCTCCTTCAATGTAAACAAAAACTATTGTGAGGTCTGAACACAGCTAAGTTTAACCTACTTCCCTATACAAGATGTTGAGATAAGTGATGGCAAAGTATATATAAGCAGTCAGTAGTATTTATATAACAAAAATGATTATTAAAAAACAAAAGACAAAATTAACAAGTGCACAAAGGTGAGAGAACAACATTGAACTTTTAAAATGAGTTGTAAAGTGAGAAATATTTTAACAACGGCACTTTAACTGAAAAAGTTCTATAACGACCATTGGAGTATCACTACTTAATTGGAGAGGGGGAGGGCTGTACTTATGCCAATGTAAAACTCCTAAATCCATTCACTCACAAACAATTTGTAACTACTCCAATTTGAAAGAGTGAATGAAAAATAACATTTCCTTTGTGAAATTTGGTGATGGTGTCTTGGGTTGGTTTTTTGTCAACTTCCAGATTGCATGAGCTTGGCAACTTCTTTTGTTATAATGGTTTCAGAAATCTATTTTTTCTGCAGGTGATTTTATATAAGTATGCATAGTTATAGAGGCTAAAAGACAATACAAGAGTATAGAATAAGCATCTTTGTGTAGGAATGAACTCCTGAAAGAAAACAGTTTATAGCTATGTTGCTGGAATTCATATGAATGGCACAAAATTTGAACTTCACCAGTAACCTCAATAGACTGTTGTTGCATCACATTAACAAATAACCTCTTACACGATTTTGTGACAATTTAAGATTAAGTGCATCTTGAAGTGCATCTTGAAGTGAACTTTTTCAAGATAAAGTATTGACAATACTATTTACAACACAATCAACATTATTTCACCAATGCCTGTCTCAAAATGATGGAGGACGACCTCAAATTTGTCAGCCCATTAGAGCTGTTTAAGCAGAGAAGAATCATTGGCATTCCATAACATTAAAACTACAAACTTAACCACTGGGCCACACAGGACCATTTACTGTAGAATAACAATAACACAGATATTTACTTCCTTACCTCCCTTATTTTTTAGGAGATTTGCCAAAATGCAAGTATAATTATAAAATGTTTTCCTTACCTACGCTGACCTGGCTTGCTGAAACTGTTGAGGGTGAATTGTGGCCCGACATAGATGACATTCTACCTTGTTCTTTAACAATAGGATCTGAAAGAGATTTGGGTCAAAATATAACACTTCTCATACATATCCACATGTTTTCTCAGTCTAGTCAATCCTCAAAATCTTCTTACATATAAAATCATTAAACTATACTTTAAAAAAGAAAATGGCAAAAACAAATTAATCGTCAGAAACATTCCCAGCCCTTTCCCTTACTAATTCATACATCTGTAGCAGAGAATATTTTATGACAAAAAGTGGTGCAGCTCCACAAAAAAGGTAACTTTCCACACTTATTGTCTTCATTTCTTCTTTCAATCTTTAAATATAATGGTCCCCTCAGGTTGTTTCTAATAAGTACCCACAAGTTAGATTTCATAGTAAGTTTTCAAAAACAGCAAGCATCAGACTCAAATCTGCAACTTTTCTGGATTGCTGATTCTTACTCAGGGGTACATATCAGATAAGGGGTGTTTAAAAGTAAACTCTCAAAAATTCCAAAATAAATTGGATTTAATCCTATTAAGTGGGTACTATTTTAGTTTGTATGGTATCTAACAGTGTCAACAATTTTTCAGTTACGTTATGGCTTTCCTGGATCCACCAGGACTAGGCTAGGACTCTGAAGGGTCTTGCCTAATGACACTCCCACGAAACCAGAGGTGTTGTTGGGGCTTGAACTTGGGACCCACCTTAACCACTTGGTCAAACAGGACCCCATGGGTATTCTTTTCCACCCTCTCATGGAGGTGGTTCTTATGAGTACGCTTAATATAAGGTTAATTAAAGCAATTAAAAAATTAGCTATGGATAGTAGCTTTAATACATCAGGGACACTTACAAAAATATGGGTGCTCCATGGCTTCCCTAGCAGTCAATCGTTCCTGATGATCATATCGTAAAAGTTTGTCTAAGTAGTCTAATGCCTCTGGGCTGACCAAATGTTGATTTTCACTGTGTACGAAACGCTCCCATCGCTTTCGTGAATGTCTGTAAATATTCATAATGTTCTTTACATTAACAAAAGAATTTATCAATTCTAAAATACAAAGAGAATTAATAAATAAATTAATTTTTTTACTTACTATATTAACAAAAACCCAATTATTTCTAAAATACAAAGAGACTTAATCTATAATCTATTAAATGAATGAATTGGGTTTTAATGTGCATCGACAGCCAAGGTCATTAAGCATTAATTAATTGATTAATTAACTTTATCATAAGTGAAACACTGGTCAAATCAGTGGATAAGTTTTTTTGTTTAATAATAGTATTTTTACCATACAGTATTAAAGCAAGTAGAATTGTTTATATGATAGTGGTTTAACAGCATTTACAACGACCTTAAATCTATAATTTTCTCTATCCTGAAATCAAGCCTTATCCACCACTTTATGATATCGATCTGACTTTTGCATGTCACTTCTATCCAAAATTTCCACAAAAAATGGCATTAGCATTAGCAATACTATCATGCATATCATGTAGATGAAATTCGGAAACATATAAATAAACAGAACTTCTTTATATGATTGGAAACTTGGCATCTTATTAAATCGAAATAGAAAAAAACTCAAATATTTTCAATAAGGATTTTTCACTTACCTTCCTAAAATATCATTAAACCTAGGGTCAAGGTCTATTTGATATTTTTCTATGTATCCATAAAGATCATCTGTTCCTAAGACCTTGCCTATTCTTACCAACTGAAAACAAAGGAAATGCATACATCAGTTTAAATTTCTTGAAAAACCTCACCCCTTTGTATGTTCCAAGGCCATTTTTGTTTGCAGAAAACCTATTTTGAAAGCACTGAAACAAATGAGAAACCATCCGAAAAGCCTCCAATGGCACATCACATTACAATATTGTACTCTTATTTGATGTTAAAGCCATGCATATTAGTTTCCATATGTGGTCAAGTAGAACACTCTCCTGCTACAGAAGAGGTAAGCACTTATGAAAGAAGGAATAACTTGTAACATTCAATTTTCTCTGTTGTAACAATGAATACCATGTCTTATAAAGCCATTAAAAAAACATAATTTTGCATATTTTGTAGTTTGTAGCAAATGTGAAAGAGTAAAAGTATTTTTTCTAAGAATGAGTTAAGAATACACAGATATTAATAATTCATACTTACTTGGTCGTAATTATCATGACCATGAAAGAAAGGTTCCTTTCTGAAGATCATACTAGCGAACATACAGCCTAAACTCCACATGTCCAATGAGTAATCATACATCTAGAAAAGAACAAATATCAAATCCATTAATAGTTTTCTAGTTCATGTTAATATTTTTGCTATGAGTAGACAAAAGGCTTTCATCTGTAGCATCCATTGAAAACAAACAGAATGTGATCTAAAAAAATACAGCCACACATACTAAAAATGTTTGTCACAAAGCGCCGGTTCAAACAAAAACAGGCTTAAGCTTGACATAGATACAAAATAGTTAAATAAGGGACATGATAACCTTCAGGATTATGTCATGTGTCGCCATCAACATGAATAAATAGAACAAATAAGTGTGCAAAGATTCAAACCAATTACATCTACAGGGACAAGCTTAGATGTGAAAAATTAAAATAATAAAAATAAATAAATAAAAGGAAATAAATAAAAGGAAACATATGGCGAGTTAAATATTCTACGACAAGTCTAGTGAACAAATAAGAACTCTACTTTTGTATATTTCTTTAAAACAGGTGTTTTACAAAATAATACTTCCCTTGGAAAACCACCATACCATTTCAATTAACAAAACACTTTATACTTCAAGAAAGAATATCAAAAGTATAGTTTAAGCATACTTGATTATCTAGAAGTGCTTAAAAAAGATATTTAGTGAAACCACAAATTTAATTAAACTAAATCCCACTTGTGAAGATTTGTTGAGTGTTTGGCCCACCTGAAAGTCTATGGTTTACAATAGTAGATTGTCAATTAAGAGAGTACTTTCATACCTGATAATCTAGCAGAAGTTCTGGTCCTTTAAAATACCTTGAGGCTACCCTTACATTGTACTCCATAGCTGGATGATAAAATTCTGCTAGACCCCAGTCTATTAAACGAAGCTAAAACAGAAAACAGTTAACTTTTTGAATTACTTTTATTCAATATATAAGTTATAATGACCCTACAAACCCCTAATCATAACTCAAAAACATGGGCGCCAGTTGTCCTTCAAAGCATTGAGAGGTAGTTAATAAATACGACTTATATTCTGAATAAGGGAGTATCTTTGTTGCAATGAGGAAGCATGTAGTTCCAAGAAATATCTTTGTTTTCAATTTAATTGAGTATTTGAGGGTACTTTTGCAACATTCTAATAATGTTGTACTTCATTAAAGAATATCAAGTAAAACAAAACCAAGGCAAAAGTGGTTTAGGAATAATTTGCAACTGAGCAAAGTGATATGCTAAGTGACTAAGTATCATTTAGTTTTCATGGCACCCTCTTCCACAATACTATTTGCATTTTTTGGGGGAGTTAACTCCGTATCAACAAATTTTCAGTTATGTAACGTTTATCCTGGATCCACAAGTGCTAGGCTTGCCAAAGGTCACTCCAACGAAGCCAGAGGTGTCTGTGGGACACAAACTTGGACCAACAAACTCTAAGTCTGCCACCTTAACCACTGGGCCAAGCAGAACCCTTCAATACTATTTGCACTCATATATATGGATAAAACAGGAATAATGAGTTGAACAGCTTCATACCTTTCGGTTTTCATGGTCTATCATTACATTATGAGGCTTCACATCTCTGTGCATTATTCCCATACTGTGACAGTAGTCCAATGCCTGAATTAAAAAAAAACGTAATAATCAATTTCAAAATGACTATCCGATTCAAAATGGCTTTAACCAGATGACAGATGAACCAGGCTATAACTCGATGACAGATGGAATAGGCTATGACCCGATGACAGATGAATCAGAGTTATTCAGACATAAATATAAGTTGGGGTAATCTTCATTCAAATCCACTAGATGTTTCTAGTAAATGCAACAACCAAACAACTTAAAACCTTTGTTAAGACTGAATTTTATTTTTGAGGTGGGTAGGGGGTGCTTTAGTATAAATCAGTTTCACTAATTTCTAGTTTTACTTTTTATATTACTAATAATTGCTTTTGGAAGCTAAACCAAATCGTTTTGATCAATAATGCTTTTTATAGTTAACTGAAGGAAGAAAGACAGAAACAATTTCACCATTAAATTGAATTTATCTTCTGATAAATGCATGTACTTACTTTGAGTAGTTCATACATGTAGAATCTGATGTCATAGTCTGTAAATGTCTGATACAATTGCTGGAATAAAAGTAAAATAATTATTAAAAAACATTATCTTATTCAATTAAATCTTCATATCATTAATTTTTAAAAATTAGCAAGCAGTAATATGTATGCTTTAAAAATGTAAGGACATTTTTTCTACTATATAAACTTGATAAACTACATGAACTAAAGGTAAGATGAAAATTATCAACTAAGAATACAGTATTTCATATTCTCATATTTCCCATACAGTGTCTATTCTAGAAACCCAAAGGAAGGGGGGAAATTCGCCCTTCACTTTCAAAATAAGGGGGGATTTTTTAGAAGTAGGGGGCCAATTATCCAATGCAATTTTTGAACACATCATCCCAAAGTACCCTAACTCTGAATCCTTTTGGAGTTAGTCTATATGTATGTCCAAAACTCAGTTTACAGTTAATGCCTGCTGTATCATATCAATAATCATATGTCAGTATCAAAAGATGTTTGCTGAGAACTCAGGTTTCTTGTAGAAGTCTGTTATCTACTTCCTCGACATGCTTGATCAAGGACATCTGCACTACGTAAACAAAGTGTTTTCTCGCAAGATTTACCTCCCATGCTTAATTTTGACGAAATTTTCATATTTTTTATTTAACCGTAAATGTCCGTCAAAAGTTGGCCCCTTATATTTAATTTAACCGTATCGGAAAACTAACGATTTTGATTTCGAGCATTCTTTCACAAATACGCTGAGCACATTTTAACAGCTGAGAGAATTTTTACAATCAAAATTTTTATGAGTGATATGGAAATCAAATAGACACTGCCATAACATAGATTCTAGGGGAAAATATAGTAACATGCAAGACAAACACATCTCTTACCAGGACCCTGCTTAAAAGATGTCATCTTATTTAATGGCCATTATAGGGGGTCCAAATAAGCATTGGTATAAGAGACTTTTATTAGCATTGGCATGGGAGACTTTAATTAGCTTAACTTCAAAGACCTCCAAGTAAATCTTGTTTTATAAGTGTGTCATAAAGACGATGCTAGGGAGTACCCACCATATAGGGTCACCTGACAAAATATAGAAGCTAGAAAGGGGAAGACTGATCTTATTTAGACTAAAAAAATATGAAAAAAAAGGATTTTGTTTAAATTACTTAATCAATAGATATTTCTAAATGCTTTACCTTGAAATCTGTGTTGTTGACATGTTCAAATACAAGTGCAGGAGTTCTTGACTGAAAAATAACAACATTTCTCTTTTAAGCAATGAATTTCTCTCTCCTTTTGTCTCAGCATCTTACAGACATATATTAACTATTTGTCTGCTTTTGTCTGAGCACCCTATTAAATATCAATCAAAATGCCTGATACTGTCTATAGATAAAATCTAAAATGGCTTCTTTCAATGTTTGGTGATATTTCTGAAAAAATGTGGCCATAGAATTCCTTCTATTAATGATTTTTTGTCCACTAATTTTCATAGAGATAAACAGAAAAAAAGTGATCAAGTTTGTTACTACCAGGTTTAGTTTACAATAGTCTAATGTTGGGGAATGAGAAAACTTCACTCACCACAGGGTCTTTGACAATAGCAAGTAGAGCTATGATATTTGTTCCACCACGGAGATTCCCCAAAATCTTGATTTCTCTCTTTATCTTCTTTTTCTTCACAGGCTATTGAAGAAACACATGATTCAAATGGGTGTGTACATAATATGCAAAAGAAAGTGGAACATTAACTGCCTTAATCCTTGCACTGTGACACCTGTATTTAATGCTTCAAACCTTAACTTAACTTAACATCTTTCATTTTACCCCGACTATAATGGACAACCTTAGAATTCATTACAACAAAAGCAGAAATTGCACAAGACTAACAACTTCTCCCTTTGTCACATTGGTTTTAGGCATAACTAAAAGTGTGTTTATATTAACTGTAATATAGGGCTCGAAATAAACTTTCCAACTGCAAATTGCTGGAAACTCAAATTGTCAAGAAACAACTCTTAACTTGTTCAAGCCTTTCACTGACAACTATTCATTAAAGATTAAAAATAACACCAGTTTATATTATATGTTGCTAGACAATTACATAAAATATATATGCTCTCTTCTAAATAATAAAAGTACAACATTACTGGTTATTGCCAATTTAGTATTTTGTTTATTATACATATTTTTCTATTCAATTTGTTTATTCATAAACATACATAATCAACTTGGGACCTCTAAGGCATAGTGCTATGAAAACATAACTTGAGATCACATGGCCCCTCTCTGCATGGGTTCAAATGATGAAAGTGGTGGAATTACCATGACAGGCAGAGTAACGACTTCTTAAAGTTTCGTCAAAGACAAATATTCCAAACAATATCGGCCTTATCATTTAAAACTTGTAAGTCAAATGTAGTGCGAGATTAGTTAAAACTGAAAAGTAAACAACAAAACTTTTTTGAAAGTGGAAGAGTTCTCCTACCTTTAAAATTTTAATGACACACTTTTCATTATTTGTTACATTGATGGCTTCAAAAACCTCACTGTATTTCCCACGGCCAAGCTTTCGGACAATCTGATAGTCGTCTTGTTGCCTATAAGAGAAAACAAGTATTTATTACAATTGTTGTCACCTTCAATTATCTCAAAACTGTTGACATTAAAAATGTTATCTCATAAATAGAAATTTTCCACATGACTCTTTAAAAGCAACAGCTGACACATACAACATTGGAAAAATGAACCATGGCAACAATGTTGAGTAAGATTTTGTTTTAGAATTAACAGTTTGCTTCTCTTTCTGATAGGACATGCTTTCAAAGTGGCACAAATTGGGGCACTGGTTTTGTCCATGACAGGCTTGTTTAGGTTAAGTCAAACAAAATTATTTGATGTCATCGTAAAATATTGAGAAAATTTTGCATCAGGCAATATCGCATCTTGAAATGCAAGTATCAATCAAGATTCATCATTGCAAATCGCATTATCAAGAAGTCCAGGGATATGTATTTCAATGATAAACAGCATAAATAAATAATATTTCTTGTAAAAAGTTCCAGTAGCTTTTGGAGAGGAACTGTCAGGGCTTTTTCTCACCCTTTTGGGAAAGGTACCTGTACCGATGGAATTGGGAAAAAAAGCGCGATTTTCATCAAAATTGGGAATTTTTGGCATAGAAAGGTAAAGCTATAATTAACAAGATATGAAGTTACAATTATAACTGTTACACATGTTTACTCTTGGATCAGAACATTGGCAAAGTGATGGTGATATAATCACAGGTCTATGGCCCTGGGTCTAATGTTTTTAAAATTGTCAATAATCTGTTGTAATTGCTCTTCATCGAGATATTCTGGTCCATCAGAGCAAATTCTCATTAGTGAGGACAGAGTTTCCTGCTTTAAGGAACTTCTATGGTTGGTACAAAGATTGTTCATCAAAGAAAAAACTCGCTCCACAGACGCTGTACTTGTAGGAATTAATCTTGAGAGCATCAACAGATCAAACATTGTTGGAAATGTCCTTCGAAGAATATCGTCTCTCATCATGTAATGTAAAGGATCGTCTTCTCCTCTTTGCCTATAAAGTATAAATACATACTTATAATGGTAAGTATTATCCAATTAAACACCCCCAGAAACAATTTACTTTTACTTCTTGCCTGTCAGTACATCTAGATTCTATTTCAGCTGGAATGAATTGTTATATTCAAAACTCATTCTTCCCTTCTGCTCGAAAAAAGCTTTAGCAAGTTTTAAAAATAAAGTACTGTAAGATTGATTTACCAGTTCTGAATCAAACAAGAAACTTTTCTTCTGTAAAGTATTATTGATTGAATCTGATTATCATTAATAAATTTTCTAGATCCAATGCAAATCATGTTTAATTCTCTATTGATTTCTCAATTACAAGCACAAAAGGCTAAGACAAGGACAAATGAAATAACCACTGACTTCATCATAAGCATTTGTGGCTTAAAAGCTGAAAACTCTGCAATGGCTGCATCCTTGTTGAACAAGGCAGGACTCTGTGACCTATGACCTTCAAAATCGTCTCCTTGAACTTCGCCATAATGGGAGGATAGGGTTCTAATTTCATGCTTAAAAAATAAATACATGTATTGTTATTAATTTCATTACTTCAATAAGTTAGTAATTATTATAAATCATTTGAAAAATATGTTAGTCAAATTCAATCCTTAAACAATACATACATGGAATTATGTAATATATTGGTACTAACATTTCCATAATCAATTAATTCAACCATCGTTTCTGGAAGATGTGATAGGTTGAAGATTGAAAATGCTGCCAGCACTGGTGAAGGGCGGAACGCATCTTCTAATTCAGCGATGAGTTTAAGTACCATTGGAACAGCAACCTCTTCCACCATCTGATGATGTGTATGTACACCCACGTTCCTGAAAGGTCAAAGTGAAATAAATTCAAACAAACTTAACAGAAATGGAATTGTGTCATTAACAACATACATTTATTTGAACGTCTTGTATCATTAAGATAAAGGTCAGCAAGAATCTCACCTCAGTCTCCTAGTGTAAACTGTTCGTTCATCTACTTCCTCAAAAAGCTGTGCTGTTCTGGACATGTATAGGGGCACATTGGTATTGTTCACTGTTGCTCTGAATTGTTCAGTTAAGTTATGAAGAGTGTCAATCAGGTCCTTAAAAGTAAGAAGGGGAAAACATCAACAATTTAGTCATGGTAAAAATATATTGTTTTCTTGCATGTTAACTAGTTTCAATCATAAACAAGAGTTACGACAGTAGACTATGTGATATAGACCATAGTAGGATCCTGTTTACATATCATAAAATTTCAATCCGAAATATTTATTTTGAGTTCAATTACCTTCAATTTAATTGTCACCATTGAGAAGTCCACCGACCCCTGCAAATACTTGCAAAAGAAATTGACTGGGTCAAGCAAGTCACACAGCACTATGATGGCAAAAAGCGTTGTTTTGTTTGTTATGGCATCCCGTATTCCAATCACCTCTGGCTCTCTCTTTCGTTCAATCAGCTCATCTAAGGTGTCGACAATCTACAATACAAGGTACAGAAACATTTTAAACCTAACGATAATCTCTGTTTCTACCGCTACCTTGAAGACAGTCAGTATATGCTGTATTGCATCTCAGTGAGTCACACCTGAGAAGCACATGCTATTCCTTGTTTGATTGTTAATAATATTTTAATGCCAATGAATAATATGGGTCTTGAACTGTAGAGGTTGATCACTAGTTTAATAACTTAATGGTCAAAGCATTATTAAATAATGAGTATAGTGTAAGTGAATGACTATCCAGAATGCAAGTTGACTTTAATCTGTATCATTTGAAATAGAAACATTTTAGCAGGTGTAATATGTGTATGTGATAACACTATTTTACCTGAACAAAACGATCAATCACCCTCTTGCAAGCCTGTCCATGTGAAAGCCATCTCGTAGCTGCAGCCCTTACAAGTACAAGTTCGCGAATGGCGTAGCTTTCCTGGACGTCCTTGAAGACACCAAATCTCTGAGGTGAATTGTCAAACAGGTGGTAAATAGACAGCAAAGCCTCATCCACACTGACCAGTACTGGAAAAAACTTCATTAAGTGCTTCACTGCGAGGGCAAGCCTGTGACTGCGACAGTTAATGTACAGGCAATGGGGAACAACATGACGAAACCTTTTCTGTAGACCTAAAAGAAAACAAATCAAACCAGTGATCAAATCTGCGGGAACAAGCCAGTGGGTGATTTTTCCTTTGGGATAGAAGGGAAAACATTGTGACAAAAGAAGAAAAAATGCTCATAATGAGCAATTTCTTCTTTTATCACAATATATATATTTTTTTTTAAAAAATCATCAGCTACAGACATGTTTAACGCCATATCCAAAAAGTAATGGGCTAATTAACCAAAATAATCTGACCCCACCTCCCCATTTTAAATTAGGAAAACATTGTGGAAAAGATCAAATTGCTTGGAATGTGTTTGATTAAAGTCAAACATTTATAATTTTTACCTTTGTTTTGCCCGCTCATGGTGTTACATCCATCAAATCCATTGAAAAGCACCTTGGAAATGTCGATGCCCTTACTCTGGAGGAACTCTTGTATTGCGTCCATGAGGGATTCTGCTGTTGTCCTTATCACGTTCACAATGCCGACAAAATGGTCATCTATTTTGTTTCCAACGAAACATCTAATCAGAATAGCAAATTGAGCCCTGTTGGCCTCATCAGTTGACTCATCAGCCAAGAGAGCTATGTATTTAGCCATTCTTATCTTGTCAAGGATGTCCTTTTCAACCATTTGATCAATGGCACAAACAATGTCAGACACAGAACTAGATGATGTGTACATAAACTGGGGGTACAAATTTTCATATTGTTCAATATTTGGACAGTTTTCGCGTTTAAGGTGGTACATTACATCATGAACACTATCAAGCGCCCATTGCTTTTTAATAACAAAATATGTGGTGTTTATCAAGGAACCAATATACTTTCTGTGAGTCTCAAGTTTCAATGTTTCTCTCTTTCTCACCAACGAATCAATAGTCTGTTGACTACCACTAGATACAGCAGAATGAGAGTGGTTCTTTGCAACAGCCTCCTGATGAGCTTTGGATTGCTGGTGGGATTCTAATTTCCTAATGGGGTGATCCCCCAACTCTGTTCCAAAAATGAAAGGCGACCTGTTACTGGAATTGTCAGTGAAGAATACTTGGCAGTGTTTGCAACAATACCCTTTCTTAGAAAAGCTAAAGAAAAGCCATTCATAGTGCAACTCGTATTTAGTTGCCAACGTATTTTTAGGTCCTAGTTCTTGTGTGGGCTTTGGTGCCTTATTGTCGTCGTTGTTTGATGTGGATGGATCACAATTTGACTTCGAACTTGACTTACTTCCACATAAACTTGAATCCGACCTCGACGGCGACGTTGTAGAGCTTGACGTCGTCGATTCCGGTAGAGAGGTGGACGTCGTCGGTTCTGGTGTAGAGCTTGACGTCGTGGGTTCCGGTAGAGAGGTGGACGTCGTCGGTTCCAGTGTAGAGCTTGACGTCGTCGGTTCGAGTGAACCATCATCACGTACAGTTGTACTCTTAAAGAATGTGTTGATTGGTTTTGTTGATGCATTATTTGATTTTAGTCGTTTCAAATAATACTTGTTATTGTGCGACATTTTGTACTGCAGACGCTAATACTGGTAACTAAGCAGACGAAAAACCAGCGTGTCACCGGTGACCGTTATATTTACACGTCGGAAAATTCAACTTATTATGTCCTGACGGAATTAGCCGAGTAGTTCCAAATGTCATGTATGTGTTTTGAAAGTCAGAAAATCATAAATGCTGTATCAAATGGGTTTTATAGTTAGTTTCTGAATTATGAAATGATTTTTTGTGTGCATGCAAAACTTTCAATTGTTTTATGCCTAATTTTATCAGAGGAAAAAAATCGGCGAAAGCTTACTTCCGGTTTTACGAAACGGCGAAATCACACTTTCGGACATGTCCTAGCTTCGGATACGGACTTATAGACTAGGGTATGAAATCTTACGGCTCATTTAATGGTGGAAATAATTGATTTTGAGAGTGTAATACGAGTTTTAAAGTACAAAGTATTTTAGGTCTAAGTCATGGAATTGGGAATTTTATCCTCCAATTGGGAATTTATTTTTCAATTGGGAATTTTTTTTTTAAATTCTGAAGGGGAAAGGTACCGTTTACCGGAGGTAGATTTATAGAGAGAAAAAGCCCTGACTGTGGCAACTAGAACAGAAACATCAACACAAAATAATTTTTTCAAAGACAAAAAAAAAAGTGCATATTGTAAATAAACGAATGCCACCTACCCCCACTCCACTACATGCGATTCGTAGTCCCAATATTCTCGTGGTCTGTGGTTATTTACGTCCGCATACACTCGGGCTCGACTGGGAACAGGCATTTTGGACATGTTCTTGGCGAGGACGGGTTTGTATGAAAACGATTTTGTTGGCAAAGTGAATGCCAACGAGGTATAGACTACTTTAAGTGAACGTCCTCTTTGGAAAATGCTTCCCCAAAGAATGTTACTGGCTTTGCATAAAATCAAATTTGTGCCTGATGAAACGTACAAGTGTTAAATATTTGACCACGTTTCCTCGCAGCGTTTATTCATGTTTTTCGGGCCGGTTGCCTATCGCAGAGCATGTGGCCAGGCTAATAAAGAAGCTTGGTCTTTCCTGTTGCTTCTTGTAAAGAACCCGTCTTCTGAATGTCAATATCCTGTCAACCCGCCCGATGTTTAACGGAAATAATGCCTCTAAGAACGGTCCAACATTTCACATCATTGTTAATTTTGCCACAAAATGGCCGTCTTTCTGGCTTGATTGAGATCGAGGCTGGGCGGTTAGGATTACTTCCCTTGGCAATATTTATGCTCGCAAAGGATAGATTTAAGAGAAATCAAAGGATAAGTTTAACACCCCATTTCTAATAGATATCTTTTTCAAACATTTCCTTCGTTTATCATTAAGCGTTTAAAAACACATGCAGCAAAGGGTGTGAAATCACTGTTTTTAAAAAGATGGGAAAAAAATATCTGTTGTAAAAAAAAATCTGTTTTTTTAGCAAATTCATTAACGAAATGTTTTTTTTAGCTCTTTAACTTTCGTTTGCTATTAGATACTTGCTTTCAATTTGGATCAGTAGCAAAGTCCTAATTATTGAAAACGGTTAATCATGTGCAAACGGGGGATGGGACATCAAATTCTGAGTCATTTTCTGTAAATTGAGGACAGTCGTCCAGGGGTAGAGCGTCGGTCTTGGGACAATAGGGCCGTGGGTTTGAATCCCATGAGAAGCAGGATCTGTCTTGCGACCTTTCATTAATCCACATTCAGCACAAGTACTGGTTATATATCCAGGAAGCAGAAAAGAGAGTGATTTATCCAAGTTGAAAGAACTTGTTTCACAATGGATGTAAAACAAATAGGTTCAAACTAATGTTCTGTAAACTTTTCCAATTATGAATGAACAAAAAGCCTGTCTATTTGGGCTTTGAATGAATCAAATCCACAGTATTGTTTATCTATTTTCAATAAAGATTGGGTTTGAATTTTTTTTAGATAAAAAAGCATTTTTTTCATAGCCATCATCCCTACATTTGTTTCATAAGAATTTTCTATGGATTGAAATTTTTATTTGCTACCTTCATTCATGTGATCTAATTTTCAAATTAGAACGGATAATTAAGTGGAGGTAATTACTTTTCATTGAATAACAGAATTATTGATATTCATTACTGAAAAGTTAAATCAAAATCTGACAAATTGTCGGATATTTTTCGTAGAACAATATCTGAACAAAAGTGCATCTGTTGAACACAATGCTGTCTGGGTGCTAACTTGTGACATCTCTATTTATAGATTGATTTACCCACAATTCTTTAAGTGGAACTGGTAAGTGTAAATGTGAGAATATCTAACACAGTGTTATAGAATTGGATTCATTCAATTTCACTCTGGGTAATGTTGTAGCCAGGTTCATGACAAGCAGTCCAAGTTTTAATGCAGGGAGGAAGGACTTGTGAAATGCTTGAACCGACTTCATGCATATGCAAAAAGGTTAGATCCAGGCCAGACGCCAAATAAATTGGCGGTGACTTGTGATCTAACCTGTTTGCTACTCTTAGTATCTTTCCTCATCAAAATTAAGCAGATATTTTAGGTTTTGGAAAGCAGACAACACCAAAAACTTTTTTTAGAAATTTACCTAGCAATCCAAGGGTTAATGATTTACAACTGAAAAATTGTAGAAAAACATATATAGCAAATCAAATCTGGATTACACACTTGAGCATTTGTGTAAGTTTAAACAATTTTTTACGCTCACTAAGTCCATTTTCATTAATAAGTTTTTTTAAACAGCAACTTTCTCTCCTGTTGTCAGTTTTCTTTTGGGGTTACAATGCTTTCCAACCAAAATCATAAAGGAAGTGTTAAAACCAGTACTTTTTAAATATTGTCTGCTTTTGCTTTAAATTTGATCAGTAACTAAACCATATATGAAAGAATGAATAAAATATGAAACTCGGACAAAGAGTGGGTAGTAATAAAACAAAAGTCTGAAATTCAAAGATTGCACAATTTACTTGATTCACGTGCATGCATATAAAAAACAACAACCCAATAAGCTTCATAATAGTGCTGTAGATACATGTATTAAGATAAAATTGTTGGTTCATATCCAGATAATAAAAATTCAAATTCCTCTATTGATACATTTCCCCATTTGGGAATGATTATAAGCAACACTCAACCACAAAAATTAACATCAAAATGATATTTTTTTCTTAAGGCAATATTAGCAGTAATTTACACTAAAGTTGTGCAAGTTCTAGAATAATTGACAATTAACTTTAGAGTACTTTAATTTGCCATTTACAGAGAAACTGAGACGGTAACATGTTTACATGATGCTTTTAAAAGATGAAGAAAATAGCATCAAAACAAAGTAAAACGAGAAACATCATGAACCTTTGAAATCTAAAAAATTTTCCATTTCGAAAATTTGCTTTGTTGGTGTTGGATAAATGACAGTATTTTTGCTGATTTTTCCAACCAGTTGACTGTCACTTGTTTATCCAATCGCTCTCGCTAGTTTTAAACAGGACTTGAATGTAAACAATGAAATCAAATTGTCTTCCCCACAATTCGTGAGAAAAGTACTTTTAAACATGGCTAATAAATAGTATAGAACCTGAAAACTTTAATGGTTCAAAGAATGATAAACCGATACTGTAATCTTGCAATAAGCCCTTGAACTGTGTTTACATCTTTCATCATTCTTTTGACACAACGCAGAATATAAATTTCACACAATTAACAAGCTATGATGTGATGAACAAACGATACAATCACACTCCAATCACAGCGAAAAGTGATACAAATCTCTCTAAATGTCCTTTAGTGAAAAGTTTTTCATACAGACTAAAGAATGACCAATGATGATATCCATTTGACTAAAAGCTATGAGAATCTCAGTATATAAAGTTCTAGACTTTTGTCCTTCCATTGATTATTCCTATATTACAATAAATAAAAATATCTTACTCTAAAGTTTTTAACTTGGCCATTCCTGGCGCAAAGGGATGAGGTAGACCAAGGAAGTCCTGGTCAGACTGCATTGTTACTGACAGGAAGGTAAGCAACCTTGTCAGTGTTAGCCCAATTAACAGAACTAATGGGAGATTCGGTATCAGAATATCTAGCCACCTGCTGCCCACCCTAGTGACTGGGACACCCCCAGCAGATGACAAATAAACACAGGATTAAGTTTAAAGAAGTCTAAAGTGAACCATCTTTCTTTGAAAGGTACGGTCAGAAAAGACACATGTCCTTTCATTTAGTATTCCTTTCACAAATGAGTTAAACATATTTAACTGTAGGTTGAACCGTCTTACCTTGAAAGGTACAGTCAAAACTAAAATATAGGTGAAGATGCATGTAGATATGTAGTATTCATTTGCATGTATTACAGCTGTCAAATAAGTAGATTGTTTAGTGCCAAGATATAGTTAAAACAAAAATACCAAGTTTGATTTTTTGTTAAAAACCTCTTAAAACAAATCCTACATTGAAAACATACCAAAACCACATTCTAAAATATTCAGCAACCTTCTACAAATTCCTCACAGGGAAAGATGAGCAAAAATAAATACAGAAACAGGAACATCACATAAAATTAAAACTGGACAAGTTATGCAATTATAACAGGTAATAAAATCAAACAGATGAACAAATAAATATATATTCAATAAAAACAGGCTTTGGAAACATCCGATTAGTTTTAACCCAACCCATACTCTGGGAATGAGTGATTGGCTGAAAATTTAGTCAAATCTGAAATATTGTAAAATAACAAAAAACAGCATGTTCTCTCCAATATGGAACACAAACCATTTTGACAAAAGGAGAAATTACAAGTCCTTCCCCACAAGCCAATTTCTTAGGGGCTAGACAAGATTCATGATTCATGAGAATACATAAACAAGCAAAACATTGGTATGTCTGAACCCTTTACCAAACAATGACAACATTTGACCAGTTTGTTGCAGACAACTTTGGAAAAAGTTGTGGGAAAAGGGGAAATTGGTAGTAACGAGCAATTTCTCCTTTTACCACAATGTTTTCTGCCCTATCAGAAGATTATGTTTTATTTCATCACATTTTGAAATCTCGTCTGGAAACTTTTTCAAATTTGGGTCATTCGAAAATTTGTTGTTTGGCAAAGGGTTAATTGAACACTACAGCACTACAATATAACAAATAAGCTATTTAGGCATCTTAATGCAGATATGTTTGGGTTTCATTTCTTGTAAATATCATCTAAAGCCTCTTTCATGGGGT
Organism: Cerastoderma edule; assembly: GCA_947846245.1. Classification (NCBI taxonomy): domain Eukaryota; kingdom Metazoa; phylum Mollusca; class Bivalvia; order Cardiida; family Cardiidae; genus Cerastoderma; species Cerastoderma edule. The sequence continues at coordinate 13,496,077 of OX401410.1, read as the reverse complement.
TATCTTACTCCTGCAATGTTTGAAGAGGAAGTGTGATTGATTTTCTTAATTGATTGGTAAATTATTTTGGGTTTTTTCGTTGTCTATAATATGCTGAGTATAACAAATCAGTTGAAATATTGCTGATATGATGGTAAAGAGGCTTTTATCCTGTTCCAAAATGGTATATGGTATATATATATGATAAATTGATAGATACAATGGTTTCAAATGCATCAACCTTTATAAGTAATTACACAATACAATTTGACAAGATGAGCATTTAATGCTTTAAACTTAGATTTCCTTTTTTTTTCTTTTTAAAAAAAAATGCAATCAAATATTGCCACTAAATAACAAACAACATGTACTGAGTAAAATAATGCATAACATACTTTCCTATGATTACCATGTTTATGAGTAACAATTCATAGTTATCTTGTTAAATATGATAGAATTTACTTGGCAGCAATACAGTATGGAGGAAAAAAATCTCACAAGGCATTCAAGATTTAACCAATTCTAACATATGTGACATTGGGATGGCTTCAAATTGAAAGCTTTAGGAGAGAACACTTAAGTTACGAGTGTTTCTTACAATGTATGTTGATGGTACATTAAATTAGATTAAATTTTAATTTAATTGAATTATCTATACAGCTGGCGCAACTGAAAGAAATAGCAATACCATTTCTACATAAACTTTTGGACAAATGATGAAGTGGTTATAAGTAAACTAGCTGTCTATGTTTTATATTTAATGATGCAAGTTGCAGATCACATTGAGCTTTAAAAATGATGAATCTTCAGGATTCAAAAGACCTGTACTGGACTGTTTTAGGAACAAGTATTTAATTAGCTAATGGGATTCGACTGATAGTTTAACAAACATGTTTATATAATCTACATTTGTACTTCTGCATAATAGGCTAGAGGCCTTTGTTTAGAATATGAATTCTATACTCTGTATTCTTAGCCCTTTACCAAATGCAAAACTTTTTAATGTCCCAAATTGAAAGAGTTTGCAGACAACATTTCAAAATGTGGGAAATAATCTTCTGATAGGGCAGAAAACCTTGTGGGAAAAGGAAAACTTGCTCATCAGGAGTTTTTCAATGTTTTTCAGAGTTGTCTGCAACAAAGTGATTAAATGTCGTTACTTTTTGGTAATGGGTTAAACTAGTATAGAGGCTCAAACATAAAAAGATAAAAAACAGAACCTTTATTAATGCAGACTATCTCTGTATTTTCATTGTGTTATGTAAACATCAAAACGAAAACAAGTCTCTTATTACCTAAAGAAACCTTTACCTTTACATGCATCTATATGGGGAAGGATTTAACACTGAACACACCTTCTCTTTGACAGTCAAAATAGTAGATCCATCATACATGTTATATTCATTATGATAATGCCTAAATTATCTTTTAAAGATTTCTGTCCAAAGGCTCTAAAAATTGAGAGAAATATCAGTTTCAGGCTTTTTAAACTTGTGCTAGCATCTAATGTTTTGTATTTATATTGTTTATCGATGGTTCTTTGCAAGACAATGCTAATTGTTTCATTTTTTTGAAAAACTTACTAAAGATTTGCATAGGATCCTTGCAATGAAATATGTAGTTTAATTCTGACAACCCTCAATTAATATTTTAACGAAGTATCTCTAAACTTTCAATATGGACGCTAATCATGTTGATGTATTTTTTCCTTACCGTTTCTAGTGCTGGAAAGTATACTGTATTAAATGAGGTTTTATCAAATGCCTATGAAATGCTACCTGGCTGAAAATCAGAACTGAAGAGCTAAAAATAACATAATAGTACAAAAAGTATAAAGAATGCTGTGGTGCAGAGGTAGAGCGTCGGCCTCTTTTCTGGAGAGTCCTGGCTTTGAATCCCTGTTAGGCAAGGATGAAAATCTCAGGGACTAACCCACACATCTGCTGATTACTGGTTTAGTTTCCAGGAAGCAGTCATCGAGAGTGGCTTTGAACAACCTTAAAGCTTTCTTCGCAATCGCTGTAAAACAAATAAGGTAAACTAATAAATTGGAAAAACAAATTGAGTAAAATGATAAGAAAACGGTTAAGGAGACACATGTGAGATTCTTTCAGATAATAACTACATAGATCTACATGAGGAAACAATTGTCTGCCCTTAGACCCTTCATTTAAAACAGCAAATGGATTAGAACACAGATTAAGAATAAAAGAGGGACATACCAACAAAAAATGAGGCTTTAAGTGTCACTGCGTCAGATTTATACAAGAAGAGCAAATAAGAAGGGGAGATAAAGATGTAGAAGAATACCTTAAGCCTAACAGATCTATTAAACAATCAAAATTTGCCAAAACTTAATAAAAACATGAAAAATACACTGTAATCAAATTCATAATGGTTTCGAAAGATACTCCCCCATAAAGATTGAAATATTTGTTAAAAACATAGAAATTGTTGCAATGGCCAATCTAAATTTTTTTCCAACAATTTTAGCAATGGTTTGCAGCAAGGCAAATATCTACCTGAATGATCATAGAAGAGTCAATCAAAGTCAACACACAAATTCATTGACATAGTTCGGTTTTCTTCACCTTTCATTAGCACTTACAACCAAAAAAGTTGTATGTGCACTAACAATTTTATATATTTTTTTTAATCTTTGAGATAATTGACATACACTGCCGTAGTCAACTTTCATCACCAACTCGGTTGAACGCCATAAGTTGACATATTGTTGTATACTACCTATAACACTTATACCCCCATATGTCGACTAATGTGTCCTACCCGGGTTAACCAAGCTGTTGACTAAAGCCGACTACAGTGGTCAAAGAGATGGTTCTTAAAACAAGCTCCTCATCATTTTCCTAATACCATACACTCAGGTATTAAAAAAAAGATACAAACAACTTAATAAATTGCAAGGTTTAACTCTTACAATACTAGGTAATTTTCTAAAAAAAGACTTTTGTGTCATCTGCTTTCCAAAATTTTAAATATCTACTTAATTTTGATGAGGAAAGATACTCAGAGAAACAAACAGGTTAGATCACAGGCCAGCCACCAATTTACTTGGCAGCTGGTCTGGACCTAACCTGTCTGCATAAGCATGAAGTCAATTCATCTAGGATAAGCATGAAGTAGGTCCCAGCACAATAAGGGCTTGGGTCTAACTGATATCTTGTCTGTATGTTTTCTGTAAAAAAAAGGAATAAGGTCCTGCATGTTCCATAGTTAAAAGTGTAGGACTTGTAACACAGAGTTCTTAGGTCCAATCCTTGCGAAGGATTAACCAAAGCTGCCAAAACTGCCGAAACTTCCGCAGCTCCCAAAACTGCTCATAGAACTCCAGCTCCCGCATCGTCCCATACCAAATCCACCAAAGCCCATACCGCCGCCCAACATTCTGCTGGCTCCATACCCAAGGGCAGCCCCACCTATCAAACCTAGAAGAGAATAGAGGCAGAGAGTAATATAAGGGAGAAAGTCATTGTCACAAATAAAAGGAGAAAATGGTTAAAATGGCAATTTCTCTTTGTAAAACAGTTTTCCACTGTGTTTGAGTTATATAAAAGTATAAGCATAATATTTTTTATTCAAGTTATGCATTTCATCAACCATGTTTCAGTTGAATTCCTGGATGAGAAATGAGGTAGAGGGTTAATAGTAGGGAGAATATATTGTAAACTGGTTCCCCGCTGTCTACTGACTCCACTATGTTCGTCAAGAAAGACAATGGGCAGCCTATATATTCTGAGCAATTTGATTGGTCAGAATGCAACGTTAAAAAATATTACAACAACAGTGAGCAACAACATACAGGGTTGTTTCCCTTAAATCAAATACATACATTTTATTTGTAAATAGAGGCCTCTGGCCCAAAATACAACATTCATTTATAACTACATTTTGTTTTGTTGTTGTGTCCCAGTAAGTGGTCATATTCATTTAATGCTAGAAATTTCATCTGTTTCTTAAATCCAAAAGTTCCATAATTTTACAGATGTATATAGCTAGTTTTCGTATATTTGAATCATTGTTAGACTGCAGCAATAGGTAAGATCCACGGCGTTCACGATTTCCTGTGTACCAATTAAATAAGAAAGTATTCCTTACAGAATCAAATCGTGTGCATATGAAAAATACATGATATTCATCTTCTATTAGAAGAGAGTCACTATATGAAAGACAATGAAGACAAATTCGATCCTCCCTGTTAATATTAAAGTGCCTGCCTATTTCAATATTGAGCTTATGGCTAGAGCATCTGAATCTAGCAAGGCATTTCCGTAATTGGAATGAAAGTTCTATATTTAAGTATCTTTCCGGGTTCAAAAGTGTTTTAAAACATTTATAAGAATCACATCTTGGAGAGGTGTTAACATTTTCATTCCAATTTTGAATTGCACAATCTCTGATACGCTGTTTAAAAATAGATAAAAAATGTGAAGTGTCACCAATTTCTTGGGATACCCAGACATAACCAAAACCATAGGAAAATAACATATGTTTGAGTTTTGATACCCAGTTTTCTCTTCCAGATTCGTCTATTCTTTTTAACATTAGATAGCAATTTCGGGGATAACGATATTGTGGCATGCGTAAAAGCTTAATCCAATATGATATGCATTTGATATAGTATGTTACAAAGAGTGGGTACCTTCCACATTCTCCCAAAACCATGCAATCATTTACAGATTGATTGACTCCTAGATAAAATCGACAAAAATCGATCTGAATTCTTTCAATTTCATTTGCGTATTCATAGCCCCATATTTCTGAACCGTATGTCAAGATAGGCACAACCATTGAGTCAAATAATTTAAATATCTCTTGGTGTTGGAAGTTGCCAAAGTTTTGTTGAAAGCGTCTTATAGCAAATATAGACTTTCTAGCTTGTGCACACAGTTTTGATTTGGTACTAGACCAAGAAAGCTTAGGTGTAAAAATGACGCCCATGTACGTGTAAAAAGAAGTGACTTTAATAAGTGATCCGTTGTATCTCCAATTTTCATATTTACGCAAAGGACCGCCATTTCTAAACACCATTATTTCTGTTTTCTTTAGGTTGACTTTCATTCCTGTATCATTACAGTACTTAGATACAATGTTTAGCTGTTGCTGTAAATTTATGGCCGTATCGGCGCAATTTGCTACATCGTCTGCAAAAAGTAAGCAGTAAATTTTGGGCACATCATTTGTTATAAAAATACCATGTCTGCATTGTTCTCTCAATTGTGTACAAAGGTCATTAATATATATGCTGAAAATTAATGGTGAACACAAATCGCCTTGAACTGTTCCGATATTGCACGAAAATGAGCTTGTAACATGTTCTCTGTCTATTTTAACCTGTGCTTTAGATTTTGAATACATTGACATAAGGACACTTAAAAGTTTGCCATTTACACCTTTGCGTAACAGAGAAGAAAATAGTTTGAAATGGTTAACACAATCAAAAGCTTTTTCGAAATCAACGTAAAGTACATAGAATCGTCCTCCACGCTTGGAAATGTATTTTTGAATCATACTTTGTAAGCAGTATATATTGTCTATTGCTGAATAACCAGCTCTAAATCCAGCTTGAGCTTCATCTATAATGTTAGATTCATTTGACCATCTAGTTAATCTTTCGGTAATAATATGTGAAAATATTTTGTACATAATGTTTAAAAGGGAGATGCCCCTGTAGTTAGAGGGGTCGCATTTTGACCCCGATTTGTATATGGGTATTATAACGCTTTCGGCCCAAGTGTCCGGGAAAATACCAGAATCGAATACTTGATTAAATAAAACATGTAATAAAGGAACAATAGATTGAGCTGTGCTTTTATAGAATTCGGCACCAATACCGTCCTTTCCATGAGCTTTACCAGTTTTTAATTTTCTTATACTCCTCTCAATCTCATCATGTGTAATAGGTACATTCAGAATTTGGTCCGTTTCGTTATTTTGCATCGCTAGTTGTAAAGTGTCAATATCATATATTGATTCCTGGTTTTCCTTGTAAAGCAATGTTTTAAAATAATTGATCCATTCATAATTAGTAATTTGGTTCGAACTGTCACTAATAGGTTTACTATTATTAATAAGTTGCCAGAATAGCTTTGGATTTCCTCTACTACTTATCAGCATTTTTCTTTTGTTATGTTGGAATGATTGCTTCTTAGATTGGCAAATACGTTTGAATTCGTTCCTCGAATCTTTATATTTGTCAAAGTCTAATTGTAAATTTGTCCAACGAAAACGTCTAAGCATATAATATTTTGCATGTTTTGCTCTACAGCATTCTTGGTCCCACCACGCGGGTTGGATATTAGCAGCATGGTGTTGATTTGGCGTCAATTTCATATCACAAGACAAAGCAGTGCTTTGGTAATGTTTAAGGATCAATTGAACGCCAGAATTAACGTTAAATTGTATTTGCTCTAAAATAGTATTTGTATCGTTATCTAATTTTCTTTGAAACAATTCGTTAAAGGCAGCCGCTTTGGTATCCCTCCATCTAAAGCTATCATGTTTTAAAGTAATTTCCTCGATAAAAAATTTGTCCGATAGCGGCTGTAAACAGTTAAAGGTAAATTGTACATGTAAAGGGAAATGATCAGAGCAATCAATATTGTCTATATTAAAATATGAAATAAAGGGGAACAACTCTGATGACGCAATATGATAATCTACAACACTATGTCCACCATTCGCTATACATGTATAGTTGCCGATTAGATCATCAAATAACCGGCCATTAAGTAAATGTATATCATGAGTGCAGCAGAGATCAGTTAAAGATTTACCAAAAGTATTGTACCTCTCTCCATCTGTATTTTTCCGTGGCAAATCGAATGTGTCAGTTTTGTAATCAACAGTGGAATTATAAATGTAATCAAGGTTGTCGAAAGGGATATAGTCCTTCAAATCTTTAGTTCTGGCATTGAAATCGCCGGCTAAGAATAGAAAGCAATTTGGGTAGTTAGCACGTAAATACAACAAATTGTTTTCTAACAGTAGAATCCCATTATCCTCTTGTGCGTTCATATAGACAGAAGATCCTTCCGGAGAAATATACAATACATAAAGAATAATATCATGTACAAGATTAAAAGTGCTGCTTTTAAGCAAAAGAATAACACAATCATTAAAGTCGTGGCAAACACGAGAAACGAGACCACATTGAACAAGTTCGTCTTTTACAAACACACTAATTCCGCCACTATTGCGGATTGCACGAGGTTTACGGGGTCTTACACTGTCATAATGTTTGTATGCTGAAAACATTGCATCAAATTCCCCCTGAAAATCGCTCCAAGTTTCGACTAAACCAAATATATCATATTTTTGTACATAATTCATAAACGGCAAATCAAATTCATATTTTTTAAGCCCACAAATGTTCCATGAAATAATATTTAAACATTTATATACAGTGTCACGTTTTGGACCTTGACCGGATTGTTATTTGCGTGCCGTCGCTCCTCCCTCCGATTGCGCTCGTAACAACTCGTCGTCCTGTCGGTTCGTCTCGGATACTGTTATGTTGAGTCTGCCAATCGGATCTTCTTGGTCACGTGTGGTTCGAGGTCTATAGTGTCTATTTGCAGGGCGTTCACGTGCATTTCCAATTCTATAAATAGATTTCGTATTGTCATCATACCCATATATGGAGTTTTCTACTATTAGCTTGTCGTATTTCAAAACAGCGTAGTTACCCTCCTTTCTTTCTTCAGCCAATCGTTTGCCGAGTTCCCAGCGATGTGATTTTACTCTGTCCGTGTAGTCCTCATACACACCGAGATCTGGATTCCCCCTTAGCACATCCTTTGCCCCTTTCAATAGTGCCTCACGATCCTTGTATTTGCAGAATTTTACTATAATTGGGCAGTTCACGTTATTATTTTGGTTAAGTCGATGCGCCCTTTCAATTTCGACGTTTTCGTAGTCCGGCATATCCATATCATGCTTTATAAAATGTCTAACCTTTTCCTCAGATTCGGCCCAAGTTTCACCCTTTCTGCCATGTAAACCACAAAATCTTAAATTGTTCCGTCGGGAATGGCCCTCTAATTTGTCTGTTTGGTTTTTTAAATAAGACACTTCTTGCCAGAGTTTTATATTTTCCTCTTTGAGCTGAGCATTTTCCATTTTCAAATCATTAAGGGAAGCATTTACATCGCTTATTTTTCTGTCAATCGATGCAAGATCTGATCTCACCTCAGTTTTCATTTCTTTTAAGTACTGGAGTACATCTGCACCGGCGGCGTTTTCGCCCTGGAAACTCGGATTTCGATTGCTTTGGGAACGCAATCTTGGTATATCTTGGCTGTCTTGGATTTGAACAGGCGAGGCCGATGAAGGTGCCGATGAAGCTGCATTGGCGAATGATAACTGGCGTTGTTTTGTCGGTTTTTGAGCGCCTGGGCCAGTAGGGGGGCCTGGGTTGGTTTCGACGTCTCCGCATGACACGAGAAGAAAGGCCAACAATGCAAACAATCTCAGACAGGCTCGAATGTTTTTACCTGGTATTTTCAGTTCGCTCACCATGGACCTAGTCTTACTTCGCATGAAAAATGTCCCTATGCGAGCTCGGTACGTTTGTAAGTCGACTCCCATCTTTGTTTTCTTAATTTACGATACGTGGAGAAAACAACATGCCGCCATTACCAAGGGACACAACTCGCAATCATTGCTTTGCAACTTTCTTTTTTCTTAAAACAGATTCTTGTGAAGTCTCCTTTCCAAAACATTAAATATCTGCTTAATTTTGATGATGAAAGATACTCAGAGTAGCAAACAGATTAGATCACAGGCCAGCCGCCAATTTACTTGGCGGCGGGGCTGGATCTAACCTTTTTGCATAAACATGATGTCAGTTCTAGCATTATAACGGTTAAGAAATGGTCTCAGTTTCTGTTTTAAAGTGACTGGTATATAAAACACAAACCTGCGGCCATTTTTCCTGTATTAGATCCCATAACGCCCCCTAATCCTCCCTTCTTCTTGTGGTGATCCTGGCTGTATTGCTGTTGTGGGTAACCCTGACCTTGATATCCTTGTGGGGGCGGGCCATAGCCTTGAGGTGCATAACCATAGGAACCTGAAGAGAGAAAAGGGACTTTTTTTCATAAATTGGGGAAAGACCTAGGCCTGTTGATTTTGGGTAATTGTATGGATGACATTGCTGGATTGAGAAACCGAAAAGCTTATGTGACTTTGAATTTTTGGGAAAACTGCAAGATTTTAAAGAAATTTGAAATTGTGAAGGTGCCTTAAATGGGCCCCTGTTATAAAACAAGCAAAAAGTCCTGAAAAAGAAAACAAGCATGTCCAGATTTTGTTAGGTCAGACTTTTGTGTTTAATATTTGTTTACATACAGTCAAACTTGTGTAAAGAGGCCAGCCTATGGGACAGAGTAAATTGGCTGTTTAAGACAGGTTGGCTGCTTAACACAAATTGATGTACACTATAAATCTAACAATGGGACTTTCTTTAGTGGTTGTTTAAGGCAGGTTGGCTGCTTAAAAGGGTGGTTGCTTAACACAAGCTAGACTGTATATGGAGTTTAAAGCCATGTCAACAGTATGTTGGTTATTTCCGGCTTTCCTATATTCACCAGTACTAGACACGGCTCTGCAGTGTTGAGCATGAAAACCACATGCTGATAATAAAAATCCACCAGTATGAGTAGTATTGAGTTAAGTAACTCACCTTGTTGCTGTTGTGGATATCCACCATACTGTTGGTATTGTTGTTGTGGGTACCCCTGGGGCCCATAGGGCTGTTGCTGTGGGTAAGGGCTCTGCTGAGGGTAGGGACTTTGTTGTGGGTAGCCCTGCTGGCCTGATGGGGCCTGAAACCCCCCAGCACCTGGGCCTGAAAGAAGACATGTAACATTACAGTCCATGTGTATCCTTTCTTATTAACATGGCTTACTTACTCATTATCATGAAGGTCTTCAGAAATGTTTACCGTGCATTCACATGGACGCATACATCATTTCTGAATCTGTCAAGCAACAATGGATCGAGCGAGGAGAAAACAAATAGTGAAAAAGTTTAAGTATTGAATCTTGATTAATTCAATGAGGAAAATAAACAAGAGCTGTCCGTAAGACAGCATGCTTGACTATTTGATAATGTCGGAAAGGGGTATAGATCAGTGAAATATTATTGTTTCTAAAATATGAGGGTGCAAACTATGATTCCTTACAATAGCTGTTCAGAAACAAACATGCATTCAAGAATTTTTAAGTAAAAAGGGCCGCAAAATTAGCTTAAATTCAAAACGAGAGATTTGAAACTTGGTCAGGGACCATAGAATTTTACCCTAAACACATGTCGAGGGTTCAGTGCAATACTATAGTAAGAGCTGCATGTATCAAAATTAGAGATACGAAACTTGGTCAGAGACCTTAAATTATGACCCTGTACACATGTGTAAAGTATCAATCCATTCCATACAGTAGTTCATGAGATACAAACTTGCACGTAAAAACTTAACCAAGGTGTGACGCCGACAGCGACGCCGATGCCTGGGTGAGTAGTATAGTTCTCCTTGGTCTTCGAGAAGTCAAGCTTAAAATACTCTTACTTCCCACATTGGATGTTGCGAACTCTGTGCAGGATTACTTCCCTTTGCTACCCTGCAGTACAATAACTATTTTAGTTGTCCTGAGACGATAGCAATGGGCGCGAAAAAGAATTCACAGGTTTATTTATAAACCAACTTTCTCAAAGAAGAACAGACAGACCGAAGGATCACTTCCCATTTATGAATGAAAACACAAGGTTTTAGCAAATTATAAGTAAAGAAATTGAAAATGGTCTTAGGTTTAGTGACAAGGATTGTGAATTTCAAGTTTTAACATGAAATACTCCCAAAGCACATATCTCTGAGAGAGTCTATTTAGGAATACATATGCCATACCATATCCACCGAATCCTATGGGTCCAGGTTGTGGCATGGATACAGGAGGGCCTTGATTATAAGGGCTATAGGCGGGCGGGGGACCAGAATTCTGTTGGGGCGCAGACGAAGCTTGTGTTGTTCCTTGTTTAGATTCCCTCTGAGGTAGCTGTATGATTACAGATTTTTTTTCTCTTAACTTTGATACCATGTTTAACCCTTATAATGCTGGAACCAACCTCATGCTTATGCAAACAGGTTAAATCCAGGCCAGCCACCAAGTATATTGGCAGCTGGCCCGTGATCTAACCTGTTTTCAACTCTAAGTATCTTTCCTTAACGAAATGAAACAGGTATTTAAGGTTTTGGAAAGCAGACGTCACCAAAATCTATTCTTTTTAGAAATTTACCCAGCATTCTAAAGGATTTACCTCTATCAAAAATGTGTGACTGCTAAAAATTGAAAGTATTACAACAAAAGTGTTATCTATAAAGTATTTGCTACACTGGCCATAGACTATCGACTCATTTCCTGCTTTTTTGTTGCATGGATTTTTTTTAATTGTCTGTTGCAGTTATTTTAAAATGATTATATCAGGAAACAGGTAAAGAGACTTTATTAATTACTTTCACACATAAAACTTATTATCTATATATATAAAAAAAAATACTACCATCATAAAAGTTTGGAATCTGAAAACAGATTTACATGAGAAAATTGTTTACCAAGTCAAACTGGAAAGCAAAATATTATTGCAAAGTGCAATTCTAAAATACCCTAAATTTCATAATCATACTGTTAATAGTCAGAAATCATTGTCAACAAATGAAGAAATTGTTGGTTGCATGGGGAGTTCGACTCTATCTACATTGATTTATCTTATTGGTATGATGTTTAACACTGTGTCAACAATTATTCAGTTATGTTAGGCATTTCCTGAATTGACCAGTACTTGGCTAGGGCTATGAAGTGACTTGCCAAAGAACACTCCCACAAAACCAGAGGTGTCAGTTGGGCTCAAACCTCGGGCCCCTGAGTTCTTAATCTGCCACATTAACTACTGAGCCCCGCAGGACCCCTGGACACTACATTGAGTAATGGGGTTAAAAAACAGATGGACAGAATACTACTTACTGTACTGCATATTGCGGACATCCATTCACTGAAATTAAAAAATATATAGATAGAAATGAGAAAGTAAGAAGTAACCCTTCTATTTGTTACAAAAATATATTACCTAGCAATCTGCACATATGGCATCTTAATTCTAAAATGAAGACAGTTAATATCATTTCAATGTGAAACAGAGTTTATAATAAGCACATCTTTTTAAAAATATATTTATATATATCTTGATGCATCCAATGGCCTTTCAACTGAATAAGCTTATTTACTTTAACATCTATATCTGAAGAATGACAAATGCCATAGCTAATATCCTTCCGTTGAAACAAGTCTCTCCAAGACATGTCCAATTTCTGTGTCACATTGCAAGATTGTTTCATATTAATTTTTATCAGTAAAGACTTATATATAAATGTAAACATTTTCCCAAAGTCAATTGGTAAAAATGTTACCCAGTTGCAGAAATCATTTGTAGAAAAAATATTATAAAAAAGATCATAAAACTTACTGAAATTCTTGTTCATTGTTAAGGAGGAAGTAATGTGGTTTTGCTTTATGACTGGGCTTCTCCGGAATGGCTAACAAACAGTTGTAATTTCCACCACTAGGTAAATCTGGGACGTCCTTAAAGTTCTTGTGGACATGGTCTCCAACTGCGAAATGTTTGCAGACATCCTAGAGAAAAGAGCATGGTGAATTTAACTGATAATATGGGGTCTCGATCCATTCACGTATGATGTTTTTGACTAGTCAAAGTTTGAAGCTAAGAGAGGGGACAATTCAAGGGTGAAGAAAAGAAATCAGGTTGGTTTTTTTTCACTCTGAGGGTAAAAATTTGATACCCTTTTTTATATTGTAAAATTGGGAAAAAAGGGGGAATCATGCCAGCTTTGCCAAAGGGACAAGAAAAAACCTAAGGTAAACTCATTTTTAGGGGAAAACTGTATGATTTTAAAGAAAATTGCAGAAATCTGTTATATAGTAAAAAAAACCCTAGAAATGCTTGTCAAATGCAATCTAATATAGATCTGGCACTCTCTATAGGCCTATATAAACAAAAGGAAGCTTCTTTATTCACAAATAGGAGAGAACTCAGATTCAATTTCATTGACATTCAAGACCCATTTTTTCTTGACTTATGGTTGCATATTTATAGAACTCAATATAGGGTATCATTACCTTCATGAAAATCTTTACTTTGGGGTCTCTATCACCTTGCTTTTTGTATGCTAGAAGGTAGCTGTCCTGGAACAGTTTTACATATACAGGGTTCCATCCACCAGAGAAAAGGTTTTCTGTAATAAAGAAATATAAGCTTAACCATATACATGTATAGTACAAGCCTTACTCCAGAAAAACAGAAAACTATTATGATACATATCTGCTGCAAGAGAGGAGAATTTTATAGTAGATTGAATTGCCTTATCAGACAAGTAACTTCTTCGTTTAGCTAATCAGCACCAATAGTTTAGTTGTTACAGACAATAGGATATGTGGCAATGTCAAGCCCTGGCGTAATGACATCATACATAAAGCTTGATTTAGATTTATGCGCAATAGAATCCATAGCATTTTCTGTAATTATTTTTGGCGAATTTGCTAATATGGAGACTTTTTATTCAAGTAAACTTATTTGTTTTTAAGTTGATGCTAAATGGCAGACAGCGGTTTTATGGTCTATTCTGAATGTTTCCCTTTTCAATTCTTTTGGTTCTCTTATTAATTCCATAGACTTAAGGTATTCTTCAGAATTGAAGCATACAGAAATGACTAATGAGTACACACATATAAGATGACACTGCTATTATAAACTAAAATGAATACTTACTGCTATGTCTTTTAATATATCCTTCCTTTACAACAGACATTGTGTTTCCTGCAAAGTGATAATTGATTGGGATGAATTCAAGAAGTTTAATATTTCAATTTTTTTAGACCTATCATAAGTATGAAATCAACTGATGTTATGCGTAACTGTTGTTGCATAGTTTAGGATAATCAGGAGCTAGTCAAACTTATTTAAAATGGGAAAATATTGAGAAATTTTTGTATTGGGCAATATCTCCCGTCAAGTCAAACTTTCGAACCATTCATTTAATGGTGGCCACTTGCGACAAAAATCATTGTCGCGTCGCACCGTTTGAAGACCCATATTTCCATTGCTTTTGAAAATTATCAAATTATTTTATTCACAGTTGTGAATTAATCCTTTTTTAATCAATCCACTCACTTTACATGTCTGTATTCCGCATATTTACTTTGTGAGAACAGTTTAATTAACGTTAGTTGATGATATTTTGCTCTCGATAATTTTTTTCTGCACATGCGCACTGGAATGGGAAAACCTACTAAGCGCATTTTTAATTGTTTAATGGTAATTGATGACATTGTTTGGTGGTAAAAATGTTTATTTAACATATCTTGTCATATAAATTGACGTCAAAAGTCCATTTGTGCTTTAAATACAAAAATTAGGATTAAAAAAGTCCGACATTATTTGGATCGTTCGAAATTTCAACGTTAGATTGCCCCATCAAAAAATATCAAGCAATCTTCACATTGAATTATTTTAACTAATCAGGAGCAATACAACTTTGTAAACTTAAATAGCACTTGAAATACTGATAACCAGATAATGTTATCTTTCATATCTTAACTGGTTAGACATCTATAACAAATGCTTTTAAAAGATAATTCTATAATACATAGACAAATACATACATGTAACAAATGAGGTTTTAACTTTTGTTGAAATTGTTAAATGTGTAGTTTTTGAGTACAGTGAGTCAATTCTTTAGAGGAAATTCACATCTACATGGACGAAAAAGATTCATCAAACCAAAAACTTGTTTCAACGCTAATTCAAAGAATGAGGTTAGGCGTGCCTCATATCTAACAAATCATTCTAGAACAATCACAAATGGCCCATGGGGATGAACATTTTTGACCAAATGTCACTCCACTTCAAGTGAATTTGACCGACTTATCCTTTAGTTAAATTTTAATTCAATGAAGGCAATTTGTAAAAGTATTTTCTCTACCTACTAAAAAAACAATAAATCTCAAATCAAATCTGATTCTTTATTATTTCGAAATATTATGAACTACGTTCAGCATCCAAATTTGTATTATTTATTTGTAAACATATCGGTGCGTTCGTGTTAATTACTTCGTCGTAATTGTCACTCGTGTTTACACATCAATCTCTACCAGAGTAAATTGGTTCCCGCTCTGCTCCCACATTTATCTCTGTGACGGGCTCAGAAAATAGTCCCCCTTTTCCGGCACGGTCACGTGGCCGAAACTGACGTGTAGGGGTGTAGTAGTATACAGCATCTAGCGGCTTGCAAAAAGCGAGCTCCAAACTAACGCTCAGATCAATTAAGAAGTTAGACGAAAGTCTCTTAAATTGTATCACAATATAAAGATAGATAAGATAGGACAGTAAAAATAGAATAAAGACATTTATCTACACACAAAGCAGCTTACATTTGAAGCGTAACAGCTTATTGAGTAGAATTTAGGCGACGCTCCATACGACTCGAAACCCGCCCCTCGATCAAAACAAACTGAATGACAGCTAGAAAATACATTCTCCAAGACAAATCAAACCTCCACGTTGTTTAACAAATGAGTCGTCAGTCAGAATGAAACGTTCTCAAGAAAAGCCAATGTATCAAGATTATTGGCGACCTTCTAAACAACAAATAGCACCACCCTCTTCATGTCGAGTTTAAATCTTCCTTCAGTCAATTCAGACCTTGACAATACTATTAAGTGCCATAGATCATACTGTTAAGCCTCAATAGACTTAATTGAAAGGATTATCTCACATGTTGTGATTTTAACAATTTAAAATAAGAAGTTTTCTTTCAATAGAATGAAAATATAAATTTCTAAATTAACAGGAGACTAGATTATTGACAGCTTTCCAATACCATTCTTAACTGTTTGGAAAAGTTTATAAAGAACATCTACAGTGTACATGTATATTGTTGATACTGCAAACCGTTTAAGCCTTTCCCAAACAACAAAATTTTGACTGTTGCAGACGACATTTCAAAATGTAATGAAAATGAAAAATATTCTTCAGAAAGAGCAGAAAACCTTGTGGGAAAAGGAAAAATTGCTTGTTACAATCAATTTCTTCTTTTCCCACAATGTTTTCTAAAGTCGTCTGCAACAAAGTGGTCAAATGTCGTTATTGTTTGGAAAGGATTAATTAACCCTTTACCAAATGCTAAATTTTCGACTGTCCAAAATTGAAAGAGTCTGCAGGCGACATTTCAAAATGTGATGAAAATGAAAATAATCTTCTGATAAGGCAGAAAACATTGCTTGAAAAGTGGAAATTGCTCAATAAGAGCAATTTCCCCATTTCCCACAATGTTTCCAGAGTAGTCTGCAACAAAATGTTTAAATGTCATTTAAGTTTAGATTGTTGTTTAGAGAAACACCAGTTTAAATGGTTTGTAAATAAAAAATAAATGTTTTTTATCTTTTCTAAATAATTATGATTGGGGTTAGAAAGCTGTCAATAATCTAGTCTTATATTACTATAGAAAATATGTTGTCATTTCAATTGAAGAAGACAATTTTTTCTTAAAAGTTAAAGATCTCAATCTGTGAGATTGTCCATTTCATATCAAATTAATAATGTTTATCTCACCCAAAACACAACTCTCTAAGTTAGTTGCTTTAAAACCATTTTCTAACATCTGCTTTTGCTTTCAAATAAATCAAGTCACAAATTTTACATGGAGGAATGGGTGAAGCAGATGTCCAGATAAAAGGCATATTCAGCAATTATTGATTCTTTAAATCCTATGTTGTGGGTACTCATTTGAGACATTAGAACGAACAAATGAATTATTAACCAGATCTAATCATCAAACAGATCCAAGCGTTATTTTATTCAGATCAAACTCAGCTTTTCATTACCTAGTTTTACTGATAAGAAAGTTCCTATCTTATCTCTTCACCTACACCATATTATTCAATCATACTTTGATATTGCACATTCTATTTATTTGGTGATCCTCAGGTGAATCTGTATTTGGTTGAGTAATTTTGCTTTAGTTACTTTTCCATTTTATACAGCAAATAATACTTATGGTTGAAAGGCTGTCAACTTTTATGCACACTGTTCTGACATCATCTTTCTTGAAATATAATGAATGCAAACCATTATGTATCAACTAGACAAGGTTTTTAACAAACAACAGTTCAGCTTATTTGTTAATTCAATATTTCATCATCAAATCATTAAACAGTAATATTTTCATGATGAAAACCTGTCTTTAAAAGATTTTGATTGTTGTATGCTGTAATGATGATAAGACAATCATGTATATTTTTGTCTTAAAAGATTGTTCATAGAGAACATTTGTATTATAAAAGAAACACTTACAATCTGTCATTTAACTTAAGTTCCTATTAACAAGCAACTGTTTGAAAACTAAGTAGCAATTATAACCATATCTGGGGATGCTCCCTGCATTCATGGAATCATCATTTAGTCACTTATTGTGAATTTTTTATAAGTAATTATGAAAGAAACTTAAGAAATAAACTGTTGTCATAATTGTTTTGACATTGCTTAGCAGTTATAAAAACTTTGATGAATTTTGATGCAAAGCATGAGTATTGTTCATTCAACTATAGCTGATATCTGTATGTAAAATTCAAATCATATGAAGAAGTAGAGTGAAAATCTTAAATGAAAACTTAATTGTTAATCGTTAATTGTTACTCTTCATTTACTGGTAACAAATATCTACAGAATATGTACCTTAGACCATCCTCTACACTTAAAGAATCATATTACTGGCCACCTTAAACCCTATCAATTATCAATTCTTTCTATCATTTTTTTTCATAAGAGAGGTTAATAATAACTAATTAAACTTGCTCATTATACAGTTCAGCCAAATATTCTGAAATTACATACAATTCATGATTTATTAAGTTATAACAATGCTTCAAAAATGTGACCCAATTTCATGATTTTGAAAGCATTTCGATTAAAGAATAATCTGATTATCATTAACAACTTACTCTTTCATCCAAAAGATTTATGCTAAAGGCCCACTTTCTAATTGAGTCCCTCTTCTTATTACAAATTTATATCATGGTAATCAATTAAATTCTTTTTCTGCATTGAATGAATCAAATATGGAATGTTTTATCAGTCTCTTGTATCTTAGCATTGTGAGAAAATATAAGGACATCTGACTTGATAAACTAAATGCTACGTTATGTTCAAATTACATTTAACAGAAGCATCGACCAATTCTCTCAGATATGAATAGTGAAAATTATCCAAATAGTAAGCAACTAAAGATAACATTTTTTACGTTGAAAAGGGTAGAAATCAGTTTGAAAAAGGGATATGATATAATTTGACAATCTGTCAGTCATTTTTTAGTTTTATTACAATGCTTATCTCACTATTGTTGGAGGTTTTATCACTTTACTAAAATGCCCCAAAGTGCACTAAATCAAGCAAAAAATTTGCCTTGATTCATCGACCCGTTTCAAAATAACCGCATCCTCACTCCCCCTCATCCTCGCCACCCCCCAGCCCTACCCCCCACGAAGATTAACAGCTGTGGCAGTTTTATAGAGGGGAGAACCAAGGGTGTACAGCTTTCTTATTTCTTCAGAATCATTAATGGTTTGCCTATTCTTTTGCACAAAGTATGAGCATACATACATCATAAAGTTACTGGTAAACCATGTATTATGTACAATAAAACACAAGCATAGTTAGAAAAAGGTACTTGCAGTTTATTCCACAGAGTTCTTTCCTCTCATCTTTGTCCCTATGCTCATGCCTTTCCTGTGGCCCCACAAACCATGAACACATCATCCAAATATCCATTTTGTTTCAAACACTGACGGCCTTCAACTTGTGTCTTCTCTGCAACTCGTTTTTAACTCATTCAGCTCTCATTTCATAGCATGTGAAGCTTATTTGGGGGTTATTTGGAAGTACTTTTTTTAAAGCACCAACTCATCGTTATCTTACATTCGTGGAAGTTTTCAGAACATCGATTTGAAGAGATCTGCGCCCATTCAGATGATTATAATGTGCCATTTAAGGAGCTTTTGCCTTATTCCAAAGACAATGATAACACATACTTTGATGTTAATCTTTGCAAGTGGCAAAATCTGTAAAAACACAGTTGTAAAGTGAAGACATCGTTCCCAAAATTCTACATCTTTTTTGTTTACATCACTGGTATCCAAACTGTGCGATAACCAAGATTTATTATAGATCGAGCGGGAGACCAAAAATGTAAACATTCCGCGGATTGATTTTCAATAGCGTAAAAAGGCTCTTAAATAGTTCTAGCAAAATTCGGTGAAATACATATTCATTTTCTACTGTATGGATAAAGAAAATGTAATTTTGACTTATTTATATAGTGCTTTACTTAATTGTATGCATATAATAGTTTGGATCGCAATATTACAGAGTTTGCCACGATTCGTGGCAAAGATGGCGTGAGCCCGTTGCAGAGGTAGTATCCGGGGGACGATAACTCTGCATGGGAGATTGTTTACACATGTGAATCGCTGCAGAGGTAAATCTAAAGTATTGTTTCTAACAAATCTATTGGCTTTGTGAACAATATCTTTTGTGTGAAAACACAATATCTATATGTGTGATTAATAGTATCAGTTTGATTGTTATGAAGCCTGCAACTAAATATATTTTGATGTTTGATATTAGATTTCGCGTCTACCTTTTCCTTTAGTGTTAAGGTACGTACCATTCTTGAGCATTAGGCCATTTCACAGAATATGATTCCAAAAACATCTACCAGTTCTAGGATAAGAAAAGATGAACTGTCAATGTCATAGGATTCTTTACGATTTGTCTTCCATTCAAAAAGTCAAACAGGGAGGACCTAAATTGTGGTTGTGAAATGTTAGTTAGGATCTTGTGATCACAGGGAAGTATGTTGTGACATACAGGTATTATCTTATCAATATATGTTCTGATGATATAGGTGTTTCACAACATAGGTCCCTTTGCCTGAGATTGGGCAATTCTGGCCTGATGGAAACTGTGTACTGGGGTGTATACTGTCCTTTGGCAAGACATCAATATCCTTGTACTGCTAGATCGTCCAGGGAACACATGCAATAATAGTATAAATTGAATGTTGTACATTAGAGTAATATTGGGAAATATTGGACACAGGGGTTTATCGGACAATGTGAAAACGGGTTAAAAACAATACTTTACTATTGCCTCACATTGTTTTTGTCATTATTGCTATCCCTATTGATACCCCTCATGAGGAATTCGATACAAACATTTTGATTGGTCGACTTTTGTTTCGAGTATTATCATTGGACAGTAAAACACTGTAAAAATTGACCTCCCTTCCCACCCTCCGACGAAAACAAGGCGCATGTAAATTTGAAAGGTCAAATTTTCAACTTCCGGTGAATAGTAATGATGTTTTCTAGTTCACAAATAATTATGAACTTGGCATATTTATGATGTATAGCACCTTTTTTCTTGTGTCTTTATATGCAAATAAAGGATTGTCATTAAAAATCAAATTGTCAGCCACACTCTGTGTCCTTAAATGGTGTCCGATAAACCCCAATTTGACATCCGATTAACCTCAAGTTTTGTCCGATACTAACCAAGCCTACCTTGCGTTGTATTTATAATAACTATGTGTGGGAAGTTGGGATTAAAACACAGAAAATAATAGAAACATGTCCCGTAGGCTTTATAGTTAAGATAAAAACCGTGGATAACCAAATACCATAAGTTGCCTGTATACTATGAGCTGTACAGACCTGAGGTGTCCGATATTCCCCCATATTACTCTATGGAAGAAAGGAAATTAAAATCAATAGTAAAACAGACAGTTACACTGAATACTGGATAATAACGAATACCAAATAATAGATCGGATTTACCGGATAATTGGTCAAACCTACCAAATGATACAGTTTGTAATGAAAACATGGTTTTGAATGTGAACTTGCCTTTAAATACCATTTTCCTACACAAACTGGTCATAAGTAAATCAGTATCTGTTTCACAATTCAAGACATCCTGCCTAATCATTGCAATATGCCTCTCTTTAGTTTAATTTGCTAGTACCGGTATTTCCCCTATTCCATCTTTCTCTAGTATCTTTATAAAATATAACAGGTATATTTTTTTTTACTGTCATTCCAGCAGTATACAGTAAAATGACGATAGAAAGTAATTTTCAGTCTCTTAGCTTAAGTGAAAAGACAGCTGTGTCGTTGGGAAAAGATGACTTTGTTTTGGATATAGCTAGTCAAAGCAGGTAAGTCTGAGCAGGGATTTTACATCCAAAAAAGGCCATAAACACAACATATAAAAAAGCCATAAATTCATTGCCCTATACAATCATTTTGTTGGTGCAATTGAAATCAACAGCAGGTAACATAATATAGCATTTCCTGTATGGAGATGAGTAGAAACCATTATGAAGAAGGGACGGATTGTTCATTTGAGCTATGTTTATCTGTCACAATGATTTCCAAAGTCCTATACATCACATGCCGAAAAAAACAGATAACGAGTCATTATGTCTTAAGCGTCTAGTTGACAATAGCTTTCTTTAAAAAAAATATAATTAATTAAACAACAAGCATTTGACAGATTACTTGAAAATTGACCATTTGCACAGTTTAATATGCAGCTTCAGACAACAGTTATAAATTTTGGTTGAAACCATTGTGACAGATTTTCTTTTTCTTTGTGCATTTTATCCTAATCCTGATTCATCTCTTTTACACAATTTTCCTTTATATTTGCATTATCCTCTCCTTGAACTTTTAACATTGATGTTTTCCCTATATATTTTTTTCTTTGTTCATTTTATTTGTATTCTGATTCATCTCTTTGACATATTTATCTTTACATTGATTTTAGCTATCATCCCCTTGAACTTTTAACTTTAATAGTTTTCTTATGAATTAAAATTTCATATTGCTTGTCTACAGTGGATCTGAGGATGGTTTGTTGGCAGCAAGTTGCAGTAACAAGACAGTCAGATTGTTCAAGAAATCCAATTTGACGGCAACATCTACAGTCAAAGGTAAGGCATCTTACTTCAGCCTCTCCTTTTCTTAGCCAGTTATCTCATGTTGACGGTTCAGTGCCCACTTTTGTGAAAGATTCATGAAAGTCTTGCATGTATTCCTTGATATATCATATATATACACATTTTGATGTACACTTCAAGAAACCTCTGTGACGTTATTGAGTGATATCTCCTTTTGTTCTTATGTCTCAAACCAATATAAAAAAAATAATAAGAAAAAAGCACTACTACTTATGTTAGTAATTTCTACTTGTCTGACAATATTCAATGTCTGACAATATTCAACCTGCTAGGTAGGGTAGAACCATCTGCATTTTGATTGGTCAACAACCTCCCATGAAAGAAAAAACAAATACAAATACTGGGATTTAGTTTGATTTAAATCTATTCATTTTACACCAATGGTGAAGCAAGTTCTTACCACTGATCTTAGCCATTCTAAAAGCTTTTCCCAGGATACATAACAAGTAATAATGCTCATTGTGGAAAAATGAAAGGTTGCAAAGTGGACACATCTACTCAAAGGATTCAAACCCACATCCTTCATGTCCCAAGGCCGTCAAGTGCTGTGGGAAAACATGTTCTGTACTCTAACTATGAAGTCCCCCCTTCTTCACTTCATCTGATCTGTTTTTCTGTTTTTATAGGGCACAAAGAACCAATCACTGGTGTATGCTGGGGAAACAAAGACTGCAATATTTTATATACAGCATCAACAGATAAAAGTATAAGGTAAGTAAATCCATTATCCAGTGCATTATTTCATGTTATGTACAAAAATAGTTAAAAGCATACTAGCGCTCAGAAAAAATGTAAAACTGGGTAATATGAGTTATAAATTATGATAGAATATGTTGAAACATAGCGAAAAACCACAGGATCACAACAATATAACGCATGTACTATTTGTTATCTATTTTTTAAAGTGCTTTTTCACAAATATGGTGCCCACCAATTTAGCTTCATTGTTTAGATTCGAGTAACATCTAAAATAGCAAGAAGCGCTTGGATTTAAAGAGTGGCAATAACCTGGTTAGAAAAATCACGTGAAACACATTTAATTACTTTCATTTATCCAATATTAACAACATGAACAATCAAAATTGAGAATTTCTTGGGATTATTGGTTCCCAACATTTCTCGGCTGACCTTGTTTCATGGCAAATTTAAAACAAACCTTAAAGTGTTCACTCTTTTAAAAAAAAAAATTTTCTTCAGAACATGGGATGTAAGAACAGACTTAAACAAGGAGGTACAGATATTTGAAGGTAAACTCTTATTCTTGTTCCACTGCCAATATAAGCCTGTATGGCCTAGTGGTTAGAGTACAGAACATGCCTGTTGCATAACTTTATACAAACCATTGTGCTAAAAGGAGAATTTTGTTACAGAGCAAAGGCACATTTTTCACATGTCTTAACTAATTACGTAACATACATGTTATTTTCATTCTTTATAGTTTTCACCTGATGTTTTAGTTTTGATTTGTACCAATTAACATCATGGAAAGACTTTTTTGTGTTTTTTAGAATGACAACATGTCATTAGTAAAGATTTTGATGTATCAGATGTTGAAGAATTTTACCCCTTACAGTGCCGGAACCGACTTCATGCTTATTAATGCAAACAGGTAAGATCCAGGCCATCTGCCAACTAAATTGGCGGATGGCATGTGATCTTACCTGTTTGCTACTCTCAGTATCTTTTTCCTTCAAAATTAAGCAGATATTTAAGGTTTTGGAAAGCAGACAACACATTAATCTACTTTTATGAACATTACCCAGCATTCTAAGGGTTAATTTTTTATACAATAAATCTAAGCAAGAATTGATTCACTGTTCCATGAAAAGAAATATAGCACTATATAGCACTATGAATATTAGCAAGACAATTGTTTTAATAGGATTTTTCTAATGAACAGGTGCTACAGACTGTAACAATTTATTCACCTGTATTGATGTGAACGCTGCAGACCAGGTAGTGAGTGCAGGTGTGGAGGTAGATGAGTCAGAAAGTGCTTATGTTCTTTTCTGGTAAGCAAATGATGTTTTCATTCATGTTTTTTTATTAACCCTTACAGTGCTGGAACCGACTTGATGCTTATGAAAACAGGTTGGATCCAAGCAAGCCAAGTAAATTGGCCGCTGGCCTGTGATCTTACCTGTTTGCTCATCTGAGTATCTTTCCTCATCAAAATAAAGCAGTTTTTAAGATTTTGGAAAGCAGAGGACACAAAAATCTTTTTTTAAAAAACTTCCCAGCATCCTTTTCTAAGGTTTTATCAATTTCCGCGTAAGGTATTTAGAAGGGCTCTGTATTACTCAGTGGTTAAGGTGAGGGACTTGTGACACAGGGATGTCTGGTTCGATCATCACTAGCGGCACTGTGATTTCTTGTGGCAGTGTCCTCGGGCAATGAGCAATGCCTTTATTGTTTACTGTTTGGTACAGGATAAATGCCTAAGCTTGTGACTTCTTCAGCTTTCCTAGATCCACCAGTACTAGGCTAAGGCTTTGAAATGATTTGCCAGAGGTCACTCTTATAAAACCAGAGGTGTTGGTGGGGCTCGAACCTGGGACCCCCGAAATCTAAGTCAACCACCTTAACCACTGAGCCACTGTACTGGTGAAATCCAGGAGAGCCTTAAAATAATTGAAACTGTTTTGACATGGTGTTTTACTTCATTTTAACAAACATTTGTATTTTGTAGACAACATTTATATGTACATAAGCTATGAAGTAGGAAAAATACATTTTTTTGTTATATAGAGTCGAAGCCATTATGACAAAAGAAGAAATTGCACCTGACAAGCAATTTCTTGTTTTGTAACACTGTTTTCTTTAGTCATCTGCTGCATATGTGTTTAAACATGTTTGGATGATTGAAATGTTTGAAAGTGATAGAGTGAATGATATTAATAAAGCATAATTGGGAATGTTCAAATTGTAAGTCGCTGGATTCTTTTCATACGGGTAGATGCTGTAATCCTTTACAATTTGAACGATTTTTCAAAATTACTTTTCATAGTCAAATGTAATCTAGAGGTAATTTAGATATGTATAAATCTTTAAGAATGAATGATTTATATAAAAATATAGTTATATAAGATTTATAAATATAGTTCACATAAAAGATCTTTTTGATTTGACCTAAATCAAATTGTTACCTTTATACTCCAGGGATACACGGAGTACAGAGTTACTGGGATGTTACAGTGAGTCTCACCAAAATGATATCACAAGGGTAAGATTATCCGCTACACTTATCCTATATGTCTACTAGTCTACCAATCATACCTACTCAGGTATTTCCTAATCTGAAAAACACACCACATACATAAGTGTAGAGTTACAAATTTTTATTTGGTAAACTGTTCCTTGCTAATAACACATTTCCTTTGTTTGTCCATGTTGTGTAGTTCAATGTATATGGAACCAACCATTTCAGGTGCGCTTCCATCCGGAGAATCCCAACACATTAGCATCAGGTTCAATGGACGGGCTGGTTTGCCTGTTTGATGTGTCGCAGTCCAACGAAGACGATGCAATCAGTTATGCTCTAAACACATGTTCAACTGTCACAAACGTAGGTTGGTGCGGACCGAAACTTCAAAACGTATACGGAACAACTCATATTGACACAGTACATGTTTGGGACTCTGTAGAGGTATTTTATTTAAACATTTTGTATGTACAAGGTACTTTTTCTTAGATGTGATGAAATTTTAAAGTTTGAACTTATTTTCTTTAAAACTGTTGAACAGCTGAAGTATTATAGGATATGCACATGGGAATAGCCATTGGAAGCAAAGTTAATTATTTTATAAATTGTTAGAGCCTACGTATGGTGAATTAATGTGTATTTATACCCAAATGCGATGGAAAGGATTGGAGATCTAACGCATAAAGACTGTAGATTATAATGATAAAGATATACCCTTTTTTGCCAGTTGTGGTCTAATGTCATGAAGATCTAGCACATTTTGAAAACATTTTCTTTCAAGAAAGACAACTCATGCTATATTGAATCTGGTTAAATCTGGTACATTGCAAATTACCTCCCCTGACATATGTGTTATACCAATGGTTCAAATGAACCAATATTTGTGTTTGAGTCACTATTGATCATCCACAAAGAAATGCTTGAATGACCAATACAATGTAACCTAGACTAAGCAAACTAACAAACAAACAACAACATATTGTCCCCATCCTTGTAATTTTTACCTTTGTCCTGCTGTTTGTAGTCTAAAATCCGATCGAGTTCATAGCATGTAAACCTTTTTCCTCTTTGGTGCCTGTTTAACAGACCTGCTGAAAAAAGACCTTAGAAATGAATGTGGCAAAAGAAAAAAATGCTCATGATGGGCATTTCTCATTATGTTACAATGCTTTTTAGCCTATTTTAAAAAAGAAGAAGTTATTTTGATACTTCATGGTACTTATAGTCTTTTTCTGTTGCTCTCAATTTGTGTCAATAGTAGGCTTTTAATTCATTAATTATATGTTGTTGTTGTTGTTTTACCTCAGGGGGACCCCATCATTGAAGTCACTAATCTTAAAGATTCTCTCCAGGTAAGTAGCAAATCAAAATATTGATGTGTAATTACCTCTTTTCTTAAAAAAAAAACCCAACAATGTCCGATACATTTCTGAAAGGCTGTGAATTAGGAAACTGCTTTTGCATTTCCACAATTTTATTTTATCTCAAAAGGGTCCTGTATTGCCTAGTGGTTAAAGTGGCGGATATAGAACTCAGGAGGTCATAGGTTCAAGCCCTACCAACACCTCTGAATTTGTTGGAGTGACCTTTAGCAAGTCACTTCAGAACCCTAGCCTAGTACTGGTGTATCCAGGAAAGTCGTTACATAACTAAAAAAATTGTTGATATGGCATTAAACCCTATACAAAAAATGTCATCTTAAATTACATTGCAGCAAACAACCTAAAAAAACATAGGGACAAAAAGATGAATTTCTTCTACTTTTGCATCAGTTGTGCAGATTTCCTGGATAATATACTGATATTTCAATGCAAGACTATATAGTTAGTCCTTCACAGATATAAGGCTTTTTGATTGTATTAAACTGAACTCTCTGTATGTGTCTCTGGTGGTAAAAATAAAGTTTCCTGCATACAAAGGCAGGGGAATCACATGACCAATGTTTACAATCTTATGTCCGAACAAGGTGATTTTGCCTTTTCATATACTTTTGTCAATAATAGCTAAATTGTGTATCCCGCATGAGTTGACCACCAACTTTCCGGGTCTTGTGGTACACGGAAGCCCATACTTTAAACATTACTTCTAATACTTGGGAGAGAAATTGCAATCGAAGACTAACTATTTTGGACATAAACGCCAATTAATGAGTAATGCTTCATTTCATAGGTATTTTTTATCAATAAATTTGTTGAATTGGGTAGAAACTATCCTGATAAAAAAAGGAAACTTGCTCAAATGCAAGCAATTGATTTCAGCAATTTCTTTTGTCGCAATTGGTTGTTTGAATACCTGTTTTTTGTGCATTTGAACATTATAAGATTGGCATATTCATATATTAATGATGGTATGGATTGAATAGCCTTTAACTAGACGACTCACTGGGTAAGGTTTATGGTCCATAAATTGTCTTTTGAAGAACTATTTTCTCTGAGAACAGAGGACTGATAATTACGTGTTCTATATTTGTTAACATCATTGTTTATCTCAGGTGTGCACTAAAGATTTCTTTGTAACTGTAAAATCCCCTTGTCTGTCGGTGGTTGGTATTTAAAGTTCAAGACCATAACTCATTATCACTCAACCCTTTACAAGACGCCAAATTTTCAACTGTCCCAAATTGAAAGAGTTTGCAGACCACATTTCAAAATATGATGAAATTGAAAAGCAATCTTCTGATAGGGCAGAAAACATTGTGGGAAAAGGAGAAATTGCTCGTTAAGAGCAATTTCTCCTTTTCATCCAAAGTATACCAGAGTTGTCAGCAACAACCTGGTCAATTGGCGTTATTGTTTGTTAATGGGTTAAATGATACTCCTTGGTGTTTTTTCTTGAAATTGTTAGGGTTTTGTGTAAACATTGTGGCAAGGATGCAATCGTTCTATCACTCTTTTCTTAGAGTTAACTGAGACATGACCAATTATGAATGCATTAAGATGTGTGTTTAGCTATTCTTCTTTAATGAACCATTTCATATTCTTCCTGCAAATGAATGTGCTCTTTGTCAAAGTTAAATCACTTCCTTCATATACAGTTTAAACACTTTAAATCATTTGCAGCAGATGATGTAAAAAAAATTGTTGAGACAAAAAGAGAAAAGTATTATGGATTTTTCCAAATATCATAGAGCAAATATTAAAGTTTTATTTTTTTCTACTTAAACTTTCCTTGCTGCTACTTTCAAATTTGCCAAATCCATTATAGGGAAAATGTTTTAAAGTCAATGGCTGTTGTTATTTCGTAGTCTCACATATTTTTCAATGTGTTTCACAGTTTAACCCATTACCAAACAATTATAACATTTGACCAGTTTATTGGGGACGACTCTGGAAAACATTATGGGAAAAGGAGAAATTGCTCGTTAAGAGCAATTTTACCTTTTCCCACAATGTTTTCTACCCTATCACAAGACTATTTTTCAATCTTATCACATTTTGAAATGTCGTCTGCAAACTCTTTCAATTTGGGACAGTCCAAAATTTGATGTTTGGTAAAGGGTTTAACAGTCAATCCCACAGGTTGTATCCATAGTTTGACATACCTCTCTCAAATTTATTCTCATCAAGGTATTCCATTCCTAATGGAGAAAAGTCAGAATGAAAAAGTCAATGATAAAACAGAACAAATGCTGTGGTCTTAACCCTGCGGTAATGAATAGATTGCTCACACGCAGAATTTAAACAAATGATTAGTAAAGATTTTAGTGGTGAGAAAAATGTAAACTTGGTACATGAATATTTACATAACACCGATGTGATTAAAGTAATAAACTTTCTTATATTGGCACAAAATTTTCAAAAAGTCTTTTCCATACTTTATCAAAGATGTTCAGCATCATCAAAATCATCATCATCATTATTATTATCATTATTATTATTATTGTTAATTATTATTATTATTATTATTATAATATTGTTGTTGTTGTTGTTATACTGGGAGTGTCCTCTGACAAGACACATCAGTTGAAGCCTAGTGTTAATGAATCCCAAGAAGTCAAAATATAACTGAAAAATCGTTGAAATTATGTTCAATTCTACCCAAGAAAAAATAATCAAATGTTATCTGTGTTGTGCTTTAATCTTTAACCCTCAAAGTGCTGGAACTAACTTCATGCTTATGAATACAGGTTAGATCCTGACCAGCTGCCTGTGATCTAACCCGTTTGCTACTCTGAGTATCTTTTCTCATCAAAATTGAGCAGATATTCAAAGTTTAAGAAAACAGATGACACAAAAATATTTTTTTTAGTAAATTATATAGCATTCTAAGGTTAACCAAATGGTTTTGTGACTTTTTATGTGCTGCAGGCTACCTCTCTTATGGGAAACTCATGCTTTACCAGAAATGATTCCTTCTTCAAAGGAATTTATTGTTATAAATCAAACTACACAAATTTACTTTGTTACTTGATTTCAGTACATTAATACATAAACAATCATTAACATTATTATAATATGAATGACCAGTATGTGGCCATCAAGGAGAGGAACTTTATAAGCTTTTAGCTTCTGTTCCAATCTGTTTCACTTAATTGTTTGTAGTGTACATACAGTCTAACTTGTGTTAAGCAGCCACCCTTTTAAGCAGCCAACCTGCCTTAAACAGCCACTTCAGCAAGCCCCATTGTTAGATTTATAGTGTAAATCAATTTGTGTTAAGCAGCCAACCTGTCTTAAACAGCCAATTTACTCTGTCCCATAGACTGGCCTCTTAACACAAGTTTGACTGTAATGGTATTTTTTTCTTGAGTAAAAAAAAGAAGTTGTAAACAAGAAGCTTTGAGACATTTCTTCTATGATGTATTAATCATTCCTGTTTTGCTGGTCAATATAACATATTATGAATAGCCTTCCGATACTTTGTATCCAGAGCAATATTTGTTTAATCATAGGCGTAGGAGCATGGGGGTGCCAACTTCAGATGAGGACCGGTCTAAGAATAAATGTTCCTAAACTTTTTCATGACTATTCATGCATTTACAAATTCAATAACATTATAAGAATTAAAAGAAAGCGTATGAAAAACATGTATCTTTAATAAAAAAAAAAAAAAAAAAAAAAAAAAGGATATGCCAGGTCTCGATCTCACGCAGAAATCAAATGTATTGATCTAAACAAAAAGTAGCAGCGACCAGGCTGCCACAGCCACGGATTCAACTGAGAAAATAGTAAAATTATTGTTTAAGTTTTAGCTAATCCGATGTGTTCAGATTGCCATTTGCGATGATGGCGTCAAAAAGATTTTGGTTATTATTGTTGATAAGAAAAGGCGAATTGGTATTAGATAAAGCACAAAAAACATATTTATTTTTATTCTGCTGTTAAATTTTGTTTCTTTCATTTTTCTTTTCAAATATCTTCATTTGCCATTGTGAATATGGGGCACAGCATACTCTGGCCCCCCCAGTCTTGATATTGGGGGGCCGGGCCTACCCTGGCCCCCCCTGCTCCTATGCCTATGATTGTTATAAGTAAATACACAATTCTTGTATATTATCATCTTGTTTGGTGAAATAAGGTTATATGTAATTAAAGTGATATCTAACAATAAGAGGTAAAAGGCACAAATGACAGTAAAAAAATTCCATTGAGTTTAAGTCGTAAATCAATCCTTTGGTATGTTATTTGAGTGACATAACGGGGACAACGAAATTTGAGACATACTAGTCGATAAACCCCACCCATTTATTCCTAATGGTCATGTTTATGTTAAGCACTCAATCAAAGACTTTATTCAGGCTTTTACTTTAATAAAGGACTTTCACTGAGTCTAGAAAAAAGAGGGTAATGGAACTGAAATGACACATCATTTAACCCTTAGAATGTTGGGTAATTTTCTAAAAATATATTTTCTTGTCGTCTGCTTTCCCAAACCTTAACCCATTACAAACAATAACGACGCTTGATCAGTTTGTTGCAGACGACTCTAGAAAACATTATGGAAAAGGAAAAAATGCTCTTAACGAGCAATTTCTCCTTTTCCCACAATGTTTTCTGCCCTATCCGAAGGTTATTTATCAATTTCATCACATTATGAAATGTTGCTGCAAACTCTTTCAATTTTTTGACAGTCCAAAAATGGTGTTTGGTAAAGGGTTTAATAGCTGCTTAATTTTGACGATAAAACATACTCAGAGGTTCCAGCATTATAAGGTTTAATTCAATTTTAAAGAAAAATGATAGGTCCCTTTTTTCAATCTCCATATAATTTTGATAGTATTAGTTTCATAAATACCTGTGGAACAATCTTTTCAGTGAATAATATTGAATAGAAAAATATCTTGTCACTGAAAAGTAAGCAATTATTGAAATATTTGAAGATCTAGTTGAAAGGAATTTCACTAATCTACTATTGAAATAACAATAACAAAAAAGGAGATATAAGTTTCCGGCTAAAAGTGATTGATGTTGAAGTGGTTTTGTGCTTAAGTTATAAGACATTGGGGTCCATGGTTCAATCCTACCAGAGGTGCTTGAATTTTTCTTGGGTTGTCCTTGGGCAAGACACAGCAGAGCCCTGCCTAGTACGTATGAAATCCAGTAAAGCTGCGAAATAACTGAAATACTGTTGACTATGAGAAAAGCCCTGTATATAAACTATTTATGTTGAGTGTTAACATAGTAATCTGAAGGGTTCAATGGGATTTGGTTCAATACATACTTTATGGTCAAAAGTGTTTACGTATATAATATTACATGGGTGTGTTATTTGATTAACAGTTTATTTTTCAAAATCATTCTTATGTGTGTAAGCCTGTCTATGAGAAGTCCCCTCCTTGTTTCCAAGTTTGTGTCATGCTTATTGTTCACAGATGTGATCTTCCTCCATTGTTAAAAATTGGGAATCGCAACATAACTAAAATAATGCTGATACAATGTAAAACCCCATATAAATAAATGAATTAAGATTCATGATATGTAGGTGTCCTGTATATTCCAGTGGTTAATGTGGTCAACCTAGTATTTGAGGGTTCCAAGTGTGAGCCCTTCTTGAACCTCTGGTTTTTTAGAAGTTTTCTTTGGCAAGACTCTTCAGAGCCCTAGCCTAGTACTGGTCAATCCTGAAAGTCATAACATAGATAAAGAGTTGTTGACATTGCATAAAACCCCATATAAACAAACGAATCATATGATATTGGGTAAAGAACATTGTGACAAAAGAATTTTACACAATTATTTCTTATATCAGCTGCCACAATTGTGTGATTGGTGAGTTATATGAGAAAAAGCTTTAACTCTTTACACCAGCAGACACATTTTTTTACTTGAAGCAGACGACTTTAGAAAAGCTTTGTCATCATGTGAAAAACCTATCAGTTTAATTAACTGCTCTTGTGATATGAGAATGGATCCAAAGGGCATTGTGGCAAAAGGAGAAATTGCTTTGTGCCAAGCAATTTCTCCTTTTACCACAATGCTTTTTGAAAATCGTCAGCTGTGAGACGCAAAAATGTGGTATCAGATGGTTATGTGTTAATATGCGCCTGCCATTAAGAGGTAAAGCGTTGTTTATATTAGGCGAAGTGTTAAAATGTATAGAAGTATTGGGTTTAAATGGAAATGGATTGATTATCGTAGAAGACCTTATCAGACTTCCTATATATCAGGGACTACTTTTTTGTACTTTTAAAATTTTGAGCCAATTAAAATGTTTTTGTAACCCAATTACCTTGATTTTGATAGAAGGCGTAAAACACCTTTCAGAATATGACAATTTTTGGTCAATAAATTCTGTTAGCATTTAAAAGCATAAGACCATTAGAATTATTCATGAAATGTTCCTTTTGTCAAAATTTTTGTTTGAATCTATTTTGGACCATAATCTGATATAGGATTTTTAGATTTGTCAAATTTGAAAGCGACAGCTAATGATGAACTAAAAGGTTTGAAAAATATCAACACAATTTAGTGAAGCAGGTAAAAACCATTGTGCAAAATCAAGAATTTGTTGATGGTGTTTTCCTATCTCTTATGGTCACAATGGTTTCATACTTTTTATCACAAAGTAAATATTATTTGATGTCGGTTTTAATACCTAAGAATGGCATATGGATTTACATGAAACATTGTTTGCCTGCTGCCTTCATGAATTCTGGTGATTCTACCTGGCTGAACGATTCATTATAAGCAGTCAAGTTTTGGTCTTCCCACATCATTACCAAATGCACAGCTGTAATAGTTTTACATGATGTAAAACTGATATAAAATAGAAACATAAAGACAGTTTAATGTTTTTTGAAACACTATAATTCTAAAGACGATTCTTTAAAATGATTTGAAAATGGTTATTTGTTTGGTGCGAAGGATTTTTTAATTAAGTCAAATTTTTAAGAGTTGGTAATCACAGAGCAAATTATTTGAGACAGTCTCTTTGAACAAAGAATTAATCTCTGAAGTAACTGATTAGATAAAAAGATCTGTTTCACTTTGTCAACATGTTTCTAAAGGCGCTTACTTTCACCAAGCTATATTTTATCTTGAAGGCTTTTTCTGGTCACCTGAAAGTCTGCCATTTGGTTGATGTTTCTTTAATGTAGTCTGCTACAAAATTAGTTTTGCTACATAATTGGTTATGCTGCAAAATTAGTTCTACCTCCCATAATGTATGATGTCAAATGAAAGTTTTAATCAATTTGCGCTTTATTGTGGTTGATTATACCAAGAGAAGACAAGATAAATGAAAGACTTCCTGTAGGGCCTCTGTAGTATAGTGGTAAGATTACAGAACTTTAAATCACATGGCCCCTCTCCTTTTGAGTTCAAATTCCAGAGACAGCATTGTGATAAAAGGTAGTCTCCCAACTGACTGACAGAATGCACATGGTTCTATCTGGCTTGATCAATCATAATGGGCAGTTGAGTATGGGTTGTTCCTCCATCATTAAGTGTCAGCCTTTGCAACAAAACTGAAATAATGTTGACACATCATTGAAATTGGAAAGCATTGTTCAATTTTCAATCAACTAAGAACATGATTGTCAGCTGATTTTTCTCAAACCATTACTACATACCGAGAGTTCAGTGCAAGACTATAGTAAGTGCTTCATGTTTATGAAGCACTTACTATAGTCTTGCACTGAACTCTCGATATTCAAGCTCCAGTAGAATATGTCTCAAGAAATCATTTATTAAGGGTTCCTGCATGGCTCAGTGGTGAAGGCTAACAGACTCGTAACGTGACAGTCCTGGGTTCGAGCCTCACCAGAGCTGCTGAATTTGTCAAGGTTGGCAAGACAGTTCAGATCACAAGCCAA
The DNA here is from genome assembly GCA_947846245.1 of Cerastoderma edule. Lineage (NCBI taxonomy): Eukaryota > Metazoa > Mollusca > Bivalvia > Cardiida > Cardiidae > Cerastoderma > Cerastoderma edule. Next base: position 13,461,484 of record OX401410.1, on the reverse strand, counting down.
GTACTGGCGAATCTTAGGAGAGCTGTAATTAACTATGAAGAATGTTAAGACAGTACTAAATCTATACCAGAAGAAAATATGAAGAAATGATTCATACATTTAACAAGCTATGTCGCCGTTTTTCACAATACCTTTTATCAAATTCTGACAATAGAATTTTTATCAGTAGTAAACCCAAGGTAGTTTACCCATAATCTGCCATTTTGAATCATATTCTTTCATCGGATTACTTCAGTTGTTCTCTAAATACACCATTTCGAGGGTTCAGTGCAATACTAAAGTAAGTGCTTCATGTTTATGAAGCACTTACTACAGTCTTGCACTGAACCCTTGATTTGAGGCCCAAACTTTTCAGTTTAATACGAATAGTTCCAGCTCAGACCTATGTTTACCGAGGATTACCGAAGTAATTGACGAAAAAATATGTTTCGAAATGGTAGATTATTGGTGTTCTTCCTTAATTACCTTGACTTTTTGTGAAATGCTGTTTTAATGAGGATCAGTCATAGAACTTAATGTAAGGTTGATTTATATAACCTCGTTTTTTGAAAGGCATTTTTTCTGTACCTTTAAATTATATCAAGGGTTTTAATTGATGTTTTAATATGCCATTAATTCATTCCTCCAGAAGAGGATTTGTAATTGATCCAAATTGAAAGCTTCAGCAGACGACAAAATTAGAAGATGGAAGTTTTTGTATGATATTGGATGGAAAGCATTGTGACAATTGGACGAGTCGCTTCTTTGTAGCAATTCATCCTTTTGTTGCCATGGTTTCTTAACCCATTACTAAGCAATGATAACATTTGACCACTTTGTTGCAGATGACTGGAAAACTTTGTGGGAAAAGGAAAAATTGCTCGTAGCAAACAATTTCTACTTTTCCCACAATATTTTCTGCCCTATCAGAAGAGTCTTTTCCAATTTCATCACATTTTGAAATGTTGTCTGCAAACTCTTTGAATTTGGAACAGTCGAAAATTGGGCATTTGGTAAAGGGTTAAGTCTTCTGCAGCATATTTCCGCAAAGCAAGATATATTAAGTAAAAGGTGAAGTTCCATTACATTCCTTTTTACCCAATGCAAGCATTTCTTTCCTTTCGTCTCTAATGTCGTCTGTAACAATTATATGTTAAAAGTTGTTTCAAGTCGGCCGCTTTTAAATAAGGAGGCTTAAGGAAGTGTACCCATAACCTGCCAATTTTAGAATATTTCTTTCGTTGGGTAACTTTGGTGGTTCTCGGCCATCAGTGCTGGAACTATTGACTTGACACCTAATAGTTGCGGCCATGACCGATGTATACCGAGAACAACCTTAGTAATCTGATAAAAGAATTAGTTTCTCAATTGTGGATTATGGGTATTCTACCTTAAGCTACCCTAAGAGGCCTCTTAAGTCATCTGCTGCATTTATGTCATTGTGAATTACCTTTAATTTTTTATCTGGATAATTTTTTTAACTTCCTAGTAGGAGAGTATTTAAGAAACCATCATGTTGAATGGAGAAATTGCTCACAGCGAAGTTAATTTTTTATCATAATATCAAGGGCTTATAGTGCAATATTTTAGTAAGTACTTCACATTAATAACAGACTTACTATAGTATTGTGCTAAACCCTCAATATTCTACAAATACTAGTTCTTAATAATTGTCATCTGCTCACAGGATATATGCACTGCTGCCTGATAAATCAATTAATCAATGATTTTCCAATTAGCGCATACATATAAAATTGTTGTAGGTTCTAGATCAAGTTTGCATAATTGCAGGCTGATCTGTATATGCACTTTCCACCTCTGGGGCCTGTTTTGCTGAACAACTTACGGAAAGTGTTTGTGTAAGTCATAATTGATAAACATGGATAGTACATGTATCTGCAATAAAAGTACAATATTGCAATGTGACACATCATTGGAAGCGTCTCGGAGAGATGATTCCAATGATGTGTCACTTTGCAATATTGCTTCGTCCATTATTGAAATAAGAGGAATTGTTGTTTTAGACTTACGCAAATCTTAAGCCTAAACTGTTTAGTAAAACGGTACCCTGATGTTTAATTTTGCATCACAAAGATTTATTATATATAATCAAAGTTTAACATAATATTTTGTATAAAATATTAATGTGCTTAAGATCAAAGTACATACATGTTATATGAAATGCCTATTGTCACTACTTTGAATGGAGTATGCTTAACCCTTTACCAAACGCCAAATTTTTGACTGTCCCAAATTAAAAGAGTTTGCAGACTACATTTCAAAATGTGATTGAATTGGAAAGTAATCTTCAGATAGAGTAGAAAACGTGGGAAAAGGAGAAATTGCTCGCTTAGAGCAATTTCTCCTTTTCTCACAGCGTTTTCCAGAGTCGTCTGCAACAAAGTGGTCAAATGTCGTCATTGTTTGATAATGCTTTAACCCTTAAAGTGCTAAAACCCACCTCATGCTTATGCAAACAGGTAAGATCCAGGCCAGCCACCAAGTAAATTTGCAGCTGACCTGTGCTCTTACCTGTTTGCTATTCTGAGTATCATTCCTCATCAAAACTAAGCAGATATCTAAGGTTTTGGAAAGCAGACGTCACAAACTGACTTCATACTTATGCAAACAGGTTAAATTAAGGCCAGCCGCCAAGTAAATTGGCGGCTGGCCTGTGATCTAACCTGTTTGCTACTCTGAGTATCTTTCCTCATCAGAATTAAGCATATATTTAAGGTTTTGGAAAGCAGACGACATAAAAATCTAGCATTTAGAAAATTACCCAGCATTCTAAGGGTTAAATCCTCAAAAGTAGGAGGCAAAGAATATATTAGGGTGAGGGGTTAGAAAAATCAAATATCAAGGCTTTTGATAATGGGGAAAGACTAAAAGAGTTGTAAATGTTTTGAGTGTTGCCATATAGAATGTACTTTAGACCCTTTCCTCAATGCTATCAACTTTATATGCCTCCCGCTAACAAGGAATATTATATGGTGTTTAAATCATTGTGGCAATGATTGAACAAATTCTTTCTTTTTTTTTCACTATCATTTCTCTATCATAACAATTGAATGCTGTCAATTTCGGATATTATTTGTCACATTTTTAGGATAGAATCAGATGTTATCTGCCTCTAATCTTTCAGAACAGAAGAAAAAAGAGATGGAAAACTAACAAACTTGATGGTGTACTTGATAATCAGTTAAAATTCAATTTGATTTTGTAGACATTATATATTTACCCTTTTATTCATTCTCTGTTTTGAGATTTAACTAAAGCTGATATGCACTATTTATTTTAATATTTATGCATTTAGGATTTTGTGATGGTCCAAATTAAAACCAAAAGCTTAGGACTATTATTAAATATAAAAATGAAGTTTTCTTTATGACATTGGGTAGTAACCATCCTCAAGCAATTTTTTTTATAGCAAAAAACATTTTTAATCGTTTTTTTGTATGGAGTTGAACATTGTATCAAAATTTCTTTAGTTATGTTAACAACTTTTTATTGTATTCACCAGTACTACACTAGGTCTCTGAAGTGTCTTGCCAAAGGACTATTCCATGAAAGCAGCGGTGCCACAAGGGCTTGAGCCTGGGTCCCATTGGACCAAGTCCTACACCTTTTCCAATGAGTCACTCAGGATCAAAAAAAAATTTTTTTTTTCATCTGCCATTGCTTTGAATTTGGATCTTATCCAAAGATCTATGAAGGGGAGGTTCCTACCTGGCCCAATGGTTAAGGTGGGGGAATCAGAACTGGAAGGTCTTGGGTTCGAGCCCCATCGACACATCTGGTTTCGTGGGAGTGTCCTTTTGCAAGGCACTTCAGAGCCCTAGCCTAGTACTGGTGGATCAAGGAAAGCCAAAACACGGCATTAAACACCATATAAACAAACATATCCATATAGGGATGAATTGATTTTAATTCTTTTATACTCTGTGTCAAGTCTTTTCTTTATTGATTGATAGAATTCTGATAACAGAATTTTGAATCAATTCCCTTTTAACCCTTTACCAAACAGTAACGACGTTTGACGAGTTTGCTGCAGAAGACTCTTGATGACATTGTGGGAAAAGGAGTAATTACTCTTAATGAGCAAATTCTCCTTTTCCCACAATGTTTTCTGCCCTATCAGAAGATTGTTTTTCAATTTCATCACATTTTGAAATGTCGTCTGCAAACTCGTTCAATTAGGGACAGTCGAAAATTTGGCCTGTGGTTAAGGGTTAAGGAATTCTGAGTTTAGATGAAAGCATCATTAGACAACTATTGGAAAGGATTAAAGATTACTTTTCTTTATGAAAACTGGAATGAACGAATATGACGGAAGGAGAAATTGCTCGTTTTGATATGCTGAGCATTTTCCCTTACTGTCACAAGTGTTTCTTAAGGTGTTTGCATCAAAGCATGAATATAAGACGAATAAGCTCAAAACATTCCTCCTTATGATAATATCAACATAGTCTGAAGTGTAGAAAAACAAAACGTGTCATGGCAAAAATATCATTTTCTCTGAGCTGTATGGAACACACTATTGTGGCTCAAGCATAAATTTCTCATCATGGACGATTTATGTCTATGTCAGAGTTGTTTCTTAGGTCTTCTGCAATTTCAAAAATCCTATTCAGAAGAGACAGCAAATACAGTCAAATTTGTGTTAAGAGGCCAGCATATGGGACAGAGTAAATTGACTGTTTAAGACAGGTTGGCTGCTTAACACAAATTGATGTACACTATCAATCTAACAATGGGACTTTCTGTAGTGGTTGTTTAAGGCAGGTTGGCTGCTTAAAAGGGTGGCTGCTTAACACAAGTTAGACTGTATCATAAAATAAAAGATTAATTGTGTTATTTGGAAGAAATCGTGATCAAATGATGAGTTTTGCATTTTGAGCAAGTTAGTCTTTTGTCACAGTAGTTTATAAAGTCCTCTATAGAAGATTCAGGAGCCCTTTGTGGCCAAGTGGTTATGGTGGGGGACTAAGAACTCAGGGGGTTCCAGGTTTGAAACCCACCGACACCTCTGGTTTCATGGAAATGACCTCTGGCAAGTCACTTCAGAGCCCAAGTACATACTGGTGGATCAAGGAAAGCTGTTTCATAACTGAAAAATTGTTGATACTGTGTTAAATACCATACAAACAATCAAACAAACATATGATCTGACAAACTAAGGTTTCATTGTGTAATGGCGGGCTAAGCCATTTCCAAACAAAAACAACATTTGACCTGGAAAACATTGTGGGAAAAGGAGAAATTGCTCTTAACAAGCAATTTCTCCTTTTTCCACTCTGTGTTCTGCCCTATCAGAAGATTGTTTTTCAATTTCATCACATTTTGAAATGACGTCTGCAAACTCTTTCAATTTGGGACAGTCAAAGATTTGGTCTTTGGTAAAGGGTTAACAGAGCAATGGGTTAGATGGCATCACTATGACATAATGAAAGCTAATGGAGGGTGAGTTATGAATAATTTAATTGTTATGACGTAAGGAACAAATGAATAATTAAATAGATATGACAGATTCTCCTTGGTTTATGTCAACTGGAAAGGTAACCGTACGTTATTGTGTGCTAAAAGAACGAAAAGACTGTATTAATATCAGGGAGATGAGGACATAGGATTGAACCCTTAGAATGCTGTGTAATTTTCTAAAAACAAATTTTTGTGGCATCTGCTTTCTTAGACCTTAAATATCTGCTTAATTTTGTCGACGGAAGATACTCAGAGTGGCAAACAGGTTATATATAAGCTGCATATTTACTTAGCGGCTGGCCTGGATCATCTAACCTGTTTGCATCAGCATGAAGTTGGTTCCAGCAATATAAGGGTTAACAGAGACAAGTTTTAGGGTTCAGGGCGTTGCTAAAGTAATTTAAGTCTTTCTCACTTGTAGAGGGTCCTGCCTTGCCAAGTGGTTAGGGTTGAAGTCTTAAAACTTTTCATTCCTGGGTTTGAGCCCCACTCATACTTCTTGTTTTGGGTCCTGTGTGGCCCAGTGGTTTATAAGTTGGTGAACTTAGAACTTGGGGGTCTTGAGTTTGAGCCCCACCATCAACTCTGGTTTTGTGGGAGTGTCCTTTGGCAAGCATCTTTGACCCCTATTCTAGGAAAGCCATAACATAAATGAAAAATTGTTGACATGTCGTTAAACCCCTTATAAACAAGCAAAATTCGAACTTGTGAAGCACTTGCTATCTATAGTCTTGCATTGAACCTTCAAGTTGCTCATTCCGTGACGAAAAGATGAGTGAAAAAATATTTTTTGGGGTAGAATACCCATAATCCCCCATTTTGAAATACTTTCCTTGTTCAGATTACTTTGGTCATTCTCGGTATACATTGATCGGGTCCACATGGAATCCTTCCCGACCCGGCCAATTTATACCGAGAACGAATGAAGTAATCCGTCTAAGGGGATGGTGAATTGCAATGCCATTGTCCATCCTTCACTCCAGAGTAATCTAAGATACTTTTACACGAAACTATAAACAAGTTGATTTATATAGCCTGAAGATGCACTATCTCTGAGGAATAATAAAAGCTTCTGAGTTGAATCGTTAACCTTTTCCATGACACTCAAGATATCTTTGGAGATGATTTTGATTGAAGCTGAATCGGTTATTTATGTCATTTTAAGGTAGAATACCCATAATACTCCGTTTGTCGAATTACTTCGGTTGTTCTTGGTATACATCAGTAGTGGTCGGAACGATTCAGTATAAAGCAAATAGTTTCTGCCCCAACCAATGTTTACTGAGAACGACCAAAATAATCCTATGTATGAATGAATTTCAAAATGGCAGATTACGGGCTCGTTCAACAAATTCCTGAAAGAAAGAAAAATAAACTGTTACTGTATTCATGTTGCATAGTGCACCTTTCCCTGCTTCTTGTATTTCCTCAGGATATTCAGACTGGTCCAAATTGAAAGCAACAGCAGATGACAACTGTAAAGGATTATAAATGTCAACATTATTGGTAGAAATGGGAAGGAAATATTGTAATAGAAGGAGGAATTGCTTTGTATTCTTTCTAGAATGGGGAAATAGATATTGTAATAGACTAAGGAACTGCACATATCCAATTCAAATGACCTTGCAACAGACTTTGATTGACAGCTGGAACTGATCAATCAGCGACCACTTCGGTCGCTATCCGCCATTTTCTCTGACAAGCTGTGCGACTCCGTCAACACATAGCACTATTGTACTTTGATATTTCTTCGTCAATACTGTTTAAAATGGTTACGAGATACTGTTAAAGTACTTACAATAGAGATGTTATATATAAGGAGAGACTTGTGGGTGAAGTGGAGTTTATCTCGTTTCTGAAATCTGTCACATAAATTGTGAAATAACTGAGAAATACATGCAATTAGTAAATATGCATACCGTTAATGTATTAAACGATGTAAAGAATAGAAATATGAGAAATTATTTAATTTTATTTTTGTTCTTTCACAATTATTATAAAGTAAATGTTTTTTGTCATTAATCTTCTTTTGAAAATTAAAATTTGATGTTTTTAAAAACAGAATTAACACATAATGACAAATGTCAATAGTTGCATTTGATTATGTATCAAATGTAGACTAAAAATACATGACAATATTGATCGATAATGATGTGAGAGTACATGGTTTCCAGGTTTCCAGTTGGATATGTACAAATTCTTCAAATTGGATTTTAATTCATAAATTTTGTTCTTAAACGGACCCTTAGACAAATAATTTACTTTTTTTATTATAGCTTATCAATCCGCCTACATGTAATGATCTTATTATTTTAAAGCTATCAAAAAAGACAAACCCATATCTCCTTGTTGCAACTTTATCCGGCTACATAATGGTTGCTTTGATATGTTGTAAAACACACTCTTGGTGGTCAATGGTTGATTACAGAGACCGCCAATCAGCTTAACAATAAAGGATTTGTGACTTGACCATAAGGTGAAATTGTGTCAGATTGATGTTAATTAGCATAACAACCCTTAATCCTTGTAACAATCAAAGTTTGTTAACTTTTTACCAAACAATAACAATATTTGACCACTTTGTTCAGACAACTATGAAAAACATTGGGGGAAAAGGAGAATTTGCTCTTAAAGAGCAAGTTTTCCTTTTCCGTCAATTTTTTCTGCCCTATCAGGAAATTATTCATCATTTTTATTGAACTTTGGGCTGCAAACTCTTAAATTTGGGACAGTTGAAAGTATTGCGTTTGGTAAAATGACCCTTAGTTCGTAATCAAGTAGCAAAACCGACAATCATCCATTGAGTAGCATTCAAAAGTTTATGTTCAAATGTCTTGATTATCATCTTAAATGGCTACAAAATAGGGATTGTTGTAATCAGCATTTTCTTACACCAGAATCGCAACATGAACAACACCATTAATACCAATTCCAACATGACAAAATTAGTAGGTCTCTGTTTTGAATCTTCAAGGATACGCTGTTTTAGTAGAAGCAAAATTTAAAACGTTCAAGAAAAAAAAATGAGATCATTTTGAGATCACCAACAAATACTGCATATTATTAATAACTGTTTTGAAGTAGCATGTAATACGGTCATTTTGAAGGTACGGTCGAACCAGTGCCGAACGGACCTATGTTGACCAGACCCAAGTCTGTTGGGACTATTGACCGATCGTGTTTGATGCCGATCGGACCCCACACTGCTTGAGTTCACTCCTCTAATGCCATAGACATATACAACAGAGCAGTTATCTATGTCTCTGCTAACGCTCACTTATTCACCATTTTTTTTTTTACAAATTGTCACGTAGCATCCAGCAACAAAGGCAGGTGCTTATTTTGTCAGAATATCTCCTTTTTCAAATAAGATTATCCGAAATCTTGGCAATGTCAGACAGGGATCCCTAGTTTTTGCATTGACGCTATTTCACTCGGAATGTCGGAGATAATTAGAGTGACATCCCCTGTTTTTGGTGGGCGTGGTTAACTGCTCTGTGTCGTAAGGTCAATTGTTATTTTTGGGGTAGCATGCTGAAGGAGCATTGGAATTTGTAAGAGTAAAAGAGAAGGCTCTATTTGATAGAAATCAGTTTCTGTTTTATTTTCAGGATGATAAGACCATTGAATATGTTGTAGATTGCATCTCATGTTCCGAGGACAGTACCTTGACCTTGCTTGGTGGAAGTCACAAGTAAGTACAACATTCAGTCCAATGCATGATGTTGCATGATAGATTGCGAGAATTCAAGAACTGTAAATTTGTCAAGTTTGATAATAATGAAAGTTTCCATACCCTATTGATGCAACACATTTTATTATTATTGAACAACTTTATTGATCATTTTGGAATCATCAAATGGGAGTCTTGAAGAATTATATCACAAGCAGACCTCATATTATAATTACCTTCCATAACAACTGATTAGATCCAGAAACAAAATGAAATTAATATTTAATGTTATCTCAAATAAAAGCTTCATTTTGATATTACCACATTATTTTTTGCATAACTTGTGGTTTAACCCTTATAGTGCTGTAACCGACTTCATGCTTATGCAAACAGAAAAGATCCAAATCAGCGGCTACTCTGAGCAGATGTTTTAGGTTTTGGAAAGCAGACAACACAAAAATCTATTTTAAGAAAATTACCCAGCATTCTATTGTTTAATGCATGAAAGAAAGGAAGCTTTAACCCTTTCCCAAACAATAATGACATTTGACCACTTTGTTGCAGACGACTTTAGAAAACATTGTGGGAAAAGGACAAATTGCTCATGAGGAGCAATTTCTCCTTTTCCCTCAATGTTTTCTGCCCTATCAGAAGATTTTTTTCCAATTTCATCACATTTTGAAATACCGTTTGCAAACCCTTTCAATTTGTGTCAGTTGAAAATTTCGCGTTTGGTAAAGGAGAGGGGTTGGTTTCGCAGTTGGATATTTCCTGATCCCTAAGTACGAACATAGTCTATATTGCTAGATACATTTATTTCATTCAGAAGTTTGAGTGGATCGCTTTTCATGTTCATTTTCACTAGCCACAACATTGTGGAACCATTTGTTGTATCCTGTGCTTATGATTAATTTTGGAACCAAGTGTAACTAAATATGATATATTGATATTCAAGTTATGATCGTGAGATATTCCAATATGAAGAAAATGGTTTAGAACCAATCCCAAAGTGTTAATGTAAGTTTTCTTATGAAAATAACATATTTCTTATAAGAAATGTTTTATTTTTCAGTGGTGATTTAAGTATTATAGAATGTACAACAAAAGATAAACCCAAAGTGGTCCACACATTGACAGGAGGTCACAAGTCTACAGTCAGATGCTGCTATTGGGACTCAAAGGTAACCTTTTAACCGAGGAGCCTTCATGGCCCTTTGGTTAGAGTACAGAACTAAACCCTTATAGTGCTGGAACCAACTTCATGGTTATGCAAACAGGTTAGATCCAGGCCAGCCAACAAGTCAATTGGCAGCTGGCCTGTGATCTAACCTGTTTGCTACTCTGAACATCTTTCCTTAAAAAAAATTAGCAGATGTGTAAAATTTTGGAAAGCAGATGACACAAAAATGTATATTTGGAATATATCCCAGCATTTTATGGGTTAAGATCACCTGGCCCCTGTTTGACAGCAATTGGTTTTTCATGAGAAGAAGTTTCCTGTTTAACTTATGAAATGGTAATTGTTCTTCCTGGATTGACCAGCCCTTGTTGAAATTTAAGTTCCATCATTATGAGCTGGACATTGCGACATAACTGAAATAATTTCAATTTAAGAGAGGGTCGGATATGGAAAGACATGAAGGGAAGAAAGCCAAAGAGAGATAAATAGAAATAGGGGCGGGCATTAACAAATAACAGTTAATAAGATAATTGTAAAATATCAATTGCTGTATAAACCTTTCACTATATACAATAGTTTAGTTTAAACTTATTTATTTTACATCAATTATGAAACAAGATCTTATAACTTAGATTAATCACTCTTGATTCTGCTTCATGGATCATAACCAGTACTCGCGCCGATTGTAGATGAAAGAATAAAAGGTTGCAAGGCAGATTCCACTACTTACGGGGTTCAAACCCACTACCCTTGTGTTCCGAGGCCGACGCTCTACCCCTGGACCACTGTCCTCCAATATCTTCAAAATTCAATAAACTTATGAACTGTGTCGAAAAACTTTAGAGATCAAAAAGCTCAGTTTGTTACATGTTACAGTTTGCTTTCTAACCTTTTTTATTTTTTTTTAATCGTATTTCAGAGTCAGAGTCTGATAACAGGGGCAGAGGATGCAATGCTATGTTTGTGGAAGTGTGGGGGCACAGCCCTTTCTAAGACACCAACTGTAAGTAGTTTGGGTGCTTGACTTGTGTACCAGACTATTACAACAGGGTTCCCCCCCCCCCCATTCTGGATATGACACCTAAAGATGATTATTTTCATTCACAATTGACCTTACGACAGACTTTGATTGACAGCTGGAACTGACCAATCAGCGAACACTTCGGTTGCTATCCGCCATTTTCTCCGACACGCTGTGCGACTCCGTCCACACATAGCACTATTGTGCTGTCGTTTTTCTTTGTCAATACTGCTTAAGATATTGTTTAAGTACTTATTATAGAGAAATTATGTATAAAGAGAGACTTGTGGGTGAAGTAGAGTTTATCCCGTTTCCAAAATCTGTCACATATATTGTGAAATGACTGAGATCTACACGCAATTAGTAAATATATGCAAACAGTTAATTTATAAAACGATGTAAAGAATAGAAGTATGAACTATAATTTTCTTTCTTTTTTTCTTTCACATGTTAGTAAATTTTTATTTTTGTCTTTTATCTTCGTTTGAAAATGAAGAATTGTCGTTTTTAAAAAACGGAATTGACACATAATGACGAATGTTATAAGTTGCATTTGATAATGAATCAAATGTTAACTAAAAATACAATATTGATCGATAATGTTGTGAGAGGACAAGGTTTTTAGTTGGATATATACAAATTCTTCAAATTGGATTTTAATTGATTGATTTTGTTTTTAAATGGACCCTAAGAGCACCTTAAAGAATTAATTAACTTTCTTATTATAGCCCATCAATCCACCTACCTGTAATGATCGATGTATCGTATCCAAATTTAAAAGCTATTAAAAACAAAACAAATCCATAGCTCCTTGTTGCAACTTTATCCGAATACCTTAAAGAATCTAATGTTGCTGTAATATGTTGTAAAACACACTCTTGGTAGACAGTGGTTGATAACAAAGACCGCCGATCGGCTAAACAATAAAACGTTTGTGACTTGACCATAAAGTGCAATTGTGTCAGATTGATGTTAATTAACGTCGAAACCCTTCATCCTTTTTAACAATCGAGGTTTGTTAACCCTTTACCAAATAATAACTACATTTGACTACTTTGTTACAGACAACTAGGGAAAATATTGTGGGAAAAGGAGAAATTGCTCTTAACGAGCAAGTTATCCTATTCCAACAATATGGTCTGCCCTATCAGAAAAGTATCAATTCATCATATTCATTTAAATGACGTCTGCAAACTCTTTAAATTTTGAACAATTGAAGATATTTCGTTTGGTAAAATGACCCTTAGTTCGTAATCAAGTAGCAAAACCGACAACCATCCATTAAGTAGCATACAAAAGATTATGTTCGAAAGTCTTGATTATTAACTTATTTGACAACATGATTGTTCCTATCAGCAAGTGTTTAACACCATAATCTCAACATGACCAACACTATTATACCATTTTCAACATGACAAAATTGGCAGGTCTGCATTTTGAATCATTCAGGATATACGCCGATTTAGTAAAATAAAAATTTAAACCGTTTCAGAATCAAAATGAGATAATTTTGTTCGTAACCTGCAAATACTGCAAATTAACTGTTTTGAAGTAGTATGAAATACGGTCATTTTGAAGGTCCGGTCGAACCAGTGCCGAACGGACCAATGTCGTTCGAATCCGAGTCTGATCGGACTTTGGACGGATCGTGTTTGGTGCCGATCGGACCCCACACTGCTGGGGTAAATCACTCCCCCAACGCCATAGAGATATATAACAGAGCTGTTATAAATGTCTCTGCTAACGCTCAAAATATACCATCTTCTTTACAAATTGTCATGCTATGTACATATTATCCAGCAATAAAGGCAGGTGCTTATTTTGTAAGAACATTTCCGATTTCAAATAAGAATATCCGAAATCATCGGCAATGTCAAACAGGGATCCTAGTTTGTGCATTGACGCTATTTCACTCAGAATGTCAGAGAAAATTAGAGTGACCTCCCCTATTTACGGTGGGGGTGGTTAACTGCTCTGTGTCGTAAGGTCAATTGACTGATCAACAGAACCTTTAAAAATGAATATTCATACTGAACGTTTAAACCAATGAAATGTGTTTAAGACTCCGACAAACAAAGTTGGGCATTATTGGTAAAAAAAGGTTATACTGCATCAGTAGTGTATGCAAATTAATTCACTCAACTTTGTATAAACCAATCATTTAATGCTTTGCCATAATTATTTTTTATGAATTTTTTAATTGAAGAGTATTTAGTTAAACTGAAATCTGCAAGAAAGAAATATAAAAAAGGAAATAAAAAATCTTTATACAGGTGTATACCGGTAGGTTATTCTGCATCTGTAGTGCATTTACATTTCTTCACTCAACTTTGCATAAAACAATCATTTATTATTTTTCCATAATGCTTTCTATGCAATTTCTAGTGGAGGAGTAATTAATGAAACTGCTATGTTAGACAAATGTAATTGAGCTTCAATCTTAGACAAAGAACGAAATATTGCATGTAATGCATGTAACTTTCTTCACTCAACTTTGTTTTAAACAATCTTTTTATTTTTGGCCATAATGCTTTCTTCTCAACTTTTAAATGGAAGATTAAGTAATGGAACTGGGATTTTAATCCTTTCGTCGCCAAATATACAGCAAAAAGTTCATCTCAGCGCTAAATATATTTAGCGCTATTTAGGAAAAAAGTAGTATGCTGTACAGTCAAACTTGTGTTAGGAGGTCAGCCTATGGAAATGAGAAATTAGCTGTTAAAGACAGGTTGGCTGCATAACACAAATTGGTGTACACTATAAATCTGACAATGGGACTTTCTGAAGTGGTTGTTTAAGACAGGTTTCCTGCTTATAAGGGTGGTCGCTTAACACAAGTTGGAAGTATACCACTGTATGTCGACTAAAGATGCCTATGGCGGTCAACTGCGCTGTCAACTTGAGTCGGCTATGGCGGTGAAAGGGTTAAACAAACATATAACAAAGAATGAAAGATAGGGCATTATTGGTAAAATCTGTACATAGGTTATCCTGTATCAGTGAATGTAAATTTCTTAACTCAATTTTGTATAAAACAATCATTTATTATTTTGCCATAATGTTTTCTACCCAATTCTACTGGAAAAGTAGTTTACGAAACTGCAATCTTCACTGAATATAATTGAACTGCGATCTCAGACAAAAATAATGACAAAGGAAAAAAAGATTAGGCATTATGGGTAAAATCGGTAAATGATTATCCTGCACCTGTATGGCATGTAAATTACACCCCCATCTTGAATTGTTGATTTTTTCCTCACAATTTGTATAGCTTACTGCTATTAAGAGTGACAGTTCTCCTGGTTTTCTCCCAGTATATTCTCCAATATATACAAAAATATTGCGAAACACCTGTGGTCTGCCAATCCCAAAAGGTGTCTGGATACCGGAGGTTCCATGGTCTTTTTTTGATGCAATATTTTGAATGTTTATCAAAAACTTCTATATTGAGCGTACACATTAGAATCGTCTCTGTGTGCCGATTCTAATGAGTACTCACATTATAGGGTTTGTTGTAGAAATAAACGAGAAATCTTTGTCTAAGGAAATATCCCTTGTACCTGGAGGTCCACTTTTTCTTCATCATTTCCAGTAGAAACATCATGACTCAATTTTGCAGTTAAAGAAAATTGTGACACAAAGAAAATGTCTCCTTTTGTTAACAAAGATGTTGCCTATCTTCTGCATGTACTCAATTTTCTATAACATTTTTTTGTTCGACCCAATTAATATTAATTTCACCTGCTTTTGTTTTGTATGGAGAATAACACCATATCAACAATTTTGGGTTATGTCACGGCTCTACTGGATCCACAAGCATTAGGCTAGGGCTCTGTCAAAGTGACTTTCCAAAGGTCACTCCTAATAAACCAGAGGTGTCAGTAGTGCTTGAACCTGGGAGTTCTAAGTCTGTCAACTTAACCATTGGGCCAGGAAAAAATAAAACAGACTTTGACTTGAGCTGTATGCTTAACGTCTTTCATTTCTTTCTTTTTTTTCTTTTTGTGACAGATGGCTTTCTAAATGATTTGGATGAACTCATTATATTCTGTTTTCAACAGAGACTTGTTGATTTCCAATTGGTTTGCAGTAGAATAGGGATAGGATTGGACGTTTTTATCCATATCTAAGTTTTTTAATTTACCTTTTTTTCTAATGAAGATCATTGAATTATTACAATCTAAGTAACTTATGTGCCATCTAGTTCCATAAACTAGTGTTTTGACAAACCTTTTTGGAACCTGTAATACATTCTCATTTTCAATGCCTTAAATAGAAGATATCTCAGACCTGTAGGAAAAGCACCCGGGGTCCTGCATGGTCTGGTGGTTAAGGTGGCGAACTTAGAACTTAGGGGCCTGGGTCTGAGCCCTAATGGCAACTCTGGTTTCGTTGGATTGCCCTTTGTCGCTTGATCCAGGAAAGCCGTTACATAACTGAAAAATTGGTTAAACTGTGTTAAACTCCATATTATGCTGTTTGTAAATCTTTGATCTTGTTTAATGATTTCTTCTCAATGTCACAATTGTTATGTTACATATGTATAATGATTTACTCTTATGAATGTTGAACATTTGTATGTGCTCTATAAATACTCCAAGTGGCTTCAGAGCCCTATCCTAATACTGGATGATCCAGAAAAGCTGTAACATAACTGATAAATTGTTCGTACTGCATTTAGCAAATTAACACCCTACAAAACTGTTGGTTATCAGTGTGGGCGTAAAAGGAAAAGGTTTTTAATTCTTCATGCCGTTTTGTCCTATGCTGTTGCTTTCATTTTGGACCAGTTTCAAATCCCCAAATATGCTATAAGGTTATGATAAAAAAATGTCAAAATTTTTGTTCTATGTTTCAGGTCAAGTTAAAAACAAAGAAAGAAAAGAAAAGAAGTCTACCATACTGACGTGGAGTGGCTAAACCATACAACATGATTGTCTATAATGAAATGAGATATTGTTTCTTTACTGCAATACAAGAAGATTTTACTTGATTATTATATTTTCTATTTGTGCTCCAATTGGTTATGTTGATAAACTTAGGACTTAGGGGGTTCCGGGTTTGAGACCCACCGACACCTCTGGTTTCATGGGAGTGACCTTTGGCAAGTTACTTCAGACCCCTAGCCTAGTACTAATGGATGCATGAAAGTTGTTACATAACTAAAAATTCTTGATATGGCATTAAACACCATACAAAGAAATTATTTTTTCTTACAAAAAGTCAATAAGTTCAGTTATTCAAATACCAACAGTCTATTTTCTATGTATAACTGTATGAGGTCTTTGCCTATGGAAATGATATTAAGGGGCCTCCTATTGGTTAGAGTACAGAACTTAAATCACATGGTCCTCTCTGCATGGGTTCAAATCCCAGCATTTGGATTCTCATGAGAGGAAGGCTCCAAACAGACTTACAGAATGCCTATGGTTTTACCTCTACCGGGTTTAACAAGCTGTAAACGTTCGGGTCTTCCTCCATCATTATGAGTCTGGCATGGCAACATAAATGAACGTTGAGTGATAAAACACCCATATGTATTGTCAATAAACAGAAAAAAAATATTATTTTAAATAAAAAAGTTTCTGATCTATAATGCAGTAGCCAATAGATTAATTTTCATGAACTTGTTCGGGGGTTTTTTCCCAGCCATTTAAATCATGCATATTATGAACCATTTGTTGGGTTGAATAAGTTGTCATTGATCGTTGGGTGGATATTGCTTAGAAATGAAACGATTTTATTCAAGCCAGGCTTGTAAAATGGAGACTCGCAAAAGAAAATGGTGAAAAAAACATGCGTCCCTGGGTGGGCTCGAACCACCAACCTTTCGGTTAACAGCCGAACGCGCTAACCAATTGCGCCACAGAGACATCTGGCAACGAGGTTGCAGAGTAACAATTTATAGATAAGTATATATTTACACCGCGTACGAGTGAGACGCTTCACAAATAAACAGCGTGACGTTTTTGTTTTTGTATTAAATCCCTATTCAAATTCAATTTCGATTCAAATTCAATTTCGTTCAGCATAAACACGTATTTTTAGTAAAAGGGATGCTTGTATGATATATTAATTATAACAGTGATAGCCAACAACGACTGTGTCAAAATCCAGTTGCTTGAAAAGCGTAGGCCTATAGAACTTGTATGAAGAGAAGGGTGAACACCGCATGTGCCATGTGGTGTACGCGTTTGACTAATGCACGTGGTGACTCTGCAGATATCATACAAACACCGACGTTTCCTTCGAATAAAAACCCGGGATAAGCGAAAGAAAAACACTGGGAAATGGATAACTTATTCAATATTTCCAGTTTGATTTCAAAAACGAAATCCCACCAGAGTGGTTAAAAATTCTTGGACTTCTTTCGCAATGTGTTGTAGATCTATATTCTTTCACAATTTGCGCATCAGCGTCGGTTACTTGTCAGATTAGATCTTGGTCTAATTAAAGTCTATACATTCCGTTTCAACTTGCACCAGTGACACAACGTTCATGGCAAATTGAATCAAGAGACCGAGAGTCGGATTCTCTATGGTTCGAGACATGTAATGATGCCGATGGAACAAGGTTTATTTGTCTTTTATCATTGGTGATTAGTTGGATTCATACTGGGAATGGTCAGTCAGCGTCTATTGACAAATTATTATGCAGTACTGAATGGTGCTGGAAACAAAGAAGCATGGATAGTTGTAGTCAAACTTATTTCGGTAAATATTGAGAAAATTTTGCATTTGGCAATATCTCCGTTAGATTGCCACATCAGAAAATAAAAGCAAATCAAATCTTGACGTCGAATTATTTTGACTATAATCTATTAGGATAAGTGCGTTGACCGATTTGTCGCATGGCTTTGTTACTGTTGTAAACGAACTCAAACTCTAATTCTAACTCACAAGTTAAGTTGAGTTAAAACAAATAAACAATGGCGGGCCTAGAATCCAAAGCATTTCGTTAGTCGTCTGCTTTATTGCAGTTATTGATTGTACTTGTTCGCTGTATCAGCGATCGAAAGCTTAGATAACCTTTACCCTAACATGTTAATTCTGACAAATTGACAATCAATGGACAAAGTGGATTGATTCATTTCGTTTTAATTATAAAAAAAACATAATATATTGTTTGCCAATGGATGGATCCCTTTGAAAAATGACCAAGTCCATCTTTGCAGACGGATGTGCTTTATAATCATTACGCTAATCGTCTGCTGCATTGATAACAAAATGTCGTCTGCAACTGGAGAAGGGATAATCCGCAATAGAAGATTATCATGAGTTGTTATAACAACTCTATGACGTAGCTGATCTTTCGATCACGTGGAAATTTTGACCGAACTTTTACGGTACGTTGTGTTAGGTGTAATATCCATCCGCATTAACAGATTGTGTATTGAACCTGTTACATCAAAGAATTTGTCGGCAACTTTCATTTGTGTATCGGCGGTATTTTTCGACTGCGTGATTCTGTATGAAAACAAGCCATTGGATTCAAATGCGGTTTAATACACATTGTTTCGCATTCAAAGCGTTTTTCATATTTGTTTATTAAAATGGGAATTATTTCTTTGCGCGTAGGAATATACCCCAACAGGTGCTCACAATACATAATATACCTATGAGCGAAATGGCGGAGTGAACACTGGGATATACCTACGGAATTCCGTTGAATGTGTGTGGATTATAACCGTTTTTTCTGTACTTTTTAACCGAATGTAGGCCCGACCTTTCTAACGATCTCCACAACCATGCCGGGACCTTCCAGTCCCCATTTCGCCGAGTGATGGGCTGTGTTAACGGGAAACTTGTGCCCGAATCTCCGCCGCACAGCCATGTTGTTCCTGTATATTCGCCAAACCAGCAACCTGATGGCACGAGCGGGAGGAATGCCCCCACACGGAAGGGGAGCCAACCTCCCCCAGCCGCCGGGACCAAAGGAAACAAGAAGGTAACGGAGTTTGTTAGATTTTTTTCTGCTTTTTTTTCGATCAGCCGACCCCCTCCCCCCCCTTTCAGTCAAACTCAAACGTCCTACATTCGAGAGAATTGGCTAATCTCTCTCACTCGGCTTTGTGTATTTGGGATGAAAGTAGGTCGAGCCACTTCATTCATTCATACATCGACGGCACCTTGATGCTGGATGATTCAGACGCAGACTGTATATTGTTGTTGGCGGTTTCCCCTCACCCTTTATCCCATTTTTCTTTTGCGGCCTGTGCTCCCGTTTGTCTACACTTTGCATTTAACCTATTACCAACACCAAATTTTCAAATGTCCTTAATTGAAAAAGCTTGCAGACGACATTTCAAATTGTGATGAAATTGGAAAATAACTTTGTATAAGGCAGAAAACATTGCGGAAAAGGAGAAATTGCTTGTTAAGAGCAATTTTTCCTTTTCCCACCATGTTTTCCAGAGTTGACTGCAACAGACTTATCAAATGTTGTTATTGGTTGGAAATGGGTTAATTAAAAAGACTATCTCACAGATTTGAATTTTAACATTTTTATTAATTTGCATTCTTCGGATAAAATGACACTATTTATTTCTAAAGTAACATTAGACTAGATTGAATCCCTTTCTTTTTGCTGCCCATGCTCATATTTGTCTACCCTTCACATTTAAAAGGACTATCTCACAAATTTGGACTTACACCTTGTAAAATGATATTGTTATTCCTGTAAAATGACGATATAAATTTCTAAAGTATCATAAGACTATATTGAATCCCTTTTCTTTTCCCCCAACGCTCCTGTTTTCTACTCTTTACTTTCAATGTTAAAGGCACATTAAAGGAGAGGAGTACAAATAAATTACTGAAAAAATTATGGAGTTCTTTTATTATGTTCACAAAAGTCATGAGAATTAGTTCAGGAATGCATTGAGACCCTATTAAATAGACTCATTTAAAATAAGTTATTTTGTGCTTGAAATATAGTTGTCTCCAATTTAATCATGTTTATCAACAATCTGTTTGTTTATTTATTCAAAATAACGAATTCTGATTGGTCGGTTCAAAAATGTGTATATCCACAGTCAAGGTCTGAGGTGAAGAATCAGGAAATCTGAATTAAAAAACTTGCTAATCTGGGTTATTTCTGGTTTACTTTCACATTTAAGTTGTGCTGATGGTGTTTTCTGATGATAAGTATTTGAATCTGTCCAAAAGTTAACCCAAATAATACAGTTTGATATAGCATTAATCTCCTTTAATGGGCCTTTAATAAATGATACCTATTGACAAAGTTAGCTTATAATTTTTACAATTTGTGTAATTCCTTCCTTCTTCATTGATGTTTTTTTCCTTTTAGCCATATTAGGCAAACATATACAAAAAATCCCTTATCCCTTTCCAGCAATATACAACATATATAGACTTATACATAGGTGAAAGTGCTCAGGATTTTGAGACTTTCTGTCCCTATATAATGCTATAGCAAACATGACTTTTCAGGATAAAGAACTACCAATTTCAGACTTTTGAAATTCTTTAACTTTCACCCATGCTTATATAAAGTCTACATACTTAATGTAAATTGAAGCCTCTATGCTTTCAGTAGCCACTTATAGCCATTTGTATATTAAACAATGCTACAAATATTGTACTGTTTCAAGACATTTTATTGAATATTTTGAGCTTTAAATGTTCTTTTCTATGAACTGGAACCTTTGATTGTTGTTGTCTGCAATTGCCATCAATATAGACCAGTCACCAAAAACTATATATATGAAAGAGATTGGTCAAATTCATTATACTTTAACCCTTTCCCAAACAACAATTTTTCGACTGTCCGAAATGGAAAGAGTTTCCAGACGACATTTTAAAATGTAATAATCTTCTGATTGGGCAGAAAACATTGTGGTAAAAGGAAAAAATGGTTGTTACGAGCAATTTCTCCTTTTCCCACAATATTTTCAAAAGTTGTCTGCAACAAAGTGGTCAAATGTTGTTATTGTTTAGGAAACGGTTATAGGAATAGATTGGTGGCACCTCTAAGTAAAAAAAAAACATAATAATAAACCCAAATTTGAATGCTATTAGATTTGAACGCTTGTGAAGTATTCATGAACTGTGTTTATCTACTTCATGAACAGATATGAACAAAAAATGGACATTCATTAACACAAAAGTTGTTCCTGAACATGTTCATGAATTTAAAGAACATGTTCGTGATTGGTTATGATATCCAGGGACATGAACATATACATGAATGTTTTCATGAACATATTCCTGATGGTCATTTTCTTTTCATGAATATGTCCATGAACAACATTTTACTCATGAAAAGCCAATTTTTTGTTCATGAAGGTCATGAATGCAGTTCTTGAATTCTTCACTGGGGATCTTATTATGTCACGTATAAAGGAGATGAAATAAGATGGGAAAAAGCACAATTCATATAATGTCTATATAGATGTTTCTTTACACTAGGTAAACTGTTAATTTCAGGTTAAAAAGTACAGGGATAAATTCGACCCTCGGGTGACAGCCAAATATGACATTAAAGCTCTCATCGGACGGGGAAGCTTCAGCCGGGTGGTACGTGTTGAGCACCGACTCACCCGGCAGCCATACGCCATTAAAATGATTGACAGGGAGCAAGGCAAGGAGGTGTTCGAATCCGAACTTGCCGTGTTACGACGTGTGAAGCACCAGTACATTATCCAACTTGTGGAAGTATTCGAAACAAAAGACAAAGTGTACATGGTTATGGAGCTGGCCACGGGTGGCGAGCTGTTTGACCGGATTATCGCAAAGGGAAGTTTTACAGAGAAAGATGCAACAAGAGTGCTTAGGATGGTTCTTGAGGGTGTGAAATATCTACATGGACTGGGCATCGCCCATCGAGACTTGAAGCCCGAGAACTTACTCTATTACCACCCGGGTCACGAGTCGAAAATCATGATCACGGATTTCGGATTAAGTTCGACGATACGCGGGGACAGTCTACTGCGGACAACATGTGGTACACCGGAGTACATCGCCCCTGAAATTCTTGCCCGTAAGCCGTACTCATGTCAGGTAGACATGTGGGCAATGGGGGTGATTACCTACATTTTGCTTAGTGGAACAATGCCCTTCGACGATGAGAATCGGACGAGATTGTACAGACTCATCTTGAAGGCCAAGTACAGCTACGCTGGAGAGGTAACTAGTAATTTTTGATTGAAGATGATTAGTATTGTCATGTGATTCAACTTCTTTTCCTTTTAATTGAGAAGATGCCCTAGCCTGTTGACATAATGTAAGAGTTGTAAACACTGAAGACTACAGAAGTTTTTAAGTATTTCTTTTGTTCTGGAACATGTCTGTTTTTTATAGGGCTAGGCCTGTTGATTTTGGGAAATTGAATCAATGAATTACCTAAATTGGGAAGCCAAAAAGCTAACATGACTTTGAATTTTTGGTAAAACTGCACAATTTGGAAACATGTTGCCTTTTATGGTCCCCTGTTATAAATGACAAAAAGCCCTAATGCAATATATATACATATGAAAAATCCCAATGTGGAATTGGCACACTTTGTCGGACTTTTCTCTCCATTAGGAAGACAAGGATTCACCCTAGGTTGGTTATTCTAACTCAATAATATTCATAACACTTCTGATGGTATCTACACCAATTTCAATGAAATAGTTATTTTTGAAATACACACGATCACATGGGCACATTTAATTGTTTTGGGGGTCATGGTGTCTAGAAATAAGTCAGTGACGCAGAAGTGTCAATTATTTTATATATATGGGTTTTACATCACATCAACATTATTTCAGTTATGTAGCGATGCCCGACTCTTAATGATGGAGGAAGACCCCATACTCAACTGCCCATAGGGGCTGGTTAAGGTGGGTAGAACCATCGGCATTCCGTAAGTCAGTTGGGAGACTGCCTCTCATAAAAATCCATATCCCTCTCAGGATATGAACCCACGCGGAGAGGGGCCATGTGATTTCAAGTTCTGTACTCTAACCACTAGGCCACGGAGGCCCCAGAAGTGTCAATGCAGCCGGATTTGTGCATTTGGTTTAACCCCTCTTGGATAGAGAACAGGGTACTGTTTTACTAAACAGTTTACGCTTAAGATTTGCGTAAGTCTAAAACAACAATTCCTTTCATTTCAATATTGGACGAAGCAATATTGCAAAGTGACACATCATTGGAATCGTCTCTCCGAGACGCTTCCAATGAAGTGCCACATTGCAGTATTGTACTTTCATTGAAGATACTATCCATGTTTATCAATTATGACTTACGCAAACATTTTCCGTAAGTTGTTTAGTAAGACGGGCCCCAGAACTTAAAATCACATGGCCCCTTTCGGCGTGGGTTCAGACCCTTGTGATGGCATTTGAATTTTCATGAGAGGAAGTCTCCCAACTGTTATATGTAATTCCAATGAATTTATCTGGCTTTACTGCCCTTTATGGGTAGTTGAGTATGGGGTCTTCCCCTATCATTATAAGTCAGGCATTGCATTGAAATAATGCTGACGCAGTGTAAAGTTCATAGAAATAGAAATCAGTTGAAACAGATTTCAAAAGAAAAGCCAACTTAAGGCAATTAACAGTTGTATTGTATGACAAAATACGTAATAATGTTGAATTTCTGAGTATCCTTCTATGTATTACATGCAGTTTCAGTCGTCATCAACAAACCTTTTCAGTTTGGGACAAATGAATATTTGTAGTTTGGCAAATTGATTATACATCCAATTCCAGCCCTCGTTTCAAACTTTTAAATGGGTCTAAATGGAAAGCTGCATAAGACGACAAATCGATCCTCTATTGGGAGAAATCAATGTTTCTTAACGATCCTCTATTGGGAGAAATCAATGTTTCTTTTCTTTAATTAAGAGCGATTTCTTCATTTGTAACATTTGTTTATATCTCAAGCTGTGTGCATGTGTTAAGATATGTATGTATAAGGAATGCAGGGTTTACAAAATATAGATTACATGAGATTTTGATTTGGTTACAATGGGCTTTAATGAACCTTTGATGACAATGACTTAGGAGAATATATTTTAAATTAGGTTACAATCTTATTCATATCAGCTAGCTGTCATTCATGAAATAAAATATTATGTACCCTTAACATTAGTATCTTTCTAAAATATATTGTCCATGAAATATATTGTTTAGAATATATACATTGTAACTTCTCAATGAAGTTTTATTTTGTTTTTATATTTTATAAAGTCATTACTTATATGCATTAGAGGTTAACCCTCAGAATGCTGGGTAATTTTCTTAAAATAGATTTTTGTGGCGTCTGCTTTCCAAAACCTTAAATATCTGCTTAATTCTGTTATAGAAAGATACTCAGACTAGCAAACAGGTTAGATCATAGGACAGCTGCCAATTTACTTGGCGGCTGACCAGGATCTAACCTGTTTGCATTTAAGCATGAAGTCGGTTCCAGCACTATAAGGGACTGGTTAAAGTCTCAAGAAATCATTGCAGATATATATTTAAGCTAAGTCATGTTCTAGGGTAAAGCGGTCATCTAAGTTTTGACAGGACTTCAATCAAACTGTTTACCCCCCACCGGTGGGTATTATCTTATGTAAATTTTAAACTTTGTTATGAATCCAAGAATACCATTACTTTAAATATCAAAACTCGTAAATATTTCATCTTCTGAAGATGACACAAGAAAATAGAGCTAGCTGCTAATGTTGAAGAGATTGTTTGTGCAGGGTTATTTCATCTTCTGAAGATGACGCAAGAAAATAGAGCTAGCTGCTAATGTTGAAGAGATTGTTTGTGCAGGGTTATTTCATCTTCTGAAGATGACGGAAGAAACTAGAGCTAGCTGCTAATGTTGAAGAGATTGTTTGTGCAGGGTTATTTCATC
The DNA here is from genome assembly GCA_947846245.1 of Cerastoderma edule. NCBI lineage: Eukaryota > Metazoa > Mollusca > Bivalvia > Cardiida > Cardiidae > Cerastoderma > Cerastoderma edule. The sequence goes on along the minus strand of OX401410.1, from coordinate 13,436,294 downwards.
TTCTGAAGATGACGGAAGAAACTAGAGCTAGCTGCTAATGTTGAAGATATTGTTTGTGCAGGGTTATTTCATCTTCTGAAGATGACGCAAGAAACTAGAGCTAGCTGCTAATGTTGAAGAGATTGTTTGTGCAGGGTTATTTCATCTTCTGAAGATGATGCAAGAAACTAGAGCTAGCTGCTAATGTTGAAGAGATTGTTTGTGCAGGGTCATTTCATCTTCTGAAGATGACGCAAGAAACTAGAGCTAGCTGCTAATGTTGAAGAGATTGTTTGTGCAGGGTCATTTCCTTTGAGCCCTTGATTTATAGATTTATGCTAATTTGGGGGACTTTTGACCAGAATTGTGAATTGAAAGTAACAACCTTTAGGGGTCATATCCAGGAATTTTTAGTCATTTACTACATAGGTTGAGGGTCAAGAAAGACCGTGTTTTTGATAAGTAAATTCACCTTTTGTTACTTCTGTTTCTGCCACATGAAAGGAAATTTATACTTTCTTGGCTTCTAAGGTAGAAGTGCCTTTTACATGCAGTAATTCAAAAATGTAACAATGAATAAAGTATATAGACTTTGTCTATTTTGTTTAAACTTGACAGAATCATCTGATCGAGATGATTTTAATGGCTACCCACAATATAGGGTTCATAGAAGTAATGCAGAAGTTAGCATTGGAAATTATTACCTTTTATCTAACCTAGAGCTGTTCTTGTCTGGTATTTCCATTCATTTGAACCGGATACAAAATATTCTCCAAGGTGATGTAGGAAAACTGTCAATGCGTTATAAAAATCTATTCAGATTTCAAAATGTGATGAAATTGATAAATAATGGGTTAAATAATCTTGTGAAAGGGCAGAAAAAAATGTTTCTTTAAGAGCAATTTCTCCTTTTCCCACAAGGCTTTCCAAAGTTGTCTGCAATGTACTGGTCAAACGTCATTATTGTTTGGTAATAGGTTTAATGAACACAAACTAAAACCAGCAATATGTAATGATTCCAGTGATTTCCAATAGCTGTTTACAAAGTTATGACTGAAGGACCTGTAGTGTTCTGTGGTTCTATTGCTGTTGATTTTCCCATGCGTTGGCTGAATTATCAAATATAAAGCCTGAACAGTTTAAATGGCACATATTATGTGTTGACACGACTTGTTTACATTATACACAGTCAGGTAGACTTTAAAGAAATTAACGAACAAAAACCGCACTTCATAACAAAGGGCTCAATAGAAGTTTTTATCGCATTTTCTTTCAATAGAAAATTTCATCTACTAACATGTGTGACGAAAACAAGCTTATCGATGGCTCAGAGGTAGCATGGGGTACAGATATTGAGAGAATGTTTGGGCCAGGTCACATAAAAAGGTCCATTAACCCATTACCTAACAATAACGACATTTGACCGGTTTGTTGTAGACGACTTTGGAAAACATTATGGGAAAAGGAGAAATTGCTCTTAAATTGAATATCACTGAGAAAAGGAGAACTCGTGATTATTGTTAATTGGTACCACAAGCAAAAATAACAACTCATTTGTTTTTGATGAAGATAAAAACTTCTGGCGCAAAGCCTTTCATAAGAAAGGGAAATTTCCTTTTCTTTATTTTAAAGTCAATCTTCATTTCTCAAAATGTTGTTCTGGAGCCTGTTTCACAAAGGTTTGTAGGGCTGATTTCCTTATGAGGGTTAATGGAAAGAGGAAAAGAGTACCTTAGAGAAAAGCATTATCCTAGACTTGAAGGGAACACGTTTTTTTACCTGCGAAATCTTTCTTAAAGGGAAAGTGTTCTTTAAGAAACAGCTTATAATCGGATTTAAGATGGGAATATGAGAAAAAAACAAGGTCATGTTTAAAATATTTGTTAAGCCGTTTTCTTAAGCATTCATTTCAGCTATACCTTGGCATTGCAGAAGTTTCCTATTATTTGAAATTCTGACTGACCCCTAACTTGTAAATTCCTGTTTCATGGAAAGGAAATTGAAGCAAAAAATGAAACCTCTCTTCTGCCACAGAGGTAGGGTGTCTGCCTTTTGTGTGAAGATATTACAGGTTCGAGACTATGCTGGGGTTTTCCAAAGATAAAAGATGATATCACAGTATTGGGTTCCTTCTGAGTCACATAAGGCTCAGTTGATACCCTGTCCAACTAAGAATATAGAAGTCCTAGGTTTGATACCCAACTCGGCTGATTTTTATTTCTGACATTTGATCGAATTAACGTCTCATAATATATTTGCCTCTCAACACTGATCAATTGTATCAACCCTTTCCCAAACAAAAACGACATTTGACTACTTTGTTGCAGATGACTCTGGAAAACTTTGTGGGAAAAGGAAAAATTGCACGTAACAGGCAATTACTCCTTTTCCCACAATGTTTTCTGCCCTATTTCAAGATTATTTTCCAATTTCATCACTTTTTGAAATGTCGTCTGGAAACTCTTTCAATTTGGGACAGTCGAAAATTTGTTGTTTGGGAAAGGGTTAATATGGATGAGCCGACAGCAGCTTGATATTTGGCCTTTAAAGTGAGGAAATACCGGGAGAAACTGCCAACTCTAAGTTGTAGGTATTCATCAGTGTCCTATGAGTACTCTCAATTGGGCCATGTCACGCGAAAAGGGGCACTCGGACATAGCAAACAGTGTAGCCCCAGACCAGCCGCCACGTCACTGTTTGCCATCTTAGAGGACATCCAGTTATACCTTTAAATAAATACAAATGATAACTTTCGTGACCAGATGCTGGAATAATAGCGCTAAGATAGAGCTGAGTTAGCGGTTTTTTTTTTATATGTCCGAGTGCCCCTTTTCGCGTTACGCGGCCCTATTAAGGATTTAGAGAAGAAATAAAGAAGTTGTCAGGGAAATAGGCCTCTTATTTGGACATGCTTTTTTAAATTGGTTGCACCGTTTATTGCAGCAGTCGAGGGTTCGATGCAAATTACTATAGCAAGCGCTTCATCTTCACAAAGCACTTACTACAGTATTTCAATGAACCCTCGTACTGCATAACACTTGTAATACAAGTATTTATCAAGGGTGGGGGGGGACCCTATTTATCAGATTGTTTTGTTCTTTTCTATGGGTTAACCTATCCCATAATTAGGAAACTTGTGTCAGATGAGCCAGATTCAATGTAACATGATTTAGATTTAAAATGACATATAAGACAAAAGCTTGGGTGTTTTTTCTTTTTTCATAAAGTTTATTTAAAAGTTTGCTGAAAATACTGTAACAAAAGAAGAAACTAGTTAGTATGAGTTTTTTTTTTCTTTTATGCTGAGTGGGTTTCATAACTTTTCTTCTGAAGAATTGGTCATGTGAGTAACTAACTATACAGCAAAGCGTTAAGCATTAACAAATAGACAGGTTTTGGAAAAGTTTCAAGTTTTTCATTGAAAACCATAATCTGTTAAGGTGAACATGTATGTTCTACAGTGTTTTTGTCTTCTCGCAGTTCTCATTGTTAGTTTGTGTAAACTGTGAATTCAGATTAGGAAAAAATAGATTTATCCGCTTACTTCATAGTACTAGTCTTTTGTTTTGATGTAAATCTCTGCTAAAGAAGACTTTAGAAACCATTGTAACAAAAGGATTAATTACTCTGTGTGAGCAATTAATTCTTATTGAGTTATAATTTCTTAAAATGTATTTCTTTTCCTGCTGACTTTTGTCCTCTCTTATGGCTCTAAATTTGGACCAGTCACAACTTCCTATATATTTGTATGAATGGGCAGGAAAAAATGAAATATTCCAATTAGTATCTACAAAGAACGATATTTTTTTAGATTTGGAAAAAGATTAAACCGCTATCTAAGATCTAAGGGGCCCAAGCCTGTTGAAGTTTTGAAAGTTATCTCTGAAATTCGGAGAGAAAAAAAGCTGGTATGACTTTGAATTTTGGGGAAAACCGTGTGATTTTAAAGAAATTTCCTATTTCCCCTTTATTTGTACCTGCGGTACCTGTTATATAACATGAAAGCCCTGATATGGGTCCTGAGTTTGAATCCCTGCTTGCCCAAAATTATTTCCAATGTTAGTGAAATCAACTCATCAGTTTTGTTTATTTTGGAAAAATGTCCCAGCTTTGAAGGAATATTGTGAAAGAATGAGGGACAAAATTCCAGGAAAGGTGTGCTGACTGCCACAATATGATTAAAATACAGTCAGACTTGTGTTAAGAGGCCACCCTATGGGACAGAGTAAATTGGCTGTTTAAGACAGGTTGGCTGCTTAACACAAATTGATGTACACTATAAATCTAACAATGGGACTTTCTGTAGTGGTTGTTTAAAACAGGTTGGCTGCTTAAAAGGGTGGTTGCTTAACACAAGTTAGACTGTACTGTTAAAAACATCTTTAAACCCAATTCTTGAAAATAATCTGAATTGTTCCTTTATCTAAAGCACTGGGATTAACCAGCTGCAATGTACTTCCTGTTTACGACATAATCTCTCTGCTGCTGCATCTGTTTCACTGCAGCTGTAGTAGAAATTGAGTAGAAACAAAATTTAGCTTGTGCTGTTTTAATTTTAGGGTTCAATGCAAGACTATAGCAAGTGCTTCCCAAACATGAAGCTCTTACTATAGTATTGCGCTGATCCCTTGAGTTAAGCTGTTTTTCTCTCTGAATGCTTGCTCCTGCATTCTTCTTTTGCATCTGGTTAATGTTTTTTTGAAAAACATTTCTGTGATTGACTTGGGTGTAGTGTATAGAGATGAGAAATTGAGACCAATAGTCCAGAGTACCGTTTTATAAAAGGACTTACAGAAATGCTTGCAATAGTCGAAACTGATAAACATGGGTATTAGCTTAAAATGAGAACACAATATTGGCATGTGACACATCATTGGAAGCGTCTGGGGAAGATGCTTCCAATGATGTGTTACTGTGAAATAGTGCTTAGCCAAATGTTGAAATGAGATGGAATGTTGCATTGAACTTGCGCAAATATTTAGCATGAAATGTTACCTTTGACTCAAATTCTAACAGGGATAGATCATTAGAATATGTGGTGACCTATTGCAAGACACAGAGTCAAAAACTAGTAATGATAGATCTTCCAGGAGGCAATAAAAAGGAAACTGTTGCCACAATACTTTCTCTAGGGGTGGCGACGACATCATGCGCCATTACAATGGTTGAATTATTGCTCCAGGAGTCCAGATGAATGAATGGCTGTTATTAATATTATCATATATAGAGTAGCAGCCGAGACAACAATTAAGGAATATTGAATTGTAATTGTCGTCTACTATTGCTTTCAATTTGAATCAGTTTCAAAATAACATGTCGGGGTATGATTTCAGGCATAATGAAATAAGCGAAGATAGTTTATGTTATTATTGAACATCCCTTGACTTTCAAAGGTCAATATTCCAATAATCTTGCATGTGATCACCTCAAAAGTTTGAAATCTTTTGTACCTGATAATGGTTGTACAAGAGTTGCCCTTTACATTGTTTGATTCTCTTTCTCTGACAAATTTAAAACAGCTGGTTTGCAATTGGTGGTAAGAAGAAGCATTTTTAAAGGGTAATGAATTTGATTTTTTTTTTTTTACAAATCAACAAGTAGAAAATACTTTCATAAACCATCCAATGTAGATTTACAAAAATCATTGAATGCACTTAGACATAAATTTATGTATGATGTTCATATACCTGGCTAAAAGTTTACCATTAATGTTAATGCATTGTTGAATATGTATCCCTTTAAACGACTGTACATCGAACAAGCTTATGACATTATTATAGAATGAAGAAGAACAAATCATATTCAAAACAGACTGAAAGAACTATGACTAAATAGCAGTAGTTTTAATAAAGTTTCTCCATCAGTTTTGATTTTAGAATTTTCATGCTTTGGCAGATGGGGGTTGGTTATGTAGTATGGAACTGAAGGAATGGTTTAACCCTTATAGCGCTGGAACCAACTTCATGCTTATGCAATCAGTTTAGATCACAGGCCAGCCGCCAAATTATTGGCAGCTGGCCAGTGATCTTACCTGTTTGCTACTCTGAGTATCATTCCTCATCAAAATTGAGCACATTTTTTAAAGTTTTGGAATGCAGACGACAGAAGATATATTTTTATAGAATTACCCAGCATTCTAAGGTTAAAATTCTCATGCCTTGGTAGATGGGGTTGGTTATGTATGGGACAGAAAGAATGGGTGAAGTTATAGGAGTCACATTATTGACCACCTATAAATAAACAGGTATTATAAAAGCTTTAAGTGGCAGAGATTGTAGTAAATAACAATAGAGAGGTGTCGCCTCTCTAAGAAAGGAGTCTAAGCTCTAAAGACAAACAAACTGGGCGAAATATTTAGCTTTTTCACATGAACCAAAAAGCAGAAAACGTAATATTATATTTAAATGCTATATATTTCGATTGAAAACACTGTTACAAAAATAGTGTACCAAACAGGTTTAATCACAGGCCGGCCGACAATTTACTTGGTGGCTGGCCTGGATCTTACCTATTTGCATAAGCATGACGTGCGTTCCAGCGCTAATAGCGTTAAGAAATCATGGTGACAGGATGAAAAATTGCGGTGAAATTCAATTATTTTGTCACATTGTATTATACTAACATTTACCATTAAAGGAATGTAATTTGTTTTACTCTATAGTTGCCATCTCTTGTTATGTATCTTCTGTCATATACATACTGATATTGACCATTGTAATTACATCAAAATAATTCCCTGGTGACGGCATTTGAATTTTCATGAGAGATAGTCTCCCGACTGATTTACAGAATGCCAATGGCTCTACCATGCTTGAACAGCTCTTATTGGCAGCTGTGTATTGGCTCTTCCTCCATCATTCAGCGTCGGACAGAGCAACATAACTGAAATAATGTTGATGCGATATAAAACCCATATATAAATAAATCAATCAAAAGATTTCAGAAATCGTAAATGCTGTCTATGGAAGCTCTCAGTTTTGGCAACTCTAAGAACACTCCAAGAGGGAAGGGATAAGGTTAACTGAATCATGGACAAAATATTTCAATTGACCAGTCAATTAAAGGCCTTGAAATGAATTTTCATTCTGGATTACTCCATGAAGGGTTTTAATCAAACCTCTGACAAACATGTGGAATTTGACCAAATGAAGGTGGTCTCCTCCAGCAGAGATTTTTAGCAGGTTTTTTGTCGAGAGGTCAGTTATTATTTGTCATGTTAAACCACTGGACTGTTTCGTTAGAATTGTTATTGTGGTGCAGGTTATCATCCAAGCTGAGACTCATTTTCACATGATCCAGTTTGTATCTGTCTCCATGGCGTAAACAAGGTGTTAGTCCATTGTGTTGGGCGATATTCATCATATTCACCTTGTCATTTACACATTACAATGTGAAATAATGTTTGAGAAAACCTTGTGACAAAAATAAGAGAATGTTTCCAACATATTATGATATATCTCTTTTTGTCATTATGCTTCCTTCTTTTCGAGGGTTCAATGCAAGACTATAGTAAGTGCTTCATAAACATGAAGCACTTACTATAGTATTGCACTGAACCCTTGTTTTGTCAAAACTATATTTTTCCAAAATTAATTCTGCGAAGGCTGTTGCTTTATGTTTAGAAAGGTTTATAAGAAACTCATATCGAGGGTTCAGTGCAATACTATAGTAAGTGCTTCATGTTTATGAAGCACTTACTATAGTATTGCATTGAGCCCTTGATATGAGATGATCCTTATGCTTACTGTTATGATATTTAAGACTGAAGATCAGAATGATATTGACTGAAGATCAGAATGATAATCTAATCCATGATTGACTTCAAGTGATTTTCTTGACTGTACAATAGATGAGTGCTTGTTTGACTGAAGCCTTATAGAACTGGTACCAACTTCATGCTTATGCAAACAGGTTAGTTATAGGCCAGCCAGCAAGTAAATTAAGGCGAAAAACCTCTTTTCCCTCTTTATCAAAAGAGTTACAGTTTTGTTTCAATCGATAATCAAAAGATGAAAAAAAAGAAAATGTTTTAAACAACTAACTTCTAGATACAACTTATTATCAAAAATGATACCTATCCTAACAGAAAAATATTCCTCATTCTAAATATTTCTTAATCTATGTAAGTTTTTAAATTGTCATATAAACAACTCTATTTCTTTTAGACAATGAACAAATTGCTGAAGAGGAATATATCCCTAGAGTTTTGTTTCGAACAAAACGCATGATAAGTATAGCATATGATGTAAATTTTTCTGCTGAAGGTTTTGTATGATTTACTGTTTCAGTCATAAACAACCCATTGTGTGCTGCTGCTGCAGTTACTGTGGTAACAGGAGAGGGGTGTGGCATACCTGACTCATGAACCACACTTCATATACTTCCTTTCTTCCGCTGTGCTACCAACCATTTGTGGAAACCCTTTACAAAACAACAAATTTTCGACTGTCCCAAATTGAAAGAGTTTGCAGATGACATTTCAAAATGTGATGAAATTGAAAAATAATCTTCTGATAGGGCAGAAAACATTGTGGGAAAAGGAGAAATTGCTCGCTTAGAGCAATTTCTCCTTTTCACAAAATGTTTTCCAGAGTCTTCTGCAACAAACTGGTCAAATGTCATTATTGTTTGGTGTTGGGTTTAACCTTTTCCCTCAGGTCAGTGTATGATGCAAGACTACATGTTAGTCCTTTGGGTTGCTGCATGGCCCAGTAGTTAAGGTGGCACTCTAAGAACAGAGGAGAGGGTCCAGGGTTTGAGTCTCACCAATATCCATGGTTTTGTGGGAGTGACCTTTGGCAAGTCACTTTAGAGCCCTAGCCTAGTACTTGTGGATCCCTGAATGCTTTAGCATAACTGAAGAATTGTTGAAATGTTAAACATCATACTGGGAATGATTTATAAGGGTCTTGAACTTGGTCTGACTCTTATTATATTCCTGAACAGAAGGACTAATGAGTTATATCTACATTACAACTAACTATCCCATGAAAATAAAGACAGCAATTCTTTTCTCATTTAATTTCTTCTTCAGCTTCCATGTTTACCATTTTTATTTTTGGTTAAAGATAAAAACAGGGAAACATGTTTTGCTCAAGAAAGGTGAAGACATTGTACAGTGAAGTATGATCAATGATTCATATCGTTTTTCACGTCATTAACCCTGAGAATGTCAGGTAATTTTCTAACAATAGATGTTTGTGTTGTCTGCTTTCCAAAACCTTATCTGCTTCATTTTGATGAGACAAGATACTCAGAGGAGCAAACAGGTTAGATCACAGGCCAGCCAACAATTTACTTGGCGGCTGGCCTGGATCTTACCTGTTTGCATAAGCATGAAGTTAGTTCCAATACTATAAGGGTTAACAACTCATCGATAGATTTATGATTCGTATTATGAGTCTGCACTATTTCAACCGTTCCTTCATATGGATTTTGTGGATGTTTAAAACTGGGTCGTTCAGTAGACCCCAGATAGCTTTGAGCACTGGCTCCCCAGAACTGAAAGTGCCGTGAGAATATCCCCTGTAAAGAATTCAAGAACTTGTTCATGAACAGACATGAACGAGTAATGGCTATTAATTTTTTTGTTTTAATGTACAAAGTTTTGATTTCTTTTAACATATTCATGAATTTCTAAATGATCCTTTATGAAATTCTGAAATTCATAAACAAGTTCAAGAACTTCTTTGTGTTTATGAGCTCACTATTGCATCCACGTTTGTTCTCATTAAGTCTATGAGTACAGTTCTTGAAATCTTAGCAGGGATTGTATTGGTTAAAAACATCAATATTATCGCCAAAGCAGTTTTTTGTTTTGAAATGTTTTTAAATCTGATACAAAGGCAATTAGACTTAAAGTTATAGATTTATTCAAGAATATTTATGTAAACATAGATAGAATAATGGGCTTTAAGTTAGCTGGCATTATGATCTTTAAATATCAACTGTATAATTGATTGAAATTTTAAACACATCCCCCACCAAGAAATTTGAATAAAGTGCAAATATGTTTTTGCATAAGCTCCTTTTGATATTTTAGGGGCACAAATGAGTACAGAAGAAAAAAGTAGATCCTACCCACCCTAGCTTCATTTGATATTGAATTAAAGCATGTTATTAAATTCCTTGTATAGAATTGAAGAGAGGTGAGGGGGCATCGGTGTGGGGGCCTACATATTTATATAAGAAAAAAAGTGTGAAACTACCCAAAATTAACAGGCCCAGACCTCTTCCAAAATCAAGGAAAGAATGCCCTGTATCATAGTATTTTGGAATAATTTCTTAACCCTCAGAGTGCTTGAACCCATTTCATGCTTATACAAACAGGTTGGATCAAGGCCAGCCGCCAAGTAAATTGGCGGCTGGCCTGATACCTAACCTGTTTCCTACTCTGAGTATCATACCTCATCAAAATAAAGGAGAAATTAAAGGATTTGGAAAACAGACGACGTAAGAATTCATTTTATCGAAAATTACCCAGCATTCAAGATTTTCTTCTATCATAGATTTCCAATTTGGACCAGTCGCAAAAATTGCTGAAGGGTGTTGAATACGTCTATCTGTCATTTCTCCGCCCATTGAAAACTGATGAATAGAGTGATGTGTGTTTTGTGTTATAAATAGGTTTATTCATTATTAAGAGATAAATTTGAATACAGGAAATGTAAAAATAGCCTGCGCTTTTTAATATGTCTCCTTCAATCAATTATCCTATTACAGTTTTCTCATTTCTTATTCTTATACACCAGCCCTAAAGAAAATCAAATAAATAAAAAACATTTTAAATGAAGATTATTTGAATGAAATTGTAGAAGTATATTCATCTAAATGTCTTGGGGGCCTCCGTGGCCTTGTGGTTAGAGTACAGGAATTGGAGTCACAATGGCTCCTTTGTATGTGGGTTCGAATCCCAGTAACAGCATCTGGATTTTCACGAGAGGTAGTTTACCAATTCAAATATAGAAAGCTGTTGGTTCTATCCAGCTTGACAAGCCCTTAAAGGGAGTTAGGCACCGCAACATAATGAAATAATGTTGACCTGAGGTAAAACTGAATCAAATAATGAATAAACACCTTAGTAACTGCACACAACAATAAATCAACTAACATTGCAACAAATGGGGGTAAATTGTGCTAAAGCTAAAGCAGCCAATGGAATAGAATGAATAAAGTGATATGCAAGTGATGAATAGTCAGAAGAATTAAAATGTCCACTGAGGATTATTTTACTGTAATAATTTTTAAAATGTTTATTTAAAAACAATCAAATTTATTTATGCTTGTGCAAACAGGTTTGATCCAGGTTTAGCAGCCAAGTAAGATGGCATTTGGCATGTGATTTAACCTGTTTGCCACTCAGGTTATCTTTCATCAACAAAATTTAACAGATATTTCCCCTCTCCATTCTGCGTCAATTTGATGTATTTGCTGTGGGGAAAATACCGACTAAAGGATGATTTGTTTCTAACAAGCTTTTAATCACAATGGTTTCTATCAAATATCATTTATTTTTCTTGCATACTTTTTGTCATCTGTTGTAAAATTCAATCTGGAACAGCCATAATTTCAAATATAGAAGAAATAGTTTCAGAAGGCAGTTTAAGGTAGTCCACCCCTGATGGAGAAAAGTTAGAATAACAAATACAAAGATTTCACAGAACAAAAAAAAATTATGTAGTTATGATATCAAGTTTAAAATCATAGGAATTTTGATGGATTGAAATTTTTTATTTGCCACCTTTCATTCATGTTTTTTTTTTTAATTTCAATGTAAGGATTGATGATAACGGGGAGGTAATTACTATGGATTTATTAACCTAACTATTGTATTCTTTTTTTGTAAATATAAATTCAAAATCAGACAAATTAGCAAAAGAGGCATGGTGATTGCCTTTAAAATGGTAAATACTTTCATGATTTATGTTTCAATTTATTCTTTAACCAAAGCAAATGCAAGTTTTCGATCAGGGGTGAAATAGCTTAACCCATTACCAAACAAAAACAACATTGTGACCAGTTTGCTGCAGAAGACTTTGGAAAACATTGTGGGAAAAGGAGAAATTACTCGTTAAGAGCAATTTCTCCTTTTCCCACAATGTTTTCTGCCCTATCAGAAGATAATTTGTCAATTTCATCACATTTTGAAATGTATTCTGCAATCTCTTTCAATTTGGGACAGTCGAAAATTTGGCCTTTGGGAAAGGGTTAACTGAAAAGGTATTCAGGGGGAAAGGATGGAAGTAAGTCAGTAGGTAATGCCTTAGAGTTCTAGGAGTGTGTGGTTTTCTTATCAATGCTCCAGTTCCTGTCCAAGAAACTGTCTTACACATACTGTTAATAAATTCTAGTAAAAACGATGATCTGTCTAACATATACTGTAAATACATGCTAGTTAAAAAGGATGATCTGTCTAACATATATATACTGTAAATACATGCTAGTTAAAAAGGATGATCTGCCTAACATATACTGTAAATGCTTGCTAGTTAAAAAGGATGATCTGTCTAAGATATACTGTAAATACATGCTAGTTAAAAAGGATGATCTGTTTTGCACATACTGAAAATACATGCTAGTTAAAAAGTTGATTTTCGTGACTTACCCTTTAGAATGCTGGGCATTTTTTAAAAAAATAGATTTTTTGTGTCTTCTGCTTTCCAAAATCTTTTAAATCTGCTAAATTTTGATGAGAAAAGATACTCCGAGTAGCAAACAGGTTAGATCACAGGCCAGCTGCCAATTTACTTGGCAGCTGGCCTTGATTTGACCTGTTTGCATAAGCATGAAGTCGGTTCCAGCACTATAAGGGTGAATGCTTCCCACATCACTCAGTCTCTTGAATGAAATACAAGCCTGCGAGTAGACAAGCAACAGTTTAAATTATCCTTAGCCCAGACACAAAGGCAGGTAGAAAATCTTTACTGCTGGTACATGTATTTTTATTCTTATATCATTGTTTCTATGATTATTCTCTTCTCATTGTTAGTTTTCTACAATTTCCAATTAACAGTTTAGTTTGCATTACAGTGTGATTTATACTAAAGAAGGAGAAATTAATTGGAAAACGAATATTTGAGAGAAAAATCTTGTTCAAGAATTTTAAAGTACTAGGAGCACAGGAATGTGCTTTGATAAACCCTTAAATATAGTGCTGGAACCATCTTCATAGTTATGCAAACAGGTTAGATCTAGGCCAGCCACCAAGTAAATTGGCGGCTGGCCTGTGATCTAACCTGTTTGTTACTCTGAGTATTTTTCCTCATCAAAATAAATCAAAATTAAGGTCTTGGAAAACAGACGTCATAAACATCTATTGTTAGAAAATTATCCAGCATTGGTGGGGTATATTAAAAGCCTTTTGTTTTTGTAAATGATCCTGGAAAGTAGAAAAGTTCATTACTAAATGTCCCATGAACTTGTTCAATGTAATAAAAATGGTTACAAAGACTAATATATAGAAAAATATAAAGTTTTCAAAATGTCTTCTACTGCTAGGCAGAATAGCAGTCTGCAGGTATTAGAGACCTAAGAGAGGATTATAGCCTTAAAATCCTCCATGTATGAGTCATTGCTTTTGTTACCTCTAACACTCTGAGAGATAGACCTGTTTTACAAGGAACAAAATGGCGGCATTGTATTTTATACTCCAACTTATCCCTTATTTCCCTCTTATTTCCCTCTTATTTCAATATTGGGCTAAGAAATATTTCAAAGTAACACATGATGTAAAATGCATGGAAATCTTGATTAGCCATAGGGTACCAGAGCCATATCAGAGTTCAATGCAAAGATAAATTGATTCAAGGATTGACTTTAAAGGTTCCTAAAATTGACACATGGATGCTCTTCATGATATTGCAAAATATTCAATTGGTCAATTGGAACAGTCACAGCATACCATGATGTGAAGAAAATGATTTAGCTTACTTATGAATTCATTCTCTGTTTTGTCTCATTTCAGCACTGGAAGGAAATTTCTCCACTAGCTAAAGATTTCATCGATAAATCCCTAGTCTTAAACCCGAATGAGCGGTTGGCTGCAGCGGAGGCTTGCTCCCACCCGTGGATCACCACAAATGCTGCCAATGCTAGCAACAAGAACTTGCATCGGACAATTAGTCAAAATCTATTGCAAAGACAGTCCACACGATCCAGGGCAAACAGCTCAAAGAGTAATAAATCGACAAAATCCAACAAATCCAGCAAGTCGAACAAATCTCTCCGATCTGAGCATCGTCGTGTGCAGCTCGGGGAAATTGAAGCTTTACACCGTGATCCGGAAGTTCAGGCTGACCTGGCGTCACTAGGGTAACGGACAGACGTTGCTAGGTGATATGACAAGTTTCCATGACAGTGTGATGCCAGTTGCATTAAATATTGTGATAGTAATAGTTTTCGAAACAGTTTTGACACTACTGCAAAAATTTCGAAACGGTTTTCGGGGGATGTGGTGCGCATGATACTGCGCTAGGACATCCCTTGCTGTTGAGTTGTTTTTTCGAGGCAGTTTGTTGCTGACTGAACTATAAATATGATTTGATATTACTATTACATGCAGAATCATTCAACCCTTTGTAAGTGAAAGAAATCTGTTGAAGAAAACTCTTAACAGAGTCCCAGAAAAAAGAAGTATGGTAATGCCTTGTTAAAAGCATTGTATTAATAACTTTTTTGTAAGCCCTATCTTGTGGTACTCATACGAAGTCTTTTTCTTTGAGTATTAGCAATTTATTATAGGTTTAGATAAGAATTAAAAATGCAGCTGCTGCTATCAAGGCAAAAATATTCCTTTAAGAGTTGAGCTTGTCCTGAAAATATGTCGCCTCATAGACTTCTCAAAGACTAAGCTCATCTGTCTGATCATTGACAGTTTAAACCTTTCCTACAGTTTCTGACTGGTCTTAACCCTTATAGTGCTGGAACCAACTTAGTGCTTATGCAAACAGGTTACGTCCAGGCCAGCCGCCAAGTGAATTGGCCTCTGGCCTGTGATCTAACTTGTTTGCTACTCTGGGTATCTTTCTTCATTGAAATTAAGCAGACATTCAAGGTTTTGAAAAGCAGATGGTACAAAAATCTATCTTTAGAAAATTACACAGCATTCTAAGGATTAATTGAAAACATCAGCTTACAACAACATCTTTTACTTTTTTCTCAAGATCCATGTATGCTAAAACGAATGTAAATGATGGAAAGTGTTTACTGTTTGGGTTTTCGGAGTGTATCTCTGAAAGGGTCAACCATGTTTGACGATATTTCGTACAGAGGTTAGAAAAATTCTGAACTTTTTCATGCTAAAGTCTGTTGCAGATGATGACTAGTGTTGGTTGGTCTGAAATGCTGCTCACTTTTTTTTTTTTTTTTCTAATTAATGTGGAATGAATCCTGACAAAGGGAAATTTCTTATTATAAACAATAATGAAGAATATAGTAATTCCTTTACAAAAGAGGACTTGCTTTAATCTTGCAACAGAACATTTGTGTTTTATTACCTTGATGGTATGAAATGTTTAATAAAATGAAATTTTATCAAATCCTGAACTGCTTTGAAGGAACAGGGGCCCGTTTTACTAAGCAACTTAAGGAAAATATTTGCGTAAATCATAACTGATGCACATGGATAGTATCTTCAATGAAAGTACAATATCGCAATGTAACACGTCATTGGAAGGGTCTTGGAGAGACGCTTCCAATGATGTGTTACTTGGCAATATTGCTTAGTATAATATTGAAATAAGAGGACTTGTTGTTTTAGACTTACGTTAATCTTAAGCGTAAACTGTTTAGTTAAACCGTTCCCAGGATTTTGTGGCTTAGAATTTGATTACACAGACTTCACTGTATACTTTGAGAGCCATTTTTGAGGGGTTCTGGTTGCACAATGGTACAGGTTGGGGTCTTTTATCTCTGGATTCCAGGGTTTGAGCCCCACCACCACTGCTGGTTCCATTGGAGTTACTCATGGCAAGGCACTTCAGAGGCCTAGCAAAGTACTGGGTGAATCCTATATAAACAAACTTAAAGTGAATGGCTGTGAAATGTTATAACATTATCTTGATTACTTGTACCAATGTCTTCATCTGCAACTTACTTATGAATGAAAGACAAAAGGTTGAAATTCGAAAGCGTTTGGAAGATTGTCTGTTGATGGAATTCATTCTTCGCAGGGATTTTATTTTGTACATAGTGTAATTGAAAATAATTAGAACTATAAGGAATAGTATGTAAAAAACACTCCGTCTTGGGAAATTGGGTCTTAATCCTTTCTCTTTAGATATTCAGTTCAATGGACCCACCTGTTTATTGTTAGACTGGTGAAACCCTTGTAACAACACTAGTTTGTACATCTTTATCTTCTGTATTAACCCTTTACCAAACGCAACATTTTAGACTGTCCCTATCTGAAAGAGTTTGCAGACGACTTTTCAAAATGTGATGAAATTACAGGAAAGCAGTTACATAACTGAAAAATTGTTGATACAGGGTTAAAACTCATACAAGCACAATTCAAGATGAGGTAATTTGGAAATGTTTGTATGTTCGATTTCCGACAGAAGTCCTTTAGCATCTATTAGAGGATAATGTTGAATATATTGTGATAAATGGAGAGATATGATCTTGAAAATGTTTGAAATATTAAAGGTTCAATGCAATTCTCTAGAAAGTCCTTCAATTTTGTGAAAAAACTATTATAGTCTTGCATTGAACCCTAGAAATTACATGTACATACCAAGTTACGAAAAAAACATGGTCAATCAGTTTAAGGCACGTTCTACATGTTCTTCCGTCCATAGGAAACACCACTGTGTATTAACATGCATTTTGTTTGTTTTTGATAAATTTGTATTTTTTCCGTCCTCATGACTATTTTACAATTTTACATGATCTTAGGAAACCGTCCATCTAACCATATTAGATTTTGTTATGTACATGAATTACTATAGAGCTCTACGTCAAACTTTATTTCGGTGATCAAAGCCACATTGTTTGGTGAATGTTTATATACAAGATATTAAGCAGACAGTTACTGGAGATTTCTGAATGACTGATGTCCATATAAGCACGCTATTGGTCTTATATACCATGAATCCTTTTACAATGGTTGCTTAACCCTTTCCCAAACAATAACGACATTTGACGACTTTGTTGCAGAGGACTTCAGAAAACCTTGTGGGAAAAGGAGAAATTGCTCGTTACGAGCAATTTTTCCTTTTCCCACAAGGTTTTCTGCTCTTTCTGAAGAATATTGTTCAATTTCAACACATTTTGAAATGTCGTCTGCAAACCCTTTCAATTTGAGACAGTCGAAAATTTGTTATTTGGGAAAGCGTTAAAGCATGATTAACAGCAACCAACAGAATAAAAATGGCTGTGTAGCTTTTGAAAGTTTTATGTGAAAGAGTCTTAGAACACATTCTTAGACCAACCTGGACCTTGAATCTTCTTACAATAGATATGCATTTAGTCATTACAATTCACCATGTATTCATTAATTACCAAACTTTACCTTTGTTGAACAGATCCTTATGTTTATGAGTTTCAATGTACCATTGTTTTTGCCGTCCAACCACTTATTGTCTGTAGATTTTTCTATGCAACATTTGTTAAAGATCTGAATGTTTAATATGATTTTTTTATGTTACTATTATTTACCTTTGGCAATTAATGGTATGAATAATTTCTGTTTATCCCTCAATGTTTTATACTTTTAGCTTACTTTTCAAAACCTCTGATTTATCTGCATTTTACAAATACTTGTCTGTAACTTGAACCTCATTTTGCAAGGGTACCATGAAATACATTAGTAAGTGCTTAACATTTGTGAAGGACCCACTGTAGTCTTTCATAGAACCCTCTATTTGCGTTTATGATATTTGTTAACCCTTAGAATGCTGGGTAATTTTCTGAGAATAGATTTTTGTAACATCTGCTTTCCAAAACCTTAAATATCTGCTAAATTTTGTTGAGGAAAGATAATCACAATAACAAACAGGGTTAGATTACTGGCCAGCCGCCAATTTACCCGTGACTGGTCTGGATCGAACTTGTTTGCATAAGCATTAAGTTGGTTCCAGCACCATAAGGGTCAATAACTATAAGATCAAAGAGAAGAATACAATCCATGTCATTTTTGTGTAACATTCAGACTGAAACTAATGAATTTTGCTCATTTTACCCTTTCCCAAACAATAACGACATTTGACCACTTTGTTGCAGACGACTTTAGAAACCATTGATGGAAAAGGAGAAATTACTCGTAAAGAGCAATTTTTCCTTTTCCAACAATGTTTTCTGCCCTATCAGAAGATTATTTTCCTGTTTCATCCCATTTTGAAATGTCGTCTGCAAACTCTTTCAAATTGAGACAGTCGAAAATTTGGCATTTGGGAAAGGGTTCAATGACATTTTATTATGTAAATGTTTCTATCTTTTACTTATTCTAATTCCAATGACTCACGGATTCAATTAACAATTCCTAGTGCATGACAAACCAACAACCTTACAGATTTTTTACTTATCTACCAGGAAATATCTGGATTTATTTTCCCCATTTATAGTCTGAACATTGCCTGAATTATTGTAGTACTCTTAGTTTTATAGATTTCAATTTTTTTTTTTTTTTCAACAAATGTGCTAGTTTGAATATAAGTGCTCATCGTTTAATAGTCAGTCCATTGGCCCTCCAAAGAGCCAATGGTAATAAACTGTCCAATATAAAAGAAAACATGAATAGTTGTAAGAAAAAATAGAACGAAGGCATTGCCAAATATATTGTTTCCAATGTCTAAACACTTTTTGCAGCTTGTTTCAGTAAACATTTTGACATAGGGAAAATTTGTACAATGAAAGCAAACTTACCTTTTGTCACCTTGATTACATTGGCTTTAATTCAGTAATTTTACTGTCTTTGACAGAACATTTATTTGAACAAGGAAAGTGGTAGGAGTGCCTTCTGTTTTTCGCATAACACTATGCTACATCCTAGTAGTTTGGAATTAATTGGGGTGATTAAGTAATAATAAATGTTTTAATCGCTAAAGTATTGTTTTCTTTTTACATTTTTATTTTATCAGTAGTGCTTTTTTGTTACAGTCTATGTTTATTGTTTTATGTTTGTTTACAGATTCATACTTGTTAAGAAAAAGCATATTTGTTAAAGAAATAACTTTAGTCATACATTTTTATCTTTTACTCAAATGAAGTTTGTAATTGCCACAGACCATTTTGCTATAATACTTGACTCATAGTACTGACACCAAATTATGTTTCTCAACAAACCTTCTTTTAACACTGTTTTCTAAATCATTCAAGGTAGAAACTTTGAAGTCTACTGTTATATCCCATTTTCACTTAATATGCAAGCTTTAATACAAAATCTTGTATGATGGAATTGGTGTAGACTTGGCCAAGTGATCAATTTGAAATAGGTTGAATTTAGCTGGAACTTGTTAGACAACAGTGATGGATTTCAGGACACACATTTAGTTGATTTGTGCTGATAAAATAATTATCGCTGACGATGTATAAATGTTTTTATGACATTTTGCATTACTGTTATGATAATGGGATTTTTAAGTCAAGGAAAAGAAAACCCTTTTTTTGTTTTAGAAAATTAACCAGTATTTAAGTCTGATTTGTCTATTAGGGATTGCATAAGACAAGCCTCGTTGTATGATCAATCTTGCAGAAGGCAGAATTTGTTCAGTTGTACTTTGTCATACTCTAGTTGCAAAGAAAAGGTAGAGGACTATTACAGGAAGATAAATGAATTTCTTCTTGTGTTGTAAAATGCTTGATTCTTTTTCATTTTTGAAAGCTATCCTTTTGCAATGACATAAATTTCCTTCTACAAAAACATGAACATTGGCCAATTACTACATATCAAGGTTTGATGTAAGATGAAAGTAAGTGCTTCCTTTACATATGCGAATGACTTGTAATAATTTAGCTTTGAATCCTTGATATATAAATGTCATCTGATTTCATTTATTGGCTAACAGTATACTCTAAACTTCAACCTTTGTGCTTAAACAGGCTAGTCATTGGTGATATGCTGTGGACGCATTATCTCTGTCAAATTGAATTGTTGTATCTATTTCATTTAAGGTAGATTACCCTTAATCCGTCATTATGAATCATTTTCTTCAGTCAAATTTCTTTGTTTGTTCTTGGCATACACCAGTCAGAGTTGGAATTAATCAGTTTAATACAAATAATTTTGGCTAAGACCGATGTATACTTAGATCGACAGAAGTGATGCTATGAAAGAAAATGTTTCAAAATGGCAGATTATGGGTACTCTGCCTTAAAAGAACAGACCTATTTAGCGCAACAGAGGCAGTGTAACATTAGTTTGTGGCTTAAGAAATAGGTTGATTGTTTTACTTTTACAAACATGTTAGTGACCTTTTAATATCCTGAATGTGATAAAAAATTTAATCCCTGCCCTTATATGGGAATTTATGACTCATGATATTTTGGAAGATCTTTGTGAATAAAAGAAGAATTTGCTTGTGACAAGCAATTTTTCCTTTTGTGGCATTTTTGTCTTCCCTTCTCTGATGCAGATGTGTTAAGCCTTTTCCAAACAACAAATTTTCGACTGTCCCAAATTGAAAGAGTTTGCAGACGACATTCCAAAATATGATGAAATTGGTAAATAATCTTCTGATAGGGCAGAAAACATTGTGGGTAAAGGGGAAATTGCTCGTCATGAGCAATTTCTCCTTTTCCCACAATGTTTTCTAAAGTTGTCTGCAACAAACTGGTCAAATGTCGTTATTGTTTGGGAAAGGGTTAACATAAGGAATTATGTTGTAAGGGACTTACTCTTTACCACCTCCAGACGACAATTTTTTTACTTGAAGCAGACGACTTTACAAAAAGCTGAATAAACATGTGAAAAAACTTTCGGTTCTGCTGTTGTAATATGTGAATAGATTTTAAAAGCATTGTGGCAAAAGGAGAAATTGCTTGTGACAAACAATTTCCCCTTTTGCCACAATGCTTTTTAAAAGTCATCTGTTGCAAGACGCAAAAATGTGGCATTAGGTGGTAATGTGTTAAACCATGTCCATCCATTGATGGAGGGAATCAGAGATATGTAATCATATTGGGATGGGTTTAAGATTTATTGAAAACTGTACTGTTAAATAATAAATAAAAAAAAAACTAGTTTTCATTATAAACTGTGTTGTGTTATGTGTTGCATTCCACAAGGAATTGAGCGCAACATGCTGAAGATGGGTGTTTAGGCTCTGTTTCCGTCTTTCATCCAGTCTGTTTGTCCAGTGTCAACTTTTCATTCAAAGTTATTTTCCCCAAAGTTCACAGGACAATACATCTTACTTTGGTGGTAGTCAACAAGGATCTATCGAAAGGTCTAAACAGGAAGTTAACCCTTATAGTGCCGACTTCATGCTTATGCATACAAGTTAAATGCAGGCGAGCAGCCAAGTAAATAATATAATGTACTGCCAGGTTTTTTGCGCTTTCAATTGAATTAGAGTTCGGGGCATCGACAGAAGCTTAATCAATTTGTCAACACATGGTTATAAACCAACCATACACAATCATAATAGAGTGGCCACCATCGCAACCATTGATAATCTTCCACCACAAGGGGCAGCTGACCGTTGACAAAGTACGGCATTGGTAATGTCTAGGAGTCTGATTTAACAAGCCTGTACTAGCAAGAAGTGATCTGTCACAAAGAGAAGACATGCAAGATGGCTCTGTTGGGGGGGATTATGACGGTTCTCGGTATTCTGGTTGCACGTTTTGTTTGCACATCATCTTAGCACAGGGTCCTGCGTGGCCCACTGGTTAATTTTGCAAACTACGAAGTCGAAGGTCCCGGATTCGAGCCCTAGCGGCACCTTTGGTATCGTGGTAGTGACATTTGGCAAGTAACTTCAGAGCCCCAGCCTTGTACTGATGGATTCAGGAAAGCCGTTACGGAACCGGTCTCTCATTTATCTTGTGGAACTTAGTGGGGCCAGTAGGCAGCTGGGGACCAGTTTACTTCTTTCCAATGATCACCAGGGAATGGAATAATCTACCAAATAGGGTGACGAACATAAACAGCATTAGGGACTTTGCGGCTGCCCTGGAAGATGACCTTATGGGCAAGATTTGTCTTTCGCCAACATGATTACCCAAACACCTCATGTATAGATTAAAATTACTTGTACAAAAGATATTTTAAATTTGGAGGCTGATGGCAACGTTATAATTATATTTATTCAAGTTCTTGACCACTGTTTTGCCTGTAGGACAAGTAACTCCATAGCCTGAGTGGTCCTTGTGACCACGAAAAGTTGAGGAAAGGTCATATGAAATCTAACATTTCCACTGAAATTTGTCAACATATTGTTGACTGAATGATATTGTTACTTATTTGCTTAATATCCCATGATGAAAATCATAATCCTAATATTTAAGAAATGACAACATGGCATCTTAAGGTCCAGTTGAAGTTGTGCAGGTATTGTGTACGTTACTTGTCCTGTAGACCACCTTCGTATAAAAGTTAGTATCCAACCTTGGATAGCTGTCCAATCACTCCGTTCATGTCAAGTAATACAGCCGAATAGCCCCTAACCTGACAGTGGACGCTAACAAAGAGGAAGAAGTAAACTGTTTTCGAGGCATATTTCTGATCTCAACCGGTTTCTTGTCTTGAAACGGTACTCCAAAAGGTTATGTATGCAGTTGTCTGGCATCCTGCTGAGGTTAACAGACAAGTAAGCGTTGAGGCGAAGAATTGATTGTGTACAGATGGATAGATGGCCCTGCATGTTGAGTAGACTTATATTGTTACTTCAGAGTCCAAGGTACCGTTTTACTAAACATACTCTGCGTGCGAACGTTCAAAACAACATTGCCTCTTTTTCACTATTTGGCTAAGAAATATTGCAGAGACGAGACGCTTCCAATGATATGTCACATTGGAAGATTCTTCTTACATTTAAAGGCACATAAAAGGAGATTAATGCTATATCAAACTATTTTATTTGGTAAACTTTTGATAAGATTCAGTTAGTTATCACTAAAAAAACCATCAGCAAAACTTGAACGTGAAAGTCTACCAGAAATAACCTAGATTAGCAAGTTTAATAAGTCAGATTGCCTCATTCTTCACCTCTGACCTTGACAGTTGATACACAAACATTTGAATCGACCAATCAGAATTCTTTATTTTGAATATGTAAACAAACAGGTTGTTGATAAACATGATTGAATTGGAGACAACTGTATTTCAAGCACAAAATTACTTATGTTAAAGGAATCTTTTTAACAGGGTCTAAATGCATTCCCAAACTAATTCTCATGACTTTTTTGAACAAAATTAAAGAACTCCATATATTTTTTCAGTAATTTATTTGTACTTATCGCCTTTGATGTGCCTTTAAGATACTATCCATGTTCATCAGTTTTTACTTACGCAAATAGTTTCCTTAAGTTGTTCAGTGAAACAGTACTTTAAAAGTGTCAACTTTTTGCTTCAGAATCTTTATTTCAATCAACAATGATCAGGATCTGAAAACAATAATGATGGTAATTAGAACTATAAACTACAAGCTGATAATTATAGAAATGATGCTACACTTATTTCTAGTACTTTCTCGTCATCTTATGGGCGCTGGAGTTGCCATCTATGTTGATTGATTAATGGAGCAGAAAATATTGAGTAGGCTTAGAGATTGTCCCCAGATAGGTCACCTGAAAATGTTTTTAGATTAAATTGGTGTGCTTTGAGAAGAATTTACACCAATGCCTCGCACGCTTAAGAGAAGCGTTGTTAGAATAGCTGTAACAACATACTTTGGTTTTCATGTTAATACTGATAGAGCCATAGGCATTGCGGATTCCTCAGCACTCCAAGGCGATGTACGGATGAGAGTTTCCAAAGTAAGTACTTGTTGTGCGTATGCCATTAACTTCCCTTATTGATGTGCATATACTTTTAAAGATGTCTGCTGGCGTTTAACTACCCGCGTACCCATTGTCCCTAGAAAACAAAAATCTAAAAAGTCCAAGAATAAACTTTCCATGAATAACAATTAATTTTGAGGTGTCATTCTGTATCAGCTTGTACAAACTTGTTCTGCGATACATGTATGTTTGATATGAGTATCTCGTAAGAATTTCATATTTTCTCCCCGAAGTTTCGCGTTCATTTGCTTTTCAAAACACCCTTGGTTTGCACCAGGTGGAACATGGGAAAGACACTTTTCACGGGGAGCAGCATGCACCTTTAAGTCGCATGATCGAAGCTGTTATACTGTGTTACGTAGAATGAAATAACAACGCATGGATCATTCGGACTACCAGACTCCTTTAATCGTGTGTAGAAATACCCATAACCCCCTTACCAAACAATAACGACATTTAACTAACCACTTTTTTGCAGACCTCTCTTGAAAACATTGTGGTGAAAGGAAAAAAGGCTAGTAACGAACAATTTCTCCATTCCCAACGAGGTTCTCTGCCCTATCAAAAGATTATTTTCCAATTTCATTACATTTTGAAATGTCGTCTGTAAAATCTTTCAATTTAGGACAGTCGAACATTTGGTGTTTGGGAAAGGATTAAGTCAAAATGGCTTCTTGTAAATGTACAGCATTTATTTTTGAGTATTATAGTACATGCTCGCTACGGTATGCACAGGTAAATATTTTTTTGTCGACTGGTCACAGTCTCTGCTTACCAAAACCTTAAAACTTCATTTATATATTGTGTAAGTAATTAAGCTACCCCCGGAAGACCGCAACTAACTTACTTGAACTTGAATCTGTACTGAACCGATTTCGACAAGCATCATTTTGTATCAAGCCCGCGTTTTACACTATTCCAATATCTATTTTTAGTAACACTTAACATAATTGCTGATGGACGCGGTAAATTTCAAGAGACAGGTGTCAAATGATGTACAAATCATAACTTGAATGTTCACCAGATAAAGAGTTGCTAACATTCATGGTAAGATTTAAAAGTGTCGTTTCCTTTATTTTCACAAGAAAGTTTTTCATAAGAGATTATTGAAACATCGTTTTAACGGTTACAAGGAACTTGACAAACGATTCAATGATGAAAAAAATCCGAATCACGTGCGCCATCTTGTCATAGGTTCCCAATTTTTTTACTTAGAATCTTGTAATAGGTGATTTAAAGTAGATGTATATATATTTGAAGATATTGTTTTCATCTTTTTCAAACTGAATAAAATTAGTAATAATGTAAAATAGATCATTACTTTTTCTTTGCATAAACACCACGTGTTTTGTGCATTGAAAGAAGATTTATTTTACTTAACAAATTTATGTCATTTTGACCCATCTAATGAAAAAGATTTAAGATTCAAGAAAACAGGGTGACAAATGAACATTGAATTAATTGACCCCATGGACTATTGGACTCTTCCAAATATCTGATTAAAAATGTTATATTTGTTGACTGTGGTCTATGTTTGATATCTGATGTGAAACTGAACAGAAATCATGCATGTCTATTAAAACATCAAATTTACCACTTAAACGAAAGATAATGATTGGATGATGAATATAGTTAATATGGATTAGACAGTCATGTGATCTATCAGCAACATCACCATTATAACTAACCATCAAAGTACTGAAAGTGCAGAGATGCAAATACATGTACATCTAAAACAGTTTACTTTTGGTTTTTGATTGGAGTTGTGGATACATGCTATGGGTGAATTTTGCTTGACCACGCAATGACAGCTTTAGGCATGAGAGCAAAATTTAAGAGGTAAGCTTTTTTCTCTAACATTGTCAATAGTCAGATGCTTTGCCTGACTGTTTAACCAGTTAACAAACGCCAAACTTTCAACTGTACCAAATTCAAAGAGTTTGCAGACAACATTTCAAAATGTGATGAAATTAAAAAAAAAAAGTTCTTATAGGGCAGAAAACATTGAGGGAATAGGAGAAATTTCTCGTTAAGAGCAATTCCTCCTTTTCCTGCAATGTTTTCCAGAGTTGTTTGCAACAAGCTGGTCAAATGTCGTTATTATTTAGTAATGAGTTTAAGTAAAGTTTGCATTATTGCACAAAGGGAACTAGATCTGCTTCAAAAAGAATTCATTTTTCACAACACTACAATACTGCATTGTCAAAACGATTATTTGTGGTGTACCAGGTGTTGTGATAAATGTCATGATTTGAGACTGAAATGGTTAGCATTGAGGATTTGAGACTGGTTGAAACAAGCTTGATTCATCCATGGACATGTCACTGCAGAGTGTCCTTTGGCAAGACACCTTTACCTAAAAGCTTGTACAGTTCCCAGGAAGTACAGTCTAACTTGTGCTAAGCAGGCACCCTTTTAAGCAGTCAACCTGCCTTAAACAACCACTTCAGAAAGTCCCATTGTGAGATTTATAGTGAACATAAATTTGTGTTAAGCAGCCAACCTGTCTTAAACAGCCAATAAACTCTGTCCCATAGGCTGGCCTCTTAACACAAGTTTGACTGTAGTATTGTGACAGTAATAGGGTTTATGTATAGATACTACTTCTACAATCTTGCTGTAGAAGCCGGCTTTTATGGGCGATTCGGTAGAATGGTTGGCTTTCTCTTGAAGTTAAGCAACATACTAAGTGGTTAGTACCTGGATTGGTGACCCACGATGATGCTCCGAGAGGGACCCGATACACGTTACAAAATTGGTGGTAGCGATGGGATTTGGTTTGATATCACCATCATTCCCGTACCCTTAATTGTTTGTCGCATGTTCTCGATTCTTATTCTGCCATGAGGCAGTGTTAATAGTTGGAGTAGTACCTTCTTGAAATATAAAAAGTCGGTAATTGCCCATGTTTTTCTTTGTGACATTTGTGACTTCGGGACGAAGTTAAGAGAAAGGTGGGAGAAATGTGTCGGTAATAGGGTTTATGTATAAATACTACTTCTACAGTCTCATTGTGGAAGCCGACTTTGATGGGTGATTCGGTAGAGTGGTTGGCTTTCTCTCGGAGTTATGCAACACACTAAGTGGTTAGTACCTGGATGGGTGACCCGCGATGGATTTGCTCTGAGAGGGACCGATACACATTACAGTATGAATAAAGAAACTCAGTTGGTAAATAAAACAGACAAGTCAAATCATGCATTTATGCTATACATCTATTAACTTAGAAATAGGAAATCATGTATTTATATCAAAAAACATAATTATCAATGTACTTTGTTTAAAGAAGTAAAAACCAAGTAGAACCCAGTTTACTAGAGATTTAGTTCATTGCTTTGCCCTTGCATGGAAGAAGTGCAAAGGAATGTATTAGAAAGTGAAAAAATATACTTGATTTGTGCAAGGTCTGCTTCTCTCACTCTTGTATACTTGGCATTTGCCATGTGGAAAATCCCCTGCCTAAGCTTTTACTCCATATACACAACACCTTTAACCCTTAGAATGCTAGGTAATTTTCTAAAAATGATTTTTCGTGTTGTCTGCTTTCCAAAACTTTAAAATTTTGCTTAAATCTGTTGAGGAAAGATACCCAGAGTAGCAAACAGGTTAGATCACAAGCCAGCCGCCAATTTACTTTGCGGCTGGCCCTTGATCCAACCTCTTTGCATAAGCTTTAATTCGGTTCCAGCACTATAAGGGTTAACAAATTAGCAGCAAAAATATTTCCAAACATCTTTGACAAAAGGATGAATTACTGCTATTGAGCAATTTTCCTTTCACTGTAGTGGTTTCCACACTTATGCTCATTTATAAAGCAAATTAGGAAGATGGTTTAGCCCTTTCCCAAACAACAAATTTTCGACTGTCCCAAATTGAAAGAGTTTGCAGGTGACATTTCAAAATGTGATAAAATTGGAAAATAATCTTCTGATAGGGTAGAAAACATTGTGGAAAAAGGAAAAATTGCTCATCATTAGCATTTTTTGCTTTTCCCACAATGTTTACTAAGTCGTCTGGAACAAAGTGGTCAAATGTCGTTATTGTTTGGTAATGGTTTAAACAAACAACATGTCAAGTTTCAGTGCAATACTGTTGTAGGTACTGCATGTTGTGAAGGACTTACTATGATCTTACAATGAAAGTTTGATAATTTTTTATGTACTTTGAATGGCTTTAAAGCAGAAAACTTTTGATTTTGAAAAAGTATCATTTCCTCATGATAAGCTTGTCCTTTTGATCATATGATGTAAATGTCAACTTATTCAATTATTCTTTTTTTCCAAGGATGCTTCTGATGAACAATTATAAGTCACAAATGTTTTGAACCAATTAAATAATTTGTATCTTAATGCTTGAAACAGGAAAAGCATAAAATTATTTGGACACAACTTTTAATTGATAGGATATGTACATACATTTCAATGTGAGCTTGAGGAGAAAAGTTTGCTTCAGAAATAGATGTAATATTTAAAGTAGAATACCCACAATCCACCATTTTGAAAATCGTTGTTTATTCGGATTACTTGAGACATTCTCAGATTACGTCAGTCAGGGTGGGAACTTCTCAGCTTAATGTGTATTGCCCCGACCGATGTATACCAAGAACAAACAAAGTAATTTCACGAAATAATGATTTTCAAAATGGTGGATTATGGGTTTTCTACCTTTAACACCATTTCATCTTTAATCCTATATATTTTAGTCTTCTACTGTAATGATAAAATGAGAAAGTATCTGCCTAGGAGTAGAAGAAATTGCCTGAAAAAGAGAAAGAAAGTCTCCATTTATCATTTTATTGTGGAGTGTCCTTAGGCAAAACATTATTTCTTAGCCTGGCACTGGTAGGTAACAGGGGAATAATGAATAAATCAACTGTTGCTTAGTTATGATAATAAAAAAAACGTTGAAAACAGCTTATAAGTTGAACAAAAAAGTTAAAAAAAGAAATAATATGATTAATTCTAGGAATAAGGGTTAAACAGGGGAATGATGAATAAAGCAATTAATTTGCAATGGTATAATTATAAATAATATAAAATGTTGAAAACAGCTTAAAAGTTGAACAAAAAAAAGTTATAAAAAGAAATAAGATGATTAATTCTAAGAATAAGGGTAAAACCAGATGTCTGGAGAAAAGTTTTTGCCTGACACAGCGTTTTTTTTCTGACACTTTCTACTTTCAATTAAGCATAGCACAAACAGATGGGATTTTCATGTGTTGATTGTTTTTTCAGAGTTCACCAATGAATTTTTTTCCCTAGAAAAATATATTTTCTTCAAAATTGCTATTACCCCTGATATAAGAAACCTTATTTGTATAAAAACCAAGCAGAGTTTTTTTTTTTCTTGAATTTGGAAGAGGCCTAGGCCTAATAAATTTGGGAAATTGTGTCAATGAAATTGATTGCTGAATTGGTATAGCAAAACGCTGGTTTAACTTCGAATTTTTGGAAAAACTTCATCTTTTAAAGAAATCTCCATTGTGAAGGCGCTTTTTATGGGCGCCTGTTATATTAAGCAAAAACATAAGTGAAGAAGCTACTAAGAAGTGAATTCATCATGAGCTGAACAATTTACAATGGCTAATCTGTTTAGACTTTCCATTAGCACAGGACTGGTGTAATCATCATCCACTCAGCTCAATATTCTTTAAGATTTTTGATGAAGTAAATGAGATATGATTATCGATCACTAACCACTGGTCAATGATGGTATTTTCTTCTAGGTCTAAGTTGGGCAGTGCTTGATAAGAAATACCAGGCACATGGAAAGGTGTGTTGACCACTGTGATATGACTGACATACTGTTGAAAAAGGTGTAAAACCCCAATTGGGTCCTGCGTGGCCCAGTGGTTAAGGTGCCAGACTTAAAACTCTGGGGTCCAGAATTTGAGCCTCACCGACACCTCTGGTTTCATGGGAGTGTTCTTTGGCAAGACATTTTAGAGCCTTACACTAGAACTGGTGGATCCAGGAAAGCCGTAACATAACTGAAAAATTGTTGACACTGTGTTAAACACCATCCAGAAAAAACATATCTAATAACGAACAGCAGCTAATCTGTTATTTAGATATGGACATACCAAAATTACCCTATAAATTTGGCCATTACTAGATAATTCAAGGGCTTAACTATTCATTAATACTGACCTTTTTTCCATTCCCTGTCTTCTGTACCAAAAGAAAACACCTAACTTTATACTAAAAATAGCAAGAAATGGGGCGACAGTGGTGCAGTGGTAGTGTGTTGGTCTCGATGTACCAAGGGTTGTAGATTAGATCACCGCTATGCGATGTAAAAATTACCGGACTAGCTTAAAAATCGGTGCGAGTACTAGTTTAGTATTCAGGAAGCAGTCATAGAGAGTGAATTTAATAAGCTTCAAGCTTCTACTGTCACAATCAATGTAAAATAAATACGTTTAAACTAAGAAATGGAAGACCTTTCAAATCTGATTCATATTAGAGACACAGATATAATGTGTCTTCCCAACAAAAAGGCTTTATCTTTGTTCTAGTGATGCATTTTTCCTCTAAGAAATCAATGTCACTGATGCAAAAGTTATTACTTAATACAACTGAATAACCTAAAGACTTATTAACCCATTACTAAACAATGATAAAATTTAACCGCTTTGTTGCAGATGACTCTGGAAACATTGTGGGAAAACAAGAAATTGCAAGTAACTAGCAATTTATCTTTTTCCGTCAATGGTTTCTACCCTTTCAAAAGATTATTTTCCAATCTCATCACATTTTCACATTTTGAAATGTCGTCTTTCAATTTGGTACAGTTGAAAATTTTGTTGCATTATTTTGGTAAAGGATTAACAGGCATTCATAACTTGCCTGTTAATAGGTCTTTGGATTATAACATTGTATGTAACCCTCTGATGAGTTTTATCGTCTTTTTACTAACTCATTGTTTGCTCTATCGTTAGAATATCTGACGTAAAATATATGGTCTTGCTTGGGTACAAATCTTTCTGACAATTAATGAAGCCAAATGCAACTTTATTCAAAAGACTATCCCACTGATCAATAAATATGTTCACATCAGAAAGTGGTGCATTATTGAGATTTGATAAAGGATAACTCTGTTTCTCTCTGATGAAGAGTTACTTCCCTTTTCCACCAGACAGTGCTATGCGAAGTATTCTTGGAACTTTACCCTCAAACTAATCTGTTATTTTGGCAGGTGGGTAAAATTGGCACGAGTTCTTTACTCATCATTTCTGTCACATCTAGGCCAGGCCAAGAGAAAAATACCATCCGAATACCTCTGTTTAACCCATACCCCCATTATGTATTTTTCATGAATGGTTTGAATTTAAATCAAAGAGGTCTAAAGTTATTCTGGGGGTCACTCAATAGTATGTAATATACTATATTTCATAGTATTGACCCAAGGATAACTAGTATAGACAGACCCGTTTGATTTAAAGCAGCAGCAGACTTTAATAAAAAATGACATGACAAAATATTTATATTTATTAGAGTTTTACATCACATCAACATTATTTCAGTTATGTAGCGATGCCCGACTCTTAATAATGGAGGAAGACCCCATACTCGACTGCCCATAAAGGCTAGTCAAGGCGGGTAGAACCATCGGCATTCCGTTAGTCAGTAGGGAGACTGCCTCTTATGAACCCACGCGGAGAGGACATGACAAAGAATCACTCTATTTATTTATGTATTTTGTTGTTACGAACCCATTGTGATCAAGGATAAATTGCTCATCTTCTGCAGGTGGCAAAGTGGGGTATGGTGGAGTGATTGGTTACATTATGTTTTCATATGACTATATAGTAACCTATGCAGTAGAACACACATGTAAATACTGTCACAAATGGTGAGGTTGCTCATATTGACTTTTTAACCATTTACTAAACACTAATGACATTTGACCAGTCTGTTGCAGAAGACTCTGGAAAACATTGTTGGGAAAAGGAGAAATTGCTCTTAACAAGCAATTTCCCACAATGTTCTCTATAAGAAGATTTAATCAAATTTTAAAATGTCGTCTGCAAACTCTTTCGAATTGGCGTTTCGTAAAGGGTTAAAGAGTGGTTCTGCTTGTGAACTCTAATTAGCAAGCGCCATGAAAAAAGGAAATAAGCAAAATTATTTTGTGAATTTCTCTTTAAGCACAAGACGAGGCATGAAAGTTTGATATTTGAAAAGATAGTAATTTTCTTTTCATTTTAAATTACTTGTTAAAATTCTTTTCACAACACTTTTACAACTGAAGAATTCATTTGACCCTGAGTAGTAATCTTTCTATTTCATTTATACATTATGGTGAAAATGTTCTACAACTTAACCAAATTGACTTATTTAGATCTACCTTTTACAGCCATCAATGATTTTTGGTTGTAATGGAAAAAGTAACCTTTGTATTTTCTTGAGGAATATTTCAGTTTAACAATGGATTGAGTGCTATGATCGTATACATCATCCTGAAGGGAGATAATTCAAATAAAGGCATCAAGTTAAATTATTTGAGTTAACCCCCTTACCTCAAAATTGTATTGAAATCAACCATCTAAATATTTATGACTTATACATATTTTATTTATATGAATTTATTAAAATCTTTATTCAAAAGAATAATTATGAATTCTCACTATAGAACTATAATTTTTCTTTTCAAAACTAGTTGTTCTATGTTAGTTGAGTTAGTTGAGAATATTTACAAACCACTATGTCAAAAAAGGACAAAATGGTAACCGTATTTGAAAAACTTTTATAAATACAACTAGAATAACTTTAAACTTGAAAAATCGGAGGTGGTGGCTTATTATGCATGAAAAATATAAAATAATGTTAATAACCTTATAGTTTTAGGGATAATATGATTTTTCTTTGAAAAGCTTTACCTACACTATTTCACCCGAATAAAACGTTCATCCGATTACTATTCAAGCACCTCTTCGGTAAAGCATTTAATATCTTCCTTAGTTGC
Source organism: Cerastoderma edule (assembly GCA_947846245.1). Lineage (NCBI taxonomy): Eukaryota > Metazoa > Mollusca > Bivalvia > Cardiida > Cardiidae > Cerastoderma > Cerastoderma edule. Next base: position 13,403,408 of record OX401410.1, on the reverse strand, counting down.
ACAGTAAAAGTGCGCAGAAAAACTGCTGAGAACATCTTTTGGTCAGCTTTTACCGGTTGAGAAACAAAAAGCACACACAGCCATCTTTATTTGGATTTGAAATGTGTTGAATTTTGTAATTCTTTATACACATAAAGTATTCATTGGAATGCAAGAAGAGAAAGACCTTCTTTATGAGTGATTTATGTTGGAACTTCATCAATAATTATGCAAACATGGAAGTTTTATCAATTTTCAAAAGGTTGTTGCTTTTTGTCATGTTGTTTCCACTCAAATTGATTTCCTCTGAGAGAATAGTTATTAGATATATTTGAGTTTCTTCTAACATTTCCATGATGTTCTATAGAACTTTCATTGGAAAAAACTCATTTTTAATCTTTTTGAACATAATGGAATAGTTTTCCCTAAAGAATGAATCAATTTATTTTTTTTTTGAGTTGATAATTATGTTTTTGTTTTGTTAAAAAAAAAAGAAGGAATTCCTGACATGTAATGTATGTATCTACTTTAACTATCACATGCATGGTATACTGATGTACTTTGTTTGGTGTTTAATGCCTTGTCAACAATTTTTCAGTTATCTTTGGGCTTTCCTGAATTCACCAGTACTAGTCTAGGGCTCTGAAGTGTCTTGCCATGCGACATCCCCATGAAACAAGATATGTCAGTGGGTCATTAACCCCAAGTGGTTAGTCCTCCACCGTAACCACTGGGCCACGCAGGACCCTATCATGTACATTAAAAACCCTGAAATTAAGTTATCAATTTTCCACCTCTTTGTCAGACGATGTCTCCTGCAAAGCTGTCTTAAGTCAGTGATAATTTTTAGAATAAAACAAATGAGTTTTTAGGACTCAAATCTTTAATTGAATGGGTTTTTATATCGTAAAAAACCCAAAATTAAGTGAAAACTATGAGCTTTTTTTGAAAACTATGAGTGAAATGCCATGTATAATTATCCCTGTAAAGTCGTTAGCTTTTTGGAAGAGATTTCATAAAACTGTTGGCAAAATTTGGATAATATTTCAAGCTAAATGCATTATGAATAAAACCTCCCTGTATGACAAATTTTATAAGCAATTACACATAATTGAAATATAATATATGAAAATGTAGGCTCTATATTGTCGTGTTAAATATTAAAACAAAATGCATTTGAGTACAGCAACTGAAAGTAGTTGCATCAAATTAATCAGTCCCTGTTAAGTTTTAGAAGCTTATTTCAGAATACTTTATAAATCAATACAGTTGATGAATGAGAAGTAGTAGATTCTGCTGCCTAAGGGTTTATTGGGATACAAGTTTTATCCCTTATAGTGCTGGAACCAACTTCATGCTGATGCAAACAGGTAAGATCACAGGCCAGCTACCAAGTAAATAGGAGGCTGGACTGTGATCTAACCTGTTTGCTTCTTTGTGTATCTTTCCTCAACAAAATTAAGCAGATATTTAAGATTTTGAGAAGCAGAAGGCACAAAAATCTATCTTTTTGAAAATTACCCAGCATTCAAAGGGTTAATCAGTTCATTCATCTGTCTACCAGATTTTCTTCGATTTCTAATTTTAGCTCACCTGAGCTCTGCTCAGGGTGAGCTTTTAGGATACTTGAATGTCTGTCGTCTGTCGTGCGTGCGTGCGTGCGTGCCTCGTCAACAATTTCTGTGTTTACCATCTATAAGCCACATTTTTGGGCCATTCTTCCTGATGCTTGCTCAGGATGTTAACCTTGATTATATCTCGATTGAGTTCGATCATGTGTAGGGTGGGGTAAAAAAGTAGGTCACTAGGTCAAATCTTAGTAAAATCTTGTTTACACTCTAGAAGCCACATTTTTGGCCCATTTTTCCTGATACTTGCTCAGGATGTTAACCTTGATGATATTTCGATTGAGTTCGATCATGGGTGGGGTGGGGTTAAAAAGTAGGTCACTAGGTCAAATCTTAGTAAAATCTTGTTTACACTCTAGAAGCCACATTTTGGCCCATTGTTCCTGATACTTGCTCAGGATGTTTACCTTGATGATATCTCGATCAAGTTCGATCATGGGTGGGGTGGGGTTAAAAAGTAGGTCACTAGGTCAAATCTAAGTAAAATCTTGTTTACACTCTAGAAGCCACATTTTTGGCCCATTGTTCCTGATACTTGCTCAGGATGTTTACCTTGATGATATCTCAGTCAAGTTCGATCATGGGTGAGGTGGGGTCAAAAAGAAGGTCACTAGGTCAAATCTTAGTAAAATCTTGTTTACACCCTAGAAGCCACATTTTTGGCCCATTCTTCCTGATACTTGCTCAGGATGTTTACCTTGATGATATCTCAATCGAGTTCGATCATGGGTGGGGTGGGGTCAAAAAGTAGGTCACTAGGTCAAATCTTAGTAAAATCTTGTTTACACTCTAGAAGCCACATTTTTGGCCCATTCTTCCTGATACTTGCTCAGGATGTTTACCTTGATGATATCTCGATCAAGTTCGATCATGGGTGGGGTGGGGCTAAAAAGTAGGTCACTTGGCCAAATCTTAGTAAAATCTTGTTAACACTCTAGAAGCCACATTTTCTGACCAATCTTGATCAAACTTGCTCAGGATAATAACCTTGATGACATCTCAATAGAGTTTGATCATGGTTGGTGCGGGGTCAAAAAGTAGGTCACTAGGTCAAATCTTTGAAAAATTTTGTTTACACTCTAGAAGTCACATTTTTTGACCAATCTTGATAAAACTTGCTCAGACTGTTAACCTTGATGGTATCTTGATCGAGTTTGAACATGGGTAGTGTGGGGTCAAAAAGTAGGTCACTAGGTCAAATCTTAGAAAAATCTTGTTTACATTCTAGAAGCCACATTTTCTGCCCAATCTTGATAGAACTTCCTCAGAATGTTAACCTTGATGATATCTCTATCTCGATAGAGTTTGATCATGGGTGGTGCGGGGTCAAAAAGTAGGTCACTAGGTCAAATCTTTGAAAGATCTTGTTTACACTCTAGAAGTCACATTTTCGGCCCAATCTTGATAAAACTTGCTCAGACTGTTAACCTTGATGGTTTCTTGATTAAGTTTGATCATGGGTAGTGTGGGGTCAAAAAGTAGGTCACTAGGTCAAATCTTAGAAAAATCTTGTTTACACTCTGGGAGCCACACTTTAGGCCCATTCTTTATCAAACTTACTCAGGATGATAACCATGACAATATCTCGATTGAGTGTGATCATGGGTGGGCTGGGGTAAAAAGTAGGTTACTAGGTCAAATCTTAGAAAATCTTGTTCACACTCTAGAAGCCACATTTTCGACCCAATCTTGATCAAACTTGCTTAGAATGATAACCTTGATGATATTTCAATAGAGTTAGATCATGTGTGGTGTGGGGTCAAAAAGTAGGTCACTAGAGAAATATGACCTTGATGATATCTTGACCGAATTTGATCATGGGTGGGGTAGGGTATAAAAGTTCACTAGGTCCACTCTTTGAAAATCTGGTTTACACATTAGAAGCCACATGTCAGGATGTTTACCTTGATGATATATTGATCAACTTCGATCATGGTTAGGTGGAGTCAAAAAGTAGGTCAGTTCTGCTTCAAAATGGCATATTATGTTTTCTTGATGATATGTGGGTCGAATTAGATCATAGAAGATGGGATGGGTTTAGAAAAATGGTCACTATGTCACATCATAAATTACTATTGTTTACAATATTATGGTAAAAAATTCGACCCAATCTGTCTGGAACTCGCTTTCTCTTACCCTTCAAAGTTTCTTAGAATATTTGCGTAAGTTTGATAAATCTTGTTTTCATTCTAAAGGCAACACTGTTTGTACAATGTATATCGAAGAGGTCTACAGCTTAATTTTTTAAGACATCCAGAGTGCTGATCAAACTTGCTCAAAATGTTAACTTGATAATATCTTGATTAACTTTGATCATGGGTGGAATGGAATCAAAAAGTAGTTCACAAAGTCAAATCTTAGAAAACACCCATTTACACTCTGAAAGCTACATTTTCAGCCCAATTTGATCAAACTTGCTCAAAATGATCAACCTGTTATATCTCAACCAAGTCAGTTTATGAGTAACTTGGGGTCAAAAGTAGATCACTGTCAAATTTAGACAAATCTTGTCCATTACTCATGTGTAACATTGTTGTGACCAACACTTTACAAGTGTCAGGTGAGCGATCCAGGACCCTCAGGGTCCTCGTGTTATATGAACTTGCCTTCAGGTACTATTAATTAAAAGACTTATTTTTACGTTAAAACTCCAATTCTTTCAAAATTAATTCAGTTTTATTACGTTTGTCAGTCTATTCCCCTGGCAATCCTACTAATGTATTCTCAACCTGTGAACAATTTAAGAACTGTGTCCATGAACTACATTTACAACAAATGGCAGTTGCATGTTCATGAACCTATTCTTGAATTCATGAATAGCTTTGTTTTCATGAACGGCCATTTGCTGTTTGTGTCTGTTCATGAATTTCAAGAACACAGTTCTTGAAACCTTTTCAAGAGCATCACTATTGCACAAAATTCTTTGCCCGGACTGCTTTCTTATATTTAAATGTATCGATTAATAGTCAAAGAAAATGTAAAAAAAGAACCCATATCACTTCATTAAGCCTATTAGTGCTGGAACCTTCTTCATGGTTCAATGCAAACAGGTTGGATCCATACCAGCCCCCAAGTAAATTGGCAACTGACCTGTGATCTAACCAGTTTGTTACTCTGAGTATCATTCCTAATCAGAATTAAGCAGATGTTTAAGGTTTTTGAAAGCAGATGACACAAAAAATTAAAAAAAATTACCGATAATTCTAAGGGTTAAAGGCCCATCAAAGGAGATTAATGCTACATCAAACTATATTATTTGGTAAACTTTTGGACAGATTCAAATAGTTATCACCAGAAAACACGATCAGCACAACTTGAATGTGAAAGTAAACCAGAAATAACCCAGGCTAGCAAGTTATATAATTCAGATTTCCTGATTCTTCACCTCTGACCTTAACAGTTGATACACAAATGTTTTAACCGACCATTCAGAATTCATTATTTTGAATATGTAAACAAACAGGTTGTTGATAAACATGACTGAATTGGAGACAACAATATTTCAAGCACAAAATAACTTATTTTAAATGAGTCTATTAAATTGGGTCTCAATGCATTCCTAAACTAATTCTCATGACTTATGAACATAATAAAAGAACTCCATATATTTTGTCAGTAATTAATTTGTACTCCTCTCCTTTGATGTGCCTTTAAAACCCAGGTTTCATGGAGTTTCAAGAAAGGTAGTGTCCCGGTTGTCTTCCTGATTGCCAATGGTTCTACCCAGCTTGACAAGCCCTTGTGGGCAATCAAGATTGGCATCTTCCAGCATTAGGAGCCGAATAAAGATTGTCTTCGTGCATCATTATTAGCAGGGCATTGCAACATAACTGAAATATTGTTGACAGGATGTAAAACCAATTTTAATAAGCAAATTCCTGAGTTTCACCTGTTATAAGCATAATGCTACAATCATAATGATTATTGTTAATTATGTTTGCACAAATTGGCTTTATTAAAGTTACAGTCAAACTTGTGTTTAGAGGCCAGCTTATGGACCCGAGAAAATTGGCTGTTGAAGACAGGTTGGCTGCTTAACACAAATTGATGTACACTGTAAATCCAATAATGGGACTTTCTGAAGTGGTTGTTTAAGGCAGATTGGCTGCTTAAAAGGATGGTTGCTTAACACAAGTTGGAGTGTATATCTCATGTTCTTAAGCTTTTCTCTCAACTCCATGTTACACACCATACAGGGACTTCAAAAGCTGGAAAGAATATTAGGTAAACCATAAGAAAAAGTGGTGATAACAGAATAAAACTTGAGAAGCTTTATACCCTCATGTAACAATAACGTCTTCTTTTTTCTGGGTTTTTTGCTATCAAACACCCCTCTCTTCCCAAAGATGTCTAAAAGTTTACTAGGTTTTGCAGAATTTGGTTTTCCTTTTTTTATTTGGAAATAAATCTGCAGTAACATGCAATTTCTCCTCTGTACATATTCCCCTATATGGGATTATTTTTAGTGGTCCAATTTGAAAGCAATAGCAGGTGACAGAAGAAAAAAATAACAACATTTTCTCGTGATATTCGGTAGAAACCAGTGTGATAAAAGGATAAATTGCTCATTAGAAGCAACTCATCCTTTTGTTGCAGTGTTTTACAAAGTCAACAGCAGAAGATGTGGTAAATTGAGGTATCCGAGTGGAGTAGTTGTTTAACACTATGGTTTCCACATGGTATCAATAGGAAAATCTTAATTTTCCATTGGCGTTGAATATCCTCTGATGTCCATTGAAACTTTTATTGTGCACAATCCCAATATGGAGAATGTGTATTAATTGTCAATATTTAATTAATTATTATGTCCTGGTAGTAGGAATCTGTGTGAACAATGAGATTGTTATCATAGATGCCTACTTAATTGATTTTTTGAAGATGACAATGCAGTAAGAATGTGTTGGAATCAAAATGAAAAGTGAAATGGGGTTTTCTCTCTCATTTTTTGCTTAGACAAAGAGATGGGGTCTTAGAGAGTGCTTTATCTGGGGGGTTTCCCCCAAATAAGTCACTATGTGTTACCTGCTTCGGAGGATTAAAGAACTATTTTGACAAAGGAAGAAATTGCTCTTAACCCTTTCCCAAACAATAACGACATTTGCCCACTTTGTTGCAGATGACTTTGGAAAAAATTGTGGGAAAAGGAGAAATTGCTCGTTACGAGCAATTTCTCCTTTTCCCACAATGTTTTCTGCCCTACCAGAAGATTGTATTCCAATTTCATCACATTTTGAAACGTCGTCTGCAAACTTTTTCAATTTGGGACATTCTAAAATTTGTTGTTCGGGAAAGGGTTAATGAGCAATTTCTTCCTTTGTCATGATGGTTTCTATGCAATATCACAATAAAAATGCAGGTGTGTTAACTCAAGTATTTTTGTCTGCTGTATGAACAATTTCACCCTATTTTCATATGGTTTTTACCCACTACTATAAAGAAGTCCCTTTCTTTTTTTTCTTTTTTACAGAAGTGTAGTTGTGTGTTGATGCTTTTATTTTGAATTACCTGTGTCAGAAGACTTAACAAACCATTCTGGCAAATTAATTAATTGTTTGTAACAAGCAATTTCTTCCTTTGTCATGACAGTTTCTTCCAATTACCACAACAATTTTACAGCTTTATTTTTATACATGTCGTCTGTTGATGCTTTGTATTTTGATTGGTCAAAATGCCATTATGGGGGAATTAATTGAGATACTATCAAGGATGATATGTGATGTTTATTTTTACCTCTCCTTTTTTCCAGAATCAAAGGCAACAGCCATCATACACTGAGAGACGGTTTAATAGGCAGATATGGGAAATGAAAATCTGTATTGATAAGTGGCTGTTTACAATTCACCCAGCAATGGCATCACAGTGGAATCAAATTCAGAGAGTACAAACATACTGTCCTTAGGATATCATTAGAGATGTCAATGAGTTCTTCGACAAATGCTTCTATGAAATCTTTGCAGTGAAGTGACAAACTCTTAGGAAGTAAAAGCTCCGACTGGCAGAAGTTTCACTACTAAGTTTGATGAAACAATGAGTGAAAAGATGTACAGACTTAATTAGAGCTACTAACCAAAGTGCAATGGAAAATATAAACTTTAATGGTATGTCAGCAGAAAACATAACAACTTGGACGGATCCATCGAGGATGATTGTGCCATAGGTATTCAAGTTGCAGAAAAATTATCAGAGATTCGGAAAAAATATTGTTGAAATTAGTGCAGAATTGATGTGAATATTTTGCAAAGTTTAAATATATTGTGGAAGATGTGCAAAACTATTGTGGGATTTATAAAAAGGCACTGTGGAACTTGTACAAAACTTGACAAAACTATAATGGTAGATGGTTATCAGGTTCAGGCTAAATTGAATCTATGAGAAGTGACAATGTAACAGGTCAACTCGGCTCTGAAATAATAAGCAAAATACTTAATAAAAAAGTAATTCTTTGGAGTTTGTTAAGACAACCATGTTTTCATGAATTCCACAGACCATCAACAATGAGCAAAACTTTTCAACAACGGACCGAGAACTTGATCACAACTCTTGAACTAAAGCATTACATGAACCAATGGTATCAGTATAAAACAGTACCATTATAAATAACTATAGAAGTGGTGCTTAAAGATTTATTTAAAAAATCAGTTGTAAATGGTTAGCTAGATATGATGTTCAGCGAAGGTGAGATATCACGGTCAAAATTCAGGAAAAAAGGTTAGTGACTACTTATTCATGCCTCAACAAGTCATTCGTTTCATGTAGTTGAATTGATGACAGCTAAAAAAAGCAATGTGACATAAAATGTTGCAGTATCCTTAAGGTAGAATACCCGTAATCTGCCATTTTGAAACCTATTCTTCCATCGGATTACTTTGGTAGTTCCTGGCATACATAGGTCGGCGCTGTAACTTTTTGGCTGAATGCTAATTGTTCTAACCCAGACTGATGTATACCGAGAACAACCTTAAGAAAAGCAACAAAGTCACATTGCTATAAAGATCTTTTCAAAATGAGAATGTAATGTTCATAAAACCCTATATGCATAAATAGTATTATATAACAGCTATGATAATTTATTAACCCTATATTGTTGGTACTTGTTAGAAATCATTTTGACAAGGTGATTCCATTTAGTACTTGGAAAGTGGCCCAGGGGTATAGTGTATGCCTACGGTCACGACAGTTGTGAGTTTGAATCCTATAAATAGTGGGGTCTGCCTTGCAGCCTTTCATTAATTAATCCACATTAGGCGCCTTTACTGGTTATGATTCAGGAAGTGATCCAGGAGGCAGAATTGAGATTAATCTAAGTTATAAGAACTTGTTTCACAATTGATGTGAAATAAATCTCTTATTTATATTATGTTGCAACCATCGTGACAAAAGAAGAAATTGGTTATGATGAGCAATTTCATCTTTTGACACAATGGTTTGTTCGATGATTTCCTAAAGGGCATTCACATAAGTATATTCTAATTAGGGGGTTTAAACGAGCCCTTATCTATAGTCAACAACACAGTATCAATGACATCTACATGAGGGATTTAATCATATAAAAGACAAATTACAGGGATGTTTGAGGGAAGCATCGTAAACAGTTATTTACCCCCACGATATTCAATCACAGATCTGAGTGGTCAATGGCTTAGTGGTTAGAGAACAGAACATGAAATTACATGAACTCTCATTGGGATGATCGAATCACATAAAAGGTTGATTTGAATGTCTAAAATGTCTAAAATGTCCCTGCTGACCTATAGAACGTTGATAGTTCTACTTGTTAAAGGTGGTTGTTTACAGATGTGAGAAAATTTGGAAATTGAAAATTAATTTCTTTTTAATTGCCCAACAAAAGTATGATAATCAATCAGTGATCTAAGGGGTAAGTAAATGGCTTAGTGGTTAGAGAACAGAACTTGTAATTGACCTTACGACATACTTTGATTGACAGCTGGAACTGACCAATCAGCGAACACTTCGGTTGCTATCCGCCATCTTCTCCAACACGCTGTGCGACTCCGTCAACACATAGCACTATTGTGCTGTGATTTTTCTTCGTCAATACTGCTTAAGATATTGTTTAAGTACTTATTATAGAGAAATTATGTATAAGGAGAGACTTGTGGGTGAAGTAGAGTTTATCCCGTTTCCAAAATCTGTCACATATATTGTGAAATGACTGAGAACTTCACGCAATTAGTAAATATATGGAAACAGTTAATTTATAAAACGATGTAAAGAATAGAAGTATGAACTATTATTTTCTTTCTTTTTTTCTTTCACATGTTAGTAAATTTTTATTTTTGTCTTTTATCTTGGTTTGAAAATGAAAAATTGTTGTTTTTAAAAAACGTAATTGACAAATAATGACGAATGTTATTAGTTGCATTTGATAATGAATCAAATGTTAACTAAAATACAATATTGATCGATAATGAGGTGAGGGGACATGGTTTCCAGTTGGATATATACAAATTCTTCAAATTGGATTTTAGATATTTGATTTCGTTTTTAAATGGACCCTAAGAGCACCTTAAACAATTAATTTTCTTATTATAGCCCATCAATCCACCTACCTGTAATGATCGATGTATCGTATCCAAATTTAAAAGCTATTAAAAACAAAATAAACCCATAGCTCCTTGTTGCAACTTTATCCGAATACCTTTAAGAATCTAATGTTGCTGTAATATGTTGTAAAACACACTCTTGGTAGCCAATGGTTGATTACAAAGACCGCCCATCGGCTAAACAATAAAGGGTTTATGACTTGACCATAAAGTGCAATTGTGTCAGATTGATGTTAATTAGTGTCGAAAACCCTTAATCCTTTTTAACAATCGAGGTTTGTAAACTCTTTACCAAACAATTACTACATTTGACTACTTTATTACAGACAACTAAGGAAAATATTGTGGGAAAAGGAGAAATTACTCTTAACGAGCAAGTTATCCTTTTCCAACAATATGGTCTGCCCTATCTGAAAAGTATTAATTCATCATCTTCATTTAAATGACGTCTGCAAACTCTTTAAATTTTGAACAATTGAAAATATTTCGTTTGGTAAAATGACCCTTAGTTCGTAATCAAGTAGCAAAACCGACAATTGTCCATTGAGTAGTATACAAAAGATTATGTTCGAAAGTCTTGATTACTAACTTATTTGACAACAAAATAGTGATTGTTCCTATGAGCAATTGTTTAACACCATAATCTCAACATGACCAACACTATTATACCATATTCAACATGACAAAATTTGTAGGTCTGCGTTTTGAATCATTCAGGATATACGCCGATTTAGTAAAATAAAAATCTAAACCGTTTAAGAATCAAAATGAGATAATTCTGTTCGTAACCTGCGAATACTGCAAATTAACTGTTTTGAAGTACAGTCAAACTTGCGATAAGCAGCCACCCAAGGGACAGGGTGAAATTGGCTGCTTAACAGAGGTGGCTGCTTATCGCAAAAATCATCCTATCAAAATTTTGGTGTGACCCTAGGAATTCACCTTCAACATTGGACATGTATATGGACCATACAGAGATTTCTTTTCCTTATATGTTTGGTACTGTAAACCTAACCAATTCACAATCAAATTAAGTGGCCAATCATCCCAATTTCCGATGAAAAATTCCCAAAATGATTGAAATATTTTGATGAAAAAAACATGTTGAAAAATCAAATGACATTTTGGTCTGCTCAACTTAAATAAAAACCTAGCAGTCCATTATTACCTAAGAACCCCATGCGGTAATAAATCACCACCACCAAACTAGCATTTATATACATGTACATCTTCACGGGAAATGTGTGAAATATCGGTCAGTTTTTCTCTTACACAAACTTGCTGCTTGTCCTTTTTCATCTTCCACAAACGCAAGATGAAAGAAAACCCATCCCGCTTTCATTCTTCTTGCAATTTCTTCATGAAAGGAATTTCCCAAACTTGGGACAAGAGTTGCTTCAAAACAAACATCAAAGGGCACAATTTTGTCCTGTAGTCTTTTGATGTTACATAACGGACTTTACATCTTGATACATTTAGTGGTTTCGTTCAAGGATATTTGATACATGAGACAGAGAAGGGGATTTTGCTTCCTTTGAAAGACCTATTTTTTTGGTTTGACAGATTCCTTTGTTTAAAAATATTTAGGGAGTAAAATAATTGCGAGTTTTATCTGCAGCAAATAAAAGAAAGGGTAACTAGCCAGTTTGTGTACGTGACAAAATCGATAGTTGCATGCGTCTCAGTTTACACCTCCCAATTACACGGGAAGGTTTGATCTTTTACATAAACAACACACTTAGTGGTAAAACTGCCGGTGATCGCCGGCGGTAGTTACAAAATTAATTGACCGCTAATGACAATTGATTTAAAGTTGATTGGGATTAATTAGCCTGGCCGCTGACCGCATCAGAGAGAAGACCGCTTATCAAGGAATTTTAAAGAGTCTAATTGTTTGGGAGGACTTTAAAATGGCCGTTGAACGGAAAAGACCGCTGATCACAAGTGGCCGTAAGCACAAGTTTGACTGTAGTATGAAATATGGTCATTTTGAAGGTCCGGTCGAACGGACTAATGTCGTTCGGATCCGAGTCTGATCGGACTTTGGACGGATGGTGTTTGGTGCCGATCGGACCCGACACTGCAGGGGTAAATCACTCCCCCAACACCATAGAGATATATTACAGAGCTGTTATAAATGTATCTGCTAACGCTTAAAATATCCCATCTTCTTTACAAATTGTCATGCTATGTACATAATATCCAGCAATAAAGGTAGGTGCTTATTTTGTAAGAATATTTCCGATTTCCAATAAGAATATCCTAAATCATCGACAATGTCAAACAGGGATCCTAGTTTGTGCATTGACGCTATTTCACTCGGAATGTCGGAGAAAATTAGAGTGACCTCCCCTATTTACGGTGGGCGTGGTTAACTGCTCTGTGTCGTAAGGTCAATTACATGAACTCTAATTGTCTTTTTTCGGTGTTCTATGTTGTGGGTAGTCATTAGCAACTATAACCCAACAGAATTTGCAAAATACTCTAATACGCTCCTTAGAATTTAGCAAAAGATCAAAGGTACATTCTTTACCGATTCTCGGCTATTTAATTGGATATTAAGCATCGAAACTAGAGTTTCATTAAGATACAACAATGTTCCATAAATAGAAGAGTTATTGGCTATTCTAGAATTTATAGGAATGTATTCACAATGTCTTTGTGTATGGCTATAAAGCAGACTGTGCATTCTTTTTGATCCTTTACTATGATGAAGTATTTATCGCTCAAAAATGAAAGAGAAATGCAGCTCACAAATTCTATTGATAGATGATTTGAAGATCTTCCTTGGATGAATTATTAACAATTCCCTTGCAGTGACTTGTTCCTTATATGTTTGGTACCATAAAACATACTAAATCCCAATCAAATTAACTGACTATGTTTCCCAGTTTCACAATAAAGCTTATGTTTGAATTTAGTTATCCCTGAAAAATCCCAATGTTAAGAATCCATAGAGGTAATAGGCTAAAAAGAATAGATTGGTTGGTGGCTTGAATCAGAAAAACTTTGTGATTTCATACCTATGCCTTGCTCGATAACATTTCTGATAAAAGACACCAACCATCTATTCTCTCTATCTGCATGCACTAGTGCAAGCGACAATGGTGCAGTGGTAGAGCGTCAGCCTTTTGTATCAAGGGTCCCGGGTTCGAATCCCCGTTATGCAGGGTGAGAATTGCCAGGATTAATCCACAAATTGGCACAAGTACTGGTGTACTACTTCATGCGAGTGAATTTAATAAGCTTCAAGCTTCCGTCATAATTGATGTAAAATGAATAAGGTTAAGCTTTAATAGTGCAAGTGACTCAGCAGTCAAATTCTGGAATGGAAGACCTTCTTGTAGTTGTGGCAGACAATTGAGGATGATTACCAAGACTGCTGTTATCTATTTTTCCTTTACTCTTGGGGTCTAGGGATCAGTTTCTGGAGGTCTAGGGATCAGTTTCTGGATGTCTAGGGATCAGTTTCTGGCCATTCCGGCTCTCTTCATGCCTTGTTTGTCTAGTTATCATTCATTTAACCTTTTACCAAACGCCAAATTTTTCGCCTGTCCCAAATTGAAAGAGTTTCCAGACGACATTTCAAAATGTGATGAAATTGAAAAACAATTTTCTGATAGGGCAGAAAACATTATGGGAAGAGGAGAAATTGAAAAGAAAAGAGCAATTTCTCCTTTTCCACAACGTTTTCCAGAGTCGACTGCAATAAACTGGTTAAATGTTGTTATTTGGTAATGGGTTAGGTCAAACTGACTGTAAATTGTATTGAGGGAAAAAAATAAAGAACTTACTAAAGTCCTGTAATGAATCCATAATAAATCAGATCATGCTTGTCCTTCAGATGAAGCTTTAAAGGGATTTATGTGATGAAATGCAAACCAGGGTACTGTTTTACTAAAAGATAAGGAAAAAATTTGCAAAAGTCAAAACTGATAAACACGGATCATATCTTAAATGGAAGTACAATATTGCAATGTGACACGTCATTGGATTCCAATGATGTGTTACTTTGCAATATTTCTTAGCACAAAATTGAAATAAGATTGAATGTTGTTTTCAACTTACACAAATCTTAAGTGTAAAATGTTATGTAGAATGGTACCCCCATGCTTCCCTTGGTACTATACTCAGACTTTGTAAAAATGGAGACATGCTAAAGGGGATTATCTGTGGAATCCAGTTCATGTCTAGGTGACATGAGAACGGCTTATAGAGAACATGAGGAGTCCTGTGGGATAAGGCTTAGCTTCAGGATGAAATGGAATCAACCTTTTTCTTGTATTCTAGATCACTTTTCCCTGTAGATATTCTATATCGGTGTGTTATAAATTGATGTTTCGCTGAAAAATTATATTGAGTCTGTTTATGTATGAATGACCTGAATTAATATTTTACGAAGAGGGCCATTTTTGAAGAAACATTTATGTTATATTATTGTATCACTAGAAAGTCAATGAAGAGGTGTTTTCATGATGTTTCATTAACGCTAAAAAATCAAGTCATTTGGAAATATATATAATGCTTTGTCGGCATGTTCTCAAAGAGTTTTATGTTGAAATGGCTCTTACCTTCCTAACAACAGAATATGCTCCTTTTTGTACTATTTTAACCCTTTCCCAAACAAGAAATTTTTGACTGTCCCAAATTGAAAGAGTTTGCAGACGACATTTGAAAATGTGATGAAATTGGAAAGTAATCTTCTGATAGGGCAGAAAACATTGTGGGAAAAGGAGAAATTGCTCGTTACGAGCAATTTCTCCTTTTCCTGCAATGTTTTCTAAAGTCGTCTGCAATGAAGTGGTCAAATGTCGTTATTGTTTGGGAAAGGGTTAAACAATTTGTTCTGTGCAATACTCTAGTAAAGTGCCACATGTTCGTGGAGCGTTTCCCGTTTACCGTTATTGTAAACTTGTTTGGTTGTTTGGATTAAGCCTATCACCTATATAGTATTTTATGACCAGTCCAAATCTAAATGAACTGCATGTACTATTTAAGTCTTTGAAAATATGTTGACAAATATATAATTTTCAATGTCTTGATGAATTTTGTCAACACATTTAAATTTCGGCCCATTATCATGCTTTTTTTGTGCATAGATATACATTACTAATGTACACATTTATTTACATGGATCTTTAAACTTTGCTGTTCATCATTCTTTTAAATTTCAATTTGAGATAAATATCAAATCATCATTATTCCAGTTATGTTGCAATATCTGATCATAGGCGTAGGAGCAGGGGGGGCCAGGGGGGGCCCGGCCCCCCCAATATCCAGACTGGGGGGGCCAGAGTATACTTTGGCCCCCCCAATATTCACAGTGGCAAATGAAGATATTTGTATAGAAAAATGAAAGAAACGAAATTTAACAGCAGAATAAAAATAAATGTGTATTTTTGTGCTCTATGTAATACCAATTCGCCTTTTGTTACGAACAATAACCAAAATCTTTTTGACGTCATCATCGCAAATGGCAATCTGAACACCATTCGGAACACCTCGGCCATTTCTTAAAATAACCTCGGAAGCAATGGGGAGCCATTTTTGAATTCAATTGTGATAAATAGCCAATTTGTGTGTATCTAAAATACCTATTTAGTGCCTGTGTGCATTTTGCGTTAACCGCCGGAAATAAGGCGAATTACCCCAGGATTTCTGGTGTATTCATGTACTGCCTACGAGGTATATCTACCGACTTGTTACGGGGATTGCCGAGTAGATACGATTGTCTGAACACATCGGGTTTATCCAATGAAAACTCAGCTCGCTAAAATACCCGGGAAGTTTTGATCGACGGAAACAGTGGTGTAAAACATGTTCTTTAAAAGGTGTCAGACTCTATATTATCTTCAATTGTTTGGTAAATCTTAGTTGGATCCGTGGCTGTGACAGTCTGGTCGCTGCAACTTTTTATCTAGTTCAATACAATTGATTTCCGCGTGAGATCGAGACCTGGCATATCTTTTTTTTTTTTTTTTTTTTTTTATTAAAGATTCACCTTTTAATACGCTTTCTTTTAATTTTTATAATGTTATTGAATTTGTACATGCATGAAAAGTCATGAAAAAGTTAAGGAACATTTATTCTTAGACAGGTCCTCATCTGAAGTTGGCCCCCCCCCAATGTTGAAAACGCTCCTACGCCTATGCTGACTCATAACGATGGAGGAAGACCCCCAAACTGAACTTCCAATATGAGCTGGTCAAGCCAGGTAGAACCATTGTCACTCGGTGGGTGAGGCAAAAGACTATCTCTCATTCCTCAATGGCACTCTTGATAAAAGTCATGTAGCCTAATGGCGGGAAAAAGTCGATTCAGGTTCTCAAAGGTAAAGTGCTGGTTTTTGAATCTAGAAATCCTCATGTTACAGAAAACTGAGGAAAAACGGTATTAAGAAAGAGAGTGTCCTTAAAGGCAATTGTCATTTGTCAAGAATGTTTGCTTTTGCCTAGTGATTGTTGATTTGGTCTAGAGATGCAAATATTATCAGTTTTTCTCTTGTCATGGGAAAAAGTGACTCAATAAGCCTCTTTGTCTTAACCAACATCCCCCCTCCCCCCCTTCAAAAAATAAAAAAGGAAAAAACAATTTGTAATACATGTACTCTTATTTTCACTAAATCTTGATTTATTTTCTTAAAATGGCCAGACAATATCCAGTTTCTCACGTTATCAGAATATCTTGTTAAACTTTACAAAAATTTCTTAATCCTTACATGTTGAGTTATCCTGTATAATGATTTTGTAGGAATTGAGTAGAATTGTCTGAAAAAAAAAGTTTTTCCATAGGATATGTGTAGCACAAAGAGGCAAGGAGTGTCACAGGATTATATCAGCGAATCAAAGTTGATAGTCTGTTCTAAACACAATAAACTGTAACTGTAGTTGTGGGTTTAACCGTCTAACAGCTCGTGAGATTGTAAAGCGAGTGAATCCGGAATACATTCTTGGTTCAAAGAAGGTATCAGTCCGCACAGTGAAGGCGGATGGATAATGAGTAATTTGTGTCAGACCACAGTTTGTAAAGTACCGTCCCTCAGAAAGTGGTATGTAACTTCAAAGGACTAAGGTGCTAACACACCCTAATCAAAAAATCAAAACACATGAAGTTTTAACCCTTTCCCAAACGACATTTGACCACTTTTTTGAAGACGACTTTAGAAAACATTGTGGGAAAAGGAGAAATTGCTCGTTATGAGCAATTTCTCCTTTTCCCACAATGTTTTCTGCCCTATCAGAAGATCACTTTCCAATTTCTTCACATTTTACAATGTCGTCTGCAAACCCTTTCAAATAGGGACAGTAGAAAATTTGTTGTTTGGGAAAGGGTTAATGGGTTTTGCCCGTATCGAAAACATCAAAAGATGACAATTTTGATGAAGAATTGTGGATTGTCATAAACTAAGGTATAGTAGCTAGTGTAATGAAAGAAGAACTAATCAGATGTTACTCCTATCGAAAACATCAAAAGATTACAAAGTTGATAAGGAATTTTATATTTCCATATAATAAGGTATAGTAGCTAGTGTAATGAAAGAAGAAATAATCAGATGTAACTCCTATCAAAAACATCAAAAGATGACAAAGTTAATGAGGAATTTTGTATTTCCATAAAATAAGGTATAGAAGCTAGTACAATAAAAGAAGAAATAATCGGATGTTGCCCCTATCAAAAACATCAAAAGATGACAATTGTAATGAAGAACTGTGTATTTTTATGATATAATGTGTATATAGAAGCTAGTGTACCAAAACAAGATATTATGTTAATCAAGCAATTTCTTCTCAGTTGTTTTCTTTTCACCTATTGTTTTACATCGATTGTGAAGGAAGCTTGAAGCTTGTTCAAAGTCAGTCTCAATGACTGCTTCCTCAGGATACTAAACCGGTTCTTGCACAGATTTGTGGCTTAACCCCAGAAATTTTCATTTTGCATGACAAGGAATCGAAACCAGGACCCTTTGTACAAGAGCCCGTTGTTCTACCTTTGCACCACTGTCGCCCGCAAGTTCTGAGTTGTCTGACATTAAAGTATGTATGAGGAAAAAGATCATACTTAGGTTCTTTGATACAGTCAAACTTGTGTTAAGAAGCCAGCCTATGGAACTAAGAAAATTGGCTGTTTAAGACAGGTTGGCTGCTTAACACATATTGATGTGCACTATAAATCCAACAATGGGACTTTCTGTAGTTGTTGTTAAAGGCAGGTTGGCTGCTTCAAAGGATGGTTGCTTAACACAAGTTGGACTGTATATGAGAGAATGGGCTTTTGTTGAACAGAGAACTAATCATGACTTATTGTTTCATTACAATTTTTTTTAACCCTTTCCCAAACAACAGACTTTCGACTGTCCCAAATTGAAAGAGTTTCCAGACAATATTTCAAAATGTGATGAAATTGGAAAATAATCTTCTGATAGGGCAGAAAACATTGTGGGAAAAGGAAGAATTGCTCATTAAGAGCAATTTCTCCTTCTCCAACAATGTTTTCCAGGGTTGTCTGCAACAAAGTGGTCAAATGTCGCTATTGTTTGGGAAAGGGTTAATGTTTAATTTTCTACCTTCAATATACGAACGCAAGGAGGAGTATTGGTTAGCTATCGGGAATTGAGACCCTACAACCAGGGTTCCACATATCTATCATTTATATCAAAATGATATTAGCATAGAATATTTTCAATGAAAATTAGCAAAGATTGCAGCAATATGATATATTGTACTGCTCAGCACTATTTCAGAACAAGGATAAAGTAAGGACAAACTTTGTGTTTTATCATATTTCAGTAATGGACTTAAAAATCAAACACATATATTTGAGGGGTAAACTTTAATGGAAGTTTCTAAAAACTTTACCCAAGAGACAAATATCTTGTTTCTGCAAAGTTCACTTAAAAAGCCTTCCCTTTACCGTCCTTATACCCTTACTCCAAAATACTTAAACCTTAGAATGCTGGGAAATTTTCAAAAAATGAATTTTTGTCTGCTTCATGCTTATGCAAACAGGTTGGATCCTGGCCAGCCGCCAAGTAAATTGGCAGCTGGCCTGTGATCTAACCTGTTTGCTACTTTGGGTATCTTTCCTCAACAAAATTAAGCAAATGATTAAGGTTTTGGGAAGCAGACAACACACAAATCTATTTTTAGAAAATTACCCAGCATTCTAAGGGTTAACTTTGATGTGTATGCTGCAAAAGACTTTTGTTCTCTGAACAAATTTCCTAACCTAAATGAATCTAAATTTCGAAGATGACATTTGATGTTAAGATTATATTTGTGTGCTTATGTTTTATTTGATTTAAAAGTTGGCCAAGTAGCTGCTCAATAATAATCATTAAGAGAAGCAAACCGCCAATGATCTTTGATTCATTACATTTTTCGCAAACATGCACAAACAAATCAATGAAGACAACAGTTTTTGTAAGATAAACTATTTTCTTTCCAAATTGAAATATAAAGGACAACCTTTTGTTAAGTAACCTCTTTTTTTTTTTTAAATCTTAATACATTGAGCCATATAAAGAGTATTGCATGGCATTTAAGCATTGGAAATGATGTAAAAATTTAAGTAAATTGGCAGATGCCCTGTGCTCTAACCTGTTTGCTACTCTGCATAATTAGCTTTCCTAAACAAAATTAAGCAGACATTTAAGGATTTTGAAAGCAGATGACACATAAATCTAGTTTTAGAAAATTACCCAGCATTCTAAGGGTATAAATCAGCCAATATCATGAATATTGAGTATTGTGACATAAAAAACATTTTCTCAAGACATTATGTTGAAGCTAATGTGATCCAAGGAGAAAAGAGCAATTCCTCCTTGGATCCCAGTGGTTT
Organism: Cerastoderma edule; assembly: GCA_947846245.1. Lineage (NCBI taxonomy): Eukaryota > Metazoa > Mollusca > Bivalvia > Cardiida > Cardiidae > Cerastoderma > Cerastoderma edule. The sequence continues at coordinate 13,383,400 of OX401410.1, read as the reverse complement.
CTTCTGCCTTTTACTTCATGTCCAAATTCAGTCAATAATCAGTTTGAAGTTGAAGCTGTTTGCACTTAAGTTAGGGAATTAAGCTTCCTGTAGGCTCTAATGATGGAGTCGAGCGAGTCACAAATCTAATTAGTAGAAAATATCGGGTCCTTTAACTGGGCCCTCCGAGGCCCATTTGCCAGCGCCGTGGTAGACAGTATTTGAGGACTAACCTTATCAGCTCATATCCATAGAGGGAACTTCATATCCTTCACAACCTTATTCTTAACCCTAAGGATTCTGGGTAATTTTCTAAAAATAGATTTGTGCGTCTGCTTTTCCAAAACCTTCAATATCTGCTTTATTTGACAAGGAAATATACTCAGCATAGCAAACAGGTTAGATCACAGGCCAGCTGCCAATTTACTTGGCGGCTGGCCTGGATCCAACCTGTTTGCATAAGCATGAAGTCTGTTGCTGCACTATAAGGGTTAAGGTTTGCTGCGGACCTATAGAGAACATTTAAGACCAAAATGTTTTTTGAAATATAAGTTTTAAACAAGATTTTTTAAATGAATTAAAAGGATCGAGAGCAGCATGAATTGATAAGTAGCTGATACAAAGTATGTTGAAATATTATCAACAAGAAAGGGAAGAGTTTACTTGTACTAAATGAACTTTTCTTATGATGTCCTTAACCCTAAGAATGCTGGGTAATATTCTAGAAATAGATTTTTGTGTAGTCTGCTTTCCAAAACCTTAAATATCTGCTTCATTTTGATAAAAACAAAGATACTCAGAGAAGCAAACAGGTTAGATCACAGGGCAGCCGGCTGGCCTGGATCTAACCTGTTTGCATTAGCATGAAAACTGTTCCAGTACTATAAGGGTTGAAATGGTCATTATTCTATTGAGATGTCAAGTTCTCTTTATCTTGCAAAACCTTTGCAAAAAGCGTTTATTATTCTCTGGTGACTAGAATTCATTTCTTAGAAAATGTCAATTATGATGGATAGAGGAGAGGCCTTTGTCGAGTTAGATGCAAGTTATTGCTAAGAAAGTACTTAGATAAACCGTTTGGTGAATTCAATATTGGTTGCCACTTATTGATGTTTTGGATATACCGTTTGTTGAATAAGGTATAAGATAATATTTTGGAAGGATTTTAGACATATTGTTTTTGGATTTACGTTTTTACATGTTTCTACTTAGAAAGGGTTTGAATGTACTATTTGTTGAATTAGGTATAAGTGTTCACTAATAGGTTGTTAGGTGTACATTGATGCTTTAAGACAGTTATGATATAATATTACAGTTATTTGCCTAGGTGATTATGTATGAGTTATAACCTAGAAAAAGTCTGATTGATAAGTTACAAATCAGTGGCTAATTCACAAGCTCATGAAATAAGTAAATTCAGGGAAATAAGTTGAAATTTTGTTGGGTTACGTTTTAAGTTGTTAAATAAAGTTAAAAATCAGTTTACTAATTAACAAATAATTTGACTTATCTATAAGTTGGTGAATTATATTTCAAATCGGATTAAGTTACAGTCAGTGAATAAAGATACACAATAATGGATTTACTTAAAAATCAGTAAATGAATAATCAAATCCATGGATTATGTTACAAATCAGTAAATTAGGTAACATTATAAATCAGTGAATTAAGGTTCAAATCAGTGAATTGAGTTTGAAATCTGTGAGTTAAGTTACAAATCTTTGCATTGAGTTATAAATCAGTTGATAATGTAACAAACCAATGGATTAAAGTTACAAGTTTGTGAAGCATGGATTTAAGTCAGATTCCCAGAAGCCCCTGTCCTCGAAGGGTCAAGAGGAAATCCACATCAGCTGCTGCTGCTCCATTTTTAGAAGGTTTGTCAATGCTAATTCACCCCTATTTGTGTTCATTTTCTTACAACTTTGATCAGATGCTTAACCCTTAGAATGCTTGGTAAATTCCTAAATGTAGATTTTTGTGTCGTCTGCTTTCTAAAACCTTAAACATTTACTTCATTTTGATGAGGAAAGATACTGAGAGTAGGAAACAGGTTAGATCACAGGCCAGCTGCCAATTTACTTGGGGGCTGGCCCGGATCTAACCTGTTTGCATAAGCATGGAGTCGGTTCCAGCCCTATAAGGGCTAATACTAGCCAAGCAGTAGAAGGCTTCCCAGAAACGAGTGAGCCTTTGCCTCGATTAATCTTAGAATTTGCTGAAACAGCATCAAAGCCCTTAACAAACGACCAACCTGAGTCCCATACAGTGTGATTATATCATTTGTGTAATGAGCCCCATTGGTGCAGTGGTAGATCGTCATTCTCTTGTACAGAGGGTCCTTGGTTTGATCCCTGTTGGGGGCTGTGAAAATTGCCAGGACTGACCCACAAATTGGTGCAAGTACTTGTGTCGTTCCAGGAAGCAGTCATCGAGAGTGAACATAATGAGTTTCAAACTTCCATCACATTCAATGTAAATCAAATAAGTCTAAACTTAACTATAAGTAATAAGTAATGTTGGTTTTCATACCTGGTCAAATTAATTTTGAAGTGCAGTTTTTTCAGAGAAAGTGTTTAGTTTGGACTGATTTAACCTCAGGAATAAACAGACTGATGATATGAGGGAGTAATTATCTGTAAAATTTCCAAGCTTATGACTCATGATATACAACTGTATGATTTTATAAGGTTAGTGAATTCTTGTATAATGTCAGCATTTCATATGGCTGTCTCAAAATATGCCAAATGACCTATAATGATGGCCGATTAACAATAAATCATTTAACTCCACCAATTTGCTAATTAGTCCAAATGTTCACACTATTTATTTATTAGGTTATCAAACAATCTGAAATGTCAAGTTGTTTACTTGATTTAATTGACATGGCTGAGCAAACCTTCATTATTAAAGGCCAGACTAAATACAATTATGACAAAAGAAGAAATTTGAACAAAATGAGCAGCTTCTCCTTTTTGTCTCTTTTGTTTCTTTTTGAGCAATCACATTTTTTTTTATCTATGTTTTTATCAATTTTATACTCTTTCAGCTTTTGCTTTCTATTTGGACAAGTCACAATCTGGCATTTGGGGGAGAATTGTCTAAAATTGTTTTTGGTTCAATAACATAGCTGAAATATCAGCATGGTTTTTGCATTATGATGGCATGGCAGTTGTTAGTCAACAAATATTATACTAGAATTAATGTGTGATGAATGTTGAAATAAATAGAACCAATTTGTAGCATTGAAACATTAGCTTTGTTTAAAGATCCTGGACTCATACACTAAATATATATAGGTAAAAAGTAGAATTTGCGTATGGTATTAAGCTATGCTTCTAACAAATATTCATTAAAAAAAAAAAATCACTGAAATCGCGGTATAAATGAAGATATTGACGGACAACCCCGACAGACTCGACTTTTGTATGTTACTCAAGCTATATGGTAATCAGTTACGTCACATGGGCTGTCAAGTGCCTGTCATGTGACAATGTACACCTAACTTAAAAGATACTAGCGCCAGCGTCCATTTTTGTTTTCAGCATGTAGTCTAGTATCACGTGAGCGTCACATGACAGGTTGTTCATAGGTTGACACTATATTTAGATTATATCGGATTTCCCTCAGATTTTTATAAAATTAGAACTGTCAAAATTCATCTTAAATGCTATTGGTTTTTCTGCTGAAATGTTAAATTAATCTTTATTCCTTTATTTTCGAAAGTTTAAAAAAATAATCCTATGACGCACAGAAACTTTAAAGCTTTTATTAACAATTTATGAGACAAACATATTGAGGGTTAAATTCTTCAGAAACATGAAGCACTTACCATAGTCATGCTTTGAACCCTTAATATGATACAACGACATTCATTCAAAAAGGATTGAAAACATCATCTTTTTGTACTATGTTGTTGCCGATATTCACAGTGATATGAGTGCTTGAGGTTAATGAAGCATTTTGTAGATGATGCGTTATACAGAGTATCTATTTCATATAATTATTTTAACCCTTAAAATACTGGGTAATTTTCTAATGTAGATTTGTGTCTCATCTGCTTTCCAAAACCTTAAATATTCGCTTAAATTTGACGAGGAAAGATACTCTGATTAGCAAACAGGTTAGATTATAGGCCAGCCACCAGCTTACTTGGTGGCTGGCCTGTGATTCAACATGTTTGCATAAGCATGAAGTCGGTTCAAGAACTGTAAGCGTTAAGTGCTATGCTTAAACATTGTTTTTGGATCACATGACAAACAGATAAATGTTTCCTGCAAAAGGTGGTATAGATAGTTTCATATGGTAACAATTCTCTTCACTTGGGCTATCTGTGTGTTAATATTAGTGTTAAAAATGTTAAATTAATTAAAACCTTTACCTTGCGATATCATTGAAAGTAAAGTGAGTTCTCTTTAACCCTTATAGTGCTAGAACTGACTTCAGCTTATGCAAACAGGTTAGATCCAGACCAGCCGCCAAGTAAATTTGCGGCCAGCCTGCGATCTAACCTTTTTGCTTCTCTGAGTATCTTTTCTCGTAAAGAAATTAGCAGATATTTAAGGTTTATGAAAGCAAACAACACAAAAATCTATTCTTAAAAAATTACCAAGGATTCTGAGGGTCAACTTTGTCTGAATTTTTAGACATTCCAGGAAGCAGGCTTACAATAGAAATGTAAAGTAATGCATTTATCGGTAAAGGGGTTTCATGCACCATTTAGGATATGATACTGTTTGTCTATTTATCACTGAACTTTGAAACATTATTCTGAAACATATGCGCTTATTTGATATCCAAGGAGATAACATCATATTCCTTTACGTGCATGGGCCATTCTTTGAGAAAAGCACTCTTCTTATCTGTACTCAATGATTTGTAGTTATCCATACTAAATGACCACATCTGTCAATGCCTCCTTAAAGGCAATTCATTGGAGAATTTTGCCATTTAGTAAAAGTAGAAAGACTTGATAAAACAGTGTTTAACAATGGTTTTAATGCACAAATGGAATATTGTTTAATCCTTAGAATGCTGGGTAATTTTCTTAAATAGATTTTTGAGATGTCTCCATTTCGAAACCTTAAATATCTGCCTAATTTTGATGAAGAAATATACTCAAAGAAGCAAACAGGTTAGATCACAGTCCAGTCGCCAATTTACTTGGAGCATGGGCTGGATTTAACCTGTTTGCCTAAGCAAGAAGTTCCTTCCCGCACTATAAGAATTAATTGTCTCAGATATATTGCCTAAATGAGTGTTTGATATACTTACATTCAATTCTCAAATTTTTAGACTCATGTCAAACACAGTACACGATACCTGTAAATAGATGACCTGTCTCGTGACTGATTTTACCTCAGGAATATATTGATGATATGAGGGAGTAATTATCAGTAAAATTTCCAGGCTTATGACTCATTGTATACAACTGTATGATTTTATAATGTTAGTGTATTTTTGTATAATGTCAGCATTTTATATGGCTGTCTCAAAATATGCCAAATGACCCATAATGATGGCCGAATTTAACAATAAATCATTTAACTCCACCAATTTGCTAATTAGTCCAAATGTTCACACTATTTATTTATTAGGTTATCAAACAATTTGAAATGTCAAGTTGTTTACTTGATTTAATTGACATGGCTAAGCAAACCTTCATTATTAAAGGCCGGACTAAATACAATTATGACAAAAGAAGAAATTTGAACAAAATGAGCAGTTTCTCCTTTTTGTCTCTTTTGTTTCTTTTTGAGCTATCACATTTTTATTTATTTATATTTCCATCAATTTTATACTTTTTCAGCTTTTGCTTTCTATTTGGACAAGTCACAATCTGGCATTTGGGGGAGAATTGTCTAAAATTGTTTTTGGTTCAATAACATAGCTGAAATATCAGCATGGTTTTTGCATTCTGATGGCAGTAGTTAGTCAACAATTATTATACTAGAATTAATGTATGATGAATGTTGAAATAAATAGAACCAATTTGTAGCATTGAAACATTAGCTTTGTTTAAAGATCCTGGACGTCATACACTAAATATATAAAGATAAAAAGTAGAATTTGCGTATGGTATTCAGCTATGTGTCTAACAAATATTCATTAAAAAAAAAAATCGCTGAAATGGCGGTATAAATGAAGATATTGAAGGACAACCCCTACGGACTCAACTTTTGTATGTTACTAAAGCTATATGGTAATCAGTTACGTCACATGGGCTGTCAAGTGCCTGTCATGTGAAAATGTACACCTAACTTAAAAGATACTAGTGCCAGCGTCCATTTTTTTTTTCAGCATGTAGTCTTAGTATCATGTGAGCGTCACATGACCGGTTGTTCATAGCTTGACACTATATTTAGATAATATCGGATTTCCCTCAGATTTTTATAAAATGAGAAATGTCAAAATTCATTTTACATGCTATTGGTTTCTCTGCTGAAATGTTAAATTCATCTTTTTTCCTTTATTTTCGAAAGTTTAAAAAAATAATCCTATGACGCACAGAAACTTTAAAGCTTTTATTAACAATTTATGAGACAAACATATTGAGGTTTAATCCTTCAGAAACATGAAGCACTTACCATAGTCATGCTTTGAACCCTTAATGTGATACAACGACATTCATTAAAAAAGGATTGGAAACATCATCTTTTTGTACTATACTGTTGCCGATATTCCACAATTGCAGCAATATGGTGAAAGTGTGAATGTTTTGCCATGGTACCATTAAAACGAATAGGGAAGTGTGTTTAAAATTTCGTTGTCGTTGTAGTTTTTTTTGTCTTTCCATCATTAGCATGTTGTGGAAGAATACCCATAATCCAATATTTTGAATTTCCTTCATTTGACAAATTACTTTAGGCATTGTTGTTATACATCGGTCTAGGCCGGAACTATACGCTTTACACCGAATTGATCCGGCCCTGACCAGTGTACTCAAGAACAAATGAAGTAATCCAACAAAATAATGAGTTTCGAAACGGCAGATTATGGGTATTCTACCTTAACCCTTTCGCAAACAATAACGACATTTGACCACTCTGTTGCAGATGACTTTAGAAAACATTGTGGGAAAAGGAGAAATAGCTCGTAATGAGCAATTTTTCCTTTTCCAACAAGGTTTTCTGCGCTTTCTGAAGAATATTGTTCAGTTACATCACATTTTGAAATGTCGTCTGCAAACTCTTTCAATTTAGGACAGTCGAAAATTTGTTGTTTGGGAAAGGGTTAAGATTAGACACTATTGATTACCATAAGTAATCTCTTCTAAGATATAACTTTTAATTCAATGTCATTAATAAACCAGCCAAATTGGTTTTTAATGATTTGTTCTAATTTTGAAAGCAATGGCAGACAGCAATCAAAAATAGAATGATAATTAATTTAATTTTTCTTTGTTGAAATATGATACTGTATTACTCATCGGATTGAAGATGAAAACATTGGTATAAACATGAGAGGAAATACCATTTTCCCCAATGATGTTGTTTTTAGATTGATAGGCTGAACAATAAAGAATGCAATAAATTTTTAGAGTTCAGTACAAGACTATATATATAAAACAATGCTTCATGTTTGTGATAGACTTTCTTTAGCCTAGCAAAGAACCATGGAGTTGTAAGTTCTTAAGTTGAAGAGAACTTATGTGCATGATGTTGACTGGAATTACATCCTTTCAATTCAGCCAAGGGAGGTAAATAATATCAAAATATAAGTCTAAATTGTACAGAGTTACTTCCCTAGATGTCTCAAACCATGACCTTACGATGTTAAGATACTATTTTTCTCATTATAGATAAATTCTCCTCTTTAATACATTAGTTTTTAGATCACTACTGTATAGAAAATGTAAAACGACTTTATAAACCAAGATTTTAGTCATTTATTTTACATAATTGTATATCAATCAAAATTTACAGTACTTATCAGAAGTTAAAAAAAAAAAAAAGCAATTTCTCCTTTTGTCACCCTGTCTTTTTTCCCCCCTGAATCTTTTAAAGAAAATGGTTTTCAATATGTTTTTGAAATTGTCTTCTGTCCCTACCATTTTGGATCAGTCCCAAAGTTCAATAGGAGGGAAACATTTCTAACAATCATCACAGGCTTTCCAAAGGTTACATTCTTTGACAATAATGGCATCAATTATGTCCATTATTAGTAATAGCTTTTTTACCCTTCGTTGTAGATTACCAACTTGAAAAATGCTGTGTTTATGATACTGAGAAATAACTCTGTTTTTATTGATGGAATCAGAGTCCTGCATGGCCCAGTGGTTAATGTGGCGGACATAGAACTGGGAGGTCTTGGGTTTGACAGACTTAGAACTTTGCGGTCATGGGTCTAGCCCTACCGGTACCTCTGGTTTCATGGGAGTGACCTTTTGAGCGTCACTTCACAGCCCTAGCCTAGTACTGGTGGATCAAGGAAAGACATAACATAACTGAAATTTTGTTGACACGGTGGTTAGCCCCATACAAACGGTGGTGAGCCCCATACAAATGGTGGTGAGCCCCATACAAACGGTGGTGAGCCCCATACAAACGGTGGTGAGCCCATACAAATGGTGGTGAGGCCCATACAAACGGTGGTGAGGCCCATACAAACGGTGGTGAGCCCCATACAAGCGGTGGTGAGCCCCGTACAAACGGTGGTGAGCCCCATACAAGCGGTGGTGAGGCCCATACAAGCGGTGGTGAGGCCCATACAAGCGGTGGTGAGCCCCATACAAACGGTGGTGAGCCCCATGCAAGCGGTGGTGAGCCCCATACAAGCGGTGGTGAGCCCAATACAAGCGGTGGCGAGCCCCATACAAACGGTGGTGAGCCCCATACAAGCGGTGGTGAGCCCCATACAAGCGGTGGTGAGCCCATACAAACGGTGGTGAGCCCCATACAAACGGTGGTGAGCCCCATACAAACTGTGGTGAGCCCCATACAAACGGTGGTGAGCCCCACACAAACGGTGGTGAGCCCCATACAAACAATTAATGGAATCATTTTTCCTGAAAGGAGACTTTGCAAAGCTTGCAAATGCAACCATGTTTTCCAGCATCTTCTAGATGATGTTGCCTTTTTTAAGAAAAGTTTCACTTTTCATATTAGATAGACAACTTTGAACTTCGTGCAGAAAAAATCTATATAAAAGGATGTTTTAAAAGAATAATTCCCTCGTTATTGGTAGAATATTTACTTATTCACAATGATTGCACCGTCTTTAATCAATTTGGGTTTCTTTTTTTTTTTTGATGACATTTCTTTCTTCCCTTGAAAATATAATCCCTTACTCAATGTAATCTATTTTAACCCTTATAGTGCTGGAACCTATTCCATGCTTATGCAAACGGATTAGATCCAGGCCAGCTGCCAATTTACTTGGCAGCAGCTGGTCTGTGATCTAACCTGTGTGCTACGCTGAGTATCTTTCCTCATTTAAATTAAGCAAGTATTTAAGGTTTTGGAAAGTAGACAACACAAAAAAAACAATTTTTGGAAAATTATCTACCAATCTAAGCTTTAATGCACCTTTGCTGAAGGTTTTAAGATTTCAAACCGTATTTCGACTAAAACAGAAAATGCTTGCAAGAAAATGCTGTAATATAACTTTAAAATGCTGACACAGCATAAAATCCTTTTTTTTAAAAAAGGACACCAAACCCTCCATTCTTGAGGCTGACACTCTACCATTATGCAGGGGTAGTGAAATCAGAGTTTACTTTATTTGTTCATAAATGCCAAATCTTTTTCTGATCTTGTCCATATCAAGGATTCAGTGCATTGCTTTAGTAATTGCTTCATTTTTGTGAGGCACTTACTATAGTCTTGCTCTGAACCGTCAAGTTTTGATGATAATATCATGGATTTCAATAGATTCACTTGTTCGTTCCGGGTTTTGGACAAACTTGGTGATACCGATAATTGGTTTTGCCAACCCTGTTTTGCACCACACTACAGTGGATAAAAACGGCAAAATGGGACAAAGGGACGGCATTTCCTGGTGGGATAGGGCTGCTCTCGTGTGTCCATTAGCAGCAATCAAACGCTTTCACAATCAGATTAAATATTAATGAAGTCTAAAAAGTAGTGACAGAGAACAAGCCAAAGCAATATATAGAAATTATTCATAAACACCAGAAACATAAATCGGTCCTCCTCTATGGGATTAGGAAAAATACAAAATCATTCAAGACAACAACAGTTGCCATTAATAGATTATGAGAAAAATTAGAGAAGTTATCAATTGAACTAATATTTCGTCAATACAAGTTATGTTTTCATTTCCATATCATTCCAAATCCCATGCTTGATAATATCATCTTTTAAAAGCAGCTGAAAAGGCGTTTAATCCAAATCAAATTAACATAAAGGTATTCCAGACTTTCAGTACACTTTGTTTTCCTGTTATAGGCAAGTTCTTCTTTCATCAATTGTTTTTTTTATAACTTTTTATCATATCACATACATTGAATTGAGATTCATGATTTCTTGCTTATGAGTGCTTGAGGTTTCTGAAGCATTTTGTAGATGGTACCTTTTACAGAGTGGCTATTTCATATAATTATTTTAACCCTTGAAATACTGGGTAATTTTCTAATAATAGATTTGTGTCTTATCTGCTTTCCAAAACCTTAAATATTCAAATGAATTTGATGAGGAAAGATACTCCGAGTAGCAAACAGATTAGATTATAGGCCAGCCACCAGCTTACTTGGTGGCTGGCCTGTGATCCAACATGTTTGCATAAGCATGAAGTCAGTTCAAGCACTGTAAGCGTTAAGTGCTATGCTTAAATATTGTTTTTGGATCACATGACAAACAGATAAATGTTTCCTGCAACAGGTGGTATAGATACTTTCATATAGTAACAATTATTTTCACTTGGGCTATCTGTGTGTTTAAACTGATGTTAAAAAAAAACCCTTTGAAACATTATTCTGAAACATATGCGCTTATTTGATATCAAAGGAGATAACATTATATTCCTTTACGTGGGCCATTCTTTGAGAAAAGCACTCTTCTAATCTGTACTCAATGATTCATAGTTATTCATACTAAATGACCACATCTGTCAATGCATCTTTAAAGCCAATTCATTGATGAATTAAGCCATTAAGTAAAAGTAGAAAGACTTGATAAAACAGTGTTTAGCAATGGTTTCAATGCACAAAATATTTAATGGAAAATTGTTTAATCCTTAGAATGCTGGGTAATTTTCTTAAAATAGATTCTTGAGTTGTCTGCTTTCCATTACCTCAAATATCTGCTTAGTTTTAATGGAGAAAGATACTCAGAGTAACAAACAGGTAAGATCACAGGCCAGCCGCCAATTTACTTGGAGGCTGGCCTGGATCTAACCTGTTTGCATAAGCATTAAGTTGGTTCCTGCACCATAAGGTTTAATTGACTTTCATATATTGCCTGAATAAGTGTTTGTTGTACTTATTTGTCAGTTCTCAAATTTCTAGACTTGTGTCACACGCTGTACACGATACCTGTAAATAGATGACTTGTCTCATGACTGTTTGTGTGTGATATGGTCACTGACGTATATGTTGCGTTATACGGCACCTTTTTATTGGTCAGAATACAACCGGATAAACCGATGGGCGGATCAAACAGAAACAGGGATTTAAGACTTCCAGTGTATACAATACAATCATCCAGTACAAAGTTGTCGTTAACCATTTGATCATGCGATCAATTGTTTCTATAATTGCTTTTGAAGGTATGGCTAGAAATCTCTCATCTTCTCTACCAAATCTACACTCATTCTCATCCCACTGTTTTTAAAACAACAATTACACTGTGGGAAATGCATTTTTAGGGGTGTTCCCTCCATCATGATTATGGATCTTATTAACATCAAACAATGTAAATTTATATTATTTTTGGATTAAGGGTGCGTTAGCACATTAGTCCATTCAATTTACATACCACTTTTTGTTCATTTGCTTTAACTCTTAATCACCTGCTGACAATATATTTCTACTTGAAGTAGACGACTTTAGAAAAGCTTTGTAAACTTGTGAAAAACCTTTCAGTTCTGCTGTTGTGATATGTGAATTGATTGAAAAAGTAGTGGCCATACAAAAATTGCTTGTGACCATGGTGGTGTCATGGTTAGTGTATGGGACGAGAGACAGGTCAACCTGGGTTAGATTGCCCTAGGCAGCCATTTATTTACCATGGAGTGTCTGTGGGCAAGACCAATTTCCTAGCCTCGTACTGGAAAGTCATCCCTGGAACATGAATTAGAACACTCAAGGACTGTATATTAATTGAAAAACCGAACAAACAAAACACATCACAAATTCCCATATATAGAAAATTGGCTTAATTGAACTGGTGTATGAGGTTAAAAGACTTTTAATGGCCTCCCCTCATTTATGAACGCCTAATTGTGTCATGAAATACGGTAGCAGAAGTCATGGAAATCAATTAGCCAATAAGAACAAATATCTCTATGGAAACAGAATGATGGATGGATTAACCTACAGCTTTATATATGTGTTTGTTTGAATGAACCTGAAGCAGTAAGTTCGTTCAATGGCTCTACACTTTGTGTAGTGATAGCGCATCATGCTTAGGGGTATACAGTGAACCCTCGTTTATCCGAACACGTCCGTTCCCAACAAAATGTCCGGTTTACCGAATAATCCGGACTAATGAAGCAGAGCATGTTCTTATTCAAATTAAGACATAAACGGTCTGTATGAGCGGTGTATACTTATAACCCTTTAGCAAACGCCAAATTGTCGTCCGTCCCAAATCGAAAGAGTTTGCAGAAGACATATCAAAACGTGATGAAATTCAAAGATAATCTTCTGATATGGCAGAAAACATTGTGGGAAAAGGAGAAATTGCTCGTCACGAGCAATTTCTCCTTTACCCACAATGTTTTCAAAAGTCGTCTGCAATAAACTGGTCCACTAATTCCGTTCCCTTACAATTTTGTTCGGATTGCGAGACATCCGGATAATCGGTGTCCGGATAAACGAGGGTTCACTGTACATCATCAGAAACAACAGACCCCTGCACTACGATGCATCACAGCGCAATATGGCTTTTTGTGTACCTACGCACTGCATTACAATAGAAACATACGCAAAGAAATAGTTTTTGGACTAAGGGTACATCAGCACCTTAGTCCATTGAATTTACATACCACGTTTTGAGGGATGGTACTTTATTGATACACAAACTGTGGTCTGACACGAATTACTCATTACACATCCGCCTTCACTGTGTGGACTAATACCTTCTTGGAACTAGGAATGTAGTCCGGATTTACTTGCTTTGTTTTGCTCTATATTATAATAACTGTTGCCTCATGGGAAATCGTAAAATGTCCAGATGTGCGAAATTTAGACGATCGTTCAGTCTCTGTTCACAGAAATAATAATTATAGTAATGGTTGTAAAATGAGTAGCTGTTTTCCTCAAGATGTTGCCTAAAGAAATTTTCAAATGTATCCTCAATCATCTTGCTTTACTATAAACGCACCTTAGTCCTTCAGTGCTATCAGCGCTTTGATTTAAGTATAACCACAGGAATCTATTGTGATGTGTAATAACTGCAAAACAGGTTTAATTAACATTTGAATCAGTATCCAGCTAGCAAATAGGAACATGTACTGTAAATTTTTAGAAGAACAATATCAGTATAAACGTGCACATGTCAAACACAATACAGTCAGAGTGCTACCTTTGATGTCACATCTCTATTTATTGATTGATTTACCCACAATCCTTTAAAGATCCTGGACGTCATACACTAAATAAATAACGGTTAAAAGTAAAATTTGTGTATGGTATTCAGCTATGCTTCTAACAAATATTCATTAAAGAAACCCGCCGAAATCGCAGTATAAATGAAGATATTGACGGAAAACCCCCACAGCTTCGACTTTTGTATGTTACTACAGCTATATGGTAATTAGTAAGGCCATGTGGGCTGTCAAGTGCCTGTCACATGACTATGTACACCTACCTTAGAAGATACAAGCGTCAGCGTCCATTTTTGTTTTCAGTGTGTAGTCTTAGTATCACATGAGCGTCACGTGACCCGTTGTTCATAGCTTGAGGCTATATTTAGATTGTGTCGGATATCTCTCAGATTCTTATAAAATGAAAAATGTCAAAATTCATCTTATATGCTATTGGTTTCTCTGCTAAATTGTAAAATTAATCTTTATTCCTTTATTTTTGAAAATTTAAAAAAATAATCCTATGATGCACAGAAACTTTAAGCGAAATGACACTGGTCACTCGGACCGGTGTTAACACTTTGGTCATAGCGAGAAATGCATGATGCTGTGGTGCTATTTGCCCATACCTGTAAGAATGTATTCATGAACCTGTAATGGAAGTCTGTAATGAAAGTTCATGAAGTTCATGAACCTGTTCTTGAAACACATCAAAATGTTCTGTGTTCATGAACAGCTGTTTATTGTTCATGAATGACCGTTAAGTTCTTAATTCATTAAAAGGGTATACTTCCAATAGTTAAATTATTTTATTCCTGTTAAGTCCTTATAATGTTGGCATTTGATAAATCTGTCTGAATAAGAAGATCCCTATGTGCAATAACAAAATAGAATTTGTCCATCTGTTATTGAAAAACCATTTGTTATAGGACCTAATATGCCCTTTTATATAGAAAATAAATAGTGTCTTTTCAATGATATTGATGAGAATATGCTCAATTTGATACTTCATAAAGTGTCATCTGGTTCTGCTTTCAATTTAGAAATGTCACAGATACCCAAATGAGAAAAAAACCAAAATTGAAAGCCCAACTAAAAACAGCTACAATAGTGTGATGTAATGACCTTTTTTTGGTAAAATAATGAAGAACACCTTTCGGTCACAGTGGTTTCAAAAGTCTTTTAAAAGTTGGTTGAAAGCGGTACAACTATGGTTTAACTAACCCAAATGACAAATTTTCGACTGTCCCAAATTGAAAGAGTTTACAGACGACATTTCTAAATGTTATGAAATTGGAAAACTATCTGCTGATAGGGCAGAAAACATTGTGGGAAAAAGATAAACTTGCTTGTTAAGGGCAATTTCTCCTTTTCCCACAATAATTACTGGAGTCGGCTGCAACAAACTGGTCAAATGTCGTTACCATTTGGAAATGTATTAATGAAAAAGGGTAAATGTTATGTTATGGCTGGCTTTAATGGTCATTCTGATAAAAATCTCCTGATGAGGATGTTACAACACTTTTTAGTCTACTGTTCATATTTGTAGACATATCCATCAAATATTGCTGCAGAGATCCTGTTCCTAGATAGAAACAGGTTGACATTTCTAACATGTTACTTCCTAATACAGAAACAAAAATGTGATGGCTGTTGTTCTTGCTAGTTGAAAACGCATCTTTCATGAGGTGTGAAATATAGTGCTAGATGGACTTGATGCTTATGCAAACCGGTTATATCCAGGCCAGCTGCCAAGTAAATTGGTGGCTGGCCTGTGATCAAACCTGTTTGCTACTCTGAGTATCTTTCCTCAACAAATTTAAGCAAATTTTTGAAGGTTTTGGAAAGCAGACACAAACAATTTATTTTTTGAAAATACCCAGCATTCTAAGGGTAAGCTTGGCTCAGGTTTATTTCTGACAGTCTTAGCTTACTTACCTTAATCCTGAATTTATTCATCATTTGCTGCAGGAGTTCCAGTCACTTAGGTGGGCAGCAGACGGCTAGATTTTCTTTTACTCAATCTCCAACATGTTCTGTCCATTGGGCTGACGCTGGCGAGATTGCATTCGTTCCTATCCTGCGCAATGCAGTCCGACCAGGTCTTTCTGGGTCTACCTCGTCTCTTTGCACCATGTATCATGGTACTACTCCATCATAGGATATTCTGTGATAAGTCTTATTTGAAAACACAGGAACCAATGTTGTTTGACAAACCTATTATTATCAATATGATATAATTATTGATGATAAAGGTGACATGTATGTCAAATGACATTGGTCCCTGTGATTGAAAACATACTCTCGTATGAACTTATAAAAGTAACAATTTGTTGATGAGATTAGATGTGACAAAAGAAGAAATTTAGGAATGATCATAATTGTTTTGTTGGGTCTATATTTGTTTATTCCCTTTATCACAAAGTATGAAGTTATAATTCACATTCAATGAATGTCTTCTGCTGCTTTCAATTTGGCTTAATCCATATAAAGTAATGGGTCGAATCATCCTATAAATGCCATGATAAAAATAACCATCATCCATTAACCTTATATAAGGGGCGTTATGGATCTAAAACCTTCAATAATAGCAATTATTATACTGTTTGCTCTGAACCATAATGGGTAGAACCAGTTCCCGCTTCGTGACAATTACACATTGTGTAATGTCTAAACTGCTTCGTGACAAACATACCAAAATAGATTTCTTAAAATAAAGGTTTCCTGGTTAACTGCATTGAAAATCTATTTCTAGTGATTCTGAAATTGACATCCTATTCAACCCTTAGAATACTGGGTAAATTTCTAAAAATAGATTTTTGTGCCGTCTGCTTTCAAAAACCTTAAATATCTGCATAATTTTATTGAGGAAAGATACTCAGAGGAGCAAACAGTTTAGATCACAGGCCAGCAGCCAATTTACTTGGGGACTGGACAGAATCTAGCCTGTTTGCATAATTTATAAGCATGAAGTCAGTTCCAGCACTCTAAGGGTTAATCTATAAAGAAAATTATCTTTAATCTTGTATTGTAATGGAGTCTTGCCATTAATTAAGTTTCATCTCTCAATCTTGTTGGTTGGACAAAGATATTAATAGGTTGAGACCTTGATATGGTTGTATGCCAGTGGATTAAGAACAATTTCATCAATTTTTCAGATGAATTGCAAATTGATACGGGTAGTTCTCCTTTCCATGATTCTGTAATAAAATCTGTATTCAGACTTTCACCTGAAACTGGTTTTCCAGATACTTTGTCTATGGCACAAGGGTGACATTGAACCTTTAATGACAGCCTTCCACCCACAAGAGAAGCAATTTATTTTGTTGCAATTGTGGGGGATCAAAACATTGGCAGTCTCGCTCATGACCTCTGTGTTTGAAGTCAAGATCACTACAGACTGAGCTATTGAAGTAAGAAAATTATCAAAAAGGGCTGTCCATGATCTTTCTGAGCCTGAAATAACTAAGGTACTTTGTGAGTACCTTTGTGCTTTATGAAATCCAGTTCAAAGTCAAAAAGGGGAAGATCTAGATTGTACCATGGAACTCCATTATGATTAAGAAAAAGTGTTTAAAACCCATTTCAAAACAAAAAGTGTGAAAGATTTTAGAATGTCCTCCACAGGCGGGGGAACCATGTGACCAATGTTTGCAATCTTATATCCAAACAAGATGGCCGCACCCAGGTATTTTCGATTTTCTTCACCTACTTTTGCCTATTTGTGTACCCCATATATGTTGGCCGGCCATCAACTTTCTGTTTATGGTGGTATATGATAACCCACGCATTATAACTGCGTTACATCTAACATACGGCAGAGAAATTGCAGTCGATGGACGCATATATCAGGAGCAGGCGGGTCTTCCGTGATAAAAGAAAATCACTTCTGGAACAGACATCAAATTCAGGAAATGATTGGTTAAAAATCAACTAATTCCTTTCTGTAGCATCTGCTAACAAAATCTGAAAGTATGAAAAACAAAATGTACATGTCTAGGTTTGGTAAATCTCTGTTACAAAAGGAATCATTGCTACCACATGTCATATTACTTTTGTTACAATGGTTTCTTAAACATTGTTTGGTGCATTGAGAAAGGTATGTGAGTAAATAAAGGAAAAGATAGAAAATGTTATGGGAAAAAAGATTCCCATTCTGCATCAGACATACCATTGAGGGACATGGTTTAGTTTAGAGGTATTTATTTCACATTGATTATGACGGAAGCTTGTAGCTTATCAAATTCACTCTCGCTAAATGCTTCCTTGATACTAAACCAGTACTCCTGCTGTTTTGTGGGCTAGTCCCCTGCTATTTTCACCTCGCATAATGGGGATTAAAACTGGGACTCTGGGAAGAAGATGCCGACACTCTACCACTGCACCAATGGCACCTAGGGACATGGTTTTATAAGAGCTTTGCCACTGATCTTTATGATATTAATTTACTAGCTGCATTATTTCGCTGTTAAGTGCATGTTCTCTGGTTTTCAATGGATTTGAAACGAACCTCACACAATCGGATAATCTATAAAATGCACCTATATACCCTTCACAGTGTCTACCAGACTTTTGATTGCCATCCAGAATTTAAAGGCCATTATCATTTCTGACTGATGTGGCGAAGATTCTTTCTTCCAAATATTTTATAAAAGATTTAATGTCTCACCATTGCATTGAAGATGAGAATTGAATAAATGAGACACTAAGTATTAAAACCGATCTCTTTTAATCGAACACAATGTAACACTTTAACACAATACTCGAACTCAAACATCCAACTCTCTTTCAGAACATGTACTAGCCTGCTTATAAAGGGAGTTGGTGCCAATGTTGTTCAAATGCAGAACATTTGTTATAACAGCAATGTTGTAGCATTGGCAAAACATTTTATCCATAAAATAAATTGAAACAGACTTAAAACTAGGAGCACCGTAACTGGTGTCTTGTATTATTTTTTCATTCAAACCAGTCTTAAAACCCTGCATGCAAGAATGGGTCTTACCTTAATTGCTCCAGTGTTGAAGAATGTGTGTACAGAATATATATTGAAGGTTCATTGCCACAAATTGTAACACTTGAGTAAGCGCTTCATGTTTCAGAAGGTGAGACCTCCTTATTTGGCAACCCCCCTTTGTTCAATACAAAAATAGTCATTTTAGAAATACAGTCTAACTTGTGTTAAGCAGCCACCCTTTTAAGCAGCCAACCTGCCTTAAACAGCCACTACAGAAAGTCCCATTGTTAGATTTATAGTGTAAATCAATTTGTGTTAAGCAGCCAACCTGTCTTAAACAGCCAATTTACTCTGTCCCATAGGCTGGCCTCTTAACACAGGTTTGACTGTAATCAACAAAGTAAAGGTTAACGGCTAAACCTCATTGCTAATACCTCAAAAATATTGAAATCAGTCGATAAGGCATCCTAATTTATCTAATGGGAAAAATTGCCAAGCATACAATTCTGCATTCAAATTTTAAATATCCAAGAACTGCTTTAAAATTTACAATGACCTCTGAAAGTAATTAAACAGTGCTGTCACTGCTTGAAGGACTAAATATAGCCATGTACTGAACACTTGCTTGGAAGAAGTTTTGTCTATAAA
The DNA here is from genome assembly GCA_947846245.1 of Cerastoderma edule. Classification (NCBI taxonomy): domain Eukaryota; kingdom Metazoa; phylum Mollusca; class Bivalvia; order Cardiida; family Cardiidae; genus Cerastoderma; species Cerastoderma edule. The sequence goes on along the minus strand of OX401410.1, from coordinate 13,364,109 downwards.
AGCTACGCTTGGAGGCCATTGGGTTCTCAAACGAGTTATAAACACTCAATGATGGAAAAAACCCATACTTTCAGCAAAACAACTTTAATAAAATTAAAATCGGGGCTTGTTCTGCCACTGAAGTCCAGGCAATGCCCATTTTAGCATTTATTTATTATTTAGCGGTATTTCAAATAATGGATAATATATGTTATTTTAAAGTGTCTACCACCTATACAGGATTAAGAGGATGAATAAAAGAAAAAGCGCATTACGTCTAACACTCGGCAGAGAAATTGCAGTCACATGCCCGCATGTCCCAAAACAGTCGGTCTGTGACTGCGATTTCGCTGCATGGGTTATCATCTACCAATACAACAAGAAACTTGATGGTCCACCAATGCGGGGTACAAAACTTGGCTAACATAGATAAAAGTAGGTGAAAAGAGCATATATATCTGTTATGCCATGGGATCAGCCATCTTGTTTGGACATTTGATAGTAAACATTGGTTAGAAGAGATCTGCTGAATAAGACAAAACGAGGGTTCAATGTAAGACTATAGTAAGTGCTTCACATATGTGCAGCACTTACTATAGTATTGCACTGAACCCTCGAAAAGCTTTTTTGTAAATCCTATGCTCAGGTGGCCGAAATGCTGCGATCTGTAAGAGATAGAGGAAGGGTTTAGTCTAAAATGTTCTGTATTGGAATAATCTTTGAAGGTGTTAAAACACCGTTTTATGGTCTGTGTTTTATTTCTCAAAGACATGCAACATCACTTAAAGGTTTTCTCTAACATGTAATCTAACACTTATTATCTGCTGACGAATGTTGCTAAGTATTACAATGTACATCAGGTAAACTTAAAATCATACTAGCTCTAAAAAAAACTGCAAAACTAGGTAAAATGAGTTATAAATTATGAAACAACATGTTAAAACATAATGAAACATCATCACAACAATATAATGTCTGTTTTATTTATAATCATTGTTTCAAAGTGCTATTTTCGTAAATTTTCGTGCCACACAATTTGACCTTATTGTTTACACCCAGGTTGTATCTAAAAAAGCCATTTTGAAAAGCTGGCAATATTCTAGTCTTATGTCACTTTGGAAACCTATTTTGTCATTTTATCGGTAGAAGACAATTTGTTTTGAAAAAGTTAAAATCCCTATCTGTGAGATAGTCCCTTTAGATTAGACATTTATGCAAGTTTGCAATTTTTGAAAAGAAAGAAACCCTAGAAGCTAATTCATACCTTCAGATATCCAAGTCTATTTCTAGTTAAGCTAATCCTAGGGTGTCTCATATGAAAGGTGTGTCATCTTCCATAATCCTTTGCTTCATTTACTTGCATAACAGCGAATTTTATATATTAAGTAACTTCTGATGTCATGTATACAATTATTAACTCACCTATTGGTCCTGCGTAGCCCAGTGGTTAAGGTGGCAGAAGGATTTTACCTAATATAAGAAAGTATGTTTTAATATTTTATAGATGATAATTATTTCCTGTTGTTCCTTTATATTTCTACTAATCATACACATTTTTTTAAGAGCTGGATGCAAAACTTTCATAAGTCCTATACAAATGTTAGGTATGAAGGATGGTCTTGCATTAAAACTAAGTATGAGGATATTAAAAAGAATTCTTTTGCCTGGTAGTTAAAGCCAGAATGTCGCATAAAAAGCTGTAACATTGTGTAAATCAAGTTTATATAATATAATATGTAATGAAACTATATGTTAAACCATGTCAGAATACTATATGATTAAGGCTGAGATAATGCATGTGCATCGATTAGTGGTTATAGCCTCAAAGACCTCTTGTGGAGGTGTCAAACTTCAAAAATTCACATTTGATAAGAGTACTGACTATTAATGTCAATAATTCTATGTATATAGCTGGAGGGTTTGCTTTCAATTATCAAAGATTCAATTAGTTGTTCTATAAATGAAAAAGTCTGGCACGTATTCATACAAGTATACTGTTATGAATAGTCACATTAAACGTGACAGCTAGTGAAATACTAGAAGCATTTACTTTTAACCCTTTACCAAACCCCAAATTTCCGACTGTCCAAAATTGAAAGTTTGTAAACAACATTTCTAAGTGTGATGAAATTGAAATATAATCTTCTGATAGGGCAGAAAACATTGTGGGAAAAGGAGGAATTGCTCTTTAAGAGCGATTTCTCCTTTTCTCACAGTGTTTTTAAGAGTCGTCGACAACATAGTGGTAAAATGTTATTGTTTGGTAATGGGTAAAGTTGAACCAAATGGAATCATAGAATGGCTAGGGTTTGCTTTCTTATTGTAAAAGCTTCAATAAGGAAGATTGCTACTGCTAAAGTAGTTTTTATGTCGTTGAAGCAAAAAGTTCAAATCAATATAAAATAAATAAGAGATTACATGTTAAGTTAGAAATTTGGTTCTTGTGAATGAACTCACTTATTTAATCCATACCTTCATTCTATAATTGGTGACAGGTCCGAATTGAAAGCCACAGCGGACTAGAAAAATTACATAACAAAATCATTATCTCTATCGTATTAAAATGGCAGAAACCATTTTGACGAAAGGATAAGTTGCTCTTCATGCTCAAGTTTTCCTTTTGTCACATCACAGAGGTATATCAAGGGTTCAGTGCAATACTATAGTAAGTGCTTCATGTTTATGAAGCACTTACTATAGTCTTGCCCTGAACCCTCGATATATAGTCACCTGCAGAATTAATACCTCCAAATTTAGGTATTTGTCCTTATGTCACGATTTCATTGAGCCTTTTGCGCCATATGCGTCAAAGTGAGGTATTTTCCCTATTGTCACACTTGTTTATTGTTACCTGGGTAAAGTTTGACAATACAAGTTAAGAAAAATAAGTGTGTAAGATGAAACTGATTAACATTGATAAAGAAAACACATCATTGTTATGTGACACATTATTGGAAGCATCTTGGAGAGATGATTCCAATGAACTGTTACTATGCGATATAGCTTAGCCCAATATTAAAATAAAAGGGAATGTTGTTTTGAAATTATGCAAATTCTTAGCAAAATATGTAAAGAAAACATGACCTTGCAGTATATGAGATAATGTTAGGTATTATGAAATAATGAGTTCAGCAGTTATCTGCTGACGATATCTTGGAACCCGAAAAGTGGCTAAGTAATTTGGAAAATGCCATATTACTCCCATAATAAATATAACAGTATTTAGGGCGCCTACTTTATGAAGCAATTAATGGACCAATTTGGTAATGTTTTTGCTCCTAATGTCAGGCCCTTAACCCATTACCGAACGCCAAATTTTCATCTTTTCCAAATTGAAAGAGTTTGCAGATGATATTTCGTAATGTGACGAAATTGAAAAATAATCTTCTTATAGGGCAGAAAACATTATGGGAAAAGGAGAAATTGCTCTTTAAGAGCAATTTCTCCTTTTCCCACAATGTCTTTTTGCAGAGTCGTCTGCAACAAACCGCTCAAATGTCTTTGTTGTTTGGTAATGGTTTAATACCCAGAGACAAAGCCTGTTATCATCTATAGGAAGGGTTTTCACCTGAGGTCTAATCGTTATTGGTAATGATGAATTAGCTGTCCTTTCAATTTTATAAAGTATCCAATTAGCAGTCTTGCAGCAGCCGATTACACGGACCTGGCTCAGGTAGCCTATCACTCATGCAATACCATCGTTTGTATCGGTTTTATCCGGTAAATCGGTACATTGATAAATTACGGTTTTATGTGGGAGGTGATGAGAATGTGCTGTTCGTTTGATGTGATAGAAGTGCAGGATTACTTCTTTTGTCGTGTTGTTAACCCTTATAGTTCTGGAACTGACTTCATGCTAATGCAAACAGGTTAGATCCAGACCAGCCGCCAACTTAATTGGAAATTTATCCTATAGTAACCCTTATTGTTCTAAAAACAAACGCCATTCTTATGCAAGTTAATTGGTGGCTGGCCTGTGAATCTGTTTGCTAATCTGAGTATATTTCCTTTACAAGATTGAGTAGGTATTAAAGGTTTTGGAAAGCAGACAACACAAAAATATATTTTTAGAAAATTACCCAGCATTCTAAGAGTTAATGTAGTGTTTGGTTTCTATTGCTGTGATGTAGATTTCTAGTTATCAATCAACTTCATTATTTCATAAAGGAATTTGCGACTTGTGTTATTTAGATATAAAAGCAGGCAAAACTTGTAAAGCATCTTTTATCTATTTTTTTAATTTGATATAAAGAAGACATCACGGAAACAAAAGATGAAAGTACTAGTTAAGAGCAATTTTACAGAAACTTGAGTGTAATAGAAAGTCCTTTAATCAATAAATCTCAACATAGTAGGAATTGTTTGATAGGTATTTCCAACAGATTTTGACCCCAAAAGATGAGAAAGTATTATTACTTTTTTAATTTATATTTTTTTATATCAGATTTAAGCAATAGAAAGATCTTCAATGTTATCTTATACTGACTATCCCTAAGATTTGGATTTTAAGATTTTAATCTTTTTGAAATAAATTGCATTCTACGGAAGAATGACAAAATAGATTAACATTTATTTAAAACTACATTATTGTAATACTTCTAAACATCATTCATAACTTTATGTTAGTGATAAAGCTCACTTTTCTTGCAGATATAGCAAACCATTGTAATGAATTATTTCATAACCAATAACCTTACTTAGAATTAGCCATGTGAGGGCGGGGAGGGGTTTATTTCTATATAATTATATACAATAATTGTTGTAAATATTTGACTACATACCTTACTTTCTGTCATGCTGAATCAACAATATTGGTAAGGGCCTTGAGAAGCGGAAAAATATCACTCTTATCACATGTTAATAGCAAGGTGATTCAGAGGGCAATTCAATGACATTTTACGAAGTGGGTTTTCCATAAAAGTACTGAAATGGGCAAATCATCACTTTTCAATAAAAATGCAGGTTTTCAGTAACTTAGATGATTTTTGTTTTTTGTCAAAAAGGGAGAAAATTGTCATTTGTTAAGCGATAAGTATTGTTTAAATCCCCTTTTTAAAGGTTTTTAACCCGCAAAGTGCTGGAACAGACTTCATGCTTATCCAAACAGGTTAGATCCAGGCCAGCCGCTATGTAAGGCGGATGGCCTGTGATCTGACATGTTTGCTACTCTGGGTATCTTTCTTCAACAAAATTAAGTGGTTATTTAAGGTTCTGGAACGCAGACAACACAAAAATCTATTTCTGGACAATTTCCCAGCATTCTAGGGGTTAATCTCAGAACATACATTGTGGGATATATAGTCACTTCAAAGTGGCACTGTACTGGAAACATAAAGAGTATAATTCATGAAGTGAGGGATGTAATTAGGTTTACAAGACAATCCTTCTAAGACTGCTAAGATAGATCATTGGACAGACAGTTTCTGTTATGAAATCATACCCGAACAATATATCAATGTTTCCAGTGATATATGGCAATGTCAAATGTCCAAGACATCTGTTAAACGGCACCTTTAACCTTCGACCCTTTATCAAACGCCAAATTTTTTACTGTTCCAAATTCAAAGAGTTTGCAAACAACATTTTAAGATGGGTTGAAATTGAAAAAAAGTATGTTGATACGGCAGAAAACTTTGTGGGAAAAGGAGAAATTGCTTGTTAAGAGCCTAAGCCGAGTATTGGTGAATCCTTGAAAGGCATAACACTGAAACAGGTTTAATCACAGGCCAGCTGCAAATTTACTTGGCGGCTGGCCTGGATCTAACCTGTTTGTATGAGCATGAAGTTGGTTTCAGCACTATAAGGGTTAACTTAAGTTCATCTTGCATTTAAGGGATGCAAGATAGGACATCGACCATTTTTAAAACATTTAAAAAAGTATGACTTCGACAACTACACAAAACAAATCTATAGAAGCAGGCCTTACCTTTAATCAGAGAACTTGGCTTTTCACATCACAACAAAAAATCTTGCCACATAGGCTTTTCATTGTTGAAGACCCCTCATATAACTGCCAACAAGGCCGGTAAAGCGAGAGATTGCAAACCTCTCTCAGATAAACTAAAATATTTCAATATTTCATATTTCAATTCAAATGAATCTATTAAAAGATAGAGAACTCTTTTTACCTGCTTCAGATATTAAATATTTGTTTGGGTAGAGGGCTTATCGAGGGATCCTTTAAGGAGTATAGATAAGCGCGAAAATGCCTGTTCAGTGTTCAAGGAATACAAGAACATGTTCATAAATGTTTATGTCCATGAATATGTTGATGAACACATTCTTGAAATTCATGAATATGTTCATTAACAGCTTTGTGCTCACGAATGGCCACATCTTTTGTTCATGGTCTGTTTTTGAAGTTCATGACATTTGGTTGGTTCGATGCAAGACTATTTTCACCCCTGCGAGGGTTGGAAAAAACCCTCGCAGGGGTGAAAATAGCCTTGCATAGAACCAACCAAATGTCAACAGCTTGTTACATATCCAATATTTCCTGTGTATGAACACATATTTAGCACATAGTAATTATCATCTGAGTCAAAAAGCAGGAACAATTAACAAGTTGGGTTAACCTTTTCTGTCATGTACACAAATTTGACTGCCTCATGGAATGACTGTTACAATGAGGAAATTGGTCAAAAAGTGTTTTTTCTCCTTTTATCACTACTCTTTTAAATATCAATATATAAGAAAATATTATTATTCACATTTTGAAATTGGTGTCTGCAGTCTCATCAATTTGGATCAGTGTCAAAATCACATGACAGTGAATTTGTTAACTAATTCCTCTATTAGCTTTACCTGCTACAGATTCTACTTCCCCTCAATAAAGATGCCTTAAGGTGGAATACCCATGGTCCTCTATTTCAAAATCTATTTTTGCGTCAGAATACTTGACTCGTTCTCAGTTCTGCGCTGGAAATGTTCATATTAAACTGAATAGTTCCAGCCATGACTGGTGTATACTGAGGCCAACCAAAGTATTCCATCAAAAGGAAAGATTTCGAAATGGCGGATTATGGGTATTCTATCTTAGAATGGGGAAAATGATACATGGTGTCTTCTTTCAAAAAAAGAGAAATATTTTTTTTTTTAGATAAAGTTTTAGTTGAGCTACTAAGAGTTAACCAATGAATCATTGCTGATGCACAGCCTTGAAAGACAGGTTGATAAAAATCTGAATGAACAGAAAGATTTAGATAAGGCCGGCTTTCCCTTTGCTAAATCTTCTTTTTTTACTCATTAGGATCATGATAAACATTAATGCTCTAGGTATTATCTGTTTCCCCTTTGTTTAACTGTTTTTTTTTTCTCTAAAACCTATATTGTAGGTACTCATTAGAGTTATGATGAACAAAAAAGCTCAACATTAATTTTTATCTGTTTTCCTTTTGGTAAATCCTCTTTTTTTCTCTCTCTAAACCCTATATTGTGGGTACACATAAGAATCGTCTCATTGAGACGATTTTAATGTGTAATCATAATATAGGGTTTATAAAACAAAGTTGAAAAAAATGCTTATAATATTCTCATAATACACATATTTTGTTCTGGACCCCCAATTGGGAACAGGTAGTTTCATAGAGATAGCCCCTCTCTCTGTAGCACGAAGAGACAATGAACTCTACAAGACCAGACAATGTCTTTATTTTTGTAGCAAAAGCCTTAATTAAAAAGAAATATTCTGTGATGTGATGTTTGAGATGACTTGGATTACAGACAATGAGATATTAACGGAGAGTTTGATAATGTTCCTCGGTCAAACCGACCACTGCTTCTGACTTTGGCTGTTGTATTGGAAGGGTTGATTCGTGACATGAAGGGAAAACTTTTTATGTGGAGATAATTAATCGAAGAGTTCTGTAACATAGACTAAGTGCTCGGAATACGACTTGTTTCCGATAGTCGTAAACTAAGTGTTCTAGTTGATGGTTGGATGTTTAATTGATAAAAAAGATTTAAAAAAAAAAAGAAATTAGAGAATTGTTTCAGTGTTCGAGTGTATATTGAATCCGCTGGATTACAAGTTGTGGAAAGCACTATAATGGCAAATCCTGGTAAAACTCTGTTTTCCTTGGGAGAAATCTCAAACTTGAAGGTGAAAACTAGGAAAGTCTTACATCAAGGTAAGTTCATATACAATTTTCTTCTCTGAATCATCTTTATCTTTTTATTGATGTAAGTTATGTATAGGCTCCATATGAAATATTGAAAATATCAATGGTATAGAGAAATTGGTTGTACAAGCAAATTATTTTCCAGTTATATATTATTTCTTTAGTATTGAAAGTTTCAATGTTAATTTGACAGATATTGGCATTTCTTTTTTCTTTCCTTAAAACATAACTTATCAAACGTGTCTGTCTATGTGCATATCTCAGACTTTTCTGATCTGTCTGCCTAATCTTTGTTTCTCCCTCCCTCCCTCCCTCCCTCCTCCTCCCTCCTCCCTCCTCCTCCCTCCTCCCTCTCCCTCCCTCCTCCTCCCTCCCTCCTCCTCCTCCTCCCTCTCCTCCCTCCCTCTCCTCCCTCCCTCCTCCCTCCCTCCCTCCCTCCCTCCCTCCCTCCCTCCTCCCTCCCTCCCTCCTCCCTCCTCCCTCCCTCCCTCCCTCCCTCCCTATTAGTATTGATTTACTTGTCCAGAAATGCCAAATCTCTTTCTGCACCTGTCTGTAAAGGTTTTATAGTCATTTTCAGTAAAAATTCGCTTGTCAATCTAAAGGCTTTTTGACAAGCTTGGCAATACAGACAATTGATTTTGCCACCCTGATCAATATATGGTAATTGGTCAAGTCTACCTTTAATCAGATATTATTCCCAGTTTAATTGAACCTTATAACTATAAATAGTCATTTCCCTGTCAAACAGTCATTAATTATGCATTTTGAAGTACTTGGGTATCACTATGATAACCCCTTAAATTATATTTATTTCATGACTAAAATTATTGTGACTAAAGAAGAATTTGCTCATTTTGAGCATTTTACATTTTCAAATATTTGTGCATACTTTACACTTTCCTTTCATAAATACTTCATGAACAGATCATGAACAGAACAGAACATACATTTTATTTGACGAGTACATGGTACATAGTCATGTTGATATACAAATATAATCTTGATTTATTCTCATGCTCAAAATTGATTCCAATGCAGGGATAATTTTTGCTATGGGTATTGCATTTTTTACTCATAAAAATCTCAAAATACCCATTGGTTTATTTCCTATGCATCCCCCAGGACCCATTGGGGGAAAAAACCCTTACCCATGTATGTATGACTGAAATCACTTGTAAAGCTTTTACTTTCATTCTTTTAAACACCTACCTATTTTTAAAGGTTCTTTTTCCTCTTTTGAGACAAAAAAAAAGAAACAACTGTTTCCTACCATGTAGTCAGAAAAGGTTGAATCATTGAGTTAAATTCTTTTCCAAATGATGTAAGAAAAAATGGGACCCAAAATACTCGTTGTTTCAAATCATATCTATACATCCCCAAAAACCATTGTCATAATTTCAATAAATAACCCTGCCAATGTTATCAACTATCCATTGCAGATGCAAATAAACAATTGTATGATTGAAAGGATTTGAAAACTCCATAATGCTCTAAATTGTGATTCAATTTAATCTAAGATGCAAACTAACAAGAACTAGTATAAAAGTGTTTGAGGGTTAAATGGAAAGTGTTAGCAATGTTAGGGAGATAAGAAAATACCTTATGGATATATGTATCAACATAAAATTTTAAAACATGAATATTATTCACTAAAGCATACCAGTCTGTAATCACAGGAGTTTCCCCCTGTGAGGAGATGTGCACTAAAAACACACTAAAAAAATCTGTTTCTTGATAAAATGATTAGATAATACTAATGTTTATACATATTTATGCCATTTTATGCTGATATTAACGCAGAAATACACAACAGATATTATTTTTGAAAGACATTAAATGGTTGACATTGATCCTGAAATTTGGAAGTAAAATAAGTTTGTGCGATGCTTATTTTAGAAATTAGTTTGGATGAGTGCACATTATGACATCCAACCCCATTTATTCGAAGTTGAAGGGACCACAAGTCATTTCAAATAAGGCATGGTTGCAAATAGTCTGAAATATGGAAATTAATTAATAAAATCAACTGTTTCTTATCCCAAAAATCATGGTACTAATGGGGCCTTGACGCTTATTCGGAAAAGGTATGGTTTTTAGATTAGGTATGTAAGAAAAATTGTCTGTAGTTTCATTGTGTTCATATTGGGAAGTTTAAATAGGCATGAAGGTATAAGAGAAAAACTCCATTCTGTTGAAGCAAAATCTTATTCATTTTACATTGATTCTTACAACTTAATCACTCTCAATTTTGCTTCCTGTATACATAACCAATACCCCCAGCAAATATGGATTAATGAACGGTTCCAAAGTGGCCCCTGTTTTTAACTCACAAGATTCATAGTTCGGATTGAATTATATGTTAATTCACTGTATACACACTTAAGAAAATTAAGAATGATCTTAATTGATTCCAATGACTATCATTCAGAGTGTATCAGGCTCATATAACAGTACAGCTGTTTTGCAGTTTTAAAGAAATCATTTTTCAACTTCCAAATTTCCTCCAATCTGTGAACAAGCATCTTTACATGTTTAACGAATTAAGTGTAAAATACCCTAATACACCAACCTATCTAGAACACTGACAGACCCCACTTAAATATAGGTTAGAGGCTAGATAGTGAAATTTAAACGATATAGAAACCCCAAGGAAGGAGCGATAGCGACTGACGGGGTTTCTATGTCGTTTAAATTTCACTATATAGCCTCTAAACAATTTAGTGTTTAACCTACATTTCCATAGAGCGCTCTATTTGACGCTGGCAAACCACGCCTCTACGCGTATGATCTGCGAATGGCATAAAACTGCTGCTCAGTATTTTGAAATTCGACATAAACCACGCCTTCCGCGGCTGTCAATTGCATGCCAAGAATCTGCCATACCCAGTGATGTAGATTGCAATGTAGTTTTGAGTTTAACCCGTTACTCCATAATTTATTTCTCACATACAGCAGAAAACTTGAGAAGCCCTTGTGACAAAAGAAGAAATTGCTTGTAACGAGCAATTTCTCCTTTTGTCACAATATTTTCTTTTCAATTTCAAAAAGAAACTGTGTTTTTTCATAATGTATATATGTGTTGTCTGTTGATGCTTTCAATTTGTACCCGTCACATTATTCCTAATGGGGTAAAAGGTTAATATAGTTCAGTTTCTTTTTTTCTCAACGATGTTAGGATACCCAGTTAATTGTTATTCCTTTTTATTTATTTCTGTGTTTATTTCTCCCCCGCGACGTCGCAGCGATCTTTCAATCGCTACCGTAGGCAAGGCTTACACGTGTCATTGATTTGGAGGTGGAGCCTAAAACTACACATTTATGCGCATGCGTGATACCAGAGTAATAGTCTCATAGAGCCCAGATAGAACACTCGAATAGTAGTTTATGGAAAATAAACCAACAAAAAAATTCAAATTGACGCATTCTCATTGGCTGAAAATGTAGGTTAAACACTAATTGATGTAAGAATGTAACCCATTTGCTACATGTTCCATGTAAATGTAATTTGAAGACTCTGTTTTGCCTAGAAATAAATGTAAAGTCTCCTTCAGTTACTTATTGCTCCAGAAGAAAAGTTCATGCAAGGAATAAATAGCTACCCACTGTTTCATATCTCATCCTTACCTTTACCAATATCATCTACATGTCTAAATAGCTGAACTTCATGCTTCATTCAGACTAGTTAAGATATATCTGATGTAATAGACAAAAAACCCTAGAGTCAAAACGAGAATTTGCTTGTAAAAATCTTTCATTCATCAGCAGCAGTCATATAAATGTCACAAATTCTTTTTTTGTCAATTTGTTTTAACCCTTTACTAAACACCAAATTTTCGACTGTGCCAAATTGAAAGAGTTTGCAGACCAAACTAGTCTTCTAATAGAGTAGAAAACGTTACGAGCAATATCTCCTTTTCCTACAGTGTTTTCTAGAGTTGCCGGCAGCAAAGTGGTCAAATGTTGTTATTGTTTGGGAATGGGTTAACCCATTATACAGTTGAATCGCAATATCCGGTAATTCAATGGAAATCATTGTTCAACATAGATAGAGTTTGATGTATAGATCTTTGAAATTAAAAGAAAAAGAAACATGAGCAAATGATTTGGGACACCCGTATTTACTTCAAAAGGAAGAGGAGCTTGACAACCAGAAATAAGATATTCTACTGTATCATGGGAAACTGCAACTTGTTTTACTCTACGTCTGATATCTGCTGTTGCCTTCGAATTTGACAGGCCTTAGAATTACTTAAGGGGGAATGATTTGATACGGAGATCCTTTATACCAAAATTAGCCCAAAACTCAGTTCCGAGAACATTCTAAGGAAACTTAACTTATAGGGTTACTCAGTAAATTCTGTTTACAATCAATCAATCATATAGGTTTATAATGTTGACTTCCGTTCAGTGGCAGAGATGTATGGGGTAAGGGGGGCTGTCTCATAAAGGTTTAAATGGTAGACTTCCTTGTAAACGAAAATAAAAAGATGAAAAAAGTACCCCGGAAGAGTGTTAACTTTGATGTTAACGAAACATGAGTCCTGCATGTGACATCTTTATCGTTCTTTTAAACACATGTCTATTTTTCATTCACAAAAACAAAGTTACACTTTGAGATTCATGTGTTACAACATTGTTGTAGACAAAGATGTAAAGTTACATATCTGAGTGAGATCAGTCTGTTAACCAGAAATCACTAAGTATCGCTCCATGTGCGGATTAGATCCTGAGTCGGTTTCATCAAATGTCTTAAACCTTATATTGCTGGAATGGACTTGATGCTTATGCAAACAGGTTAGATCCAGGCAAGCTGCCAAGTAAATTGGTGGCTGGCCTGTGATCTAACCTGTTTACTACTCCTGGTATCTTTCCTCAACAAAATTAAACAGATGTTTAAGGTGTTGGAAAGCAGAGGACGCAGAACTTTATTTTTAGAAGATTACCCAGCATTCTAAGAGTTAACGAGTGCAAGTCTCCTGGTTAACTAAATAAGACTGTCCTATCCAACTTTTTATTCCCCTAATGGGCAATTGGCCCTTAGAATGCTGAGTAATTTTCTAAGAATATAATTTGGTGTCGTCTGCTCTCCAAAACCTTAAATATCTGTTAAATTTTGTTCAGGAAAGATACTCAGAGTAGCAAACAGGTTAGATCACAGGCAGCCGCCAATGAATGTTTTTGCACAAGTATGAAGTCTGTTCCAGCACTATGAGGGTTAGGATATAACATGTCTTAATTTGATGTAATCTCAAACCCCAAATTAAACTCATTTCTGTATATAGAACTTTACCTTGGAATGGTTCTGACCTATATATAAACAAAAACAGAATGACAGAATTAGACAACATGCTTCTTGCTAGAATGAAATGATAATTGCATTAAGCCATTAAATGACGTATGTTCTATTAATGATTTCACTAGCTATTATCAGCATGTGTGTTAAATCTAGAGATTTCTGGTAAGTTTATCTCCAATGAGTATAGTAATGGAAAAAAACTTTAAAAGATGAAACTACATCAACCTCAGATGACCCCCTATCAAGCTTTTTAATATCAATTTGATCCTTCAAACTAAATCCTGGCAGTTTCCTTCACTGTAATGTCTTTGAGAAATCTTAAATAAAAAGGCCTGAACTATTTTTTCTTAACTGATCCTTGAGTTAATTGATATTAAGGACGTTCTCAGTAGTTTTATCTGCGCACTTCATCTGCGCATCAAAGGAAGATGTAATTGCACAGTAGGCGGATAACAGTTTTTATTCGGATGAAGTTTACAGTATGCAATTCTTTCAAAGAATAATCATATTTTTCATACAACTTTAAAAGGTTATTAATATTATTATATATTTCTCATGCATATTAAGCCCACAGCTTCTAATTTTCAAGTTTAAAGTTATTTTAAACGTTTTTATAAATGTTTTTCAAATACGGTTACAATGGAAACTGTCATTTTACAGAAAAACTAACTTGTAAACATATACTTTTTTTTGCATTTCATATTTCAAGACTGAATTTTACTTCACATACTAAAAAGTAAGAAAATTCTATGAAAGGAATTTTAAAATATCTTCATTTTTTTGTAACATGTGTATCAATTTCCATTGTTTTTTGTCAAATAAAAAAAATTGAAAAATGATTTGGATTACAAAAACTATTCAGATTGTAATAATTTGAAAAGAATCATTGAATTATAAAGTATTAAATGTATAAATTCATGTTTTTGTGTTAATGAAACTTCCAGAAAATATTTTATTATATTCGAAGATGGTATGGTCATTTTGACATTTTTGCCCAAAATGGTTACCATGGAAACTGTCATTTTATGAAAAACTTAACTCGTCGCCCTCCATTTTTTCTTTTCATTTTTGAATTCGCAATAAAATTTTAAATAACATATTTAAGTTTTAGAAAATTCTATAAAAGGATTATTTTCTTATAAAACTGTAGAATGTGTCCTTAAGATTTTTTAACCCACTGCACCATGTTGGAATTTGAGTCTGGTTAAATTGAAAGCAAGAACAGACAACTATAAATGGGAGATAAAAAAACAACCTTTCTTAACTCTTAAAGTGCTGGAACCGACTTAATACTCATTCAAACAGGTTAGATCCAGGCCAGCCGCAAAGTAAATTGGCTGCTGGCCTGAGATCTAACCTGTTTGTTACTCCAAGAATCTAGCCTCGACAAAATCAAGCAGATATTTAAGGTTTTGGAAAGCAGATGACAGAAAATTTATTTTTAGAAAATTGCCCAGCATTCTAAGGCATTCTTTCGACGCAATAGTATCTAAAGTCTTTGCAGGAGATGCAGGGGGTTGAATACCTTTCTAAGACATCATTCTCTATACGCCTATCAGCCCTCCTAACAACAATTCGTAACATCCAAATCTACCATTTAGATTGTTGTAAGATTCCGTTTATGTTTGTCTTGGAGTGATCATAGTGAATTCTTTCATCAGGACTTAGAGAAATATTTATGTTTAGCACGAAGGTTTTGTTTATGTCAATGTTTACCATCATATGAGAAACATTATCCTAAAAAGACTTGAGATAAAACGAAAGAAAGGAAGAAAATGTATAATCCTTGCAAATTTCTTTGTTTTTTACAAATCATTTGATTTTGGTACAGTGAACCCTAACCCTCGTTTATCCGGACCCCGATTATCCGGATGTCTCGCAATCTGAATAAAATTGTAAGGGAACGGAATTATTGGACCAGTTTATTGCAGACGACTTTTGAAAACATTGTGAGTATAGGAGAAATTGCTCGTGACGAGCAATTTCTCCTTTTCCCACAATGTTTTCTGCCATATCAGAAGATTATCTTTGAATTTCATCACGTTTTGATATGTCTTCTGCAAACTCTTTCAATTTGGGACGGTCGACAATTTGGCGTTTGCTAAAGGGTTATAACTATACACCGCTCATACAGACCGTTTATGTACTAATGTGAATAAGAACATGCTCTGCTTCATTAGTCCGGATTATTCGGTAAAACGGACATTTTGTTGGGAACGGACGTGTTCAGATAAACGAGGGTTCACTGTATTCATAAGAATAATCTAATTGAGATAATGCTTATCCATGTAAAAGGTTTAAGAAATTATTCATGAAGTTCAAGTAAATTGGTGGCTGGTCTGTGATCTAACCTGCTTGCTAGTCTGAGTATCTTTCCTAACAAAATTAAGCAGATATTTAAGGTTTGGAAAAGCAAACAACACAGAGATATATTTTTTGAAAATTACCCAGCATTCTTAGGGTTAATAGGCAGGTTTGGATCTTATTTCATCTATCTCAGCCGAGTATCTCATAACTGAAATGCTGCCAACTCAGCGTAAAAAAAGACATCAATAAAACAAGACGTATTTATAATGCACATACAGTGAAGCCTCGTTTATCCGGACCCCGATTATCCGGATGTTTCGCAATCCGAACGAAATTGTGAGGGAACGGAATTATTTGACCGATTTGTTGCAGACGACTTTTGAAAACATTGTGGGTAAAGGAGAAATTGCTCATGACGAGCAATTTCTCCTTTTCCCACAATGTTTTCTGCCATATCAGGAGATTATCTTTGAATTTCATCACGTTTTGATATGTCGTCTGTAAACTCTTTCAATTTGGGACGGTCGACAATTTGGCAAACATAACAAGGTTCTGAGTGATGTGCTAATTAGACTTCATGTTCAGCTTCAGTAGAGTCTTAACCCTTTCCCAAACAATAAGGACATTTGACTACTTTGTTGCAGAGGACTTTAGAAAACATTGTGGGAATAGGAGAAATTGCTCGTAACAAGCAATTTTTCATTTTCCCACAAGGTTTTCTGCTCTATCTGAAGAGTATTTTTCAATTTCAATGCATTTTGAAATGTCGTCTGCAAACTCTTTCAATTTGGGACAGTCCAAAATTTGTTGTTTGGGAAAGGGTTAATTTTTGAGACATGCATTGCAATCAGGGATCTAAGAGGCTTATATAATCATTAGGTGTGGTATCAGAAGGATTAATCTGACAAATTGCCATCCTACAATTTTTTCAAAGTCTTTGGGGTGAGGGGGGGGGGAATGCACTAAACCATTTCAGGTATTTTTGCTCCACTTCTATCCATTGTATCGAGGGCTCAATACAAGACAATAGTTAGTCCTTCATATTTATAAAGGACTTACTATTGTCTTGCCTTGAAGCTGAAATCATGTGATTAAACCGGATTTGCTATATGGAAATTTATGACTGATTCAAATTCAGAACAGCAGTGGAAAGTGAAAATTAACAAGTTAACAAAAGAAAATAGTATATTTTTTCATTAATATGAACTAAGGCATTGCCTCTAGACCGCTCTCTCAACTCAATGTCATGGGTTTTGTGAAAAACACTTGCATACTGAATATACGGTTCAATATCAATTCAGAGTACAACTTTGTCGAAATGTAAGAATTGGCTTACTTTGGGGAGCAAATACTTATTTTGTCACAAAGCTGTCATCTTTGTCACATTTAGGTAGGTCTCAGTAAAAGGATAAGTATTCTTGCAGACTCTTAGTGAGCTTGTTTGATGGTAGATGTTCTATATGGGTATAAGTTTACTTGCTTGGGCTGTGTTTGAGGGCCTTTCATCAATAATGAGACATTCATCATGTAAGGACAAACTGCTCATGCAATGTCAGAACTACCAAACTACAATATTTGAATCACAAGTCTGTCTCTGCATGAAATCATAGAATTTTCTTCACAAAATCATGTGTTGTAGGTACTGCTTTAAATCATCATGAGAACAAACAACATGTCATTTGGTGATGAAGAAGGATCATTTTGGTTAATAGTATCAGACAATATCAAACAACATACTCATCTGCTTGTACATTCTTAGGGACTAACTAAATCATATAGAAAGCCAATCAGGTCTTTGCTTGAATTTTTCATTACTGTTCAATTGAGATAAGGAAATACCACATAAATTGCTTTGCAGATCTCCAAAAGATCATTCAAAAACAACAAATAGCTTTGTTGTAGCCAATTGGTTTTTTGTTGAACTTTAAAATAAAAGTAAAAGATTCCATAAATTTCTATTAGTATTTTATTTACCTTTTTTTACACATAAAACACTGCTTTTTTATATGTGTTTATATATCAAAGACCTTAAAAAAAAAATATGCAATAAATGATATGCAATAAACTATTAATAAAATGTAGTTAAAAGACATACATGAAAATCAGCAGACAGTATTTGTTCATGTTTTCAAAATCTTTGCTCTAACACATTGATAGATAATTTTATCTAATGAAATCACTGCTTGATCTTGGGACATTATTTTCATTCTTGATGCCATCTTTTTCCCTTGTCTTCATAGTTTAAAAAAAACTCCTGAAAGTTGGAAGAATATGGCAGAAATATGTATGATCACCTTTAGATTTTCCAAAAAAAATAATCAACAAATATTCTATGACATACATCCTTAAGACTTTTATCCAATTTTTCCAAAATATTGTTTCAAATTTAAAGCAATAGCAGATATAATTAAAATTTTCTTTAACCAATGAAAAGAAGCATTGTGACAAGGCAAATGTGCTCTCTGAGCCAATTTCCCTTTGCCATAATTAGTTAAAAAATTATGTTGAAAGTTAAGGGGTTTACCATGGAAACTGAAGGAAAAGTAATAACTTTACATTGATGCATGCATAAAATTTAAATTCAACTCTGATCTTTGTTTCATTGAAAAATATCATACACAAGCAATTGTAAGAAAAGAATTTCAAGTTATGACTCAAGTTTCTGTCTTCCACTGGTCTGCTGTAGGCTTACTAAGCTGTGTAAATAGAGCATGGGCATGCTTTTTGTCTCATTAATCTGAATTTTTGAAGTCTTCTTGAAAAAGAGAAAAGAAAATGAGTACCATAAGACATATGTGACATTGTTATCATAATAGAATATTCCATAGTCCATCAGAGTTTTTCTATATTATTGTCATTTGATGTTATCAGTACCAAATAACACTAAACACTATCCTTGAAATAGTCTTTTGAGGAGAAAACTAAGTTTTGAAACAGTTAATGAGTAAAAACATATCTATAGATTTAATGGTATTCGGGCGTCCATGTAAATCTTCATCTGTTTTTTATTGTACCGAGTCTGTGTGATCCTCCAGCATATTTTGATGTTGTTATCTCTTCCTTACTCTACCAGTAAGTCATCCGTTTTGGCTGTTGAAAGAGAAAAATAAAAAGTATCAATCTTTTGGCAATACTTATGGTGGCATAGAGGTGACATGTATGCGATTTTATTTTTGTTTTTTCTGAGTTAGTAAGTCTAAATAACGAGATAATTAAGTCATTATTTCAACTTACTAACTCAAAGAATGAGATAACTAAGTCGTTATTTCAAGTAAGTAAGTCGAAATAACGAGATAGTTAAGTCGTAATTTTGACTTACTCACTCGAAATAATGACATAATTAAGTCGTTATTTTGAGTTAGTAAAGTCATTATTCAGACTTACGAACTTCAAAATAGCGAGATAATTAAGTAGTTATTTCGACTCACTAACTCGAAATAACGAGATGGTTAATTCGATATAACAAGTTTGTTGACCAATCAGATGGTTCGTTGTATTCAGCAAATTCATGTGAAATGACGTACAGTGTGACGCAATGTTAACCACATTATACTTTAAGTTAAAGATTGAATGGATCTGATTGGTCAACTTACTTGTAATAATGAGTTAACTATCTCATTATTGCGAGTTAGTAAGTCGAAATAACGACTTAATTATCTCATTATATCAAGTTGGTAAGTCGAAATAATGACTTAACTATCTCATTATTTCATGTTAGTAAGTCGAAATAAAAACTTAATCATCTCATTATTTTGAGTAAGTAAGTCGAAATAATGACTTAATTATCTCCTTATTTCAACTTAGTTAGTCAAAAAAATGATTTTATTATCTCGTTATTTTGAGTTAGTAAGTCGAAATAATGACTTAACTATCTCGTTATTTTCGAGTTAATAAATTGAAATAACGACTTAATTTTCTCGTTATTTCGACTTACCAAATCAGAAAAAAAAATTGCATACCTGTCACCTCTATGCCACCGTAAATTCTGGCTACACTTTAAATGACTGATTATTCTTAATTGGTAACATTTTGGAAATAATTCTATCCCTATGGTAGTCAATTGAAGCAGTTATCTGACAGGAAGAAAAAGAACTGATTGTTGATAAAAATCTATATTTCAACCTGTTTTGACTTATTTTGGTTTCATTCTCATGAAGATTTTCGAAAAAAGAAAGAAGAAAAGAAAAAGTCAATTACACATTTTGAGCAACAACAAATTCATCAACATTTATTGCTTTCAAAAGTTATCTTCTATGGTTATGAGGCTTATGTTTGTAAAGTTCAAAGGGGCATGAGAAAGACTATGTACTTACTTGTATTATAAAACAGAGTCAATGTTTATGCAGGTCTGCATCATCTTTTCTTTTGAATCTTGTTTGAAATTGTCATATTCCCAACCATCATGCAATCTGTGAAATAAAGAAGAATCAACTTAAGGATCAAACCTTTGGGCCAAAATTATCAATTGCAAGAATAATTCAATGTTTGGAAATAATAGTATCACTTGAATCAAGTAAACTAAAATAAGGCGACATATATAACCAAATACTTTACAGGGTATTTCATTTTTTGAAAAGGAAATTCACGCTGTCATCGTTATTTAAACTATCGGCCCATAACGCTATCAAATTGTCAAGACGGTACCTTGTACTCAATTTAAAAGCTCCAACAATAACAAATAATCCATGTCAGCAACTGACGAGTTGACATCGTTGCTTTATTGGTCAGCATAATAGTGTATTCCATATACAACACGATGTGTACCTAATGCTTTCCTTACACACCGCGAAAATGACATAGACCGTCTACATAAACATTAGATTATGCCAAACTGCAGGGTGTAATCACCGAATCGATAGAAGGTGAACACTTATTTCACCGTGGAGTGTTGTGGGCAACACACACTTTCTAGCCTAGTACTGAAGGGAACATGTACTGTAATACTAAAAAATGAATGCTGTAGTTCTACTGAAAAGGGAGAAGTTTTTTCAGATGGATGTTTGTTTAGAGGAAGCATCTTCGGCGAGGCGTGACGAGGGCTCGCCTTCTCGATTTTTCTATGACGAATTTTGGTGAAAATGGTCTATTTAGCTATACTGTTTTATAACGAAATGAAAGATTACAAAAAGTTCTCTTACCTACAACCGGCGATACGTTGCCCTTTCAAGGAGTTGAAGACTGTGTCCAATTTAAAGTTTGAAGCGGTGGCGCCGATCCTGTTGTTCGTGTTTTGTTTTTCGATAGAATGGTTTATGGTTCATTCATGATTGGCGGAAATAAACTCAATGAGCGGCAATGAATTTATGTAAAACCAGTCCATTCCATAAAGCCGGAAACACCCGAAGCAAACCCGAGTTTTCTCTTTACAAGGAATGGTTCACTATTGGTAGATATATTGGTAGATAAAGGTGGTGCTTGAAAATAAATTTAGATAGAACCAGTCCATTCCGTAAAGCCGGAAACACCCGAAGCAAACCCGAGTTTTCTCCTTTAGGTAAACCGGAAGCCACCTGTTTTTTTGCTAATGGTATAACCGGTGTTAACATAACTTGTTTCTCGTACGTATGTTACTGTTATCCGCTCTCCGAGCGCTTCGCGCTCTGAAAGAGCGGTATTAAATCAGGTTAATCTTATATGAGTAAAGGATGAATTGCTTATTTCCAGGTATTAATTCTTTTGGCACTGCGGTTTCTTATCCCATTACCAAACAATAACGACATTTGACCACTTTGTTACAGAATACTTTGGAAAACATTGTGGGAAAAGGAGATATTGCATGTAAAGAGCAATTTCTCCTTTTCCCACAATGTTTTCTGCCTCATATGAAGATTTTATTTCAATTTCATCACATTTTAAAAAGTCATCTGCAAACTCTTCCAATTTTGGTCAGTCGAAAATTTAGTGTTTGGTAAGTCGAAAATTTAGTGTTTGGTAAAGGGTTAAGACTTTCATAGCCAATGCTTAAAGTGAGGTATTACGGGGTCCATGTCAGGGGTCATGATGAGAAGGAGCATTAGAATCTTTCGTTTCGAAATGATTTTTTTTCCCACTATGTGGGTGTCCAATTTTGATGGTCTCTATTAGAGGGTACTGAGAAATACTCACAATATAGGGTTTAGAGATTGAATGAAACTAGCTGGCAGAATAAGCCACGAAGGTGGGGGCTCTTTGACTTTATATATTCCAGAGGTGTTAGACAGCTATAATGCAGAGCCTTATTAGCTCAATTGGTGACAACAAGTCACAACTTGTTACACAGAGGTCCTGAGTTTTAGAGCTTGCCTTGTCAATATTCTTATCAGCCTTTAATGAAGGCAATGCAATACAATTATTTTGTCTCTTCCCTTTGATTAATCATATTTATGTGTGAAAACAATCTGCAGTTTGGAAAGACATATTACAAGAGCATGGATAGATGCACTGGCTGTCACAATATGACTTAAATGCTGTTGGCAACCCAATCCAACCAGGATTTACAGTTATAGTGATGAATGATCTGATATTTAAATTTTAAAACTGATTAATATTCCTTTGTCGGATTACTTCAGTCATTTCACGGTTTGATATGGATAGTTTGGGCTCAGACGGATATGTAATGAGAGCTACCGAGGTAATATGATGATAGAATATGTTTTGAAAGTGGGGATTATGAATATTTTACCTTAACCCTTTCCCAAACAACAAATTTTCTACTGTCCCAAACTGAAAGAGTTTGCAGACGACATTTCAAAATTTGATGAAATTGTACAATATTCTTCAGAAAGAGCAGAAAACCTTGTGGGAAAAGGAAAAATTGCTCGTTATGAGCAATTTCTCCTTTCCCACGTTTTCTAAAGTCGTCTGCAACAAAGTCATCTGCAACAAAGTCGTCAAATGTCGTTATTGTTTGGGAAAGGTTTAAAATGAGGACATCCATTGTAATGGTCTAAATAACAGTAATTTGAATCAACTCCTAGATGATATTGCCATCTGCTGCAGTGGCATTAGGTTGTAATTATATCAATGGATATAGAGTTACAATTATGAAAAACAAAAGCTCATATGGAATCTATTAAGTCTCAAGAAGTAAGAGCTATAAATGAATTTGTGAAATTCTATATTTATCTTTAACCACAATTCAACATTACAGTATTTATGAATTTCCTGATTTAGACAAGATTTAAGATAAAGCTGTTATTTGATCTAGTCTTAAAACCCAATGATCTAGTCTTAAAACCCAAAATGATTATGATTAGTATAAGATAGAGAAAACATATTTTAAGTTTTAACTGGCAATAACTACGCCTTGGATAAACCTCATTGGCTATGGTACGCCATTGCTTAAAGCTATAGTAAGTATAGTATCTTTCACAAAAAATATCAATGAATGGTTTATCATTGGCTTTCAAATGCCATTGCGTAAAGCTATAGAAGTGAAGTATCTTTTACAAAAAATAATAATGAACTGGTATAGCAAAATACCGATGCTTTTCAATGAATGTAGAATTAAAAACATTAAAAAGAATTGTATTGACCACATGTGAGCACATACAATCACTTATGTCCCTAAAAATCTGTTTTTCATCCACCACATAACATTTCTTTGTCCATAAACTGATCTTGCCATGTTCGAAAGCATTTTAAGAATGTTTCAACAAATGGAAATGATGTGGTAATCATTAATAGAGTGAAACCTATGGGCTACATTACTACCATGGTTTATTATTGTGTCACAATTAAAGCTCAAACCAATAATCTTTTCGGGTACTCTTTGTCTACCCTTAGTGGATTGCATGGCTTTCTAAAACTGTCACGAGTGTAACGAACTGAGCAAATGAACCTCTCAAAGACACAATCACATCCAATTGGTGAAAAACACTGTCACACTGAGTGGTTGTGTTGTCTATTCATATACCAGCATGTTCTCTACAAGAATGCAATAAGTTTCTTAGTTTGCATAAACGTTCAACGAACATTACACAAGCTAGGTTTATCTGTGCAGTTAAGTCAAAAGAATAGAAATACTTTCCACTTGCAAACTATTTTATTCTTCAGGAGACTGGTTTCTGAAGTTTATATATTTTGATCATCACTCGCACTAGACTTTTATTCTTTACTCTTTAACACTTCATGTTGATGCCTCTGCTTCAGGCTTAGACTTGAGAAAACATGAGACAAATAAATTGTTTCCAGTCAGTGATTCATATCGAGGGTTCAACGCAAGACTATAGTAAGTGCTTCACAAACGTGAAGCTCTTACTATAGTATTGCGCTGAACCATTGATATGCTCGATTAAAGGTCCAGATAATAGACATTTTCCTTTTTCTTACTTCTCTATTATTGATCTAAACCCTATATTGTGGGTACTCATTAGAATGGTCTCAATGAGACCATTCTGATGAGTGCAAACAAAAAAGGATTTAATTAAATAATTATTGAAACATTGCAGGTAAAATACCCTGAAAGGCATGTTTATCTAGACCGATGCAAGTCACATTTTGTAACGACCCAAAATCACAATTTCTTTTTTTTTTTTATCTTTCTGTCATCAGCTGTTGCTTTCAATTTGTATTAATTAAGAATTCTAATATCAGGGATTGATCAATGCCCTTCAACATGGATTGCAAATTTATGTAGAAGTCAAAAAGTAGGCTTTCGAATTTTCTGGAACACCACGGTTATCTGCTACATGCATGTAAAACAAGTGTTTGTTACATAACATTTTTGTTTGTTTATCTCATCTGTTCCATTTCTCAGACCTGGCGATAAATGGGTTATCTGATTTTATTGGATAATTACACTAGAGCTATGAAGATAAAGTCACAGATGCCCCAAGCAAGATAGTACGAGCAGATGATTAATTGTAAAATCCTGTTTGTACAGGGTACTTTACCAAGGTCGCAACTTTATGTCTTCCTGGAAGTACTACCCTTTTCCATCAGAATTGACACCTTAAGGGTAAAGTTTCTATAGAGGTTGAAAATAATGTTTTTCATGTGATATTTGAAAATAGCTGCTGGATTTGACTGTATTGGCTGTTACTGAATAAGTCTTTCTAACTCTTTTGCTGCCGCTCTCGCAGTTTCACAAGCACTAGGAGTAATGCAAATCTCGCTATTGGCAATTCAGTATCCTGTCGTGACTCATAACATAAGATAAAATATAAGAAAGATAAAAATAAGATAGGATCCACCCAGATAAATAAAGCACAGTGTTGTATGTAGACTTTCAGATACTACTGACGAATATATGAGACAATAATGTGACAATGTTCAAACTTACAAATTTCAAGATGGCTTTTCCTTTATACAGTGTATATTTGGAAGTTACCTGGCACTGAGAAGTCCATTCTACTAGAAAATTAGCAGCAATAGAGTTGAAGGTTTATGTCGCACCTGGCCAATCCAACTAAATCTTGAGAAATTTACCAATCATATCTCATATTGCTTTGTTCTTTGATTATCCATTATAAGTGACAGTCATCTTCAGAAATATGGAACCTTAGTATGTAAATCTAGAAAACTGTTTATTAGCCAGTATTCTGGGTTGGTTGGCATTATGATTCCTTTAGCCCAGCAATTGTCCATCAACACAATTTAACCCTAAGATTGCTGGCTTATTTTCTAAAATAGATGTTTGTGTCATCTGCTTTCGAAAACCTTAGCTATCTGCTTAATTTTGTTGAGAAAAGATACCCAGAGTAGTAAACAGGTAAGATCACAGGCCAGCCGCCAATTTACTTGGCAGCTGGCGGGGATCTAACCTGTTTGCATAAGCATGAAGTCGGCTCCAGCACTATAAGGGTTAAAGGTTTATGTCGCATTTGGTCAATGCAACTTATATCTTAACAAGTGTACCAATATTGTCTCATATTGTCATATTCTTTGATTATCCATCATAACTGACAAAGTCATCTTCAAAGATGGAATATTTGTATATAATTCTAGAAATGTTCTTATCAAGTATTCTGGATTAGTCAGCGATATTCTTCTGTCTAGCACAGCATTTGTCCATCAACACAATTAAATAATGGAAAACTGTTTAGATAAAAATCATGGTTAAAAATGTATTGTACCATGGTGAGTTATAACTTTTCGACCTCATCCAATATCAAGGTCAAAGGCAAAAGTAAGAGGAATTAACCTCTGCAGAAGGTTCAATAACTTTTTCATGAACTTTCAAATGGCCGTTCTTAAACTTTTTCATGAAATTTAAGAACTGTTTGATGAACATCAAGTCCATGTTCATGAATATATTCATGAATCTGTTCTTGCCCTTCATGAACATATTCCTGAAAAGTTAAAATGACAGCTTTGTGTTCATGAACGGTTATTTGATGGTTCATCGCTATACTATAGTAAGTGCTTCACGTTTGTGAAGCACTTGCTATAGTCTTGCGTTGAACCCTCGTATTATTGTTTATGAAATAAATCATAAACAAGTTCTTGAATCTTTCACAGGGGAAAGAAAATTCAGTCTTTACCCATTCCCCCTCCCATATGGGATTTTGTGACATGGATTTGCAATAGAATAGTAATTAACGTCGGGGACTAGAGAGTACACAACTTGGGGTTGATTCCAGATGGCGCTCAATTATTTCACCATGCGGTGTCCGTTGGCAAGACACATTTTTTAGCCTAATACTGTTAGGTTATCACAAACAGAATGATAGGCTATTTTGTTTGAAATTGTTCCTACTGCTGTTTTCAAATTGATCAGGTGCAAAATTCTATATGGCGCGAAGGATTAATGAGTAATAATGATGGCCCAGGGGAATTGAAGCAATTATCGCTAAAAACAGTTTATGCAGTTTGTAGCATATGATAATCCTTTCTTTGATGAGTGTGTAAAAGCCATTCCCTCGCACTGAAATATGGGACATTTATGAATTCAAAGCTTCCCTCCATGTCATGGTAATTGAGACAGAGTTACGGTTGAAAAAATCTGTTCTTGGTCTAAAAAGGGCGATCAGGATTTGGATCAATAAGATGCTGGGATATAATGGAGGAACTGTTTAAAGCATCGTTATACGACAAGCATTGCCTTTGTAATATTTGTCAGGCAGGCTTGGATAATTAGTTATTGGTCTGTTGAAGAATGGCATAGAAATGTTTATTATTGATAGTGTAGCCATTAAACCATTCTCTGACAAACAAATGCACATGACATTGCTATTTCGAAACCACCTCTGACAAACATTAAGGACAGAGCTTAGTTAAATGGTCAATATTGCTGAAAAAGCCCATGGTATTGCTTTCAAAAGCTCTTATTCTGAAACTACCTCCAAAATACATTTGGTGTTGGAATTCGTAAAATTATTTCATTGTGTAGCTTATGTGGCATAGCATTCCTAACTCTATTCCGGAAAACTTACTCGCTACTAGTGACATAAAAGGTGTATTTGTTTCTTTAGAATTCCATTGTTCAATAAATATTCTGATTCATTGATATGTTATTGTAAACCTTTTCATCCTCTGGCTTTATTCTAGTAATATACCACATCCTGCACTTTAGCTTAAACGAGAGGCTGTTTTGTTATTAGAACTCGCTCAATACGAAGATCACTTGTTCCTTTTTGTAAATATGTGGTAATTCTAAAGTATAAACAGAGGACAATTGGAGAGTTCAAAAATAATGTTTTATCATGAGGTTTTGAAGGCAAGCAATATAACAAAAAAATGATGAATTGCTGCTCATCAAAACAGTGCTAACAGACCATATTTTATATGAATAAACTGCCAATAAACATGATTTGTGTTTATTGTAGGTTATCTGTTTATAGTTTACTGTTGATGTCTTAAATTCAAAAGTTCAAATCTTTTTAATGCTTGTGTTTGTCATTTTTTTTAAATGCAGAAAAACAGAACTGTTGGTGTCTAAATATAGAGAAACAAATGTGTTGGCATTTAAATACAGAGGAACAAATCTGTTGGCATTTAAATACAGAGGAACAAATCTGTTGGCATTTAAATACAGAGAAACAAATATGTTGGCATTTAAATACAGAGAAACAAATCTGTTTGCATTTAAATACAGAGAAACAAATCTGTTTGCATTTAAATACAGAGAAACGAAAACATTGGCATTTAAATACAGATGAACAAATCTATTGGCATTTGGTTACAGAGAAACAAAGATGTTGGTATTTAGATACAGAGAAACAAATATGTTGGCATTTCGTTACAGAAAAACAAATTTGTTGCTGTTTAAAATTAGAAATGGAGAAACAAATCTATGGATGTTAAGTTATAGAGAAACAGATCTGCTGGTATGACAGTTAAACACCAAACTCGCAACATGATGGTGGTCATTAACCATAATGCCTGGACTGTAATAAAGATATATTAGTTGTTCATATATTCTCCTTACGAATAATACTTATCAGCTTTTATTGCAGACATATTCAATAAACCTTTGACCAGTATGTCATAACGAGCTTTCCCTCATATATGTGGTGTTGGTGTTATAGTACAAGTTCTAGGACTAACAAAAGGACAATTGTGCTTATATTCCTGATATCCGCATAAAAGCATCATTTTAAATAACTTCTCTTGTGAACACATTGTTTCTCGTCCAAATAATTATAACCTATTCTAAAAGTGGGTCTATGATTATCTAAATCAGATATAAAGTATCCAGGAACCATTTTTCTGTTCACCTTTTGACCTGTTATTGTTATTATAACTTTCTGTATGGGTATATAA
Source organism: Cerastoderma edule (assembly GCA_947846245.1). Taxonomy (NCBI): domain Eukaryota; kingdom Metazoa; phylum Mollusca; class Bivalvia; order Cardiida; family Cardiidae; genus Cerastoderma; species Cerastoderma edule. Next base: position 13,335,720 of record OX401410.1, on the reverse strand, counting down.
ACACAGAAAATCCATCTTCTCCCTTGAAAAGACTTTGATGTTTTGTGGGGAATTTTGATTAGATAATAAAATATGAACTTTTAATGCAACAGGTGTGTGAAATATTTGGTGAAATACCTCTATTATCTACAAGATTTGATAATCATGTCAGGTTTAAAAGAGAAACACACTTTACATGCTTTGTGTAATTTACAGGCAGGTAAATTTTGTAGTGATTTTTAAACAGTAGATGAGCGCCATGAAAAGCTGGCACCATCATCCATTATTATCACCATTCAGTGTCCTCATAGTCTTCTTCATCATCATCATCAACATGACTCCAGGAATTTACTGTTCTGCTTAACAGTCTTTTGACAGAATTGCTATTTTTGTTATTTCTACTTTTCCAACAATGATATCTAGACCTGAGAAGGGGGGAAGCATCATACAAATCAAATGGGATATGAAATGTTAAATGCTGACTTTTTGAATTTGTGACAATAAAAAAATGTTATTTTGTAGAGAGTTAATCTAAAAATATGTAAATATGTTTATTGCCAATAAATGTTGGTCGTGTCTTAGAATCAAAAGCAATTGCAATGTCAGTTTATTTATTAATATAACCTCATATCAATACTTATGGCATACACTCAGCGGCTTATAAGGAATATTGGGTACTAATATAGAGAGCAGGGATAAGTGCAGTGACCACCACAATATAACCGAAATACTGTAAATCCTTTCCCAAACAATAACGACATTTGACCACTTTGTTGCAGACGACTTTTGAAAACATGGTGGAAAAAGGAGAAATTGCTCTTAATGAGCAATTGCTTCTTTTACCACAATGTTTTCTGCCCTATCAGAAGATTATTTGCCAATTTCGTCACATTTTGAAATGTCGTCTGCAACCTCTTTCAATTTGGGACAGTCAAAAATTGTTGTTTGTGAAAGGGTTAAAACCCAAATCTAATTCTATCAACTTGGGAGGTGTCTTAAGTTTCACACTGGCATAGCTTGACTTTCCTTCTCTATGGCAACAAGTTTGATCTGGACCATCACCAATTTTTTATGAAATGTTTATAAGTAATTAATATTTTGGCCAAGTATCATATTTGGCTGGTGAAATGCTTCCATATTCTTAGGTACTAGGCACCACCTTTCTTTAACACAAACAATTATAATCATGTTTGGAAAAGACAATGTTTGAAACAACTGAGTTATCAAAAAGTGAGTTAGCACATGATGATGATTTTTGCGAATGTCATAAAGTATTTGATCACTTTTAGGGAATAGTATCTGTTTGAAGTTGATAGATGGCTTTAACTCAAACAAGGTTTATGGTCCTCAAGACTTTTCTTAAATGAGCAATGTCACTTAACCTTCTTAACCCTTTACCAAATACCAAATTTTTGAACTGTCCAAAATGGAAAGAGTCTGCAGTAAACATTTAAAAACCTGATAAATTTGTAAAAAATAGTCTTCTGATAGAGTAGAAAACATTGTGGGAAAAGGATAAATTGCTTGTTAACGTTTTCCAGAGTCGTCTGCAACAATGTGGTCAAATGTCATTATTGTTTGGTAATGGGCTAATGTATATGAAACACATTCCTTCTTCATTTTGGGTGCCTTAGTGACCAAGTGGTCAAGGCTAATAAGCCCAACGGATCCCCTAAAAGACCACCACATCTCTGTTTGGTTTTCAATCTTGAAACTGATTGAGTGGGATTTTCATGAGAGGTTATATAGTATAGTCTTGCATTGAAGTCTTGTCTATTGATCTGAGTATCAAAATACATTTTAGACACATAAAAATTCATTAGAACAAACAAATAACATGTAAATTAATTTTAAGCTTGTTTGAATTTGCCTTATTGAATCCAATCACTCTGTTTACTGTTGGTTTGATTTTTGCTGACAATAACATATAAAAGCATTAGAAGATGGCAATTTTTAAAGTGTGCAAAATTAAATTTTCATTTTCATATAAAGTTGAATTTGTTTTGTCATGAGTACAGATTGCTCATAATGATTTGCTACTAGAGCTGGGATGGGTAGGAATTTTCTACCTGGGTACCTGAGGGGATATTACCCGTGGGTACCCGCGTACCTGAGCCGATATCATTCTCCCTCATATCCATTAAATTTCCCTCCCTTAGATTACTGTTTAAATGTAGAATGCCCATGAGTATTATTTCCAGGCACTGGTGACTTACTGCAATGATCAGAACACAAAAATGTTGAAAGTTCCGATAGTTGACGAGATCCCTTCAAGTTGGAGAGTATAATGTTTGTGACATATACATGCACAAGTTGGAAAATTGTTTGGGGGATAATTGATTGATAGTTTGTGATTATGAAATGTCCGATTCACTTTGTTAACAATTAAAGTGCTGTTTTGCACATTTCATGTGGATTTCTAACCCAGGTAAAAATAACGTCAGGTAACGGGTAGTGATTTTCTACCCAGATAGTGGCCTGTACCCAACCTGTACTCAGGTACTCGTGTACCTGTCCAAGCCTTGTTTGCTACCATTTCTGCTGTAAAATAGTGTATCCCCAGGGTATCAGGTTTATATTCAGACTATTTACGATTTTGTTTTTGATACTACAAGGGGGGGTGGGGGGGGTGATCACATGTTCAATGTTTACGAAAAATGTCCGAACAAGATGGCCACGCCACAGGTTTATTTGCTTTCTTCACCTTGGCCACATTGTGTACCCTGCATGACTTGACCATCAACTTTTTAGTTCTGGTGGTATATGATAACCCATGGTTTATGAGGGTGTTACGTCTAATGCATGGTAGAGAAATCGCAGTAGATGGGTGATGTTTTTAGGTCATTTGCATCATGTGGCTTGAAATTCTCTGCAGGGTCTTTGAGCAAACAGCACAACCAAAATGAAAACAACATACACCGGCGGTTGCGGGATAGTGATTGTCAGAACGCGATATATATAATATAGTGGAAAACAAAAGTAATCTGTTGAATAGATGCACAAATACCTGCTCATTCATGGGCGCCGCCATTTGCAATCTGTTTTATATCGTAAACAGTGATCCGGTGTTCACCCCAAACCTGCCTGTACATTAAGCGCAACTTTCTACTCAGGCTCATTTGCAAAAGCATTCTTTGAAAAAGGGAAGGGTCTTAATTGTCTCAGGTATAGACCTTTAATTAATTAAACTTGCTGGAATCATGGATATCATCTAAATATTTTCCCTGAAAAGGAATTAAATATAATTGATAATTGTCAAATAAGTATTTTTATGGTAAAGCCATAAAGTTCATTAGATTTTATAACCTGTAGACGACGCGCGACCTTTTGAGAATGCTTTTTCTAGCGGAAACATTTTCATGAAATTAATTACGCAGAAGATTATTTTTATTACCAATCAAGAACTAACATTTTGTGATGTTTTATTTACTAGAAATCATTGCAACAAAACTTGAAATTGCTCCTTATGATTAATTTCTACTTTTTGCACAGAGGTTTTCTTTTTATATTCTATTAATTATAGGTAAAAAAGAGAATGAATGAAGTATAGTAATAACGTTTTATAGTGAAAATCATTTACTTTTAACCCTTCTGGCGCCACATTTCTAGGCAAGCAGAACTCTCAAGGCTAAGTTACTTTAATGGAAATTTGGAGGAATCGCACCAGATGAGCTGAAAGAATCATATCATTTGATCTACTAAACATACTTCTTTCAAATTCTCAATTCACAGGTAAGACATAAGCGCAAAAGATCTTTGTGCAAAATATGAAAGTGTATGACCCACAAATTGATTATGCATATAAAATACAATTCATGACATTGGTTTTTCCGAATTTGTCAAGAAATCTAGCCAATTCTGATGACCCTCTAATGCTGAGAAATCTTGACTTTGGTGCCGAATGGGTGAAAGAGTAGCATGCAGTACTGGTGAGGAGACATATGGAGCATGGGTTTGTGCTTTGAGAGTAATATTACGATTGAAATATAGATTGAAATGTTATTAAATTACATCGCAATAAAACATGACAGATTTGTTTTTTCATTTTCGAGTGACAAATTTGTTTGTCAGATCTAAGGGCTAATTTGTTTTTTTCTGCACAAAGCATGATAACAGTGATTTATTCATTAATCAATGTTCACTACCTTTTCCTCCATGTGGGAATTTGTAACTGGTCCAATATGAAAGCAATGGCAGATCAACAAAAGAAAATGTGCAAACCTTTAAATGCATCTGTTTAGCCCTTAGAATGCTGGGTAATTAAGGTCGTCTAATAAGCTAAAGAAAGAAATCAATAGTTTATCAGTTCTTTCAATCGTGGTAGTAGGTCCTTGCTGCAGATCTAGCTTGTAGAACATTCTGGTAGAAAGAAAACTTGCTTGTGTAATTACGTGACTGTTTGTCCTACATGAAAAATATATTATTTCATTTAAAGGTACTCAATTAACAATTAATTTTGCAAACTCTTTTTGAAAAGGAATAAAAACACAAGTATTTAACGTTTTGTGAAAAGTTTTATTTTTTCCCTTACTGAAATCACAGTTTACCCTTTTAGATCTATAACCTACACCATGCTTATGCAAACAGGTTAGATCCAGGCCAGCCGCCAACCGCCAAGTAAATTGGCAGCTGGCCTGTGATCCTACCTGTTTGCTATTCTGAGAATCTTTTCTCACCAAAATTAAGCAGATATTTAAGGTTTTGGAAAGCAGATGACACAAAAATCTATTTTTAGAAAATTACCCAGAATAGGAAGGGTTAACATGCTATTTTCGTACCAAAAATTCAAGGACAAAGTTGTTTTGTAATATGTTCATAAATTTTCAAAACATGTTTATGAACATGTTGTTCATGTCCATGAATATGTTAACAGTTAATTGATATGTTCTTGAAATTCATGAACATCTAAAAGACAACTAAGTTCATGAATGACCATTTTTCATTCATGTCTGTTCATGAACACAGTGCTTTAATCCTTTTCCAAATGCCATATTTTAGACTGTCCCAAATTGAAAGAGTTTGCAGACATTTCAAAATGTGATGAAATTGGAAAGTAATCTTCTCAAAGAGTAGAAAATATTATGGGAAAAGGAGAAATTGTTCTTTCTCCTTTCCCGACAGTATTTTCCAGAGTTGTCTGCAACAAAGTGGTAAAATGTTGTTATTGTTTGATAATGGGTTAATCCTTTGAAGGGGTGGTTTGCCCTCAAATGCCCTAACAGTGTCCAGTTTTAGGCCATTGAGATAGCAATGTCATCAATGTTAAATTGTTCAATACTTGGTTAAATTAGCTATAATCAAACAAAAATTATTACAAAACGAGAAAGTAAAAAAAGAAAAGTATTGAGAGGCTTTCATTTTCTGTCATACTAGATGACATTTAAACAGTGCAACTCAACAAAATTAGACACAAGGGAATCACAGATGATAATGATATTTATATACATATTTGCCATGAGTTATGAATAAAATACAAATGATTTAGTTAGCATTTAAAGACGTTTCACTGCACAAGCAGTAACATTTAATATTTCACTTTTTTTCTGACAAAATGACACCTTCTCAATAGGGCTGGAACAGGTACTTGAGTACCCGGTTATGGGCCGGTCACAGTCCACTACCCCGGTAGCAAATCACTACCCGTTACCTGACGCTATTTTAACCTGGGTTAAAAATACACATGAATGTGTTAATAAGCACTCGTTGTCAAAGTGAATCAGAAGTTTCTAAATCACAAACTAGCAATCAATTATTTCTAAACAATTTCCCAACATGTGTACAAATAACACGCACACTCTGAATACTCTCTAACTTGAAGGCTGCTTGTCAGCTATCGAAACTTTTTTTGTTCCGACCATGGCAGTAGGTCGTAAGTTCCTGGAACCATTGCTCATGGCCATTCTACATCTAAACGGTAATATAAGGAAGAGAAAATTACTGTATCTAAGGAAGACTTATATCGACTTGAGTACCCGAGTACCCGCGGGTAATATCCTCTCGGGTACCCGGGTAGTAAATTGCTACCCGTCCCAGCTCTTCTTCTCAAGTTGATGATATAACTCACATTTAATTTGAACAATAGATCTGCTTTAGTTCTAACAAGTTGCACAGCTTCTGGTTTAATATTACTGACTTTAACTTTCAAAATTGGACAATTATTTTTTCATAGGTATTCTTGCAGCATATATGACAGGTAAATTAACTGTTATTGTGCTGGAACCAACTTCTTGCTTATGCAAACAGATTGGATAAATAAAGTTAATTGGCGGCTGGCTTGTGATCTAACCTGTTTGCTACTCTGAGTATCTTTCCTCATCAAAATCAAGCAGATATTTAAGGTTTGGGAAAGCAGACAACAAATATATATATTGTTAGAAAATTACCTAGCATTCTTTGGGTTAAGGAATGAATGACTTGGGTTTTTAAAAATCAAGCATCTACTGAAAAAAGAAACATTTTGAAAATTGAATTATTTATCATAATTATGGACATGATTTCATTTATGGAATGTTAAACGCATTTCCCCCATTTGTAAGCACTGATCTATATCCAAAGTAATCAATGACCATAAAAGGCCTCAGAGAATCATCTTCTTACCAATATTTGGTAGATACCTATGCCACAAAAGAATAAATTGCTCATTATTTGTCATACTACTTTCAAAAGTCTTTTACAGTAGTTACAATAAAGTTGGGTTTAAGGAGTTAAGATAATCCTCTTTAAAGCATGAGCGATAGGTAAAAAGGCATCTAGTTACACAGTCCTATTTCGTAATTGCTGATAATTCAGTCACTAAAAGGGTGCTATTTGTTCCTGGCAATTTGCCTTATCAAAGGATTGTATGTCAACAACTCTGTAAGTTCAGGATGTAATGTTCCATTAACCCTTATAGTCCTGGAACCAACTTCATGCTTATGCAAACAGGTTAAGATCTAGGCTAGCCGTCAAATAAATTGGCGACTAGCCTGTGATCTAACCTGTTAGCTACTCTGAGTATCACATTTCATCAAAATTAAGCAGATATTTAAGGTTTTGGTAAGCAGACGACATGAAAATATATTTTTAGAAAATTACCCAGCATTCTAAGGGTTAACAATGTGATATTGATTCTTGTACCACAGCTGGAAACAAACACACACCTGCACTGCATTGTGGGAGGAGAGACGCACTTGATTTGCACTGTCTGTAAAAATGGTTACATGGTCATGTGATAAGTCCAAAGTCCCCTGGCTCAAGGAATACATGTCTCATTAAACTATCGCCCACATCCAGTGTATGAAGTGCAGCAAGATATTTGATTGATGTGCAGGAGGATGCAATTTAGAAAGATCTTACAGAATTAACCTTCATACCCTTTTCAAAAGCTTGAAAGCCAGAATCGTGCTCATTTACAGTAAAATTGTGTAAGTTCTAGAATAATTGACATATATCTTAAAACTTCCTTTTAAACAGTAAATGAGACCCTAATATGTTCATATGATACTTTTAAAAGAGTTGAGACTATAAGAACTGTTTACAATTAGCAATTAAAGGAAGGTAAGCCGAGAATTCCTGGGGTGGATTTCGCAAAGCGTCAACGGCCGATGAAATCAGAGAAATTCTCCATTTTGAATATTTGCCTCGTTGTATGAATGACAATGAAAGAGATTTTATGTATATGACATGACTTTTCTGACCAGGTGCCCGCCAATTGTTTTTCAGCGCTGATTTTAGGCATAACTTTGATGTAAACATTAAAGTCAAATTGTGTGCTACACAATTTGTGAAAATAGTACTTTGAAGAATCTTTAAACAATAGTGCAGGTATCATATCGTCATGATAATGTGTTTTTTTTGCTATCATTCATTTTACCCAGTTTTTTGGTGACGTTCTGGCTTTAAGCTCACTCCAGTTCTTTTAACTTCACTAGATTTGATTATCATTTCTTTTTAGCTCACTCTGTTTGAATGATCTTCTCACTCTTTTTGAATGATCTTTTCACTTTATAAAATTATTTTTGGCTAATGTAACAAGGGTTAATTGATTCATAATCATGATAATATCAAATGTAATTAATTTTCATCGACATACAATATTACTGTGACAATTTAGTCAAATTCCAACACCACCTATACTTATCTACTAAAAAGCATTTTATTGAGACAAAAACAGAGAAATCCCTTCCGGGTAACATGGAATGGCTGTTATAGCAATACATGTATCAAAGTCATGTTGTTTTTTCTGCCCTAAAGGTTGTCAATTCCAACAAAAAACACATCAATATCAAATGGTCTAGTTTTCTGACACACTTTGATTGATGAGACCCAGATGAGACCTAAGCTTTACCATAAAGTGTTCTTTCCACTTTGACATAGGTCATGTGACATAATCAATATAAAAAATCAGAGCTAAGTTGTACCATTGAAATTGCTATTATGAGAAAAATCTGCTTGTTTATAGCTTTCCAGCGGTTCTTTAGTTTATTATCATCCAGTCTAAGAAATTGAAAATCATTGTATGAAATTCCTTTAGGGAACAGTTACATATTGCATCACATAAGTAAGCTATTGCATTCTTTAAAAAAAAAAATGCAATTACAATTTTGCTGTTCAAAATAGTGTAGTTGGAGAACTAAAATGAATTGATAGATAGCTCATACAATTTTATACATTCCTCTGCTTTTCATCATCTGCTTTGAATGTCTTCGTTGGTTCTATATTTCTCTTCTTGGTGTACATTTCAGGACTCTCCGTAGCCACAGATTCATGTAAGTTGTATTTTTGTTTTAACCCATTTTTAAACCATTGCCCCCAAAAGGGAATTTGCGATAAGTCCAAACTCAAAGCAAAAGTAGACAAAACAAGTCAGATTAAAACCAGTATGACAAAAGGATGTAAAGCTCAATAAGACCAGATGTTGATTTGTCACATGTGTTTCCAAATTCTCATGCAGGGTATGCGCCAAATTGAGCTAACTATTTAGAGTTAGGGATGGAATAAAAGCCAAAGCAATACATTGTTGACATACATAAAATATATTGCAATGTTTCAAATGACTCTTGATTTAAATTGTCCGTCCACTGTTTGACATACATAAAATATATTGCAATGTTTCAAATGACTCTTGATTTAAATTGTCTGTCCACTGTTTGACATACATAAAATATATTGCAATGTTTCAAATGACTCTTGATTTGAATTGTCCTTCCACTGGTTGACATACATAAAACATATTGCAATGTTTCAAATGACCCTTGATTTAAATTGTCCGTCCACTGTTGCAGATTCCTTTGAAAAAAGGTAGACTGACATTTCTTAATTGAAACAGGTTTTGGATATGTAGCAAAGCTATCCATGTGGTGGTATAACGGTAACCTTTGGCCCTTCTTTATTCTATATAAAAACAGCCATTTTGAACCCTCCAAAGTACCTTCCATGACAAGATTTAGAGTTAATTAAATCCTTGTTGTTTCACTTTTTCACACTCCATTCCCTATTAGAACTTCACAAACAAACATGCCGAAGATAAGCTACTTTTTTCGCTATCGGCAATCTCTTTGTACCACCCTCTAGAATCTCATCCCAAAATACTGGGGTCAGCTAACGGCGTCTGCCTTATCGTTTCGCATTCTGCAAAAAATAGTTTTGGCAAAACAACAAACCAAAGGTTAAAAACATGGCCAACACCCACAAAAGATCAAAAACAGTCAAAAAGGCCCCCTCTTGTATCCTCTAATAGCATATAATTAACACACAAAGAAACATTCTAAATGTTCATGAACTACTTTTTACTGTATAACGACCCCCGGAAGTGATTCCTGACTGGTCTCCCACCATATGTAGTAAGATTGACAAGGTAGAGTTCAATGGGTAAGGGGGCTTGATAGCTCAGTGGGTAGAGCATTCGCGCAGTTTGCGGAGCACCCAGGTTTGAGTCCCTATCTGGCTGCATGTTTTTTTTCACATTGGTTACCCATATGTTATGAAGGAAAAGATAAGATAAAGTTGAAATTTTCATACTTTATGATTGTTTTTTACTCTCAATTCTACAATCAGTTTGGATGATATACTGGAGTTCAGTAAAGAGGAGCTCTGTGGTCCGAGGATAGAGCGTCATCCTCTGAACACAAGGGTGGTGGGTTTGAATCCATTGAGAAGCTGGGTGCACTTAGTGATGTTTTATTTAGTCAATTTCGGCGCAAGTATTGGCCATGTTTCTAGGAAACAGTATTGAGAGTGATTGAAATGCTTCACAATTGATAATTTTAAATTTAAACTGATGCCATATAAGGGCATGGTTTGTTTGAACGATCAGGCTGCTATTGAAACCATTCATTTGTTTTGTTTTTTGACACATTCTCTTATACAGAATAATGGAAATGTCCAAATTCATAGTTTAGGCAGACTAGTTTTGAGTTACAAAATTTCTAAAATATCCTATGAGATATGAGTTCAAATAGATTACAACAAAAGGAGAAAAAGCTTGTCAGATGAATCCTGCTCTCTCTACAGTGGTCTGTTCAGAAGCAATTCCTGTTTTTGTTGCAGCAGTTTGTCAGGAGCAATTCCCTTTTTTGCTGCAGTTGTTTGTTATGTCTTCATTTATAAGAAGGTTTATCTAAGAGTGCTTAAGGGAAGTAACTGGTTAAAGGCTTGGTCACACCAAGTTTTCAGACAAATAATGGATGAAAGATCCTATTTCCTTTGAATCTATTTGTGGCTTTTGGTATCTATTTCATATCCATGAAAGCAATCCTTGTCTGGAAGCCCTCGGGTACTGTCTTACTAAACAACTTTTGGAAAACATTTGCATTAGTCAAAATTGATAAGCATGGATAGTATCATAAATGAAAGTACAATAATATTACAACGTGACACGTCATTGGAAGCGTCTCGGAGAGACAAATCAAATGATGTGTTACTTTGCAACATTGCTTCACCCAATATTAAAATAATTATGAGGGAATATTGTAGTGAACTAACACTAATTCTTATCATAAAATGTTTAGTAAAACAGTAACATGGGGAGATTATTTCAGTATCATAGGAATATTTAAGTTGTTTTAAAGTTTCTGCAAGACTTTCATCAGATTCTGTTAAGTTTGATGTGTCTAACTACTTCTATACTCTAGATATGTCACATTACATGTTAGTTCCTTGTGCATTAGTGTTTGGTGCACTTACGGCTCTTTTATGTTCAAAGAATGTTCAGATAGATATTGTGCATTGAATTATTTTTTATACAAGTTCTTTACTCAGTGATTTAATAAATTCGCCTAAATTCAAAGTTGTTTTTGGCTTAAATCAAAAGCTGCAGCAGACAATTAAATATAGTAAGAATAAACATATTTTCTTCATTAGAAGCTGTTTATCCATTTGTCACAATGATTTTTGAAGCATCTTGATGCAGATATGGCAAAGTGACATATTATTGACCAAGTTGTCAAAGGTGCTTGTTCACAGATGTGAGGAAGTTTTGAAGTTAAAAATTGATATCTTTAAATCTGCACAACAGCAGTACTGAAGGATATTCATTGAAAATTAGATCTTTTTCAATACTTTAGAGTGTTAATTTGTCGAAATACATCTGCTTAATTCAAAAGCATGCAAAACTGCTTTTGAAATCTACCACATATAAACTGTACATATTTAGATAAATTGGCGCTACCTTATGCTTTCAAAAGCTACTTTTAATTTGTGTATCAAACAACAATACAAAATCTGTATGACCGTATTACGATATTACATTTTTGTTTTTTTTCAAATTTTCCCCTCATTGAATAAGCGCCATGACCGTGACCAGTAAAAATTGATAGGAACAGCCGCAAATACTTATCCAGTTATGATTGTAAGGTTCTCTTTGTGACGTTTTGAAGAAACCTTTGCAAAAAAAGCAGAAAACACTCATAATGATCAGTCATTTTTTTTGTTACAGCATGTTTTAAAACGTTTATACTAAGGAAAGACTAAATTACAGCAAAGACTTTTTCAAAAACCTTAGAGTGTAAGCATTTTTGTTATGATAAACCTAAGTAGTTCTCATCAAGAAATCCTGTGTGGCAATTATGCAGTCTAAAGACTGAAGGTAGACAGAAAACACCTGTTATATTACCTGTTGCATGTAATACAACATAAACAGCAGCTGAAACTGTGGGATAATCATTCTCTCATATAGATAGCCCTTCCTTCATATAAATCATCCTTCCTTCATATAAACAATCCTTCCTTTGTATAAACAACCCTTCCTTCATATAAATCATCCTTCCCTCATATAGACAATCCTTCATTCATATAAATAATCCTTCCCCATATAAATAATCCTTTTCTCCTATAAATAGCCTCATATAAGTAATCCTACCCTCATAAAAATAAATCATCCCTCATATAAATAATCCTTCCCTCATATAATTAATGCTTCCCCTATATAAATAATCATTCCTCATACAAATATAATTCCCTCATCTAGATAATCTTTCCTCATATAAATACATGTTTCCTCATATGAATAAACTTCCTCATATTAATAAATAATCCCTAATATAAATAATACCTCCCTCATATATATCATCCATCCTTTCATAAAGATCACTATTTCCTCAGATAAAAAACCCTCATGTAAATCGTCCTTCTCTCATAAATTATAGGAAGGATAAGTACCTCATTAGGGGTTATGCAATTCCCTTTTGTTTTTATGACTGTACAACATTGAAAGAATACGCATACATCACTCATTGGTTATTAACAAATTACTCACTATAGTATTTTGATGAGACGATTGCCATTATTTTAGAGACATGGGTTGTACAGCTACAAAGGGAGATCATTCTGTCACTTACTTTAATAAGTTTAGCTCAGAGTTGTCTTTCTTGACAGACATGTCATTTGCCATTGGAAACTTGGTGTTCCAGAGCCTTAAATTGTTATTAACATATTTTCCTTTTGATAGAATGACAATACTTTGTATAACCGACATAAATGACAAACGAAAAAAGCTTTTAAAGATTTGAATTGATCCTTCACTTAATATTCTAGTTCAAAACAACTTCGCAATGAACGCCTATAAAGAACTGATTTTTTTCATAATTGATTTTTGTGTATTACTCTGAAGAAAGTTTTGTTGTGTATACTTGGTATTATTTGGTGTCTGCTGGAGCATAAACAATGGTGTTTGAATTGGGAGCATTGGGGGAAAATGATATTCCTAACCCCTTAGTGCTGGAACAGACTTAATGCTTATGCAAACAGGTAAATTGGTTGCTGGCCTGTGATCAAACCTGTTTGCTACTTTTGAGTATCTTTCCTTAACAAAATTAAGCAGATATTTAATGTTTTGGAAAGCAGATGACACAAAAGTCTATTTTTAGAAAATTACCCAGCATCCTAAGGGTTAATGGATCTGATATCTAACTAAATTACATCTCAGAGGTGTTTGAATTGGGGAGAGTAAGTGAAATAATATCCCTAACTGATACTGATAAAATCTCACTGGATAACAAATAAGAAGTGTTTGGTTTGGGAGGGAGAGAAAAATTGGATCTCCTTTGGGCACTGATTCACTGAAAACAAATAAAAATCTGATAACCTATCTCTTGCCTTATATCTGTTTCAACAGCTGTTTCAAAAATGTTTAAGCCATGACCAAACAATGAAGACATTTGACCAGTTTGTTGCAGGCGGCTCTGGAAAATATTGTGGGAAAAGGAAAAATTAATCTTAATGAGCAATTTCTCCTTTTTCCACAATGTTTTCTGCCCTATCAAAAGATCTCTTTACAATTTCATCACATTTTGAAATGACGTCTTCTAACTCTTTCAATTTGGAACAGTCGTATATTTGGCCTTTGTTAAAGGGCTAAGAAACCATTAGAAGTCCTACCAGTCAACAGTTACTAAGTCTCTGAGATGACCATCCTAGAATGATTTTGTTTTTTATTCTGTCACCAGGGCAATTTGCGGATCGATAATAGGGTGCCTTTTAACTGAAAAATTGTTGATATGGCATTGGCAAAGAGGACACCAATTGCACCTGTGTCAGAAACCAACCTTGACACTTAACTTAAAACTAGATCATGTGATCGCTATCAGTTTTGATTTTCATTTTGTTTTATTTTTTTGTGGTTTATTTTTCGTTTTTGGTTTGTTTATTTGAATCCATATTGGTTACAGGACAAGTAGAATAGATAGTTGGTGTTTTTGAATCAAAAATGTTATTTGGCTCAGCTTCGGATTGTTATCAGACTTCCCTTCGCCTCACCAGATATTTTTCCTAAGTCCTGCCCCATAATACTTTGGATTGTCAACATCAACCATTCTTTTATCTCATATCAATTGTGAAATAGGTTCTAACAATTTACATCAATCTCACTTGATTCTGCTTTTGTTGATGCATAACGATTACTCATGCCGAACAGGGGGATTAATGCAAAGTGGCAAGAATGATCATCTAGATAATATAATATAGAACCTTTGTGAAGAAAAGATAAGTTGCTCTTTTTCATCATCTGCTGCACAATGGCATGGTCAAAGGAACTAGAGAAGTTGGTTAAAAATATATTGGTGCTCTTTTAGATTTCAGGATATCATTTATAGGTCAGAACTGCCATGGCCTAGTGATCAGGGTACTAAACTTAGAATCATGAATTTCCCTCTCTGTGTAGGTTCAAATCTGGGTAGAGGTAGATTTCAATTCTCTGGAGGAGTAGCCTTCGTGCTGACTTGAAGAATGTCCATGGTTCTATCAAGCTTGATACCATCTTTGTTTGAACATAACCTTTATAGTGCTGGAATCGACTTCATGCTTATGCAAGCAAACACGATGGATCCAGACCAGCCGCCAAGTAAATTGGCGGCTGGCCTGTGATCTGACCTGTTTGCTACTCTGAGAATCTTTCCTCGTCAAAATGAAGCAGATATTTAAGGTTTTGGAAAGCAGACGGCACAAAAATCTGTTGTTAAGACTTTTTCCAAAACCATGAGCAAGGCATCATAACAAAAGATGGTTAGGTGAAAAGTCACAATGAAATAATCACATTGTAATGCCAGGTTTTGCTGTACAAAGGGTTTTTCTTGCATACCAATAAGGCTAAAAGGTCATTTTTTGGAAAAAAAACCTGAATCAATAATAATAGTAAATCTTCTGGCTCCCTCATGTGTCGTTATACGTACAATGAAACTAAAGTTACTTGAGAAGCCGACAGAATAATGCAGTAAAATGTTACATATTACACAGGGGACATTTTTATATTGAAGGAACATAAGCTCATAAACATTACTTTTACTGGGTTTTACAATGATTTAAGAGTACATAACAAATGTTCAGCGCAATACTATAGTAAGTGCTTCACGTCTGTGAAGCACTTACTATAGTCTTGCGTTGAACCCTCGATAATATTCCAGTTACATTGTGATGCATGGCTTGTAACCCAGGAAGAAATAAACAATGCTTAGCTGCCATATGGCTGATGCATATTCCATTAGTCAACAGGGAGATAGTGGTTGCTCTATTTAAAATAAAAATCTGCTAAAACTTAAGGTAGATAATAGTAAGGGTCTACAAGCCTGGTAACATATTTTATATAATCAATTAAGCACAGTCATCTACAGCAGAAGATTGAAAAAAGCAACAACACTGTGACAAAACATATTTTATATGATTACATGTACATATCTACAGCAAATGATAAAGGACAACAATACTGGGACAAAAAAGAGAAATTGCTTTTTCAGAAATGTTTGCCAGTGCACAATATGTAGGTTAACAATAATTTCAGCAGAAGATTGAAAAAAAAAACCTGACAAAGCAAAGGAATTGCTTTCTTACGGATGATTTGCAATGCGCAATGAATCATTATGTCTTAAATTTGTCTGGAAAATATTTTGGGGATACCGGGGTCTTAATAGCTTGGGACTGTGTATTCCCAAGTTTCACTTTATTTATTCATTTATTTATTTATATGGGCTTTTACAATACATGAACATTATTTCAGTTATGTTACAATGCACGACTCTGGAGGAAGACCCCATACTTCACTGCCCATAAGAGCTAGTCAAGTTAGGTAGAACCAATGGCATTCCCTAAGTCAGTTGGTAGACCATCTTTTATAAAAATCCAAATACTTTCTCCAGGATTTGAACCCACATGGTGAGGGGCAATGTGATTTAAAGTTCTAGGTACTGTTTTACTAAATGATTTAGGAAAAGTATTTGCGTAAGTCAAAACTGATGTACATGGGTATTTTCCGAAATAAAAGTTCTAAATTGTAATATGACACATCATTGGATGCGTCTCGGAGATATGATTCCAATAATGTGTTTCTTTGCAATATTAGTTATCTCACTATTGAAATATTGGGGAAGGTTGTTTAGAACAAACGCAAATTTCTTGGATTTGATTGTTTAGTAAAACGGTACCCTGTACTTTTACCACTAGGCCACAGAGGTCCCTACCAGGTTTGACCTGCTAAGGACAGAGCTATTTTGCCTCTGCAGGATATCTACATAGAGACCGTTTATTCACAGAGTTCTGTATTGTCTGTAAATAACCTATTGTAATGGATGAAAATTTATTTCATATCGCAGAATCTTGTCTACATCCTTGAGTTGTTTCTTTTAATCTTCAGAGAACCTTATTCAAACTGAATGTCAAAAAAGCAAAATTGTATTCATAGAAATATTTAATTTATTGATAAACATTGAAATTATTGAGAGATAAGGAGCATGTGCTCATGATACAAACTATTTGTTTGTAAGTAAGTTGTCAGATATCACCTACAGCAAAGGTATTACTAGTCTATTGTTTCTGAGAAAGGATTAACTTATCCCCTGTGGAACAAAATGTGGGAAGCTTGAACATGTTGAGAATATTTGCTTACCACAAATGTCTGTAACATATTTATCCTGGACAAACCATCGAAAGGCGGGCCAAGCTCCTTTCTTATCTGTATCTCATGGGTCTTTAAGAAACTATTTTAGTTTTAAAATCGTTTATGATGATAAAATGATATATCTAAGAAAGCAGTCAGAAGTTTTTATCAATATGCTTTTTAGTGTGTGTTGTTTTGCTTAGCCTGTCTGAGTTCACTCATTGTAAGCTTTTGGGATCCATTTCATAACCATTGTTTTTCCTTGGTTCTCTCATTCTCCTTTAGCTATTTTCTTGTTACTGCTCTAATAACTAACCACTTAGTTTGAGGCACATGAAAGGATATGAGAACAAATAAATTACTAAAAAAATGTAGAGAGCTCTTTCATTAGGTTCCTAAAAGTCATTCAAATTAATTCATGAATGCACGAAAGTTATTTTGTGCTTGAAATATAGTTGTTTCCAATTCAATCATTTTTATCAACAATCTTTGTGTCCAAAATTTGTGGTTCACATGATCAGGTCAGAGGTGAAAAATCAGGCAATCTGAATTATCAATCTGGCTAATCTGGGTAATTTCTCGTTGGCTTTCACATTGAAGTTACGCTGATGGGTTTTTGGGGTTATAATTGTTTGTATCTGACCAAAAGTTAATCAAATAATATAGTTTGATATAGCATTGATTTCCTTTCATGAGCCTTTAAATATAATTGCCACTGTAGCAGCCACAGTATTGACTCAATCTTAATCAGAATTGACCCAAATGTTTGGCTTGAAATTATCTAGGCCGAGAAATAACATACACTTTATACATATTTTACCAGAGTGAGGTTTGTTGATGGAATGATAGGAGTATCCACTTGCATTTCCCACAGACACCAGCATAGAACAAGGTTATAAACCTGGAATCGTGAATGAAACAACCTTTGCTGCAGACTCAGGCCTGGTGAACGTTCTGCCGCACTAGCGCGGTGCGGAAGATGAAATTGGTTGCGCAACTTGGGTTTAGCGATTTAAGGGTAGTTTTTTGCTTTTTTATGCAATTTAAGACGAATAATCAAAACTCTAAAATCATGATTCAACCCTTGTTGAAACTTACTTTCTATAGGTAAAGTTTCAGTTTTGAACTTGTGGAATTGGCTGAGATTTACATGGAAATACATTCTCCCGTTACCCCGTTTTCAAAACCAGTAAAATTTCATGCAGTTTGCCATTTTATGTCATGCTAAATGGATGTTATGATCAATTATGGTACTCAAAACTACCAAGTGTTAAAATTTGCTGTATTTTAGGTTTGTTTGAATAGAATATCACAATGTTCACCTGGTGGCGCAGTTGCGGACTATCGACTATCGAGACAAGTAAATTTACGAAATCTTGGCCAATTCAAGAGTTCAAAACCGAAACTTTACCCATATGCAGTTTGATTCGATAACGGTTGAATAATGTTTTTAGATTTTCGATAACTTGTCTGAAAATGTAGGAAAATAGCAAAATACTACCCTAAAACCCTAATTGTAATATCAATGAAAGTTTGTAAAAAACAAAAGAAAAGAGAGGGTTCAACTAATACCTTGGAAGGTTTATTTGTTGATTTTTTTTCTCTATGATTATGATGTAATGGTATTTTATAGATTTATCTTACTACTATAGGAATTATTAATTTTGACATCATGATTTATTTCTTAAGCGAAAATCCACTACTAACCAGAAATTGTTATGTTATCAATATACTAAGGTCAACCAATCAGAATTTTGGTTGGGATGATTTGAATTATAATCAAATTCTCCTTTTACCATCATGTTTTCTAAAAATAGTTCTATAAGATTATGGCATAGTTTTTGGACTAAGGGTGTGTCAGCACCTTAGTCCATTGAATTTACATACCACTTTTTGAGGGAGGGTACTTTATCGATACACAAACAGCGGTCCGACCCCAATTACTCATTAAACATCCGCCTTCACTGTGCAGACTAATACCTTCTTGGAACTAGGAATGTAGTCCGGATTTACTCGCTTTGTTTTGCTCTACATTATTATAATTGTAGCCTCATGGGAAATCGTAAAATGTCCAGATGTTCAAAAAACAGACTATCGTTCAGTCATTGTTTACAAAAAAAAATAATCATATTAATGTTGGTAAAAGGATCAGCTGTTTTCCTCGAGATGTTGCCCAAAGAAATTTTCAAATGTATCCTCAATCATCTTGCTTTAAACGTACCTTAGTCCTTCAGTGCTATTAGCGCTTTGATTTATCTTTGTAAAAATGCTTAATCATCATACATATTAACTCACATTAGCGTATGGGCAGCGGAAGAACAATTTACTCCTTTGCTAACAATGGCTTCTGCCCCCATATTTCAAGGAAAAATGTATATATCTCGTACTTTCTTAACTCTTCTGCTGCTGCTATCAATTTCAACCGAAGTCTCTAAAATCCCTTGTGAGGGAAAAGTGTTAATCATAGAATGCTGTGTGGCAGTCTATTTGAGATGTAATCATGGCGGCCTTCAGGATTACAGGACGAAAATGATGGATGGTCAATGGTGATGTATTGACCTTAGACAGGAAGGCGAGAATTAGGATTTATTTTTTCTAAGGATCTCCAACTTTTCACTTAATTGGCTAAAACCACCAAGCATCGCCAGGATAACATTTTGCCCCTTGCCCCCCTTGAGACGTTAAAATCAACATCCTTGAATGGAGTGCAATGTACATAAGGCATACATTCCAGATTTGTTGCCAGACGAGGGTTTAGCGCAAGACTACAGTAAGTGTTTCATAAACATGAAGCACTTACTATAGTATTGCACTGAACCCTCGCAGAGACGTTTAAATCAACATCCTGCTATGAATTGCTATGTACATAAAACATATGTTCCAGGTTTGTTGCAAACCTTGTACATGTATATATATTAAAGTAAGGGATGCATTTGTTTTGAAGATGAAAGGTTCTGTCTCTTTCACTTTTTAAAGGGGCCTTCATGGTCACAAAGGGAGAAATTGTTTGTTATGAGCACTTTCCCACTTACGTTACGCCTTAACTTTTATATGACCCAAACAAACTGAAAATAAAGGTCACATTTCAAGGTCAGAAAGGTCATTAAAGCAAAGAAATTCTGATGAATAACCTAATGCTATATACTTCCTGTTCCTGTCAGGTGACCTTTAATGGATTTGTAGGAAACATGATGCATATCATTAGATGCCTAGATAAGATGGGTAATTTGCATGTTAAGTTCTCGTTATTAAGTGACGAGACTTTTCCGATTAATTTACAATTGGTTTCTCGTGTGATTTGCTGGAACTGCAGTAATAAAAGTCATATAATAAAAGAATAATAATTTCAGTGAAAGTGTGTAGCGCACAGAGCAAAGAGACCCCTCAAATGTGGTGAAATGACAAACACGAAGATTTAGTCGTAGATTGCATAGTTTAACCCATTACCAAACAATAATAAAATTTGACCAGTTTGTTGCAGATGACTCTAAAAATCATGGTGGGAAAAGGAAAAATTGCTCAAAATGAGCAATTTCTTCTTTTCCCATTATGTTTTCTGCCCTATCATAAGATTATTTTTCAAATTCATCACATTTTGAAATGTCGTTTGCAAATTCTTCCAATTTGGGACAGTCGAAAATTTGGGGTTTGGTTGTCCCTAATTAGACCTTGTGGTGGTATCGACACATTCCCACCTGAGTCTACGAGTCCTCTCAAAACAGGTCAAGATTCCGAATGATATCCGAGGCCCCTCTTATAAAGTTTGCACACAACCGCTTTCAACCAGAAACAAGAATTATATGATTTTAATCATTTGTTATCATGGAGGCCCATTGTCATGAATTATCGATCTTGTTAACAAAATCGTTAACTATCAAAGACAAAAACTTTTTTTTTTCTTTTTTTTTTTTCATCATCCTCCTCCTTTACACACTTTCTCCATATAAACTGGTTTTAAGGTAGAATACCCGTAATCCGCAATCTTGAAACTCCTTTGTTGGATTACCTCGGTCACAAAGACAAAAACTTACCCAATCAGTTAAGTTCATTGTCATTCGCTGTTCAGTTGTAATGCCTATATTTATATATACTTGTATATTAGAGTACATCATTGCTTAGGCTCTTAATTTGCAATATTTTTCTGCCCTATCATAATTTTATTTTTCAATTTCATCACATTTTGAAATGTCGTCTGCAAAGTGTTTCAATTTGGGACAGTCGAATTTTGGCGTTCTGTAAAGAATTTAGGCACAACTACAGTTTGGTTTTGATTGATTATAGCAGGAAGGTTGTGACAGGAGGGACAATCACAGTTGGACATCAGTAGATACCTCATCTGTGGAAATCCTCATACCAAGGGCAAATATCACACTATGTAGAGATATCTACACAAATCAGACAACACTCGAGGAAAACACTAGTAGATTATCCTTTAGAATGCTGGGTAATATTCTAATAAATTGATTTTGTTTAAGTCGGCTTTCCAAAACCTTGAATATCTACTTAGATTTGATGAGGAATGATACTCGGAGTTGCAAACAGGTTAGATCAACGTCCAGTCGGCAATAACTTGTCAGTTGGCCTGGCTCTAACATGCAGAGAATATTGTGTGGAGGGATGCAAATGAGCTAAAAACATCACCCATCGACTGCCCATTTTCTACCCATTGTTAGACTTAATGCCCTTATATTAAACCACCAGAACTAGAAAGTTGATGGTTGGAACATGGCGTTTATTAAATAGTGGAAAACAAAAGTAATCTGCTGAAAAAAGCAAAATTTTTAATGTACCTGTGGCGAGGCCATCTTGTTCAGACATTTACCGTAAATATTGGTCATGTGATCATCCTGCCTGTTTCAAGATCAATGTTAAATGAACAAGTTCAAACAGATAGACAACTAGCTTACATCAGGGAGGGGGCCTTTGTGGCCTAGTGGTTGGTGTCAATTAATAATTTGAAAAAAAAAAAAAAATCATTTTTCTTAATATATTTGGTAGTTGAATAAATTATTGCATTGAGACACAAGAACTTGCTTGTTACTAGTGATTTCTCCTGTTATAACAGATTCTTTACTTGAGTGTTGTATGTGTGTTGAAATACTTTGTATGTTTCGAGTTTTATCATGATGCAGTTCTTAAGTGATTAACTCTTGTGGTACTGGAACCGACTTCATGCTTATGCAAACAGCTTAATGGCCTGATATAATCTATTTGCTACTCTTAGTATCTTTACTTGAATTTAAGCAGACATTCAAGGTTTTGGAAAGCAGACGACACAAAAATCTACTTTTAGAAAATTACCCAGCATTCTAAGGGTTAAGACTTACAGAGCTAACATAATGCACTCTGTTTCATTTTCACCCAATGGTTTCTTATCAGGTGAGGCCCAATTCAATTCTATAATTATAATCATCTTGAGTATGTGATATGATAACAGATATTGGTTTTCCAACTTTCGGATCAAATATGGCACTCTTGGATCTCTTTGACTCCAAAGCAACAATAAATTTGTCGACATTTCTCAGAGTCATAATAGCACATATGGAAATTTTTTGGAATCATTCCCATACCAAGTCATATGATCCATAAGCTTTCTTAACCCTTAGATTGCTGGGTAATTTTCTAAAAATAGATTATTGTGTAGTCTGCTTTCCAAAACCTTAAATATCTGCTTACTTTCCATGAGGAAATATACTCAGAGTAGCAAAGGCGTTTTATCACAGACCAGCCGCCAATTTACTTGGCAGCTGCTCTGGATCTAATCTGTTTGCTTAAGCATGAAGTAGGTTCCAGCACCGTTAGGGCTAAAACCTTTCTTTGAATTCCATGCCATCATATTGATGAGGGGGAATAATACTTTTGGTGTCTGTCTTCGTGTATCTGGCTGGTCATAACATTTGCTTTGAATTAATTCTGTGTAATTGTTGAAAGGGTTTTAATTTTCAAGCTAGATTTAAATGAGAAAATTTGTATTTAAATCAGCACTCAAACACTAGACCTCTGCAAGCTGTGCCAATGCCTTACAGACTGGGCTATCCAGCCTGATGACGCATTTATCTCTATACCTTGTAAATCGAGACCCCTACTACATAAGAGTATGTCTATTTTTTGTCTTTCTATCTGGCATTGTCCTTCTATGTCTATATACATCCAATCAAGTGATCATAGTGACAAAAGACAGAATCTTTGTGTATTGGATAACTAACAGCTTAATATAAAAGCTATGCATTCAGTACAAACTTATTGAATGAATTTCATCTTGTTTAAAGGTAGTATCTAAACTTAATCACTTTTATGCATTGTTTTGGTGGTCACTCAGAACAAGATCGCATGTAAAAACAATGCACTTTTTTGAAGCTCAAATCATGACTCTAATAATTGATTCAGTCTAAATTGCAAAAAAGTTTAAAAATACTTTCAGCTCTCCATGAAAAACCATGAAATCAATTTCCTACTTTTCTTTTTGATACTTTCTTCCCACTGTTCTTTCTTCTCCTATGATGATTGAAATAAGTGCTTTTAATTCCTTTTTCTGGCAAAAAAGAAGCATTTATTGATTTAGATTCTTTATCAAAGAACAGACAGACTCATAGAATTACATAATGTTGTTTTATTGCTGCAATCTTAGACAGACCTATAAATCATTTGGTGGTTGGAAAACAAACATATGTGGGTTCCTATATGGAAGATGCCAGGAAGTATCATAGTTTCGCCATACAATAGCCCTGGCATGTAAACTGGATGTATTTAGACATTCCAAGAGATAGGAATGTGTGATTTGTTCAAGATGAAAGCAGCTGCAGACGATGTCTTATCACATGAGAAAAAATGCATTATTGTTAAATTATTGGTAGGAATCACCTTCTTTTGCCAATGATAGCCACATTGTGTACACAGCATGAATTGACCATCAACATTCTGGTTCTAGTTTTAAAATGATAACTAGTATGCTTCAAATCGGCATTTAAACATCTAAACACTAAGCAGAGAAATTGTAGCGGAAGGCGGACTGTTATGGACATGCGCGTCTGTCGACTGCGATTTCTCTTTCGATTGTTAGACGTAACTTAGTTATAAAGCATAACACCAGAACTGGAAAGTTGATGATCAACTCATGAAGGGTACACAATGTGACTATCATTGACAAAAGAAGGTGAAAAAAGAAAAAATTGCCTCAGCACAGCCATCTTGTTCTGACATAAGATTGTAAACATTTGTCACATGATTTCCTCACCAGTCCTGAAAAAACTATAGGATAGATTTTTTACTTTTCCATGTGCTATATTGGACGAGGCGTAAATTCTGATTGGAATTTTTGGGTGATGAACATGCACATACAAACTAAATACAGATTTGAAGCTTTGAAATTATGTGCAGTCTTGATTAAGATGTAATCAGGGTTTAATTTACATAATTTTCTGATTTTGATTTTTCTCCAACAAGATTTTTAGGGATGAATGTGGAATCGTAATGTCTGTGGCCAACCGAATATCAGCAAAAAGATGTTATGGCATCGTATCTTACACTCCACCACTGCATGGCAGTAGCGTTGAAATTATCATGCGTGAATTCATTCATATTCGATGATGGTCTCTTAGCAGCCTACTCCATAGAGCATCAAATTATGTCATATGCTGCACAGGACTGTACAAACCACTGTGACAAAAAGATAAATTGCTTGTGATGAGCAATTTATCCTTTTGTCACAATGATTTCCATCTAATATCACAAAGAAATTGTTGGTTATTTGTGATCTACATTTGTAGTCTCCTGTTTCTGTCAATTTTTTCCAGTCGAGGAAATTGTAAGATGTGCTCTTAGTCTTGTTCAAATGCATATGGTAATATCTTATTTGCTTCAGAGTGAGTAAAAATTGTTTACTTCCTTTATTCGTCTCGAATATTTCTCAAACTTTCTTCTTGTAAGAATTTTTGTCATTCAAGTAAAACAAATTTGTTTTTAAACTACTATTTCCTTGATTTCTCTCAAACATTCTCCTTGTAAAAGATATTGTCATATAAGCAAAAAGTCTTTCTGGGTTAACTAGAGGACTATTTTCTTGATTTGTCTCAATAACTGGGCAAGTCTTCATTTATTGGGTTTGGAGAAACAACAAGAAAGTGCTTGACTCTTGTGTTCTGGTCACTGCAGGAAGAGCTCTATGGACTTCCATCCATGACAAGATTGAAAGAATTGGGTTTTTATAAATGTTACATTTTCTCCAGAAGATATTGGATAGACATTTTGTCACAACCATTCAATATTGGGGTGTTTTTTCTCATCTAATTCAGTTTGTTAGAGGTTCGAGCGCTCTGGCTTCTTGTTGGATTACATTATATCGGTGTGAGTGCAATAATTTTTACGCCTTGTGAATTGGAGGGAGATACCAAAAGTGAGGGTTAGAATTAACGTTGAAATCTTTAAAGTATATCTGGCAAAGTTGAAGTGATACTGTGTGGCAGTGCTTTTTATCTTGAAAAAGAAATTTGATTGATTCAACACTTCATTATTCATTATTGAAGTTTATATGACGTTCATAGGGAAATATGAAACAGACTGCTTTAACATATTCCAAATTGTTTGTTACAAACAAATTTCAAAACAAAAGTGTGATTATATGATGTGGTGTTTTGATGCTTTCAATTTCATAAGTTATTTCCATACTAGGTAAACAACTGGCAAGGCATCATTATTGAAGTTTTGAGGAATTATATTATGAAAACATGTAATTCAAAAAGTACCAATTTGCTCTACAGTTTTCTAAAGAATAGTTTGACATTATTAAAGAGAAAAAAAGAAAAAAGAAAACACTTAGAACATGGAAAAGAGGATAATTTCAATATATACCCATTAAGAAAACCATATATGGGTTTTTGGTCTGTTTCAGAAACTTTCAATTATTTTGAGAAAAGGAGCAACTAAAAACTTCAACTACATGTACAGCAAAGGACTAGAAGTTCAATTAAAAATATTGTCTGCAAAGTCACCATTGGGAGTTAGTTTTAATGGTTGTTTATGTTGTTTTTTTCATTTGTTTAATTTGAAAAGTAACTCAGGTATTTTGTCCTTCTTACTCTTAATAATTTGACATAATTTTAAAGTTAGGCAACACATTTTAATAAAAAAAATTTTGTAGTCATTTTGGTATTCAGATAATACCAATAATATGGTAAAAAAAAAATAAAGGCTTAAAAAGAGGGAAATAAGTGAAATTCAATGTGTTTTTTTTTTCTTTCTTTCTTTTTTTTTTTTAATTCTACAATTTGAAAAAAAAAAAAATATTTTACCTATTTTCATTAACCCTTTCCCAAACCATAACGTCATTTGACCACTTTGTTGCAGACGACTTTAGAAAATATTGTGGGAAAAGGAGAAATTGCTCGTAACGAGCAATTTTTCCTTTTCCCACATCGTTTTCTGCCCTATCAGAAGATTATTTTCCAATTGCATCACATTTTGCAATGTCGTCTGCAAACTCTTAAAATTTGGGACAGTCGATAATTTGTTGTTTGGGAAAGGGGTTAACAAAATGTGTCTGGAGATGTCAAACTGATTAATTAGCATAAGATTCATCGAAAATAAATGAGCATTTTGTCATGATGTGTTCATTTTTCACTTGGCACAATGCTTTCAAAACATTTCTTTATACTAATTCTCTTTGACATATATGCAACATGAAGAAAGAGTTAAACAAAAAAAGCAAAATGAAATATATTTTTACTTCTGATATTAGGTTGGAACCATCCTGACAACAGGATAAATAGAATAATAGCAGGTCTAATAGAGAAAGGGTTAAACAAAAAACCACAAGAAAAATAAATATTTTACTTACAAAATTGGGTTGAAATCATTCTGACCAGAGGAAACATTACTCATCATAAGTTTTCTGAAGCAGATAACAGGAGGATTTGGTCTGATAATGCAAGAAATGGGTTAACACAAAATAACTAGATGAAGAATTTTACTTACAAATATAAGGCAGAAACCATTCTGATATAAAGAAAAAATACTCATGATCTTTCTGAAGCAGATGTAGAAAAGTGAAGTATGTTGGAGAAACATTAACCCCTGTAGTGCTGGAACAGACTTCATGCTCAAACAAACAGGTCAGATCCAGGCCAGCCGCCAAGTAAATTGGCAGCTAGCCGGTGATCTAACCTGTTTGCTACCCTTAGTATCTTTCCTCATCCAAATCAAGCAGATGTCTAAGGTTTTGGAAAGCAGACGACTCAGCAATCTTTTTTTAGAAAATTACCCAGCACTCTAAGGGTTAAGCTTAACCCAGTACCAAACAATATTTAATCACTTTGTTGCAGACAACTCTTGAAAACATTGTGGGAAAAGGGGAAATTGCTCGCTAAGATTATTTTCTCCTTTTCCCACAAGGTTTTCTACTCTTTCTGAAGAATATTTTCCAATTTCATCACATTTTGAAATGTCGTCTGCAAACTCTTTCAATTTGGGACAATCACAAATGAGTTGTTTGGGAAAGGGTTAAGCTTAAAGGATTAATGGCCAATGATGTCTCAAATATCTACTTCATCTCATGCCCTTGCAAGTGGATCATTTCCATATAATACTGGACCTCGAGGGTTCAGTGCAATACTATAGTAAGTGCTTCATGTTTATGAAGCACTTACTATAGTCTTGCACTGAACCCTTGTGGTGAGACGGCTTTCACTCAAGATTCCTTACAGACAAAACGCCCGGAAATCAAGTCCGGTCATTTGACCGGTCATGTGAGGATCATTCGGGTGTAATGTACTAATTCGCATTCAGGATAGTATCCCATATAAAACAGGAATAGACTGGAGTAGTGAATAGAATTCATTAAGCATAAATCGCAATCTCCTTTAAGGACTATACTTTCTACTCTCGGTGAGTTATGTTGTATGGGGCTTAACCCTTTCACAAACAACAAATTTGAACTGTCCCAAATTGAAAGAGTTTGCAGACAACATTCCAAAGTGTGTTGAAATTGGAAAATAATCTTCTGATAGTGCAGAAAACTTTGTGGGAAAAGGAAAAATTGCTCGTTACGAGCAATTTCTCCTTTCCCATTATGTTTTCTAAAGTCGTCTGCAACAAAGTGGTCAAATGTCGTTATTGTTTGGGAAAGGGTTAAGATGTTAGAAATACTCGTTTTTCACTCATGCACAATCACTTGGATGTTACAAAGCTTGGTATTTAAAAAAGGGGGAATGAAACTTTCTGTTTGAATGTACATGTATCATACATGCAGTCTTCCTTTAATGTTCAATTCAAAAAGGAGATCTGCCTTGCCCAGTGATTAAGGTGGCAGACTTAGAACTTGGGGTTCATGAGTCTCGGGGTTCCGGAGTCTGGGAGTTCCGGAGTTTGAGCACACATGACACCTCTGGTCTTGTGGGAGTGTTTTTTGGCTAATTACTTCAGAGCCTAAGCCTAGTACTGGTGGATTCAGGAAAGCCGTTACATAACTGAAAATTTGTTGACATATAAATACCATACAAGCAAATCAAATTAAGAAATGTGGTGGACAATTCATTTTAGATGCAATATGCAATTCTTGTGATGACGCTGACCTTGATTTAGAAACAATGTCTGAATAAATCCCCCACAAGGTATTTCTACGTACTTTCTATCCCTGATGAGTTGTAATTAGACAGATTTAAGACAAGAAGCGTATTGTGAAAAGAGAAAACGTTCAGCATGTATGTTCATTCCGGGAGAACAAACAGACGGAATTATAACTATGATGTCATACAACCGAGGAAAGTTTCCATTCCGGACACCACCTATCTGGATCCGGATAACTTGGCAGGTAGGTGAGGGTGTGTCATTAAACCTTGATATTTTGTTATCTTGATTTTTCTTGAGTGTGTCGTTTATGTTGATATTTCATTATCTTGATCTTTCGTTTACATAACCTCTTTAACACAAGCAATCTCTTCTTTTGTCATATTTTCTTTCTACGATTTAGAAAAGCTTATTTTCATAATTTTGTACTTATTGCGGTCTGCTGTTGCTTCCAATTTGGATTGGTCACAGACATATTTATAATGGTATTATTGTTTAATGTTAATTTTCTTTTCAATTATACCAATTGCAGGGCTTATCAATTTAGGCTTACCTGACATCAAGGTCTAAATGATACATGTAGACGCTAGGGGTACTGTGTACAAGAGATGTATTTCCTTTGAAAACTTTATTTATCGTCCAAACGCTCTACTGTTTGTACATGTTAGAAGTACCTTAGATTATAACGAGTACAAATCACGTAGCATTTAGTATAAACTTATTTATTTTACATCAATTGAGAATGAAGCATAAAGCTTATCAAATTCACCTGCGATGACTGCTTCCTGGATATTAATCTCATTCTCGCACCAATTTGTGGGTTAGTCTTGGCAATTTTTCATTGTGCCTAACTGGGATCAAACTGTTTATGTCTTGAAGTACTGCATGCACAAACTCTCAATGGTCTCTGATCTGGAGGTCGACAACATTCTTGCAATGATATAGAAAATTGGACACATTAGAGTCATATAGAAAAAAATATGATAACTATTTCTCTGAGTATCTTTCCTCAACAAATTAAGCAGAAAATTACCCAGCATTCTAAGGAATAAGAGATTGTAATGGGTATCCACAATATAAGGTTGAGATCATCAATAAAAAGTTAGTTAGGTGAATTATGCCTCTTATTTGGAATTCAGCTCTTGTAAAGACAAATCTTTGAGTTAGATTCTACACAGAGAGATTTTCTTTTTTAGACATATGTTCTTTGCAATACATGGAATTAAAGATCTGGTTTAAAAAAAGGGGGTCACCATGCTCACTTTTTTCACAATGTAGCTTTTTCAAGCTTTTTCTGTAAGGAATGATGTTCAGACAATGATCATCAATAAATGTAATAAAAGACAATTAGAATGCATAAAAGGCTTGAAATCTGTTTTAGATGATATTCATCGAGCATTTTAGAATACAACAAATATAAAGATCGGCACTTTAAGGAGGAAAAATTATCAAATTTATGGCTAAAAACTTAAACCAAAAGGTAGATAAACAGATTTAAGAAATCTAACTTAAGAATCTGTCCATATTTCTAAATCGATTAGGTAATGATGTATGGTAACAGAAAATATGAGATATAAACGCCTAACCATACTGGTTTTTTAGTAGAATGACACTGAAATGATTTGTCGGAAGCAGTGTTGACTTCAATCACAAATTCATTTTCACACTCAGGTACACATGACTTGGCAAAATACTTGATATTTTCTATAGTTTTTTAATGTTTCTTTGAAATAAAGTGACATTACTTACTTCTCCTTAGCATGACATCTTAAACGGCAATTTATGATTGATTTTGACAATTTACGGTAATTGTGCTTTTTATCCCAAAACTGCTCAACTTGAATTAAAACCAAATGCAAAATAATGAAGTATATTACAAGTAATAAAAAGTGACATAAGCACATGGAAGGGAAAGTTCCTCCTGTAGAGGAACTGCTTGGATTAATTTGATGGTGTTTTGATTGATTTTAGAAGTATATAACAAAACCATGTAATGTCTCTCACTTTTTCTAATCTCTTATTTGGTGATCTCTTACAATTTGATGCTTTTATGCATGATGATCTTTAATTGGCGCAAGCAAATATCTTCTGGTTATCTAGCAGACATCTACCAGCTTCCAGTGTTACAATGTTTGTGATGTTAATGAAGAATGTTTGGATAATTAACATAAATAATTGATGTTATTAGCTACTTTTTTTTAAGATTTATTTTAAGAATTACAAACACCCTTCCACCATGGTATGAACAGTCACTGAAGCACCTTAAACAATATTCATCATGATTTGACTAAAGAAATTATGTACAGGCCTCTGACAAACTAATGCATATAAAGATATTTTTAACAGCGTGTTTTTGACAATAAAGTGCAAGATGAAAGCAAGTCCTTTGCAAAAGTCTTGCATTGAATCCTGGTATTTTGAAAATAAGCTCGGACAAACATTGGGGGGTGGGGTTTTGTTGTCTGTATAATAAGATAAATGCCAGACTCCACCAACACACCATGGAAGCTGGATAAATGAATTCCCATATGATGAGGGTTTAATGCAAGACTACAGTAAGTCTTTTGCAAATGTGATGCACTTACTTAATACCCCAGTGTAGGATTCCCAAACTGTGTTTGTGGACAGACATGAAGGAAACATGTCTGTTCATGAACACTAAGTTGTTTTTGAATACACTCATGAATGTCATGAATGTTCATGTCTATCAGACTTCCTGATACTCTGAGAGCCCACCCAGTAGGACCAATTTGAACACTTTCTTATTTGTCTATGTAAAAATCTGTTAGACCAAAGAGGGTCTCTGTCAGACCTCAGGGATTTCAGTCAGTCAAGGGCCTAGGGCCTACGATGTTTCATGAAGTCTGGTCTAAACCTTCAGTTTATGAACACAGCTCTTGAATCCTTTGGAAGATTACACTTGCACTGAGGACTGGATATGGTATCTTATAGTGGCTCCAGTCTCAAAAATTCAAAATCACAAAAATGGTAAATGGTCTCTATTTTTTCCTCCAATGGATAAAAATACTTGTCAAACATGTCACAAAAAGCTTTTAGGATAACAGCACCTGACATATGATTGTAAACAGATACAAGAACGTCTCTTATACAAGTGTCATCAGACATTGTATGAGAATCCTAGCCCATTGCCACGCATGATGGGATTTGAAACTGGTCAAAATTGAAAGCAACAGCAGACGATAACTTTAACCCTTTCCAAAACGACAAATTTTCAACTGTCCCAAATTTAAAGAATTTTCAGACGACATCTAAAAATGTGATGAAATTGAAAAATATTCTTCAAAAAGAGCAGAAAACCTTGTGGGAAAAAAGGAGAAATTGCTCTTAGCGAGCACAATGCTTTCCAGAGTCGTCTGCAAAAAAGTGGTTAAATATCGTTATTGTTTGGCAATGGGTTAAAGGACAATCAACACTCTCTATTTTTATGATGATGGGATGAGATCATTGTCCACTTTATTGTTGTGAAAGAGCCCACATCTATATCATTGGTATGTAATATGACCTTCTTGTACATATCCGGCACAATCCTATAAATGGCACTCAGGATAAATGGGATAACAGTATGACACCACAGAGGGCCTCTGTGGCCTATTAGTTTGAGTACAGAACTTGAAATCACATGGCCCCTCTCCAAGATGGTTCAAGTCCCAGTGAGGGATATGGATTTTCACAAGAGGTAGTCATCCAACTGATTTATGGAATGCCGATGGTCCTACCTGGCTTGATCAGCCCTTATAGGCCTTTTCAGAAACGTGGTTTGTCTCCCTTTGAAAAATCGGGCCACATTCGGAATACCTCCACTTCCGGGTATTACTTTTGAAAGAAGAATGTGGGCAAAGGCAAAGAAAACGATCGCTATCTATCAGATTTTGAAATTTATAAGCTTCATGTACCAAAATTAAAGATTTACATACGAAAACATCAACAGAATGATTTGTTGTTGGCTGTTGCCAAGCCTCGTTATTAAAGAAAATTAGATTAAATTGAATTTAATGAGATCCGAATAGCGCACCGCAGTTCAGTTAAAACATGACATTCTGTGTGAAAAAAAGGCAAATAAGTATAATCTCCGATTAAGAGTATTCAAGGAAAGATAACAACTGTTTCTGAAAAGGCCTATAGGCAGTTGATTATTGGGTCTTCCTCCATCATTAAGAGTCGGGCATTGCAACATAACTGAACAAATGTTGAAACAACGTTGACACAATGTAAATTTCATATAAAATGATATAAGCAAAATATGACACAAAACATAATTCAATAAACGAATAGAGGACTATACTAGATATGATCCAAAGGACACTTCCTTATAACTATGAAGAGTGTTAAAAACTGTGTTAACCTTTAGATTGCTGGGTAATTTTCTAAGAATAGATTTTTGTGTTGCCTGCTTTCTAAAAACCTTTAATATCTGCTCTATTTTGTTGAGGAAAGATACTCAGTGTAGCAAACAGGTTAGATCACAGGCCAGCCACCAATTTACTTGGTCTTGATCTAAAATGTTGGCAAAAGGATGAAGTCAGTTCCAGCACTATAAGGGTTAAACCAGAACGTGAAATGGGCATCTACATCTAATTCAGACACTCCAATGAACAAACACCAAAAACCAATCGGTGAGAAATTCCAATTATATTGTTTGGTTAGGCTACGGTTGCCCTATTTATCCCCTAACTCTGTAACATCTCGCTTTAACTCATCTTTCTCAGAAGTCATTAGAAGCCATTTAGCTATTGGGGTAAAAGAGATTAAATGCTTATATTAAGAGTTCTATCAAATGTTCAAAGAAAAAAATATTTCTTCTTGTTATTTTACTTTGTCAAGACTTATTTTGAAATTGAACCTGTCCCGTATTGCTACACAGAGAAATGGGTTATTGCGAGCTGTGATTTAGGATGCAATAAGACAGAAAAATCAATGGCCCGTCCTAACAAACAAGTAATTCGGATTGTGTCAATCTGGGTCAAACCTATATTGTTTGGGTAAGAATATATTGCTTCTTTCTTCCCATGGCTTAGAAATTGCAAGAATTAAGTGATTTCTGCAGACAGTATTATGGAATTATCCCCCACACACTAGACTATTGTCAAACCTTTTTGTTGTTCATGCCTTTGAATTGACTATTTTGTTTGGGTAGTATTCTCCCTAAGAGGTTGAAAGTCTATTTGATGCTTGATCTTATTTGATTAGTTTTTCGCTGTTCAGCAGTAATTTGCCCCCTTTTTTTTAGGTTTAAATAGTTTTTGTTCTTTATGAGATTCACCAATGACATCCAGTTTCAAGTGTTTCATGCAAGACTATAGTAAGTGCTTCATAAATATGAAGCACTTACTATAGTATTGTACTGAACCCTCAGTTTGTCTGGTCTTTCTTGACAATTCAGCATTCAAGATTATTACAGGGGTCTTGTGTGGCCCAGTGGTCAAGTAGGGGAACCAAAACAAAGTATGCAACGTCAACAACAACAATCAAAGCGCTGATAGCGCTGAAGGACTAAGGTGCGTTTAAAGCAAGATGATTGAGGAAACACTTTAAAATTTCTTTGGGCAACATCTTGAGTAAAACAGCTGCTCCTTTTACCACCATTACTATAATTATTATTTCTGTGAACAGAGACTGAACGATAGTCTATTTTCCGAACATCTGGACATTTTACTATTTCTCATGAGGCAACAGTTATACTAATATAGAGCAAAGCAAAGCGAGTAAATCCAGACGACATTCTTAGTTTCAAGAAGGTACTAGTCCGCACAGCGAAGGCGGATGTTTAATGAGTAATTGGGGTCAGACCGCTGTTTGTGTATCGATAAATTACCATTCCTCAAAAGTGGTATGTAAATTCAATGGACTAAGGTGCTGACGCACCCTTAGTCCAAAAAGCAACAACATATAGTTCAGCCAACTTAACTTGAGACTAATTAACTTTTGGGTGTTTCCATATTCAATGAATAACCAGCTAATCTTTTTCAAATGAGATTACCCGAACAAAAGGTCATTGCATACAGATTCTCTCAAGTAAAATCAAGTGGAATTGTTTAAAATACATGTTGATTACTTTGTTGTTGTTGTTGTTGTTGTTGTTGTTGTTGTTGTTGTTGTTGTTGTTGTTGTTGCATTCTGACTAATCAAAATGCCCAGAATTTGTAGACTGCCTGTTGTCTATCTTGTGGTACATAGTGGAGCCTGTAGCTAGTGGGTCAAAAGGATTTAAGTATATTTTCACCATTAATACTCAGAGAACATTTCTTTCATGAGTTAGAAAGGTATTCATTCATGAAAAGCTTGAGAAAGGATATTTTGCAAGTCAGTTTGTAAGTATTATTATCATAAAAAGCTTTGGACACAATTGACATTCTTTGGGGCGCAAATACTGTAGAGTTACCTGTCCTTGAACTTAGTCATATTAAGTACTTTGGTAGCTGTAGTATCAACAATGAGTACTTCTAATCAGACACCAAATGAGGGAACCAGTTTTACGCACTAAATGGCTTTGCTATGCTCCTGACATGGATATGGCTCTACGGTGTGGGGATTCCATTACCCACTTACATAAAGACTCCCAAGTGTCATGGTGTCAATTACGTCCTTAATGTTGGTCCTTGTTAATAAGCGTACCATTAGCACCAGAAAACTATGGAATGGAATCAGGGATAAAGATCTCATGCTGTCCTGTTTGTGATTTGTGCTGGTAATAGGGTCCTGCGTTGTGAAGGTGGTGGACTTAGAACTTAGCCCCACCGACACCTTTAGTATCGTGGTAGTAGCCTTTGGGAAGTCACTTCAGAGCTCTAGTCTAGTACTGGTGGATCCAGGGAAGCCGTAGGAATCACAGGCTTGGGCTTTTATCCTTTTACCAAATGGTAAACAGTATTATCCTGTCACTAGTACCATTTTGAGACCAATGACTGAATGCCGTATAACAATAAATTTTGTGATGTAGGGCACTTACCATAATACACATGCACATGACAAATCATGACATCATTATAAAGAATGCCATGACACATGATGTCATGTTTACATCATTCTCTACTTTTCCGATTCACAACACCAACCATCTTTCCTCTTTTTATATAACAACTTGTTTTAATTGTTATTGCATGAGAGAGCAGTCTAGAAATCATTGTGATGAAATAGAACTAGCATAAATATCCCAATTGTGAGTATCATGCTGCTTGTTAACCCTTATAGTGCTGAAACCGGCTTCATGCTTATGCAAACAGTAAATTGGCGGCTAGCCTGCCTGTAATCTTATTTGTTTGCTACACTGAGTAACTTTTCTCATTTTGATTAAGCAGATACTTAAGGTTTCAAAAAGCAGACGACACACAAATATATTTTTAGAAAATTACCCAGCATTCTAAGGGTTAAAAGATATGAGCAAAATTGGACTCAAGAAACTGTTACGAGATCCATTTTCAGGGGAAAGTAATACAAATGTTGTATTTTGTCCTCTTCTTGACAGTCTTATTGATCATTGTGAGAATATACGAGGAATCTGTTTTGTAATTGGGTGATCTTTCATACAACCTTTTCAAATGACGGATTGTTTTTTAGAAACCTGTTCTCATTGTATTGCAACAGTTGTGTATAACTAAGAAAGGTGTTATAGCTAATATTCTCACATCTACATGTATTTTGCATCTGCGTTAGAAAGTTTAAGAACTCACTGACAATAAAGGAGAAATTGCTCATACGGTTTATTTTATCAAATGGAGATTTCTCACAAACATTTCCAAAAAGACTTATTGAGGACAGTGGTCTTGGGGTAAAGCGTGAGCCTAGAGGCACGGTGGTATGGGTTTGAATCTCGTGTGTAGTGAGATCTGCCTTGCGACCTTTCATTAATTCACTTCTCGCATGAGTACTGGTTATGCATCCAGGAAGCAGAATCAAGAGTGATTTATCTAAGTTGTAAGAACTTGTTTCACAAGCAATGCAAAAGAAAATAGATTTAAACCAAAGAAAGAAACTGCTAATTTTCATTTAAGA
The DNA here is from genome assembly GCA_947846245.1 of Cerastoderma edule. Lineage (NCBI taxonomy): Eukaryota > Metazoa > Mollusca > Bivalvia > Cardiida > Cardiidae > Cerastoderma > Cerastoderma edule. The sequence goes on along the minus strand of OX401410.1, from coordinate 13,299,332 downwards.
ATGCCTGAGCTTGGCTGCTTAATTGCTCTCAATTAAGACAGATTACAGAATCAAATATGATGAAAATTCAAATTCAAATCAGCCCAATGTATCAATGAGAGACTGGTTAAAATTGAGACCATTTTGGGACAGCAAGAAAACAACGAGCCTAATTTTCCCTTTATCACAAGGGTTAAACCATATCTCCATCAAAGTGCCAATTGTCCCCTTTCGCCACTTTGGATTCTACCCTATGATACATAGGAAATGTTATTCTCATTAATCCTTATAGTGCTGGAACACACTTCCAGCTTATGCAAACAGGTTAGATCAAGGCCAGCCACCAAATAAATTGTCAGCAGGCCTGTGAGCTAATCCGTTTGCTACTCTTAGTATCTTTCCTCTTCGAAATTAAGCAGATATTTAAGGTTTTGGAAAGCAAACGACACACAAATCTATTTTTAGAAATTACTCAGTATTCTAAGGGTTTAAATGGTATTTGTCACTTGATGTTGCTTTTAATTTGAAATTGTGAAAAACCTTCTAAGATAGAGTGGGTGCACTTCTCTCTTTTTCTGCCATATAAAGGCAAGAGAACATTTCTGTTTGAGACATTCCACTGTCCCTTGATGCAGGAATAAGAAACCAAGAAGCATTAATTCAATTAGCATAACATGACTTTGTAATCAAGAAGACAAATACCATCTAGAGCTCTTAGGGCTATATTGCTCTTTTCTTCCCCAAATATCAGATGTCAAGATCAGGGTACCGTTTTACTAAACAGTTTACGCTTAAGATTTGCGTAAGTCTAAAACAACAATTCCTCTTATTTCAATATTGGACGAAGCAATATTGCAAAGTGACACATCATTGGAATCGTCTCTCCGAGACGCTTCCAATGAAGTGCCACATTGCAACATTGTACTTTCATTGAAGATACTATCCATGTTTATCAATTATGACTTACGCAAACATTTTCCGTTGTTTAGTAAAATGGGCCCCTGGGGAATACTTCCTTTGCTGATTTACCCCGGCAAAAGATTCAAGAACTTATTCATGAACTTCATTAACATTCAAAGTTGGATGACCATTCATGAACACAAATATGTTCTTAACTTATTCATGAATTTCAAGAATATGTTCATGAACATAAAGAACAGAATCTCGAATGTATTTATGAACCTGTACCTTGTGTTAATGAATCTGTTCTTGAATTCCATGCAAAAGCTCTCTGTTCATGGATTGCCATTTATTGTTCATTAACTTTAATTAAGTACATGACTAAGTTCTTGAATAGTTTGAAGGGGAACTCATTTCTTCTCATTAGCATTGAAGAGCAGATACAATTATGACCAAAGGTATTTAAGGCTTTGGAAAACTTTGTGAACAAAACTCTTAAAAGCCTCTTGTACGGGTTCGTCTGCAACCTTGTTATTTTCTTGACAATCCCTTTGACCTTTCTCTTACCTTTGTCTACCAACCTTGTTACCTAATTATGTCGGTTTAACCCTTTCCCAAACAATAATGACATTTGACCACTTTGTTGCAGATGACTTTAGAAAACATTGTGTGAAAATAAGAAATTGCCTGTAACGAGCAAATTTTCCTTTTTCAACAATGTTTTCTGCCCTATCAGAAGATTATTTTCCAATTTCATCACATTTTGAAGTGTCGTCTGCAAACTCTTACAATTTGGGACAGTGGAAAATTTGTTGTTTGGGAAAGGGTTAAACAATTGACCACAATAAATGCAAGAAGAGCAAAACTCCTCCTTTGTTTAGGCTTTCATACTAGGCTTGGAAAAAATTCTCCTGTTGAAGGTAACTAAACAAGTGAATAATTAGCAATGAAATGGTATCAATCCTTAGTTCAAGGTTCAAAGTTAACCATAATGTTAACCAAGGTTAACCATAATGTTTAGTCTCCTATCAGAAGATTATTCTTCAATTTCGTCTGAAAACTCTTTCAAATTAGGACAGTCGAATGTTTGACATTTGGTAAAGTGTTAAGACAGAAGGGACGATTTTTGATTAAATCACTTTTATTTTGTTTGTTAACTAGTGTAAAATCTGTGATATAACATAGCATAACATATCCAGAGTTTTCTCCAGCTTTGCTTGTAAGGGGGCCCCTCTAGCCCAATGGGTAAAAAAAGGGGCCTTCTGGTGATCTAGGGGGCCTAATTTGACATAACTGCTACCAAATGTTGTATAATGATCAAGTAAACCTCTGAATCAAACTGTTAATTTTCATTTCCAATTTGCACTGAAGCCATACTTTGAGAATATCAAACAGCACTGATAAATCATACTTGAGGAAAGGCCCTCCTGAGTTCACTACTTTTTTAAATTCTCAGAGCTGTTTGAAAGACAGTCTTCAAATCAGATAACTGGTGGTCTGAGCAACTTTCATTTCAGACCGCCATAAAATCTCTTTCTGATGGTCCATGTGTCTGGCACTTATTTTGTAGTACTTAAATACAAAAACCATTCCAAAATTGCGCATTATTACCAATAGACAACTTTTTGGTTAGTCTGTATGATCAAAACAAAAATATTTCATTTTACAGTACCAGGTGTTACAGCTTGGATCATCTGAGTTGCATTTCTGTCTTAAATTCAGAGTATTTTCGGTCTTTAGTGTTTGAATGAGTTTGAGTAGTCTCCCTGTCAATGTGTGTTGTCATAAGCGATTTGATTGGCTAATCTGCTATATCAGTTATATTACAGCCAATGAATTATTTCCTAGCAAACGCTGATGACCTTTACCTTTTAATCATTGTAAACACTACAGCTCAGTTGTTAACACTACAGCTGCTCAAATATTCAGAACTGCACTTTCTGTTTAAGACAGGCAACAATATCATATATCGAAACGACTGCATATATTGAGAAAATGTGGAAATTTCTTTGATGTTTCGATTGCGCCTCACAGGCCCCGATTGTGAATCATATTGAACCTTTTGGTATTTTGATGTGCTAAATGCTGCAAGGGCGCGCTCTGGAGAAAACACTGACATTACATAACATAATTTTATTTCATCATTAAGCTCATAGGCTCATAGTATTCAGAGTATTCAAATGTTCAACTGAGAGGGAAAAGAACACATCGGCTTATGTGATTGAGAAAATCTGTCCATCCTCATTGAACTTGCAAAAACGTTATAAGTCTGGAAATTCTAGGAAGAGATTTTGATAGAATGAAGCCACATCCTGCTGAAGGTAACTAAGTGAATAATTAGCAATGAACTGGTATAAATCCTTGAGTCAAGGTCAAGGTTCAAAATCATGGGCGCTTGTACAGTCGAGCCTCGTTTATCCGGACACTTACGTTCCCAGGAGTAATGTCCGTATTAGCGAATAATCCGGAATAAAGAATCGGCAAGTTTTCAAGTTTTCAGTGAAATGTTTACATATACACTGTTTTTCATAAGAATTACTATGAAGTAAAAAGTATGTTATAGTTGAAAATGATTGTCAGACATTGTCTCGTGATCATTGACAATGCAGCAGCGAGTTATCACCTTATAAAAACTCTAATTTCTGCATGCGACGATGATTACAATTAGGTAAAGCCAGTTAGCTGTCAGAATGACCAATTTACAATCAATCAACACCTTTCATTGAGCTACACTTGGTGACATTTTATTATCGAGCATATGTGCGAATTTGCCAAAGGTGTGAATGTCGAATTAACGTATCGTCAATAAATGTAGGTAAACGCAAAAATGATAATCGTTAAACTGGTTTCTGTATTAACTGTACGCATATACTATTAAAAGCTAGGTTTGGTTCCCGACTTTTATTGTCCGGAACCGGAACATGGATTTTCCGGATTAAACAGTGCAATTAATGAAGGTAAGAACGGTTCCCTACGAATTCTGTCCGGATGGCGAATAATACGGATTAACAACGACTGGACTATCGAGGCTTGACTGTATAAGCACTTCTGCAAACACCATCTTGTTATGATCATGCTGCCCCTCGTTGTGTTGATCAATCCATGTGGTCTGAATATATTATTCAGATTCTATTGTTTAATGGTGAGTTACTGGCACCAAACGTAAACAAGAAATGAAGCAGTAATGATTGAATCAAACAATCTTTTTGGTTTACAGGATCAGTTTTTGAGATTTTCCAGAATGTATAAAGAAGCATTAGTCTGTATTTCCTAATTTTGCTGATGATTCTACCTATTTCCTAGTGGAAATCACTTGATGTGTGAAATAATTGAGAGGTACATCATTAGCAACTTCTCCTAGTGTTAAAGTGTTTCTTCTTCGATAAGACTTTATTCTTCAAGATCATTATATAAACACCCTTTCACTGCCAAATTAATAGCAAAAAGTTCATCTCAGTGTCAAATATATTTAGCATTTACTAGGAAAAAATAGTATGTACACTTAAAGATTTCTATATATTTTTCTTAAATTATGGCTTACACGCCTTAGTCGGCTTTTCTCGATAGCTTGATTCACCACCGTTGGCGACTACATATTGTGGTATACTACCTATAAGAGTTACACTACCAAATGTCGAATAAAGTCGCCTACGGCGGTTAACCAAGTTATTAACAAAAGTTGACTACGGCGGTGAAAGGGTTAAATCTAGAAGAATGGATTTGAATGACAATTATTTATGATGAGTCCGAGTTATTCTCTACCATGAACTATTTTATTTTGTCGGGGAGTGATATGTCATTGAACTTTATGTTTCCCTGAATTATCCCCAGTAAATGGTTGGTAGATTGATCATTCACAATATTGATGAGAAGTGCCTTATCTCTTTTTGTCTATCAAATTGTTCTCTATCAAGTATTCTAGATGACTTGTTTGATTTCTTCTTTAATTTGGTTTCAGTCAAGCTACTACTTTCATTTTCACACAAACCTATTTTCTGTCTGGTATATGGAAGGAAGCAAGTTGAAAACCCCGGACAGGTGTGTACTCTTTCGCTGTAGGTGTTCTCACAGAATGTACTTCTCCATTCCACATATTTTCCCCAGTTCTCGTACACTGTCAAGCTATCTTTTCTTGCTTAAAAAAACACAAAAAAAAGCTTTTTTCGTCATTTTTTCTATTTCTCGGTTTAAACCTTGTAATGAATATGTACTGCTATAAAGCAATCAGATGTCATGAATGTCAGATTCACAATTTTTAGAGGTACATGACGGGGTACTGCATGGCCAATAGGTGAGATTGGCATTCTTCCTAGCGCTCGCAGAAACGGCAAGAGCAACAGTGAAAGAGTTAATAAAACTTTTTCAACATTTTCAGTTATTTTACAGCTTTTCTATGATACACCAGTACGGAGCTAGGGCTTTGAAGTGACTTGTCAAAAGGACATGTAAATGAAAACTACAGTTCCACTGAGGTTCAAAACCAAGACCCCAAAGTTACAAGTGCAGCATCTTAAACCTTTACCAAACACCACATGTTTTACTGTCCCAAATTAAAAGAGTTTGCAGATGACATTTCAAAATGTAATTAAATTGGAAAGTAATTTTCTGATAGAGTAGAAAACATTGTGGGAAAAGGAGAAATTGCTCGTTACGAGCAATTTCTTCTTTCCCACAATGTTTTCTAGAGTCCTCAGCAACAAAGTGGTCAAATGTCGTCATTCTTTGGTAATTGGTTAACCACTTGGCCATGTAAGACAAGCCCACCCTAGAAAGGTTGTTCCAAAAACACTAATACAAATGTAGTAACGACTTCCACTCTTGGAAATGATAAGGTTTGCAAATAGTCTGGAAAAAGTTTTTTCCATGTCAAAATAAGAGTACTCCCGATATGTGTCTGAATGAAAGGCCATGTGTGTCAATGCCTAACCTAGAATAATGAGGTCAAAAATTGATTTTTGTAAGCAAGAGGAATTGAGTTTCAAAGATGAATGTATGTTAACTATGAACTTGTCAAAATAGATGGATGAGAGTTCTATTGCTGGGAAATTTTACTTTTTTAACCACTTCGTAAAAACCTTTTTTGTTACATCTACTGTAGAAGTATTATGAAGCCATTTAACCCTTACAGTGCTTATGCAAATAGGTTAGATCCAGGCCAGCCGCCAAGAAAATTGGCGGCTGGCATGTGATCGGACATGTTTGCTACTCTTGGTATCTTTCTTCATTAAAATTAAGCAGATATTTAAGGTTTTGGAAAGCATGCAACAAAAAATTCCATTTTTAGAAAACTATCTAGCATTCTAAGTCCCAAACAGTTAGATAAACTGGACTACAGGAATAATTTATCCTTTTCATCAAAATGGTTTCTACTGAATATATTTATAAGCATCTTAATCTTTTGTCAAAATATTTCTACCCAGTATAATAGATATGATTATTTAATGTTAGTACTGTTGTCTGCTGTTCCTTTCGATTTGGCTTTTGACACATCTGCTGCAGAACTATTCAATATGAAACCATTTTGACAAATGGATAAATAGCTCATTACGAGCAATTAATTCGTTTTGTCAAAGTGGTTTATGTAACTGAATATCATAGAAGCAATTAATCCTTTGGTCAAAATATTTTTTTACCCAGTATTAAAGAAGTGTTTAGTTTAATATTCATGATGTTGTCTGAATGTTCCTCTCATTTTGGACTTTGACACATTTGCTGCAAAACTGTTATGAAACCATTTAGACAAAAAGATGAATAGCTAATTAGGAGCAGCCTATGCTTTTGTCTTATTGGTTTCTGCCCAACATTATTTGGAGCAACTTATTACAGTAAAACTTGTGTTAAGAGGCCAGCCTATGGGATAGAGTAAATTGGCTGTTTAAGACAGGTTGGCTGCTTAACACAAATTGATTTACACTATAAATCTAACAATGGGACTTTCTGTAGTGGCTGTTTACGGCAGGTTGGCTGCTTAAAGGGGTGGCTGCTTAACACAAGTTAGACTGTATTTCATAACGGTTTCTATGCAATAAAAGAGATTGTTTTGAATTTCATGAAAAAGTTCAGTGGTCATGAATGGACATTAAACATTCATGAACATTTGTTAAGTTCATGAATAAAATTCTTGAATCATTCGCAGGGGTCACTATCAAACCTACAGCACAACATAGAGCAGAAGATTTCTATGAATAATCTTCTTTTATTCTAGAAATTTTAATTAAAAACCATCAGAAGTGCCTCAAGTTGGAAAGGGATTAAAACCTGATCAAAATGAAAACAAAACTGTTTTTTCTTTCTTTCCTATTTCTTTGTATAAAAGAAAACAAAATTGACGGATTCAACAACTTAAAGAAAAACATAAAGTTCCATGTGGTATTCCCCAAACTGTCGCAGGGACATTTCTAGACAAATTGAAATAAACAGGCCTTCGGATAGATACCATTAAATATGTAAAAAAAAAAAGGAGGAAAGTTCAGGGAGCTGCAAGTTTATCAGAATTAATCCTTTTTTCATCTTCGTCTTAATCGATAAAGTGGAAATACATGGAAATCTTTTGCTTTGATGCACAAACATGCTTCTTTCATTCCCTTTTTCATCCCTTCGTAAAACTCTCAGATGAGTGAACATTCATGAAAATAATCTAACTACTGACTGTCTTAAGCTTTAGAATGCTGGGTAATTTTCTAAAACTAGATTTTGCGTCTTCTGCTTTCGAAATCCTGAAATATCTGTTTAATTTTGATGAGGAAAGATACTCAGAGTAGCAAACAGGTTAGATCACAAAAGGAGATATTGCTTGTCACAATGATTTTTCAATCAATTTACCTATTGCAACAGCAGAACTGAAAGGGTTTTCACATGTTTACAAAGCTATTCTAAAGTTGTATGCATCAAAAATGTCGTCTGCTGGTGGTGAAGTATTAAGTGCCCTGAATATACCCACACTCGGATATCATAGACAAAGAGGAGGTTTGATTACATTATTTAAAATTATGCATAAATTAGATGATACAGAATTCACAAAGTCATTTCATTAATCCAATGGTCAATTTGGAGGAGAGAAAACAGCTTGAGACTATGCAAATTAAGACCTAACAAAAATCTGCAGCTTCTCTGTCTTGTTCTCCCTCTGTGTCATTCACCATGGGAATCAGCTACCAGAGGACATCGTACAGGCTTCAAAACAAAGTTAGATAGACATTGGATTGATAAAAGATTCGACTTATGTGAGATTGATTAATATGATACTTGATTCCATTTTACATGTAATTCGACTGCTTAAACCGGACAACACCTTCTAAAGAAGATTTCGAGGGGAATGACAAGCCTACCAGGACTTAAGAAGAAGTTTCCCATCATCACAAATGTACAAAGCAAAGAGTAGAATAGCGATTCATGCTAGTTTGTTTCAATATGAATAATTTTGATATAATCATCCTTAGTAAACACTGATCTGATTAGTCTTTCTTTTATAAGCAGTTAAAAGTATGGATAGATTTTCATAGCTCCTAATGGCTCATCAGGGTTGTCATTTACAGCGGACAGCTCCTAATAGGTCATCGTCATCAATGGCGAAAGCCTAGCCAGTGGCTCTACCAGCAGCTCGGACCCGCTTTGAGTTCAGAAGGGGAGGCTGTAACTTGCCCTAGTTGGTTTTATTCTGGTCAAGTTTGTCGATACAATCATACTAAAGCATTGATCCCTAAGAGTATGATCCTATGGGAACTAGACTTTTTACGGACAAAGGGGAGTAACTAAGTATGTACTGTGTCATGGAATTGACACACTAATACACTGCAGACTCATTATACCGCGACCCGTTATAACGCGATACTCATTATAACGCGGGTCTCCTATGGCTCCCAAAATTTCAAGCACATTAGGGCTTAAACAATAGCCTAAATCTCCCCCTTTCTGCAAAATGACGCGGTCGGCATCCTAAATAGAAAGTCTACCTACAAATTGCACACCGAAGGCGTGAAAATCAATAACTCCCTGGGTAATCCCCATTGTTTGTCACGGTCTTTTAAACAAAGCGCGTGGCCTTTATACGTACACAATCCGTGACCCGAGGGAAGATTTAAATCTATGTGTACATAGTGTTGATAAATTACATAATATCATTAGTTTGTACACGCTTATTCAGGGGAGTGTTTTACACCTAGTTTAAATGGTAAAGCATTAGGTACACATGCTGGGAGAACTTAGATAAAATTTACTCACTCCTAACTTGGAGTTTAAATCTATAAATAGAACATGGGTTAACTGAATCCACCCTCCTTTTTCTGTAGTGTGTATTTAAACTGTACGTGCCTCTATCAATGATCCTTAACTTGAATCGTAATGAAACAAATAAAAAGGAATATATAGTTAAACATGTAAGTTTTGATTATGTTTTTTATTTGCTTTTCTTTTATTCACAATAAATTCAATGATAAGTCCGTAACTCAACACAATCTTGAAATATGAATAGACTACTTCTTGAATCTTATTGTTTCTTAAGAGGTTATGGTCTGGCATATAGCGCGTAAGGGACCTCGCGTTATATTTGTCAACCCCACTATTAACGCGGATCTAGCATCATGGCTCCCGACGACCGCGTTATAATGAGTCTGCAGTGTACTCTTTACCATTACTCATGCAGTTTCTTATATTGAGTTTCGTGACTAGCCTAAGTAGGAGACAACAAACAAACACCATGAGAGTGAACATTTTCTTTGTGAAAGTTGTTAGAAACCACTGTGACAAAAGGAGAAACTGCTCAAAGAGAGCAGTTTCTCCTTTTGTCACAGTGGTTTAATTTTTCTTCGGCTGCAGGTGAATTTAAATTTCTATTAGGATTTATTTTGTATTTATTACAAAATCAATAAAGAATTTTCAGCAAGTAATGAGGAAAGCCCATGTCTGCTATTTTTGTATGCCTGAATGACTTGGGTTGATCACATGGGAACCAGGGGTGGAAAAATGATTTGTCGAGCTTTTCCAGCTTTCCCAAACATCTAAATGGACAATTGAATTTTAACTGAAATTAACTATATAACTTAAACCATTAAATGGACAAGTACAAAATAATTTGAAATTTACGAACAAGAAGATCAAAATCAGATCTTGCCATCCCTGGGAACCATAAGGAAATAAAACGGCTTAAACTTTTGTCATCGGTGAAATGAAATAAATGTTTCCCGAGACAAAGGCGTAAAATCTGATGCTTTATGACTTGTTCCGAACCATTTGCGTTGTTTTCCTTATTAAATCCAATGTTCTCCTTTTTGAATGCAGGGATAAATTCTTAGGCTACTTGCTTTATTGCTTGTCTGTTTGGTTGTTTGTTTGTGTCTGTATATATGATATTTAATGCCGTATCATCAATTTTTCAGTTATGTAACAGCTTTCATGGATTCACCAGTACTAGTTTAGGGCTCTGCAGTGACTTGCCAAAGGTCACTCCAACAATACTAGAGGTGTTTGGGCTCAAACCTGGGACCCTTGAGTTCAAGGTCTGCCAACTTAAGCACTGGGCCATGCAGTACCCTCTACTTGCTTTATCAACTGTAATCTATTGGAGGATTAAAGGATGAAGCAACAATAATGACTATTGATTTGGTCAAGGTTGTTATTAAACACTTACTCTTTAACCCTTTCCATAACAAATTTTCGACTGTCCCAAAATGAAAGAGTTTCCAGATGACATCTCAAAATGTGATGAAATTGGAAAATAATCCTCTGATAGAGTAGAAAACATTGTGGGAAAAGGAGAAAGTGCTTGTTACAAGCAATATCTTCCTTTCTCACAAGGTTTTCAAGAGTCATCTGCAACAAAGTGGCAAAATGTTGTTATTGTTTGGTAATGGGTTAACCCTTTGAATGCTGGGTAACTTTCTTAAAATAGATTTTATGTCATCTGCTTTCCGAAACCTTAAATATCTAGTTAAATTTTGATGAGGAAAGATACTCAGAGTAGCAAACAGGTTAGATCATGGGCCTTGATCTAAACTCGTAACAAGCAATTTTTCCTATTCCCACAAGGTTTTCTGCTCTTTCTGAAGAATATTGTTTAATTTCATCACATTTTGAAATGTCGTCTGCAAACTTTTTCAATTTGGGACAGTTGAAAATTTGTTGTTTGGGAAAGGGTTAAATCTTATCACGGAAACTGACTAAATCCTTACTTCAAGATCCTTTTCATTATTTATAAAGACAACTTGAGGTACAGACACATCAGAACCCAATATCAAAGTGAGCAAACTATCAATACAGACTGTTCAACTGATTTAAAAACATCAAAACTTTAAAAGAGATCAATACAGACTGTTCAACTGATTTAAAAACGTCAAAACTTTAAAAGAGGGATACCTCCTTTTGTCAGAATATTTGTTTTTTAAATTTAAACTGACACAAAGGTGTGCATTTAAAGATGTCTCTTTTGCATAAGGAACCAGTTGTGGTCATCCAATGATCTGTAAAGAGTAATTCACTATTATATATTCCCTGTGTCTATTTAGAATAATATATTCATAACCCAAATTGCAATACACTATTTAGTGTTATTCAGAGATAAAACCGAAGCAGGGCGGAAGGACACGGAAAATGTAATTACTTCTTATTGATTGGACATAAGCTGAAGCGATACAAATTCTTATTACTACTAAATTAAATAGAACTTGCTGTTTTGTCAAGACCGTCACACATAAACTGTTAACCCATTCCCCCTTATGGGTATTTGTGAGAGGCTGAAATAAAGAGCAAAATATAAATAGCATTTTGTTTGTGATAATAGGTAGAATTGCTTGTAACAAAAGTCAAACATACAAATATTTCTTAAGGCTAGATTAAATAGAACTTGCTGTAGTGGCCTTGAAACCTTTGTAAGTGATTTATAAAGAATAGAATTGACTCTTGACTCATTTAACCCGTTACCAAACAATCACGACATTTGACCACAAGGGTTCAGTGCAATACAGTCTAACTTGTGTTAAGCAACCACCCTTTTAAGCAGCCAACCTGCCTTAAACAACCACTACGGAAAGTCCCATTGTTGGATTTATAGTGTACAACAATTTGTGTTAAGCAGCCAACCTGTCTTAAACAGGCAATTTACTCTGTCCCATAGGCTGGCCTCTTAACACAAGTTTGACTGTACTATAGTAAGTGCTTCATGTTTGTGAAGCATTTACTATAGTCTTGCATTAAACCCTTGATCAGTTTGTTGATTGTGGGAAAAGGAGAAACCGCTCTAAGCCAGCATTTTCTCCTTTTCCCACAGTGTTTCTTGCCCTATCAGAAGATTATTTCTCAATTTCATCACATTCTGAAATGTGGTCTGCAAACTCTTTCAATTTGGGACAGTCGAATGTTTGACATTTGGTAAAGTATTAAGACAGAAGGGATGATTTTTTATTAAATCACTTTTATTTTGTTTGTTTACTACAGTGCAAAATCTGTGATATAACATACCATAACATAACTTAATTTATTTCAACACTAAGCACATAGGCTCATAGTATTCAGAGTATTCAAATGCTCAACTGAGAGGGAAAAGAACACATCGGCTTATGTGATAGAGAAAATCTGTCCATCCTCATTGAACTTGCAGAAAAACGTGATAAGTCAGGAAATTCTAGGAAGAGATTTTGATAGAATGAAGCCACATTCTGAAAGATTGTCATGTTCCAGATAGGAAGAAACAGTCTAAATGATAATTCCCGCATCTCAGAGGTTTTTTTAGGTTTAACCCTTAGAATCTTAGAATGCTGGTTAATTTTCAAAAAATAGATTTTTGTGTTGTCTGCTTTCCAAAATTTTAAATATCTGCTTGATTTGGATGAGGAAAGATACTTAGAGTAGCAAAGGGTAAGATCACAGGCCAGCCGGCAATTTACATGGTGGCTGGCCTAGATCTAACCTATTTGCATAAGCACGAAGTCTGTTCTAGCGCTGTAAGGGTTAATGTTTATTCAATAATTCTTAGATGCAGCTTTCTTTAGATCGTAACCAGTTAAACTTCCATTGCTTGCTTGGAATGTTGTTTTCTGTCATCCGGTGTCTAGCCAGCGATACACATGTACACACATGTGTAACATCAATATCAAAATTGCAAAAAAATTAATTTATGCATTGCCCTGGATCTATAAATATACGACATATCTCACCATTTTCACTTTTACTTAAAATAACTTTGCAGGGGAGGCCATCAGATCCCCCCTAAACATTGTGCAAGACTGGTGAGGGAAAACCTCGATCATTGATAGGACTGGTGTGCTTGCTGCCAAGATATAACTGAAAAAGGTTGAAAACATCACAAAATCAAAGTTCAATCCATTTTGATCATAATGCTATCCCAGATATCTAGAGCCTCAAGAAATTGATTGACATCACCTGTAAAAGATTCAAGAACTTTATTCACAAATTACACAAACATTCACAAACATTAAATGGCCGTTCATGAACACAGAACTTGTTCGTGAATTTGAAGAATATGTTTATGAACATGTTCTTTAAATTCATTAACAAATTAATAACAGCTTTGTGTTTATAAATGACCATTTAATGTTCATGAAGTTTATGAATAAGTTCTTGAATCTTTTGCAGGGGATACTAGCTCGACATACTGTACCTGTCTAGCCCATTACCAAACAATTACGACGTTTTACCACTTTATTGTAGACAACTTTGGAAAACATTGTGGGAAAAGGAGAAATTGCTTCCTGTTTTCTGCCCTGTCAGAAGATTATTTTCAAATCCATCACATTTTGAAATGATGTCTGCAAACTCTTTCAATTTGGGACGGTTCGAAAATTTGGCGTTTGGTAAAGGGCTGGGACTCTGGTCTGGAGGGATGTTGAATATCCTATCCTAGGAACGGATCTAGCTAGGAGTATTGGGAGGATTGTAAACTTTCCGTACAACAGCCCAGTACAACAGCCTGCATGTAACAAGTCCAATTACCGATCATTCTTCTGAAGTGGGGCCTCAAGAAGTTATTTATGGATTTTATAAAAGGAAATCTCAAATTGAAGTGTTTACTGGGAATTTTTTTGTGCACGTTTCCCGATTTTCACCATATTCAAGGTTTACGTCTTGGATTTCCTTTTTGACATTTGAATTGATTTGCTTTTTGAGAGAACATATGTCAGGGGAAATGTTAGGTGCTTGTTATTTTTGAGGTGATGTTGGATGTGTTTGAGTGTTGTTGGAATTCTGAGTGTATGATAAAACAACAAGAGACATCTGTCAACTAAATATAATTGAAATGGTGTTTTGTTAGTGAAATAAAGAAAGGTCGTTAATGAGGATATTGCTTTTATAACACATAAGACTATACGGAAATAATCTTATAAACAAGCATACTTATGAAATACAGGAAATAATAGAGGTGTTGTTTTGCTCGTGGTTAACCAATGCAAAGCAGAAAGCAAATTAATGGAAATTAGAAGAATAATGTGAAGAAGTTTTTGTGTTTTATTTATGGAAATTGAACAGAAAACGGATAAACGGCAAATTTATGTGTTTTTATTGGGGAAGAAATGTAGCACAATGAAGATTAATTTTGAGTGATAGATAGGAAAATAAAAAGATAATTTGATGGCTTGTTATGAAAAGATATAAACAAATTGAAAAGGAATTTATAACAAGATAATATAATACTTTGATAAATCAAGATCTTGGCAAAGGTATAGGAAAAGAAATCAAGCATTTAAAAGACATATCTGAGACATGAGTTGATAGTTAATAGAAATTCATCCTCTAAAGAAGAAAACTCCTATCAACCATGAGCTTGCTTATGAAATCGCGGCAAGTTGGACGGGGTTATAGGTATGGGTATCATAAACCCTCGTTTAGGGATCAAAGTCAGCGATCTATGGATGAGATTATTGCCCCGCAAGCTGCTGGTAAGTCGGAATGATCAAACCTGATATGTTGGTTGTATTATTTTTCTGATGGGAATGAAATCTGTGTCAACAATGTATTACAGATAAGTCTTTGTAGGCTTTCTTTTCTTAATTGGGAGTCCCATTGAGATGTTTTATACCTAGCTTACTTATTTGCTGCTAGATAAGACTCAAGAACCTACTTTTTCTTACTACTGTGTTTTTGTCATAAAAAAATGAATTTAAGCAGTGCTAAATGAGTTACTTTTTCAAATGGCTTAAAAAATCCACTAGTGTAAAACATGATGGTTCTTTAAAACTTATGATGTTGTTTGAGTCAATAAGATGTATATAAGATACTCAGGCGGGGGAATCACATGATCAATGTTAACGATCTTGCGTCGAACTAGATGGCATTGCCACAGGTATTTTTCCTTTCTTCCCACAGGTATTTTTCCTTTCTTCACCTACAGTCAAACTTGTGTTAAGAGGTCAGCCTATGGGACAGAGTGAATTGGCTGTTAAAGACAGGTTGGCTGCTTAACACAAGTTGATGTACACTATAAATCTAACAATGGGACTTTCTGCAGTGGTTGTTTAAGGCAGGTTGGCTGCTTAAAAGGGTGGCTGCTTAACACAAGTTAGACTGTACTTTTGCCAGTGATAGCCACATTGTGTACCACTCATGAGTTGAACATCAACTTTCCAGTTCTAGTGGTTTATGAAAATCCATGATTTATAATGGTGTTATGTCTAACACTCAGCAGAAAAATCAGTTTGCTGGTGCAAATGACCAAAAAACATAGCCAGCATATTGTGGTTTCTCTAAGTGTTAGATGTGACGCCGTCATAAAGCATGGGTTATCATATGCCATCAGAACTGGAAAGTTGATGGTCAATTCATGTGGTGTACACAATATGGCTATCATCATTGGCAAAAGTAGGTGAAAAAAGCAAAAATATGTGCTCCGTCATGGGCGCAGCCATCTTGTTCGGACATAATATGGCAAACTTTGGTCATGTGATTTCCCCGCCTGATACTGCTCAGATCCAATGCTCAGTCAAACACAGGCTTGCTAATTTTCAGGCCTGGTCCTGATTTCAGGATTTGAGATCTTAAATTTTCCTTCTTTTTTGATACTGAAGATGTCTAACTTCAGGCTTCAAGTGATATTCCTAGCCTGAGAAAGCAGTGAGACAAGTTTTTGAAACAAATGTGTCATCAATAATGAAACTTTATAGTATAAATTGTCAAAATGGGAAACATTCCAAAATTTTATGGGACATTTGAATTGTAGCAACTTTCCTATTTGGCTATTTAGAGCAAATCTGTAACTTTATTTGTATAGCTTATGTTATGAAACATGAAAGAAATGAACCCAGATTTGCTCTACCTGAAGAAGTTTTTCCGAAAAATGACAATGTCTCACCGAAGGAATAACACTGGGTTTTAAAGGGATATTCACACAATTGTTGTTGCAATAAGATGTTCGTGGAATTTTGCCTATCTCTTATTTGAACATTTATGAATTCAATGGTGTAAAGAAGAGATGGGGTCACCATATTACTTTTTTTACAAATCCGCTCTAGAAGAAGTGACCGTTAGCACTTTTAGGCATATTTTAGGGGAAAATAAGAAAACTTGGTTTTTTATTGATAATTTATTTATTTTTAAACATTCAGCTATTCTTTTATGTTCTATATAATAAAATATATCACAGAAACAGAAAATATACCTGATTTTAAACATTTTACTAAAAATTCTTCATGATTGGCATGTTTTTAGTGCCTTTTGAAGCGTTCGATTTTCGGAGTTTTCAGAAAGTTTGTTTAGAAAAATTGTCATAAAATCATTATTACCAATAAGAATGTCACCAAACTACACATAAATCAAGTTTTGGAAACAAGCAATAGAAAATATTAAGAAATAGGTAGGTTACCATGCTTACTTTTACTCAAACCACAAAAAAGTAAGTATACCCCCATTGCTTTTTTAGGTGCGAAAACTCTAAAAATATCTTCTGCAGTCTAACATGTCTCAGAACTTCAAATTTATTCACAACATACCTTTAAAACATATATTCCTTAGTTAATTTTAATGTTTCTCAATGTTGTTACTTTCAACTGTCATATTTTTATTTGCTAATGAGGGAATTCCAACAAGAAAAATAAAAATTGTAGACCTCGATCAGGTGCGACAATAATAATCCGATGGCAAATGATTCGAAAGTGAACACATGATATATTTAAAATGTTTTAAATAGTTTAAGACCTCTAAAAATACACTGATCCTTTCCATCATGTAGAAATACCTGCACTCTTACTAAAGTATCATTAATGCATTTACGTTGCTAATGATAATAGTATTCAGCAAGTTTCGGAAAATTCAAGACAAATGTAGGTTTGTTATCAGTCTGTAATTGTCTATTGCTAAAAATCAGTTTCCATTTTTATGATAAATATCACATCAAGTTTTCAGTACAATTTGCAATACTTATGATACATTGTACTTTTCAAACTTGTTTGTTGCAAGAAAAGTCATATTATGACACTGAACAACAAGTGTTGTCATTACTATAAATGCAATCTTGCATGCATCCCTTGATGCGTAATCCAGTATCTCCTACATTGATGCTGAGTTTCACCAAAACGTCATATGAAAACTCAATCAGTCACCGTATAACAATTGAAACGCATATTGCAAGACAGGCCTAACTTCATATGAATATCATATCGAGTCAGGTCATTCTTGCAACATTCCATTCAATTTTGATAAATAATCTCCTAAAATACTGTATTTTGAGCGTTGTGTGTATAACTAGTGTAATTCAATATTCTATATTTTTGATTTGTCAGGTGGGCGATGACTTTTCCCTGTTGTAATGGCATTGCTCATCCCACAGCTACACTTGATGTACAGATTACTGGCATACCCAACTGTCGTTTCACGATCAATGTTATGAAGAAGAAGAGGTTTTTCACAGTCACGGTTCTTACACTGTTTCAATTGTTTAGCTACATGTCCGAGTTCAATAATTCTTCGTCCACTACTCCACTCGGGATCGAGTGATGAACATGCTTGGGCCGAAGGAATTTCCTTTTCTTCAATCGAACATGAACTGGTCGAATCGCTACGGATTTCTTCATACTCTTCATCATTTTCTGCATTTTTCGCAGCGCGTTTACTTTCTGATAATGCCTCAAGTCTTGCAGCCTTACCCGGCTTCACAAATCGACCTTTCCAACGCCTTTCTTCGTTTTTTTTTTCTCACATTTCTTCAAACTTTTTGTGTCTTTGTTTACAAGCGGAAGTTGACAAGGGAAGTAATTCGTAGCCAAAATCAACGTTTAAAACGCGGGCCGGATTATCGATCGTTATCAGAAATTCCTTATCGGCGCTAGGTGGCGCATGATATGGGCGAATAACCCTTTAAGTAATGGTTCTCAGGCTTGAGCATTCCTTAACAATAGCAGGCCTGTAAAAGATGACAGTAGAGTCTTGGGAATTTCCTAATTTGGATTTGTCTATGCTGTCCTCACCACAAGGATCAATGTTGTTTGACATACCTATATCATCAATACATACACATTGATAACACATTACAACCTTTAACGCCTCATTTTTGTGTCTTGCAGCATAATACTTTCAAAAAGCATTGTTGCAAAAGGAGAAATTGCTTGTCACAAGTAATTTCTCCTTTTGCCACAATATTCAATCTTTTTGCATATCACAACAGCAGAACTGGAAGGTTTTCCGCATGTTTTTGTAAAGTCGTCAGCTTCAAGTTAATAAGATTTGGTCTGCAGGTATTAAAGAGATAATGTAGGTATGTCAAATAAAATTGGTCGCTGTGGTGCTCTCACATGGGGTTTTTGATTGGTTTAACCTTTTCCCAAACAACAATTATTCGACCGACCCAAATTAAAAAAGAGTTTGCAGAAGACATTTCAACATGTGATGAAATTTGAAAATAGTCTTCTGATAGGACAGAAAACATTGTGGGAAAACGTAAAACTGCATGTCATGAGCAATTTCTCCTTTTCCCACACTGTTTTCTAAAGTCGTCTGCAACAAAGTAGTCAAATGTTGCTTTTGTTTGGGAAAGGGTTAAATTGAAAGCAGCACCAGACAGGGCTTACAGAAAGTATGAAATACAATTTTCGTCAGGGTATTGGGAGCTATCCACTGTGACGAAAAAGGTATTGATTGTTATGTACAATATCTTCTTTGATTTTGGAGGAGAGTGGTCTAGGGGATAGAGTTTGGCCTTGGGACACGAGGGTCGTGGTTTCAAATCCCGTGATCTGCCTTGCTACCTTTCATTAATCCACATTCGGCAGGAGAACTGATTATGTGTCCAGGAAGCAGAATTGAGAGTGATTCATCTTAGTTGTAAAAACTTGTATAGTTAAGACATACTTAATTTACATCCGTTGTAACAGAAGCTTGAAGCTTATTTAATCCACTCTCCATGACAATCGGAACTACTCTGGTATTTCCGTAAGCTGTGAAATACACCTCGGATATAAGTATAGGGTTACAATTTTTCGGGTAAATCGGCATCCGGCAATTAACACATTTTCTAAGCGTGCACGTTAAGTAGTTCAATGTGTATGGAAGTGTTGGACATCCTTTTTTAATGATTTTTTATCAGTAACTCGTACCAAATGGCAAAATTGTTGTTGTGACATGTATAGTTGTTTCCTCAATCAAATTGAACGACTTTTTAGATTTCGCATTTATGATCTATTTTTAAAAATGAAAGTAAAGTGACGTCATTCTCGCGGGAAACAATATGGCGTCATCCCTTTTATTTCAGAGGTGTTTTCTATTGGATAAACCCGATGTGTTCAGATTGTCTCCATGACTGCTTCCTGGAGTAACTAAACAAGTAATTGTGCCAATTCGAGGGATTGTCTCTGCAATGTTCAACTCACCTTACAGGTAACAAACCCGAAACTCTTGGTGTATGAGGCTAACGCTCTACCTCTTCACCACTGTTGTACAGTAAGAACTTGTTTCACAAACAATGAAAATTTTGAATAAGTTTAACCCTTTCCCCAACAACAAGTTTTCGACTGTCCCAAATTGAAAGAGTTTGCAGACGACATTTCAAAATGTGATGAAATTGAACAATATTCTTCAGAAAGAACAGAAAACCTTGTGGGAAAAGGAAAAATTGCTCGTTACAAGCAATTTCTCCTTTTCCCACAAGGTCTTCTAAAGTCGTCTGCAACAAAGTCGTCAAATGTCGTTATTGTTTGGGAAAGGGTTAAAGTATATCTTTTCCTGTTCGCCTCAGGTTGATGGGTAGCTTGCCTGACTTGTAATACAGGGGTCGTGAGTTTGAGACCCAGTTTTGTCTATATTCTTTCTGAAATGGGTTTCTTAAATCAATATTATATGATTAATAGAGTATAAATAACTTGATTATGATGATATCAAAAATCTATTATGAGTATTGGGATCAGCAGGTCAAAAAATGACTTACAAAGGATGACCGGATAACACCCACACAAGTGACAGTTTTCTTTTATATTACCAGAATCCAGTTAATTAATCTGTTTATTATATTTCTTTATGTGCAGTTATATCAGATTTAATTATACTACCAGTTTAAGATGAATACATTAATTTGAACACCGATTGAATTCTCTTATCACGGCCTTGTTGGATTTTCAATGAAGTGGGACAAGTTAGGAGAGGCTATGGATACTGGATGAGTGATTAGGTGTCAGCAGCCGATGCCATGATACATTCTATATGTGGAAAAGTTTTATCAATTCAGTTTGTTGAGAACTAGCTAGAGAGAGAAAAAAAAAGTCTGACTTATTTTTTTGTGTTTTTTTTTTGTGTGTAGAGTCATGCAGGGATTTCCATAAGAGGCTGCTGCAGGCAGATTTGATCGCCTCAAATCCTTTTTCTGACCAGCTCAAATTTGTCAAATGGTTAAAAAAGATATATTATTGGTCAATTTGATGTACTGGCCCCCAGACACCTTTGCCTCCTAAAAAGGTCTTCTGGCCTTCTACTTCAATCCTTAAGGAAAACCCTGGTCATGAATACTTTTACAAAGGTTTACATTGTGAGGACCTCATGTAATGCCCATCTGTTGCACTCTTTCCGATCAATTGGGTAATGAGGAGTATTTGTTGATAAATGTTGACTCTTGATTCATGTCATAAAGTGATAGCTGTGCTTTAAGCCTTACCCATTCTTTAATATTTATGTGACTTAATGCATCTACAGCAGATAATTGTGTAACGTTCTTGGAAAATTTATGTAAATTAGAAAGCCTAATTCATAGAGAACATGTTGGTATATGGATAGCCGACACAACTGATCAGTGGACGACAGTGTTTTTTCACTGATCAGATGTGATAATGTCTTCTAGAAGTGTATTTGCTTGGTTTGTTAAGTTGGTGGCAGCGATGAAGACCTCTCCTTCTCTCAGAGTTACCTCTCCTATGAATTTCCCAAGGTCCAAGACTCGGTACGAGTCTTCTCGAAGGTGGAAGTTATGTAACATTCATGGAACCTTTATGCAAATTAGAGAATCTATTGCATTGTTATTGAGAACATGCGGGTACATAAATAGACAACACAGCTGATCAGTGGACGACAGTGTTTTTCACTGATCAGATGTGATATATAGTTTCTCTTCGAAGTATATTTGCCTGGTTCGATACAATTGAAGAAACTTTTTTGGACAAGTGGAAAACTTGCTCTCAATTCCACCCAAAATCAAAAGGAATGTCTTTTTCTTCAGACTTTTTATTTATTTATTGTTTGCTGTTTCTTTTAATTTGGAGAAGTCGTATAATCTCAGATTTGCCTTGCGACCTTTCATTAATCCACGTTCTGTGCGAGTACAGGATATGTACTCAGGAAACAGAATTATGTGTGATAAATCGAAGTTGTAAGAACTTGTTTCACAATCAGGATGTGAAATAAATAAGTTTAGACATATAGTGCTTGGACTGACTTCATACTTACAGGGCTTACACTGTCGGTCGCCAAATGCGCCAAATGCGAATATTATTTCATTCTGGTGAAAGATTTCCCGATTTGGCTAATTCGCTTGGCGCATGTTATTTTCATTCAACTTTACCATATTTCCACCTGTCCAGACATTACAGACAGTCATATCTTTTGACACACTTAACAGAATCTCCGAAACCCCCAAATTAATCCGCTTATTGTTATCCCCGTATCAAACAATGCCTGAGGCGGTATTAGGGTCTTTAATATGTGTAAACAACTCAACACACTTGATTGGTAGCCTCAATGCGGTCGTTCCACGAAAACCGATACGTATTTTCCGCATTCTGTCCAGTGTGTTATGATGCATGGTAGAATGCGAGAATTAAAAGAGGGTTAATTTGTAAAGTATTTTGATATTGACAGTTTGCTTCCTTGGCTGATGCAACAGTACTATTCAAATTTGGATCCTCTAATATTAATCATTCAAATCATCAGACTGGAGTCTTGACGAGAGTAAAAACAAATAGACCTAAGATCATGTTTAACTTTCATTTATCTATCGGACATTTCTAAAATAAATAACAAAACTGAGAATTCAGAAATGTATAGTCTTCGATATGATTTAATGTTATCTGAGATAAAAGAATCATTTTGATTTTGTCACTCAAAGCGTAGCCTTTAGTTATACCATATTTGGTTTAAATTTGTTCGGAAGGGGGGTGGGGAATGGCTTGGCTTTTTTTTTTTTTTAACATAATATTTTTATTCATTACATATTTATGACAATATAATTTTAATACAAATGGTGAAACATAACAAACAGAAATAATTTACCAAGAGGATTTAACACATATGTACATATAACATGAAAAGTGTTTAAAATAAAGAAATTTTAATTGGAGCCATTTGCTTAGAATTTGGCTCCTACTTCTTTAATTTGGCTCCCACTTTTGTCATTTGACGAATGTGCTGGCGCAGACTTTTTTCCAGCCAGGGTGAGCCCTGACTTATGTAAACAGGTAGATCACAGGCCAGCCACCAATTTTCTTGGTGGCTGACCTGTTATGTAACCTGTTTGCTACTCTGAGTATCTTTCCTCATCAATATAAAGCAGATATTTAAGGTTATGAAAAGCAGACGACACGAAAATCTATTTTTAGAAAATTACCTAGCATTCTAATGGTTAAGGTTTTGATGCAATACTATTTAGTTAGTGTTTTAAGTGTTTGTACTTGAGCCTCTATTTGAAAAGTCTAGAGACAATACCAATCAGTTCACCAAACAGCAGTGTTTTGGAATACTTTAATAGAGTCTCTCCTTATCTCATGCTCTATAGGTTTTTGTGCTCTTTGGACAAAAACCTGTCTGCCCAGAAGCATCCAACTGATTTCTAATCAGTCCTAAGTAAATACAGAACACTCCATCATGCTGAATTACTGGTTCTGTGTCTCACTATACACCTCTATTAACCCTTTACCAAACGCACAATTTTCGACTGTCCCAAATTGGAAGAGTTTGCAGAAAACATTTCATAATGTGATGAAATTGAAAAATAATCTTCTGATAGGGCAAAAAGAGACATTCTGGGAAAAGGAGAAATTGCTCGATAAGAGCAATATCTCCTTTGCCGACACTGTTTCCCAGAGTTGTCTGCAATAAAGTGGTCACATGTCGTTATTGTATGGTAATGGGTTAAGTATGAATCTATTCTGTCATGTGAGAAATTTTGACTGGTCCAAATTAATAGGAACAGCATCAGACAATAAAAAGATTATAAGAAATCATTTCCATCGTGACATTGTATAAAACAATTGAGACAAAGGAGACAATATGCTCACAAGGAGCAACTCAACCGTTTGTCAGAGCAAGTTTCTAAAGATCTCTGCAGCTGATGCTAATTGGTTAAAAGTATTATGGAGATAGATATACTCTCATCAAATGGGTGACTGGCTTGACTGGCTTGACTACTTCAGTGACTTGCTGTGGTTGATGTCCCCTGATTATATACACCTTTGACCTTCTGAAGTATGCTTGGATCACAAAAATGGTTTCTTTAAGGTAGATTACCCATAATCCTTCATTTTGAAACCCATTCTGTTGTCACATTACTTTGGTAGTTCTGGGTTAACCTTGGTCGGGGTCCTGAACTATTCAGTTCAAAGCAAATAGTTCTAGCATAGACCGAGGTATACCGAGTAGGACCATGGTAATCCGACGTAAGAATGAATTTCAACATAGAGGATTATGGGTATCAATAGTTCTAGCACAGACCGAGGTATACCGAGTAGGACCATGGTAATCCGAGTAGGACCATGGTATACCGAGTAGGACCATGGCAATCCGAGTAGGACCATGGTATACCGAGTAGGACCATGGTATACCGAGTAGGACCACGGTATACCGAGTAGGACCATGGTATACCGAGTAGGACCATGGTATACCGAGTAGGACCATGGTAATCCGACACAAGAATGAATTTCAACATGGAGGAATATGGGTATCAATAGTTCTAGCACAGACCGAGGTATACCAAGTAGGACCATGGTAATCCGACGCAAGAATGAATTTCAACATGGAGGATTATGGGTATTCTTCCTTAACCTTAATCTTCATAGAATTCTGCGACTGGTCCAGATTGAAATCAATTGCAGACATCAATGAAAGAGAATGAAAGAAGAAAAACATAATGTCCCATAACGAAGAGGGCAACGAAACCTTTATTAGGCACAATCACATCCAATCAGTAAGAAGCACTGTCAACCAAGATTGGCTCAGTAGTCTTTATATCAAGGGTTCAATGCAAGACTATAGTAAGTGCTTCTTAAACATGAAGCACTAACTATGGTGTTGCACTGAGCCCTTATTTGTATGTTCCCTATTAAATTGCTTCAGTCTCTCAAACTTGCATTAATGTTCCAAGAGGGTTACAGTCCTGAGCCATATAGGGTTGAAACTCATTGTAAGCAGTCTTCTTTTTCCACAGTGTTTCTGATAAAATTTGCCATAGGAGGATTGAGATGAGTTTACAAGATGGAAAGAGTAATCCTATTCCCAATGATATCTTTTTAATATGAGATTATGGGACTTATCCAAGTTAAAAAAAAAAAAGATAAAAGAGTAAGTGACAGTGGTACAGATAGCCATACATCAAACTTCTGGTTTTCAAACTTCTATATGTCAAAGTAAATATGGGCTGCCGAAATATTTGCTCTTCTACATCTTAATATTCCAGAATCTCTATGTCAAACTCCCTCCATGGCAAGCATTCTAATGATGTCCATTCAAGTTTGAAGTATAAAGATGCTACTGAATTTCATTTGCAAAATCGAGTATTTCGATAGAAACCATTGTGACAAAAGGATAAATTGCTCACCTTGAGCAATTTATCCTTTTTGTCAGAATGGCTTCTAAAGACTCCTGCAGCAGAATCATCATGATAGAGTAAGGGTTAAACCGTAGTACTATACAGTCGAGCCTCCATAGTCCGAACGTCGTTAATCCGGATTATTCGCCATCCGAACAGAATTTGTAGGGAACGGTCCTTACCTTCATTAATTCCACTGTTTAATCCAGAAAATCCGCGTTCCGGCTCCGGACAATAAAAGTCAGGAACCAAGCCTAACTTCTGATAGTATATGGGCATGACTAATCCGGAACCCAGCATAATGATTTTTTTTGCGGTTAACTACGTTAATTGACGATACGGTAATCCAACATTCACATCTTTGGCAAATTCGCATGTATGAATGATCATGAAATGTCACCAAATCTAGTATAATGAAAGGTGTTGATTGCTTGTAAATCGGTCATTAAGTCAGTTAACTGGTCTAACCTAATTGTAAGTATCGTCGCATGCAGAAAGTCGAGTTTGTAAAAGGTGTTGACTCGCTGCATTGACAGCAACCAGGAGACAATGTCTTGCAATCATTTTCAACTATTACCTTTTTTTTTACTTCATAGTAATTATTATGAAAAATGGTGTATAGGTAAACATTTCACTGGAAACTCGCCTATTGTTTATTCCGTATTATTCGTTAATACGAACATTAATCCTGGTAACGAAAGTGTCCGGATAAACTAGGCTCGACTGTAGTAGGTATTATACCATCTTTATGTGGTCATTACATACTTAGACGATTTCTAACCAAAATTACCTTGAGCAAATTAGCCTTTTGTCACAATGGCTTCTAAAGACTTCTGCAGCAGGAGTATCATAGTGGGTTACGAAGGAGTAATAGGTTAAAAGTACAAATCTTGTATAACGGGGCGAAGCAGAGGCACTGCCCTGCCCGCTGATAGGTGTCATGATAGATACACCTGATAGGCCTGATTGGCTTGATCTGTGATAATAGACAATTAGATAAGGCACTTAGCATGCTTCATCTCACTGTATGGTACCAAATATTTCCCCCCATAGAGTAATGCTTAAGCTGTCGATACATACTGACTAAGGATATATGAATCATGGGTGGCAAATTTAATTGTTAATATTGCCAAGGTTGTCCAAAAGCCTTAACATACAAGTGATTTTTTTCTAATTAACTATAAAATCATTTCATGTACAAATGCAGAAAGCAATCTGGTATTTATCGATAAGTATACCAAAATCGGATTTCCCTATATCTGTTTACCCTTAGACTGCTGGATAATTTTCTAAAAATAGACTTTTGTGTTGTCTACTTTCCAAAACTTTAGATATCTGCTTAATTTTGATGAGGAAAGATACTCAGAGTGGCAAGCAGGTTAGATCACAGGCCAGGCGCCAATTTACTGGCCTGGTCTGGATCTAACCTGTTTGCATAAGCAATTGGTTCTATCACTATAAGGGCTAAATGGCTTTATAATTGTTTATTGAAAACATAACATTTCCTGTCAAAAGAAGGCAAAACATTATCTTTTATCTCTCCATGTTATTTATCTGAACTAGAAATAAGCAAATAACTCATATCAAACTGTTTATTTATATCTTGTAACATAAAGATAGTGTCATGAGATGTCTAGATTTTATCAAGTGAAATAAGTTTAATCTTATTTATTTAACATTGATTGTGAAACAAGTTCTTACAACTTGGATTAATCACTCTCGATTCTGATTCCTGGATACATAGCCAGTACTCATGCCAAATGTGGATTAATGAAAGGTCACAAGTCATAACCCGCTACTCACTAAATTCAAACATATGACCCTTGTGTACAGCGGCCGACGCTCTACCCTCAAACACAATTTATTTGGACAAAGCTTTAGACTACACCAGAGATGGTTTTATTCATAAGGTTTATGAATATGCATGTTTACGCAATACATTACATTTATGCAGTGTATATATCAAATCAGAACAAGGAAAAGAAGAAAAACATAAACTTAATACAAAGATAGACATTAAAAAGTCAAGAGACAGGGAGTTTCTCATTTTTGCCAAGTGTTAATCGGAGATTTCCCTATAGAGAGACCAGACAAATGGATATATTCCTATTACATAGGGAGCAAGTGTTTGCGGACATCAAACAGTCCAGGGTTTGAGTTGGCATTCCTCTTACGCCCTCAAACTGTCCTCAGCCAAACGTTTAGCTAGATAAGACTTTTAGAATTCTTTTTCATAAGCAGTCTAATTTGGTAAAGCATGCCATTTTGATTACTTTCCACTTCCAGAGTAAACATGTTATCCTAGTATTCATTTAAAACACCTGTTTGATAAGATTGAAAAAACATAAACATTGCAGGTGATGAAAATGAAACATGGAATTTTTAAGAGTGCAGAAACCTTTTCTTACTGTGAATGTTATGCCATATTCATAAGTTTATCCTCATAAAGGAGGTAAATGGGGTGTTATTTTGATGTCACATTTATCTAATGGCTAGAGTTAGGTCTATGGCCTTTCTGGCATTTTGTATTTAAAAAGGATACAATATGGCATATTGGAGATAATTTTTACTTATTTATTCAGATGGGTTTCAATGGATATTTAGGTGACAAGAAGATGTGTGTTCCCAATCCGGACTCAGTACCACCATGCAGTGAGTGTGTTAACAGGAATTCCTGCAGACAGTCACAACTTGCAGCTTCCTCATGCACAATGTCCAACACTGAATCCACCAGCTCTGCCCCTTTTGTGTAGTGACCTTTAACAATTGGGAAAAGGTCCAAGCTTGTTGAATTTAGGAAATTTTATTGCTGTGTAAAACTTCATGAAAGAAATTTCCAATATGGAAGTGCCTTTTATGGGAGCCGGTTATATAAAGCAAAAAAAAACCTGTTTAGTTAGATCCAGCACCACTGTCCAAAAAGAAGTTGTCTGATCTGATGATTTGTCATAAAGGTCCAGATCTGACAGAGTCTATTGTTCAAGGTTCTAAATAAACTAATAAGACCCTTGGTACATATTTACCCCATGTAGCCTCATTGTAGTAGATATTTATCCTTTCCAGTTGAAGGTCAGAGTCCCGATGCTAGGTTCCTGTTTGATCAATTCCATGTTGATCTGAATTGAACTCCTAAAACTTAGCCTTTGTTTGATTGCAGCATTGACCAGCTTGCATATGTACAATTTCATGCATCTTGGCTGTTCCTTGTCATTCCGTTAGTGTTCTAGCACAAGACTCAAGAAATGACTCTGTGCAAAATAAGACAATAAAAAAATTGCTTGATAGGAGCAATTTTTTTTCTATGCCACTTTGAAAATGCATTGAATTCTCAAATGCTTATGACTTGATAAGAAGACAAAAGGCTTTCTTTGCTTTCATCAAAATATTGATTTGTAACAACCTTCTATTTTCAATTTAAACCAGACACAAATCAATCAATATGAGGAAGAAAAGTGTTGAGACCTTTCTTATGTTTTGGTTGGAGGTTAAGATAAACTTGTCAGTTTGCTATGTATTGACAATAGGATGTCTAGGGCTGTTCATCATCATCTTCAGTGATAGCTCTAGTTCGTTATTGCTGTTTTCCTGCTGCCTTTAACCTTTTCTGCAAATATCACCATTCTAACATGTATTCAGATGAGGCTGTGAGAAACCATTCAGACTTAAACCATTACTCGAAATGAGCTGTTTCTCATTCTAACCCCTGTGAAATATTCAAGAGCGTTGTCACGAAGTTCATGAACACTCATAAATGTTAAATGACAATTCATGAACACAGAGCTGTATGTAACTTGTTCATGAATTTCAAGAACATGTTCATTGACATCAAAAATGGATTCATAAATGTATTCATGAATATATACTTGATGTTAATGGAGTTCATGAATAAGTTCATGAATCCTTCCCAGGGGACTACACCATTTTTCACCCAACAACCATTCTTTATGATGATTGTCTGGTATAGCTTTTAATTTGAACTAATCATAAAATCCAATATGAATAAGCCAATAGGAATGCAAATACAATATTTTATTGAGATGTAAACTTACAAAGTTTCTTGTCATTACAATAATATTCAAAACATACAAACAAATCAAGGTCCCATCAAAAAGGAAGTGGGATGCAGAATTGGATTTGACATTAACACTAAGGTGACTGGATTAGGATTTTCATGAGATATAGTTTACCTGCTGCCATATGGAATACCGATAGTTCTATACCCAGCTTGGCTAAGCCCAGTGTCCAATTTACTTGGCAGCTGGCCTTGGTCTAACATGTTTGCATAAGCATTAAGTTATTAAAATGTTTGTCTTTCCAAAAGGATTGATGCATTATGCATTACATGGAGAAATAATAGACCATCCATATGTAAAGTATATACGGTCTGTTATTTCTCCATGTAATAGATTAGTCTCTTTCCTTAATTCATATTGCAGTTCTGCTTGTTGATATTTTCCCAAATGCTTAACATAACAAACATAACAAGAAGAAAAAAGGGCCTTATTTTCTTTCATCATTTTCTTTCATCATAAAGTTGATTTGTGTTTCCCGAAACACATGCCGTAATGCAACTGAATGGCTTTAAAAGACATTGCTTTAAATAAGGGAACTTGCCTTGAATGCCACTATGATGAGGTGCCTTTTAATTCTTTTAAAGTGACTATCTCACAAATTGAAATTTTAAACATTTTGAAATAAAATGTCTTTGTCTGGTGAAATGACAAAACAGATCTATTGATTACATAAGATTAAATTAATGGTATGCATGCCAACTGGATTTGTAACCATTTGGTAAAAATGTAGAAAAAATTGTCATATACGCTCAGTAATGGTTCAAACATTTTATTTTTGTAAACAAATCTTCTTGCAATGCCATTTTAATATGTAAGAGCGTCTTTGGACCACACAAAGTTTTCTTTTTATGTAAATGGTAGATGTAAATGTAGGTGGTAATCAAAACAATTTGAAAATGAAGTTTTGACAAAACTAATGATACAAATCAGTGGGTAAATTAAAGTCTGATAAATAGCTGTCTGCTTTGATTATCGCAAAACAATGAATCCGGGGAAACAACTGTATATGTTCTTGCTTTTTGTTGTTGCTGTTGGTGAATGTTGAAAGTTGCATTATGACTAATCAAAGTGTTCAGAATTTGTTTGCTGCCTTTGGTCCATCTTGTGGAGCCAGTAGACATCAGGTAACCAGTTTAGCTATGCCACTGCATGCTGGTCACTATGGTCATTAACAGTCATGCGTCATTGATTCACCAAATCAGGAAGTAATTGAGAACCCATCAATGGATATCAGACATTACCATAATTATTGATGGCATCATATGAGTTGCCATGGTAACTTTTTTATGACCACATAGGTGGTGATTATTTTTTCAGGTGGGAGTGCCCAGTAGTTGATGATAGATCGCACATTAAATGATTGGATCTGGTTCCCATTAACAAGGAGAACACCCATAGTGGTACCCAGCTTGATGGTGATAATGTTTTAGGTTTTCCGCATTTAACCTTTAGTATGCTGAGTAATCTTCTAAAAATAGGTATTTGTGTCGTCTGCTTTCCAAATCCTTATATATCTGCTTAATTTTGATGAGGAAAGATACTCAGAAAGATCATAAAGATGACCCATTTTGAATCCAAAACAATATGATCAACTAAGATTGATGCTTGATCATATTTTCTATGTTCAAAATATTTTTTTTTACACAGTCAAACATGACTTTTACCTGGATAATTCAAGTTTAGACAAGTGTTTACAATATAAACTGTTGAAACGGTTTACTATATCTGCAGCATAAATGCAGCATAAATGTGCTATATCTCCACCACATGTTAATGTAAGTGAGTGATTAGTGTATCAATAATCTAGTTTTACATTATTTTATTGACCTTTTTTTATCCATAAAAGACATTTTATTTTAAAAAGGCCAAGTTCTAAATTTGTGTTATAGTCTCTTTAAATATTTTACTGCATGATTCTTTAATAAAGGATTAGTACTCTTTTACGGAGTCTCATTTTCCAGAAGCACTTATTTTCTTCATGTACATAATTCTTACATTCATCCCTCAATCATTATGCCTCTATGTAGAATTGGATTATCATTATGTTTCATTCATTCTCGCCACCGCAGATTTCCCATGTTTGTTACTGTATTGATTTATCCAAAGGTTTTATTTTTGCTGTATTTGTTCCTTTATCACTCAAACCGGTGTTATCTTTGGAGCAATAAATGTCTTAAGACTTATATGGTTCATGAGATAAGAAGAGCGAGCCTGTGTTCAAGCATTCCAAATAAACGCTGTTTGGTGAACTGATTGGTATTGTCTCTAGACTTTTCAAATAGAGGCTCTAGTACACAAACATGAACTACTAACTCCATAGTATTGCACCAAAACATTAACTATTAGAATGCTGGGTAATTTTCTAAAAATAGGGTTTAGTGTCGTCTGCTTTCCAAAACCTTAAAATATCTGCTTAATTTTGATGAGGAAAGATATTGAGAGTAGCAAACATGTTAGATCATAGGCCAAGCGCCAATTTACTTGGTGACTGGCCTGGATCCAACCTGTTTGCATAATTATGAAGTTGGTTCCAGCACTATAGGGGTTAACACCTTTTCCATTTTACAAATAGCCGCATGAATTTTCTCAAGGTTAAATACTCAGAGAATTGGCAGCTAGCCTGTGATCCAACCAGTTTTCATAAGCATGAAGTCGGTTCCAGCACTATAAGGGTTACAGAGGTGCATAAATGCACTCCTTTCCAACCTAATCTGAATGGACCTGTTGTTATGTTGTTGACGTGTATCTAGGAACGGCACATTTTCTATTTGTTAGGAGGTTGACGACTCTGAGATTATGGAAATGTAGTTACAGACATCAAACAAGTTGTTATCTGCCATTAGTAGATAATCCTTTCTTTATGGCTCCCAGGAAACATGTCATGTAAATAGAGCAGGGAAACATTAGGCCTCAACACTTGTCTTTGTTCACAGTTATTTGTAGGGGAAAAACAATCAATCTTTCCCTTAATAATGAGTGTTTATTTAAAAATGTTGATTTAACTCTTAGAATTCTGGGTAATTTAATGCAAACAGGCTAGATCCAGGTCAGCCGCTAATTAAATTGGCGGCTGGCCTATGATCTAACCAGATTGCTACTTTGAGTATCGTTCTTCATCGAAATTAAGCAGATATTTAAGGTTTTGGAAAGCAGATAACACAAAAATCTATTTTTTGAAAATAATCCAGCATTCTAAGGGTTAAGTTGACCACTTCTCTGAAAGCAGGGAGGCTGGAGCTCGTGGAAACTTTACGCATCCAGCACACATTGAGAAGCATCTTATTTAACATGCACTTCATTTGATGTTTTACCTACAAACATTTTATACCATACATGATAATAACTATGTTACTAGGTTACTCTCCTGTTATAAATGTGAATATAAGATGCATAATGGGCCTGAGGCCAGAACTATTGAAATAAACATTTTGTATTTCTTTTCTCTTCCCCAGGCCTTAGAAAAATTACTACCCTTGTCCATCATGACAGTCCAATTTCCTGGGAAGAAAATAAAACCAAGATGATGATACAGGGGTCAATATAACAGACATTAATGATGTTTGCTGATCTCTTGGTTTCTTCTCAAAACTCTTTGCTGTGGCTAGGCAATAGAATTGTCTCTGACCATTCATTAGAGTGAGTACCCAGGAAATAGGGTGTACTGCATTTTTCATGAAATACCATTAGCAAATAAAGTATGCAATCGTATCTACTCGGCAATCCCCGTAACAAGTCGGTAGATATACCTCGTAGGCAGTACATGAATACACCAGAAATCCTGGGGTAATTCGCCTTATTTCCGGCGGATAACGCAAAATGCACACAGGCACTAAATATGTATTTAGATACACGCAAATTGGTTCTACATCACAATTGAATGGTATTTTTACCCTTTTCATTAAAGATGATCATATGAACACATCTTTGTTTCATATTTTGTCAATCAGCTCTCTCCGGCAATCCCCGGCTTGTGACGGGGATTGCCGAGTTGATACGATTGGCCCTTCGTTGCTGACCTACTTTCAAAAATGGCTCCCCATTACCTCCGAGGTTATTTTAAGAAATGGCCAAGGTGTTCCGAATGTAAAGTATGGTCAATTGAAGATCAATTTTGAGACCCATCTCTGTCATTATCTTCGAGATTTAGATATTTAATGATGTTAATGATATGCTCAGTTTATATGCCTTTCACTGCTATTCAAATAATTCACTAGCATGTTCTTGACATCTTTTGGCATGTTCATGAACAAATTAGTGTTCATGAACAGCCATTTTTTGTCAATGTCCGTTCATGAAATTCATGAATGTAGGTCTTGAATCCTATGCAGGGGAATACTTGGTGGTTATATGGGGATTACCATTCTAGACAGGGTTTTTTTTTACTCATGTTTTTACTTTTCTTGACACATTATCACATAACGCCACGTATTTGCATCATGCAGCAGAAAAAAACATTGTGGCAAAAGGAGAAATTGCTTGTTACAAGCAATTTCTTTTTTTGTCACAATGCTTTTTCAATATATTCGCCTATCACAACAGCGGAACTGAAAGGTTGTTCACATGTTTACAAAGTTTTTCTAAAGTCGTCTGCTTCAAGTAAAAAAATGTTGTCTGCAGGTGGGAAAACATTAATTGAAAGCCATGATTCCATGTTTGGTGTGAAAATTATAAGGTTTTGTTGTATGTTGACAGAAACCTTCCTATGATTAGAGGTTAACATTTTCTCAGTTAACGTGAAAAATATGTGAGATGACTTTCTAGTTTCATGGAGTTTGCAATGACTGCCTTTGGATGAATTTATTTATTCATTTATATGGGTTTTACAACACATCAACTTTATTTTGGTTATGTAGTGATGCCAGAGTCTTAAAATTTGAGAAAGACCCCATACTTAACTACCCAAAAGGGCAGGTCAAGCCGTGTAGAAACAATTAACTTTGACACTGTGTTAGTCAGACTGAGTTGAAAGACTTCCTTTCACAAAGATAGATATCCCTTACCAGTATTTGAGCACATGCAGAGGAGGGCCATGACTTTGTGATTTCAAGTTTTTAACTCTAACCACTAGACCACAGAGGTCCCCACCTTTGGTTTAAGAAATGTATGTATAAGATTTGAACATGAAAGTCGTGTCTACTATGTAGGGGAACATAACCACATTTTGAAGCTTTTTTCAATTACTAGTAATTTGTAGTAAATGGTATTAACAAATTCCTACATACTTTCTTTTCAGACTGGTCTAAATTTCCTTTTTTGTCACAATGATGTCTTTGGTCTACTTAACAGTAGTTGCATTAAGGGCTTGGGCCTGGGATTTCCCCTGGATACTTTGATAATGTGACAGTAATAGGGTTTATGTATAAATACTACTTCTACAGTCTCGCTGTGGAAGCTGGCTTTTATGGGTATTTCGGTAGAGTGGTTGGCTTTCTCCAGAAGTTAAGCAACATACTAAGTGGTTAGTACCTGGATGGGTGACGTGCGATGGCTTTGCTCCGAAAGGGACCTGATACATGTTACAATTCGGTGGCAGCGGTGGGATTTGGTTTGATATCACCATCATTCCCATACCCTTAATTGTTTGTTGCATGTGCTCGACCCTTGTTTCTGCTTTGAGGCAGTGTTAATAGTGTCAGTAGTACCTTCTTGAATTGTTAAAAGTCGGTAACCGTCATGTATATCTTTGTGACACTTGTGACTTCGGGATGAAGTCAAAAGAAAGGTGGGAGAAATGTGACAGTAATAGGGTTTATGTGTGAATACTACTTCTACAATCTTGCTGTGGAAGCCGGCTTTTATGGGTGATTCGGTAGAGTGGTTGGCTTTCTCCCGAAGTTAAGCAACATTCTAAGTGGTTAGTACCTGGATGGGTTATAACCCACCATGGCTTTACTCCGAGAGGGACCCGATACACGTTACAATAAGAAACCCTGGCTACTTTGCTTGGTTTAATGATAAATATACTAATGAGGTCCAACACCCCCACCACTACTTTTGCAAATCACCCTCCTACCTACTACAAATATTAATGAAACCCCTGTCAGACTTAGTAGCAGCTTCTTGTCAAGAGCAAATTGATAATTGGTCACAATGGTTTCAATATTCTCCTGCTCTTGATGCGTTCCAAATATGACATTTGAAGCGATTTATTCAGGGTTAACCCTTATGGTGCTGGAACTGACTTCATGCTTATGCAAACAGGTTAGATCCAGACAAGCCGCAAAGTAAATTGGTTACGCGGACCTGTGATCTAACCTGTTTGCTACTGTGAGGATCTTTTCTCATCAAAATTAAGCAGATCTCCAAGGTTTTGAAAAGCAGACAACACAAGAATCTATATTTAGAAAATTACTCAGCATTCTAAGGGTTAATAATGTAGAGCATGCCTTTACGGAGAGTCAAATGTCGTCTTTCTTGGAGAGAGAAAAAATCCCCCAAAGTTGGAAATGAGACTGAAAATAGATATTGGCAATTAAACCTAAAAACTCTGGGGAATTCAAACATTTTTCTCTAGTTGACAAGAACGCCTCCTTAACCCATATATCAGTTCGGTGTTGTTTCATATCGAGGGTTCAGTGCAATACTATTGTAGCAGGTGCTTGATGTTTGTGAAGGACTTGTTATAGTATTGCATTTTAATTTAATACCAGCTTGTAGAAATGAACCATTGATTAGCATTTGTCATCAGTTATGACTTAATATAAGGACCTGTTCAAATAAATAAATATGACCTTGGTAATGGATTAATGTACATATTGTTGTTGTTGCTCTCTATTTTGTAAATCCACATTTTTCTTGGAGGTCCCAGAGGAAATTTCAGGAAAAACGACAATAATCAGGGGAAACTCGGCAGTCTACGGTCTACAGGCTTCAGGTCGTGGTCACATAGAGCATCAGAAAAATTAATTAATTACCTCATGTCTTTTTGGCCTCCACAAAACAATTGTTGCAATTATTTAAGGCTAATAATTAACACTAGTTGAATAGTCATTGGCAGGGATCAGGAAAGGTCCAAATCTGAACTTGCAATTGATGCGGTACAACTGAAATTTGGTACAAAACTGGCAATTTCTTGAGCCTTGGCTGTTGGGTTGTGATTAGTAAACCTTTTACCAAACGCAAAATTTCTGACAGTCCCAAATTGAAAAAGTTTGCAGACAACAAATGTGATGAAATTAAAAAATAATCTTATGATAGGGCAGAAAACATAGCGGGAGTCTTTGTTGCCAAAGTCTGCAACACACTGGTCAAATTTTGATATTGTTTGGTAATGGGTTAAGACGGATGAGCTGTAGTATGACCTTGTTAAAATTCAAGGTCATTTGTAACAATGGATGACAGACTATTTTTTAGATGCAGATGACATATAGTTCAACTATTTTTTAGATGCAGATGACTTATAAAAATGTATGATTAGAATAGTTGATATAGTTCGACTATTTTTTAGATGCAGATGACTTATAAAAATGTATAATTAGAATTAGTTGATATAGTTCAACTATTTTTTAGATGCAGATGACTTATAAAAATGTATAATTAGAATTAGTTGATATAGTTCAACTATTTTTTAGATGCAGATGACTTATAAAAATGTATGATTAGAATTAGTTGATATAGTTCAACTATTTTTTAGATGCAGATGACTTATAAAAATGTATAATTAGAATTAGTTGATATAGTTCAACTATTTTTTAGATGCAGATGACTTATAAAAATGTATAATTAGAATTAGTTGATATAGTTCAACTATTTTTTAGATGCAGATGACTTATAAAAATGTATAATTAGAATTAGTTGATATAGTTCAACTATTTTGAATTGGCTTATATTGTTCTGCATTTGTGAATTAGTTTAAACTGATTTATTTTACGTCAATTGTGAAAGAAGCTTATTTAATTCACTCTTGATGGCTGCTTCCTAGATACTAAACTAGTACATTTTGAGTGTTAATCCCAGCAATTTTTTCCTCGCCTTACAGGAATCAAACCTTTGACCATTGATACAAGAGGCCAACACTCTACCATTGCACTTATGTCCTCCATTGTGTAGCTGTATATTCTGCCATGCTATTGTTGCAAACGTTTCCTCACGCCTTTGTCTACTGTTCTCTTCTCTTAAAGAGCGTCCAAGGACGTGTTTCCTCAGATACTGCAACAACCATAAAACTTGGTCTCTGCGCTTTATGACAAATATTTGAAAGTATTTTGTATCCAGTAAATGGTTGCAAAATCTATCATGTCTAATGGATGTCTGAAATAAAGAATTGGATACTTTGGAAATGACAATATTATTCTCATTTGGTGACAGTTCTATTTGACATATGATGCATATGTAGGGAGATTTCATTGTTATTGTTCACACCAGAAAAAGATCAGACATATCAATGCATTTAAAAAGACTATTTTACAGAATGTGCTTTGTAGGTAACAGGCATTAAAATGGTGAATAAATCAATTCTTGTCACTATAAGACAATTTTCGATTTTCTTACCCATTTCCAGGATTTAGCATGAAGGAAACAGCAGGATTCAGATTCCAACCAGAAGAGGATAACAATCACTAAAGCAGCTTTTGTTAGTTTATGGAATTATTGCGGCAAAATTGAAACTGATAGGGGTTAAATGTCAGATCTGGATCTACTCTAAAACATATGTCAGTAATGTCCAACATTATTTCATTATTTAATTGGCTTAAGCATATGGTAGCAAATTAATTTGAAAGGGGGCTTTGAACAGGGGCAGAGGGGGGGGGGCTTTTGAACAAGAGAGCTTTTGAAAGGGGGCTTTTGATATGGCTTTTGATAGACACAAACAAATGTTTGTGGGACCAACATTCTTATTGCTTCCAAGAAAACAGAAAACTATAAAGCTTGCCAATGGGTAATTTAAATTTAGATCATTGTTCACAAAATGAACTGTTTAATTACTGCAACATAAGCAACATGCGCTGTATATCCACAACAACAGGATTATGACAAGAGTTGATATGTGTACCATTAAGCTAGTTTTATGTAACTCTATGTCATAATATCGGTAGAAGATATTTCATTGTAGAAGATGAAATCCTGAATTTATGAGATAGTACTTTTGAATTAGCTATCAGCAGACCATTTAAAAAGAAAAAAATGGTAACTGACAGAGACATTGTATATATATTTGTTCCAATTCTTTGCATTATGGACAGATAATAGAAAATATAACTTGTCCTTAACAAAACATTTAAAATCACTCAAACGAAATTATACTTGGGCTGAAAATCATTACTGTCTGTAGAATTTGTCAGCCATAACTATCTTATGCATAATTAACCTGTCCAGAAGGACATTATTCTTTGACGGAGGTCATTTACATTTGCTATCTTGCATGTGGCTTTGCTGGATGAAAGATTTCAGTTACTATGGCAATAGTGTTCCATTCCTTCACAAAACATTATACTATGATGATTTTCGTTCAGTTTAGAATCAAGCATGGTGAGGGTTCGATTCAAGATTATTGTAAGTTCTTCATACATGTAAAGCACTAACTACAGTCTTGCACTTATCCTGAGATGTAGATCTTTAGTTCATGATATTTTCCATCTTAACCATCCCAGATCCTACCCAAAACAAGAGTTACGTGTCCTTGGAGTTTGAACCCTGGGACATCTGATTTCTAAGTCCATCAGAGGTTAAGGTGGCAGACCAAAGAAACTCATGGTCCAAGGTTTAAGCTCCACTGACACTTCTGATTTCTTGGGAGTGGCCTTTAACAAGATACTTCAGAGCCCTAGCTTAGTAATGGCGGATCAAGGAAAGCTGTTACATAACTGAAAAATAGTTGATACTACGATAATCACCATACAAAAAAAAAACTCTCGATGTTCATCTTTAATAGATGATCAGTATTCCCTCTTTAACCCAACCCCTCATACTGGATTTGTAACTGGTCCAATATAAATGAAGTAACAGACAACTACATGTATTCAAGAGTTCAGTGCAGTGAAGGTTTTCAATCTTGCATGGAACCCTAGAATTATGAAAAGAACAAAACCTTTAATTGTCGTCTTGAAATTAGGAAGATACTATTGTGATAAATTGAAAAATTGCTCTTTTATCATATTTGTCTCATTTTCTTGACTTGTTTGAATTGAGGTAGCTGTAATATGTACCAACAGCATAGATTGTCCGCATGTAGACC
Source organism: Cerastoderma edule (assembly GCA_947846245.1). Lineage (NCBI taxonomy): Eukaryota > Metazoa > Mollusca > Bivalvia > Cardiida > Cardiidae > Cerastoderma > Cerastoderma edule. The sequence continues at coordinate 13,259,992 of OX401410.1, read as the reverse complement.
TTTATGCTGGAACCAATTTCATGCTTATTCTTACGAACAATGTCTGCAACCAAGCCTGGCTAGAAAGATCCACTTTGGATTTATTGTCCCCTATGGGCATTCGATCCCGGTTCTCCCGGGTGATAGTCCAATACCATAACCACTGAGCTAAAGAGTTGGCTCAGTAAGGCAGGGGTTGCATCTTGTCCTGATTGATTGTTGCTATGCTATGCTATACTGTGGAGAGTGAGGCAGTTACGTAACATTATGCAAACTGGTTAGATCGTGGCCGCCCAAGTAAATTGGCGGCTGGCCTGTGATTCAACCTAATTGCTTCTCTAATCTTTTCTCATAAGAATTAAGCAGATATTAAGGGTTTTGGAAAGTAGAGGACAAAAAAAATTGTTTTCTGAAAATTATCAAGTATTCTAAGGGTTAAATAAGATTAAGTAGGAAATGCAAAAAAGTATAGTGGCAACCTCCTACAAGAAAACTGAGAGAACTGCCGTCATCAAAATGCAAACCCGCTAAAGTAGGGATTAGAATCCATGGAAGATAAGGTCATGTGACTATCATTTTTTCATTATCCGTTCCTCAACTTCGATCTGAAAGGAAAACTCCATGCCCAATTACTTAACCCTTTAAATGCTGGGTAGTTTTCATAAAATAGAGTTTGGTGTAGTCTGCTCTCCAAAACCTTAAATATCTGCTTTATTTTGATGAGGAAAGATACCGAGAGTAGCGAACAGCTTAGATCACAGGCCAGCAGCCAATTTACTTGGCAGCTGGCCTGTGATCTTAACTGTTTGCATAAGCATGAAGTCGGTGCTAGCACTGTAAGAGTTAACATTTTTTTAATTTTGCTGCTAAGGATTTACAAAAATGAATTGATGTTTTTGATTACATTGATGGGCCCCATTACAGGTCTGAAGGCTTTTAAACAAAATCCTTTCTTTTGAAAGGTCTTATATTTGCACTGGGTGCTCGTTTTGTCAATGAACTTCTGACCATTATTGATAAAAAACTATTTTTTATTCAGCTTGACCAATTAATTATTTTTGCTGACCAGACATTTCACAGATAACAGGTGAACTTTGTCTCCTGACAATATGAGTGAGACTGACCAAGCGAACTTTGTCGCCTGACAATATGGTTGTGATTATGGTGTTGTAAACTTCACTAATTCACCTGAAACAAGCTCAGTGAAGACTCATGGGAGTGCTTGTTTGACAATTTCATCTGTTCTTGGGTATTTGACATTGTTTCCTACAACATTTGGATTATGTTTTTATTGTGATTTTGTGTGATTAAAGGTGTTTAATCCTGTACCTGTATAAATGCATTTCAACGCACCTGCTTTTTAAGATTGAAGAAAATGTGGATGACAGTGGTGCAGAGGTAGTGTCTGCCTCTTGTACTGGGTCCCAGGTTCAATCCTCGTTAGGCACCGTGAAAATTGCCAGGACTAGCCCTCAATTCGGTGCGAGTACAGGTTTAGCATCCAGGAAGCAGTTGTCAAGTGTTAATTTGATAAGTTTCAAACTTCTGTCACAATCCACGTAAAATAATAATTTTGCACTAAGTTTAAACTAAAGAAACTGTGACAAAAGTAGGAATTAATTGTCACAAAAAGGAATAGATTAATTGTTAATTCTTTGTGAAAACCGAAGCATGCCCATCACTTTTATTTAGGTATTACTACAGTCTTATACTAAGCTCTTTTACAAAAGGTCAAAGAATTATGTTACAATTTACTTCCCTCCATCTCACTTCAGTGTAAACTTATTATATATTTTACACTGATTGTGGAACAGATTCTCATACTTTAATTAATCACTCTCAATTCTGCTTCCTGGATACATAACCAGTACCTGTGGGGGTGAATGTGGATGAATTTAAGTTTCCCAGGTAGGTCTTGCTACTCAAGGGATTTGAACCCATGATCCTCATGTCTTGAAGCCGACACTCTGGCCGACGCCCTGGACTACTTTAATTATTGACATACTTCAGTCTAACTCCAAGCCCTTGTACCAAAGTATTAAGGTACCTGATGGCTTCCCCCCATAGCATTCTGGGAAATGGCGATACCATAATGATGAAAAAGGCTGTTTGTGGTAAAAAGAATGGTTGTATAATGAGTATAATTAAGCAAAACCATGATTCTAATGAAAATTGTTGATGGCAGCTTGAACAAATTATCCAACACATGAAAATTAGCCCTGAAATAGATAGTTTTAACATATTTTATTCAAGAGATAAAAATCCATTACATACATTACAAACAATTTAGTGAAACGAATTGGAATGGAAGCTATAAGCTTATAAAGTTCCTCTCCTTTATATCAAAATATATTTATGGCATTGCACAATACTAAAATGATTGTGTTAAAATAGACACCAATACTAGATGCTGACAACTTTCCTAAAATAGAACGAGAGATGTAGAGACGCTGTTGGTTGCTTATGAAAGTATTGACTGCAATATCATTAATTTATTCATCTTTTGAAATTGTGATGGGTGTTCTGTGCTTTAAAACTTTATGGCATAATGTTCAAAATGATGATGACTTTTTCCTTTCATCTTCATCACACCAATATGTACATAGTGCAACACAGATTGTTTGAGATTCAAATTTGAATTTCAAAGTTAAGTGACATTGATTGAATGTTTAAATTGGCACTTAGACAGAGTAGGCATGGAAAGTTTGGCTGCTATCAATATTCATCAGTTACCACAGAAATAGAAGGTAAGTTAAACAGACCTAGATTTTGATTCTTTAGCAACCCACTTTGTTTGGGCCATGGTGACAAATGGAGATCTGCTTATATACAAATCATATAGTTCTAAAATGATTTAGATGTTAATTTAACATTATTTATTCAGTGTTTCATAGATTTTTTTACTGCAGATACTTTTCTTTTCATGAGCTAAAAAGGTTTTATCATTAAACAAAAAGGCTGCATAATGTTAGGTCACTGGTTTGAAAGTCATCTGCCTGTCTACATGTTTGCACCCTTCAAAAGATTCAAGAACTTAATAGTGAACTTCATAAATGTTCATGATGTTGAAAAGCTGTTCATGAAGGCAGAACTTTTTCATGCATTTCAAGAACAGGTTCATAAACATCAAGTTCAAGTTCCTGAATACATTCATGACATGTTCTTGATGTTAATGAACATGTTTTTGAAATGAATGGCCTTTAAGCATTCATGAATGTTCATGAAGTTCAAAAAAAAGTCTTTGAACTTTTTGCTTTGGATGTTCTTTCAAATTTTTGAATTGATATGTTGCTCTATGTGAAACACATAAAATAAACAGGTAGTACAAGAGATGTGGTTACGGTTTAATGTTTTATTCAGCACTGTTTTTTACCATCATTTGCATTCTGTGTGACAATTTGCACGACATTTTAAAGTGTAATGTGATGTTTCTGATGGCAGTGATAACACTCTGTTCAGGAGTCTACATCATCAGTAACGACAGACCTCTGCACTACAACGCATCACAGCACGATATGGCTTTTTGTGTACCTACGCATTGCATAACAGTAGAAACATAGACAGAGAAATTGGTTTTTTAAGGACTACCCCAGGAGATGATTGTAACATGTAATATAACAACAAAACAGGTTAATCTAACATTTGTATCAATATCCAGCTAGCAAATAGAAAAATGAACAGAAGTTTTTTGTAGAAGAAAAATATCTGTGCAAACGTGCACCTGTCGGTTTGAGTGCTAGCTTGTGACATCACATCACAACAACAACGTCTCTATCCAAGATTGATTTACCCACAATCCTTTAAGTAATAGTACATAAGTTAGTGCAAAGAGCACCTGTCAAACACAATGCATTGTTTATAAGGAAATCAAACGAGACACTGACCTATAAAAAGGGGTTTGGGATAAACTGGTTCCCCGCTGTCTACTGGCTCCAAAATATAAACAATGGGCAGCCTACAAATTTTGATCAGTTTGATTGGTCAGAATCCAACATTAAACTAGTGAGAGAACTATTTTACCTGTTAAGCGACATAGTGCCAAGTGGTGTATTTGGCTTTGAGTCTTAGTACATTATTGCTTCAACTTTAGAAATGTTGTTATGACTAAAGGATCTTCACGCATCCGCAAAGATCCTAAAATTGCAACAACAACAACAACAACAAGCAGCAACATAAATGGTTGTTTCCCCTGAATCATTGTTTTGCGATAATCAAAGCAGACAGACCTTTATCAGACTTTGATTTATACACTAATTTGTACCAAAAGTTTCAATTTCAAATTATTTTGAAGGAAGCTTCGTCTCGCGGCCAACTGTTGGTTTACTTTGAATTTGCAAACATGTGCTCTCATCTCTAAGGACAGCGTGTTGTTTTGGTTCCTTATATAACCAGCCAGAATTCTGCATGGTAGATTTGTACCATACTGTACAATGTATACTGTACCGTCTGTTTATTTGATAGACAACAGTCAGTTCCCAGTCTAGGTTTGGGAGTGATATGTTGGAAACCCATTATTACAGTTCTAGGGTTTAATGCAAGATTATAGTAAGAGCTTCGCAAACATTAAGCACTAATAGTGTTTCATTAAACCCTCAAATTGACAAAGAATTTTCTTTGTGACTCTAACACTACTTACAGTAGGGGTCCTGTAAGGCCCAGTAGTTAAAATGACAGTCTTAGGACTCAGATGTACAGGGTTTAAGCCCCATTGGAACCCCTAGTCTGTTGGCAAGACACTTCAGAGCCCTAGCCTAGTCCTGGTAAAACCAGGAAAGCTGTAATGAAACTGACAAATTGTTGACATGCTGATGAAACCTTAGATTACCTACTGATACAGTGATTTTTTTTCCTTATATAATTTGTACTGTAAAACAGACCATTCCCAATCAAATTAACCATCCATTTCCCAAAAATCCCCAAATAAAGTTTATGTTTGAATTTAATCGTTCCCAAATCAAATTCCCAATTTTAGAGAAGAATGCCATGATTTTTAACAATTTGTATGGTACCAGACCCATTCCCAAAATCAAACCCTTAGAATGCTGGGAAATTTTCTAATAAAAGATTTTAGTGTCGTCTGCTTTCAAAACCCTTGAATATCTGCTTAATTTTGGCAAGGAAAGATACTCCGAGTAGCAAACAGGTTAGACCACAGGCAAGCCGCCAATTACCTTGGCGGATGGCCTGGATCTAACCTATTTGCATAAGCATGAAGTTGGTTCCAGCACTTTAAGGGTTAAGAAAAGAAATTGCAGTGATAATTATAAAGTTTCACATGCCTAGCAGACACTTCTTCTGCATAATTGTAGTGAAGATAATTTGTGGTGGCAAGACTTAACCCTTTACCAAACGACAAATATTTTACTGTCCCAAATTGAAAGAGATTGCAGACAACATTTCAAAATGTTATGAAATTGAAAATAAACTTCTGATAGGGCAGAAAACATAGTGGGAAAAGAAGAAATTGCTCGTACCGAGCAATTTCTCCTTTTCCCGTAATGTTTTCTAAAGTAGTCTGCAACAAAGTGATCAAATGTTTGGGAAAGGGTTATACAGACATTTATGCCAATCTTGGCACATTTGTTATTCAGAACAATATCCTCTTGTCAGACAAAAGGCAATTATTTTGCAAGATAACTTGAAAAAGTTTTATTCCATTTGTTGACACTTTTCAATCCATATCTCCATACTTGATATTGGAACTGTTCTTGAGTTAACGCGTTAGAAGATGATAGATATTAGTGTGAAAAAGGATGAAAATAGTTTTTCCATATACCATATAGATCATGTAGGTTTCTACCATTGTTTTCTGATAGAAAGACATATGTTCTGCGGATGATTTATGGTTTGGGATTCATTTTTTATTCCCTAGAAAAGCCAGTGTTATTTCATTACAATTAAGGTCAAAGCTCTACAATACTCTTGCATTATGCATGAACTCCTAAATTGACATTGTACAATGCAGAGACCGATATCATGTGATTATCAATGTAGAATATGGTCAAATATTTAAACCTGAGATTTTTTATCTTAAGTAGTGTCCAAATTGTAGACGACATTTCAAAATGTGATGAGATTGAAAAAAATCTTCTGATAGGGCAGAAAACATTATTGGAAAATCTCGTCAAGAGCAATTTCTCCTTTTCCCACACTGTTTCCCAGAGTCGTCTCTAACTTACTGGTCAAATGTGGATATTGTTTAGTAATGGGTTGAAGAGAAACGAGAGCAAGTATTGCTGTTTCAACCAATCAACAAAAGCGTTTCTTTGGACACATTGACAGATTAATTCATTCCTGTTTACTTATAGTGGTCAAGTTGGTCTCGCCAATAGATCTAGTTGCCGGAAACATGAGATGTGTCAGCGTCCTACTTAAGAGCACTCTTATTCGTTTCTCAGAAATCCACTGTCCTGTAGCGGTCAGCTTTTGGGGTTCAAGATTATCTTTCCCTCATTTTGATTGTTGATATTGGCTCATCATTTAGTTGTTGTTTGATCGTACGTAAAATAGATATGCTAGATTGTCCAGCATATAAGAGAACCTAACGCATTGTTATAGAGAACATGTGGTAGACAACACAACTGATCATTGGACGACGGTGTTTTTCACTGATAAGATGTGATTTTGTCTTTGAGAGGTTCATTTGTTGGGTTTGTTACAATGGTGGCAGAGGAAGGAGGAAGACTTCTCCTCATATCTGAGTTGCCTTTCCGACGTATCTCCAATGGGTCAAACCTTGGAATTAGTCTTCTTGAAGGCAAGAGTTATGTAACATTTGTAAAACGTTCATGCAAATTAGAGAACATAACTCTTTGTTTTAGAGAACATGCGGGGTTTATAACTAGACAAAGGGGGCCTCCGTGGCCTAGTCGTTAGAGTACAGAACTTGAAATCACATGGTCCCTTTCCGCGTGGGTTCAAACCCTGATAAGGATATGGATTTTCATGAGAGGCAGTCTCCCAACTGACTTACAGAATGCCGATGGTTCTACCCGCCTTAACCAGCCCTTATGGGAAGTTGAGTATGGGGTCTTCCTCCATTATTAAGAGTCGGGCATCGCTACATAACTGAAATAGTCGGGCATCGCTACATAACTGAAATAATGTTGATGTGATGAAAAACCCATATTAAAGAAAAAAAACAAACTAGATAACACAACTGATTAGTGGAAGACAGTGTTTCTCACTCATCGGATGTGATTGTGCCTTTTAGGGTTATTTTTCTCCATTTGTTACAAATTGCTTCACAAACATGAAGTACCTACTAGATATAATCTTTATCTGAACCTTTGGAATCACAATGATTTGGCTTTTTGCAAGCAGTAGCCTCCTGGTGGGCTTACAGAACGCCTTAACCCTTTACCAAATGCCAAATTTTCAACTGTCCCAAATTGAAAGAGTTTACAGACGACATTTCAAAATGGGATAAAATTGAAAAACAATCTTCCGATAGGGCAGAAAACATTGTGGGAAAGTAGAAATTGCTCATTTAGAGCAATTTCTCCTTTTCCCACAACGTTTTCCAAAGTCGTCTGCAATAAAATGGTCGAATGTTATTGTTTGGTTATGGGTTAAGAAAGTTCTATTAGGATTGACTAGCATCTTAATATAACTGAAATATTGTTGATGTGATGTAACACTCTAACAAACAAACATGTCTATTAACCCTTTACCAAACAATAATGATATTTCATGAGTTAATTTCAGACAACTCTGGAAAACATTGTGGGAAAGGAAGAAATTGCTTGTAACAAGCAATTTGTTCTTTTCCCACAATGTTTTCTACCCTATCGGAAGATTATTTTCCAATTTCCTCACATTTTGAAATGTCGTCTGCAAACTCTTTCAATTTGGGACAGTCTAAAATTTGGCGTTTGGTAAAGGGTTAAGTGGCCAGTTTTGGGTGATGGGTAAGAGTTTGTGCCACAGGAGCATTAAGAAGACTTTAAAAGAAATACAAAAAAGCACTTTGGTTTTGGATGGAGACCATGGTGACAAAGGGAGAAATTGCTCAATTTGAGCAGTTTTTCTTTTTATCACAATAGTTTCCTGTATCATTATCAGTTAACAATATGTGTAACTTTTCTTTTTCATATGGATAAGTTGATAAGTTGAATGCTGACTTCATAGTAAAGTACCACTCTTTGCAGAATCTGCTGCAGAAAGACATTTGAATCCACTGTGACAAAAGGATCAATTACCTCTAATTAAGATTTTATCCTTTAGTAACAATCGTTACTTAGCAATACCATAAAAAATAGATATTTTGTTCATCACTTTTTTGTTGTCTGATGTTGCTTTGAACTGACCAGTCTTGAACTCTCTTATACATGGGGGAATGACTTTGTACTTTGTGAAACCTAATATTTTCATTAAGGTAAATTTAGATGATAATCTGAGTATTGGCATATAGGTGGGGTTGTCAAGGTAACAATATTCCCCACCTTTGCTATACCATTACTGTTGTACATTGATGTGACCAACTCCTAGGCGTGGAAGGCTTTCTGATTAGCCTTATATGGAATTACCTTGAAGTTTTTTGTAAACTAGATTACCTGTCTGATAAAAAAAATGTTAGGAAAATAACAATGTCAATGAAAGTGAATTGAGGTGAAATTGAGGTGAAAAAGAAACGATGGATTACCTTTGTTATAAAATTAGCTCTATTTAGAACGAAAAGATTTTGACTTGAAAAACAAGTTATGGTATAGTAGGAAGTAAGAAGATGATTGATTATTTTTCTATTGAAATCAACACAACTTGGAAGAGGAATTAAGCATGGAAATGATGTTAAAGAAGCCATCTATTATTCGAAAAGAAACACAGAGAGGTATTCTTACATGTTACCCATATTCAGTTTCATGTCATGATAACCCTTGTCCTTTGTTTACCAAGATGACATTCTGACTTTAAAACTGCTTTTTCACAGACGTGAGGAAATTTGGATATTAAGAATTCATTAAAACTTTATAGCAGCTGTGCTGTTGTTTGGACATATTGGAAAATAGCTATTGAAAGCCAAAGAAGTGTGTTTTGTTTTTAAGTTTTCAGAGCATGTATACATTGAGAAAATATGTATCTAGATCAAAAAGTGTTGCAACAGTTTTGAGATCTACCACAAATAGACTGAACATACATAGATATATTGACACTTCCAGAATAAATTATACCTTCAATAATTGCTTTAAATTTTATATCATACAGCAACACAAAAACTGTATTGTTTCAATGGCATTATATTTTGCCTTTAATTTTCTCGTCTGTGAACAAGCAACTTTAATACCTTATAAAGTAAATTCATAAACAAGTCAAGCATGTTCTCTGAAAAACAGTGACTGGGCAATTTAGAAAGTAACTGAAAACACTGTCAAAGAAATTTGAAAAATAATTAATTCCCCTGTGAAGGATTCAACACATGGATTAGCATGATTAAATTGGATTATATTACACAAGTGTTGTGTTTTGCATAGACATATTTTTGGCTGTTCTTTATTCAATGAACGCTTGGATGGGAAGTTTGTCGGGACTCCACCATGAAGTCTGGACCGGTGGTTGTTACATGGCCAAGTTAATATGCTTAATATTTAGGACAATTCTTGACATATTAATTAAACAATTTGACCAACTGCAAGCCTTCTGAGTTGTATCATTTCACTACAATTTTTATTGTTCTTATTTCATTTATTAAATTTAGCCCATGCTTCATAGTGATGTCAATCAGTTGCATTATTTGGGGATAATTTTTGTTTTATATTTTTGTCTTGTTACCAAATATTTCATTATTCTTTTCAGATTGTGTCACTGCAACTAGAAATATAACAATGTTTTTGTTATGAGATTTTCATCCAAACTTTGCCTCTTTATTGGGTTCATTATTCAATTATCACATTTTTAATTGGTGCATTATCTTTTCCAACGAAATGTTCTTTTTTTTTCATAAAACCATATCACATTAAAACAACATTCTTGGCAAAATATGCAAATCCACCTTGGATCTAAGAACGTTCCCTTAACTGAACGTCAAATTTTCGACTGACCCAAATTTCAAGAGTTTGCAGATGACATTTCAAAATGTGATGGAATTGAAAAAATCCTCTTCTTATGGGGAGAAAACATTGTGGGAAAAGGAAAAATTGCTTGTTAAGAGCAATTTCTCCTTTTCCCACATTGTATTCCAGAGTCTTCCACAGATGCGTCTGTAACAAAATGGTCAAATGCTGTCATTGTTTGGTAATGGTTTAAACAAATTTAATGTTTTATTGTTCATTTCAGCTCGAGCCAGTGAAAATGGGGACGGCATCGGTCTCACTCAAAACCGGAATCGTAGGTCGGCCTCCAGACTGAAGTTTGAGAAAATGAGTGGACTCCACAGACCTGTGAGTAGATGTTTTATCTAATTTACCTTTATACTGTATAACGATTGTTCAGTGCAAGACTGTAGTAAGTGCTTCATGATTATGAAGCACTTACTATAGTCTTGCATTAAACCCTCGATAAATACTTTTGTCCGTGGGAGTCTAATTTTTGTGCGATTAGCGTAGGTCCTACAGTGCGAATTCTAAACACCGCTATTAAAACCTCTCCAATTCAGCGTAATTCTGTGTGCCATGCATGGTGGTTGCCATTTTACCTGGACGTCACTCTGTCATCACTTCCACCATGTATTGTTACGTTATGCACGGTTTATTGTATTTGTAGATAAATACCTTTTGATTCCTAAACCATAGTGAAATCTAAACCTGCGATTTTAGGAACCTTGAAAAAAACATGACATATTGTAACTGCGAATATAAAGTGCCATTCATTACTCTTCTGGGTATTTGAAACTAGAAGATGTCTAGTTAATTAAGCCTTTTTTTGCTGGAGCCAACTTCTTGGTTCTGCAAACAGGTTAGGTCTAGGCCAGCCGCCAAGAGAATTGTCGGCTGGCCTGTGATCTTACCTGTTTGCAGCAGTTATTTATGTTTTGGAAAGCAGACGACACAAGATATCTATTTTTAGAAAATTTCCCAGCGTTCTTAGGGTTAAGGCATGCCGTTATTTTTCCCAAAACATAATTAGGAAAGTTCCATATTGTGGGTTTATGTTGAATTGTTTTGATGAGATGATTTTTTATGAATATCCACAATCAAGGCTTTCCAAAGATGTGAAGATGTTAGACATGCCCCTCCAAAGGACTTAGGAACTATGTTCATGAATTTCATAAACTGAAATGTACAATAAGTTACTATCCATGAACATGAACCTGTTCATTAATTTTATGAATGGGAATAAACAGCAAATGGCCGGCAGTTCAGAAACACTGCTGTTCTTGAACACATTCATGAATCAGTTCATGGATTTCATGATCATGCTTGGGAAATTCTTGAACAAGTTCATGAACAGCTCGGTGTTCATGAAAAGCCATATGTTGTTTATCTCAGTTCATGAAATTCATGAACACAGTTGTCGTGTCATTTGCCTGGGAGGGAATATGCCTCGTATTCAAAGCTTTGTACTGCTCTAGCTAGAAAGCAACAGAAAATTACATCAGTAAAGTTTGAAGAATGTGTGATGTGTGGTAATCATCATTGAGACGAAACAAAACACTGATTTTTTAAGGGCACTTGGTCAGAGGTGAAGGACATAGTCTGGCCTAAGGTCAAATTATAATTTGTGTTATCTCCTGGAACACGTCTTGTTACTTCCATCCATGATAGAACTTATGTAGAACTCACGGTTGATAAGTGCAGGCTTATTCAACTTATCGAAACAATTATCACTATTATCACAACACACATAATAAACTGTATGCTTATATACGGTCATTGGCCTTAACAAGCCTATTCAGGGTTCAATGCAAGACTGTAGTAAGTGCTTCACAAACATCAAGAATTTACTATAGTCTTGCGCTGAACCCTCAATATTATGTACCAGAAGTTTCATTTGACTTCTGAAGGGCATACATGGCCAAGGGGTCAATGTACTGAACTTGAAACCACATAGCCCCTTTTCCAGTGGGGGTTAAAATCAGGGTCTTTTCCAACAAAAGGAATTCAAAAGGTATTATCTGACATGACCAGACCTTATGAGTAGGAATGCTGAGTGTCTTTTTCCGTTGAATCTACAGGGGAAGCCCTTAAACAAACCAACATTAACCATTATAGTGCTGGAACCGACATCATGCTTATGCAAACAGGTTAGTTCCAAGCCAGCCGCCAAGTAAATTGGCGGCTGGCGTGTGATCTAACCTGTTTGCTACTCTGAGTAGCTTTCCTCATTAAAATCAAGCAGATATTTAAGGTTTTGCAAAGCAGACGACAAAAAATCTATTTTTGGAAAATTACCCAGCATTTTAGGAGTTAAATAGACCTATAATAGACCTTATACCCTTTTATGTTTCAGTTATCCATTGTTGAAGAGGACTTCATCTATGCAGCAGAGTTTGGTGATATACCAACCGTACAGAAGATTCTTGAAGAAAATCAAAACCTCAATGTCGACTTCACAGACATTCTTGGGCGTACTCCGCTTAGGTTAGCAGTGGGAAATGAGCATTTGGAGGTAACCTAAAATTGATTATAATGTTATCAATGTGAGCGAACTTTTGATTCATAAATACTTGTTTTGAAAACAGCAACAGCTTTGGAAGTGACCCTTTTTAACACAATGTAATCTATAAAAGCTCTCAGCTTTTTATTCATGAGTACTTGTTTTAATGCAACAGAATCAGCTTTAGAAGTCAATCCTTTTGAACACAATGTTATCAATGAAGGCTCTAAGCTTTTGATTCATAAATACTTGTTTTAATGCATCAGCAACAGCTTTAGAAGTCAATCCATGGAGTTAGATCTTTAATTTAATGCTTCCAATGTTATAAGAAATCTGTCCCTTTTGAAGACATCTAAGCAAAAATACATTGTAAGTTCAGCTATAAACAGCAATAACATAGTTCGTATACTTAGTCCGATACAGATGGAAACAAACAACATGCAAAACTATGAAGCTTCCCATATTAGGGTTACAATGTATGTTACATTGCCCATACCTCAATTCAATCTGTTGAAATTTATGAAAATCAATAAAGTTGTGAACAACAGTCCATCAAAATAACTTTATTTCGTTTGGGTTTTTTTGCAATTGAAAAAAAGATCAATCGTGACAGACTTTGTTGAATGGTCTTGACTGTGTTTGGAAGACTGTCAAGTATTAAATATACCGTGTCATAACTATTCATGCTTAGAGGGCAACAGGTGGTGAATGTTGGTGAACAATAACATGTTTTATCCTGTCACCAGGGTAATTTATGACGGAAAGCAGGCTGTCGTATAACATATTTGATATCAGGCACTAGTTCATGTGATTGCTGCGCGCACCTGCAAAGATTGATTTTCTGGGTTTTTTTCTCGTTTTTTATTCAAGTTGTATTTTCATTTTTTGTTTGTTTATTTGAATCAATATAGGTAACCGGATAAAAAGAATAGATGGTTGGTTTCTTTGAATAGGAAATATTATGTTGGCTTGGCTTTTTATAATTATCCGATTCATGTTCAGCTAATTGGATAATATTCCTACGCCTTGCCCAATCATATTTATGATTTACTACACCAACCATCTTTTCTCTACGTGTTTGTCAAGGACCTTTTGAATTTATACAGAACCAATTGGTCTAGATAGTTGCTGGTCTTGTTGTAATGTTTATCTTACGAGGGAGAGTAGGATCCTGAAAGGTCATTTGGATAGAAAACAAAGGATTAATTACTCATAAGAGCTTGTCTGAATAAAATAGCCCTGAACAAAGCTTTTTTCAACATTTGGACATTTATTGTGCTTCGTCATTCAATATAGCAATAGCCTTTGAGTCCAGAAAATTGTACTATCAAAGAGCAACTTCTTTCATTTCACCATGAATTTTCAAAGATTTCAACAGAGACATAAAATTCAAGGGTTGTAAGTTGAGGCTGTTATAGCAGTGAAACCCTTTGTTTGTCTGACTGATTTAATTGTGAAAAAGCATGTGTAAGACATAAAGAGACATTGATGTAGTGAAAGGCTTTTTATGGTGATGTAGGGAATGGCTTTCTATGTGTCAACTTATAACATGACTACACTTTTATCATGGGTGATAACTGTATTTTTAGCATGGTTAACCCTTGTAATGCTGGGTAATTTTCTAAAAATAGATTTTTGTGTCGTCTGCTTTCCAAATCTTAGCTATTTGCTTAATTTTGTTGAGGAAAGATACTCAGAGTAGCAAACAGGTAAGATCACAGACCAGCCACCAATTTCCTTGGTGGCTGGCGCCGATCTTACCTGTTTGCATAAGCTTGACATCAGTTCCAGCACTATAAGGGTTAAAGTTAGTTCTGGGCTCATTACGATACTATGTTGCTTAGCCTAGAGGTTGCCATGGTTTGCAAAACAGGGTTAAAAATTCACACCATGAATACTACACTTTCTGACATTTGATTATTCTGACATAATTTTAAGTCAATGCAACATAAAATAGCATGTGTAACATGTGAAGAAACAAGGATCTAAGGACATTTTTTTTTCAAAGGTTTTAATGAAAAAATGCAACATATTTGAATTGTGCCACACCTCTCATTGATTATGTTCATTTGGGGTAGTAGTACTTGGCTTGGACCACCTATCACATTTTTGCTTCTTACAGCAGACAACTTCCAAAAAGCATTGTGGCAAAAGGAGAAATTGCTTGTAACAAGCAATTACTCCTTTTGCCACAATGCTTTTTTAAACTATTCACATATCGCACCAGCAGAACTGAAAGGAATTTCACATGTTTACAAAGCTTTTCTATAGTCGTTTGCTTCAATTAAAAATGAAAGTCATCTGCAGGTGGGAAAGAGTTAAAACTGTCTGATGTCGTTTTCAATTTGAACCAGTCACAAAATCCTATATGAAGAAAAAGGTAAACATACTAGGTATATTTACAAGCCCACAGACATTGTATTTAGATAGAACATAAACATGATATTCCTTAACAACTATCATGTTTTCTATATCTCCTTAGGTGGTAATTTGTCTACAGTGATATACCCTATTAATAATCAATAGATGCTGTAAAACATTGCAGGGGTCAACAGTGAAGCACAACCAACAGACATTCCCTAGACATTCTCTGGTATCAGACTAATCCAATCTGACAATTTCGTTCTGTCAGGAGCCTAACCAGGCTCATTATCATGGCCATAGAAATACCATTTTGGCATTTTTTTCATTTTTTATACATCATCTATAATTGCTGATCTCTATTTTATTGTGTAATATAAACATTTAGACGCTGAAAACAATAGAAATGTTAGCACCTGTCCAAATTGAAACTATTAGCAGGTGTTAAATGTAAAGCATGAAAAACAAACATTTTGTTGTGATATTGTTGAAACTGTTGTAATTAGATGCCTCTGCCTTGTAAATTTTACAGTTGTTTAGAGATTACCAAGTAAAAACTTGTCAATATTTTTTCAAACTCTGCTAAAGGGGCATGAAAGGCACTTACCAATTAAAATATTCTGAATGGCACATCAGCTATTTGGTTTCCCAGCAGTTTCAGTGACAGATCTCAAAACCCACTGGCTCATCCCTTTTAATATTAAAATAAAAATGAAAACCTAGAAAGTAATTTGTTAAACACTTCATGTTCAATAGGTTAAAGCATATGGTTCTGCAAACACAGTAACTGTCATCTATCCGTTTGTTTCAGGTCGTGGAACTGTTATTGGACCGCAGTAACTTGGCCAACATTTACGAGGCCCTTCTTCAGGCCATTAGCTCAGGCCATGAACAGATTGCAGAGTCCATACTCAAACACCCAAAGTATCAGGGCATGAAAAAGGAACACAAACATTTCGGTGAAACGGATCACTTTTTCAACACTGCCAGCGAAGATTCACCGTTTTCATCCGACATAACCCCTCTGATCTTGGCGGCGGAGCGTAATCAGTTTGAAATCGTGCAGTTGCTTTTGCTAAGGGGCGAGACAATACGCAAGCCCCACCATTATTACTGTAACTGTCAGGAGTGCAGCAATAAGCTGGAGTTTGATCAACTGCGATTGGCTAAAACCCGATTGAACGCCTATAGAGGGCTCACCAGTGGTGCCTACATTTCACTGTCCAGTAAAGACCCAATTCTGACGGCCTTTGAGTTAGCCAGGGAGCTTAGGGGTGTGGCTAAAGTGGAGAAGTATTATAAGGTAAGACTGATAAGAGTGAATCAATATCAGCTTGGTTGGAATGGAGTTGTCCCAACTGTGGTTTAGTATTTAACCAAAAAATAGTATTATGCAGTACTATTTATAAGAAATAGGTAGCATAGATGGATACAATGATCACTGTTATCCTGATGAAAATGACATAAAACCCATTCTAAACCCTGTAAACAATTCAAGAACTCTTTCCTGTGAAGGATTCAACAAAATATTCATGAACTTCATATTCATTTATGAATGTTATATGTCTATTTTGAATGCATAACTTTTCAAGACCAGGTTTATGAACATCAAGAACAGGTTCATGAATACATTCATGAATCTGTTCTTTATGTTCATGGGCATATTCTTGAATTTCATGAACAAGTTAAGATCAGCTTTGTTTTCATGAATGGCCATTTAATGTTCATTAATGTTCTTGAATAAGTTTCTTCAATCTTTGGCATGGGGGAGAATTAAGATTGAAGATTACTATTTGCCATTGTGTATCACTCAAGATTCTAACAGGATCATCCAAAGAACTTTAGAGTTTTGGTCTGACAATAAGAGAGAAAAAAGATCATTTTCATAAACAATTTCATTTAATGTTAACCAAACTCTATAGAAATGATTACTGTCTGTATAAACACTTATAGTGCTGGAACTGACTTCATGCTTATGCAAACAGGTTAGATTCAGGCCAGTCACCAAGTATGTGTTCTAATCTGTTTGCTACTCTGAGAATCTTTCCTCAACAAAATAAAGTAGATGTTTAGGATGTTAGAAAGCAGATGAGACAAAAATCAATTTTTAGAAAATTATCAAGCATTCTAACAGAGAATTGATATTCAGCATACATGATTTAAGAGTTATGGCCCTTGAATGACAAAGACTGGATGTTTTATGGCATAGAAGCAGGCTGGAGAAATTTCTTTCTTTCTCAAAAACAAGTTATAGATTTTCCTCAATGTCAACTTGAATTCTTGTTACTTCTGATTTATCGTCATATTGTCCTTGTGAATCTTCCATTGAAAGTAAAGAAAAGCATCCCAAAATATTAAGTCTATAAAGTAATTTCCCAAAGCACTTCCTATTTGTCTGAGTTTGTGCCATTTGTTGCACTTTTGGATCTCGTTGGCTGTGTTTTGATGTGTATAACTGCAGTCTAACAGAACTGATTACTCTATTTCTTTACCCTTATAGTGCTGGAACCTACTTCATGCTTGTGCAAACAGGTTAGATCCACGCCAGCCGCCAAGTAAATTGGCGGCTGGCCTGTTTATTATCTAAACTGTTTGCTACTCTGAGTATCTTTCCTCAACAAAATAAAGCAGATATTTGTGAGTTTGTGCCTTTTGCAGTACACTGGGATCTCGCTGGCTGTGTTTTGATGTGTATAACTGCAGTGTAACAGAACTGATTACCCCATTTCTTTAAATTCCTCTGGGAGCCAGAACATCAAGATTGACTGGTTTCCTGTCTAAACCCACTACCCCACCTGGAAATTTTAACCCTTAGAATGTTGGGTAATTTCCTTAAAATAGATTTTTGTGTCATCTTCTTTCCAAAACCTTAAATTTCTGCTTAATTTTGATGAGGAAAGATACTCAGAGTAGCAAACTGCTTTGTTCATAGGCCAGCTGCCAATTTACTTGGCGACAGGCCTTGATCAAACCTGTTTGCATGTATACGCATGAAGTCGGTTCCAGCACTATAAGGGTTAAACAGTCAAATTCGAAAGCAACTGACATTTACGACAATGAGGGTCCTGTGTGACCCAGGGGTCTTGTGTGACCCAGTTGTGTATCATGGCTGTCTTAGAACTTGGTCCTGGGTTTGAGCCCTATCAGAACCTCTGATTTCATACTAGTGTCCTTTGGCAAGACACTTCAGAGCCCAAGCCTAGTACTGGAGAATCTAGGAAAGCTGTAACATTATAGAAGAATTGTTGTCGCGGCAGTAAACTCAATATAAACAAATAAAGCATGAGAAATAATTCTTGTTTTGGTACATGAGTAAAAAACTGTATTGAGAAAAGGGGAGATTGTTTGTTTTGAGCAATTGTTTTTATGTCACAATGGTTTCTGATGAAGTTCAGGAAAGGAATGGTTGTTTTCTTACTGGTTGATGTCTTCTGCTTTTGTTTTCAATTTTGCCCAGTCACAAAAAGTTCTCATAAAAAAGAATGGGTTGAAAATCATGCAGCCTTCATAGCTCAAAGCATCAAAATAACTAACGGAAGATTACTCATGAATAGCAAAGAAAGAATTAATTCATTACTAAATACACAATTTAGAACCTTGTCCAATTTCTTTCCTCACAATAGACAAAGCATCAGAGAGCAAAACTAATGGGAATTTTAATTTAGTTTTCTTTTGAGAGAAAAACATTGTGGCAAAAAATTGCCATTGTTTAACAGTTTCTTCTTTTATCGAAATGGTTTCTTATCACTTTTGCTGCAGGTGCAATTTACTCAGTTTCAATGGATTGATTGGTTTTATCAGAAATATAAACACTTCCATGTTATTTAATCTGGAAAGTAAACAGTAATATGCCAAAAAGCAGATAGTGGCAAAAACCAATTAGCCAATGTGTTTTAGTGATGTTGGCTAAATAAACTTTCCTGCCATTTAACTTTGATCAAGATGAGTTGCTCTTATCCAACTTCATTAGGCCAATGCAATGTCATTCCTTTTTTTTTTTCTTTTCTTTTTTTTTATGCTTTGCAGATAGGTCCAAAACAACAAGAAAATTGCCAAACTTTTCAGATTCTAGCTATGTATCTTTCATGGTACCTCTCTGCCTGTGATTTGAGTACATAAATGGGTGGGTCAGTGGTTAAGGTGCTGGACTAAGGACATGGGGTCCCAGGTTCGAGCCTCAAGGATTCCTATGGTTTCTTGGGAGTGGCCTTTTGCAAGTCACTTCAGACCCCTAGCCTAGTACTGGTGGATCTAAGGACGCTGTAGGAGCCACAGGCTGAGGCCTTTATCCTGTACCAAAAACGGTAAACGGTATAACTTTACATAAAATGGCCCCCTCTTTACAAGTTTTTGAAACTGCTAAGCTGAGCTGTAGAATTGAATTTTCAGACTTGTTGTATATTATACAATTCTGCATGATCTTACCATGTGGTATATACAATTCGGCATAACATACCACGTTTTATATTCAATTATGCATTTTCTTACCATGTGTTATATAAATTCTGCATAATCTTACCATGTGATTTCACATAGTTCTTCCCTTTCTTTACAGACAGAGTACTTAGAACTGGCTGACCAGCTAAGCGTTTATGTTGTCAAGCTTCTGGATAAGGTCAGGGGCCATGATGAACTCGAAATCCTCATAAACAAGACGGGTCGTGACCCTGACGTTGAAACTTACGAGAGGCTGGCAAGGCTAAAGTTAGCTATTCAATACAACGAAAAAAAGGTAAGTTGTCAAAGTTGATAAAGTGCATAAATGTTAGGGGCCTCCTTGAACTAGTGATATGTAGGGTTTAGTGTTTTTTCACTTTATTTTCAGTAAGTATTGCCAGTAGAAATTGATCTGTATATCCACAATGGACACTTTCACTTTTCCTTGTTGATGGACTTATTATAGACTTGTCTTGATCCCTGGAATTGTATTTTATCCTGTTACCAGGGCAATTTGCAGACCGATAATAGGGTGAGGTATAACATTTTTGTTATCCGTCAATAGATCATGTGATTGCTGTGTGCACCTGTCAGTATTGATTTTTCTGGTTTGTTTATATCATTTTTTGTTTGTTTATTTGAATCGATATAGGTAACAGGATAAATAGAATAAATGTTTTCAAATTTTCTTTGAATATAAGAAAGGTTATCAGGCTTGGCTTCAAATTATTAAAAGATTCCCCCTTCGACTCACTGGATAATATTCCTAAACCTTGCTCAATAACGTTTTCTGATTCATGACACCAATCATCTTTTCTCTATTTATTTGTATTGTGTCTGCATTTTCAGTTTGTGGCACATTCAAGTTGCCAGCAGAAGTTGGTCAGTATTTGGTACTCTGACTTACGAACCTTAGAGCGGTCAAACTGGTTCTTCAGGACCCTTCTGGTGGTCGGTATAACACTTGCCTACCCCATCATGTGTTTATTGTATTTACTGGCGCCAAAATCAAAGGTAAGTAACATTCTCTTAAAGCATCCATCCATTTTGGGGTAAATGACTGGCCCAAATTGAAAGGTAGAATAGCAAACAAAAAATAGCGTATTGGATTTTGTTATACATCACATTTATATGTAAACATCAATTGCGGACTACTTGCATGATAAGAATCAGTATGTCATCTTCAAAGTACAGCTTATGTTATTTGAATTGTGTTGAAATCTTTGTGAACTTAAAAGATTAACCTCTTTTTTCTTTAAAACGTAAATGTTTTCTTACATGATTCACTGAACACAGAGCTCAAACTTTTCTGTGAATATTGTGTCTAATCTATTTTTGGGCGTGAAGTTAAAAGTGTATTTGATGCCCTGTTTTAATTCAATTTGGGCAATCGTTTTTGTCATGGCTTTTATTGCTTTCAATTTAACCCTTTACCAAACAACAAATTTTCAACTGTCCCAAATTGAAAGAGTTTGCAGACGACATTTCAAATTGTGATGAAATTGAAAAATATTCTTTAGAAAGAGCAGAATAGCTTGTGGGAAAAAGGAGAAATTGCTCGTTACGAGCAATTTCTTCTTTTCCCACAATGTTTTCTAAAGTCGTCTGCAACAAAGTAGTCAAATGTTGTTATTGTTTGGGAAAGGGGGAACATTTGTAAGGATCTCTTGACCCCAATCAATCTTTTTGGCCGTTTTACGGCCATTCCTCTGTGTATGATTGTGTTAATAGCAACATGAAGAGTTAAAATTAGCATGAGAGTAATACGTTGTCTTTATAATACAAATGTATTTGGCAGAAAGAATGCGACAAAAGAATAAATTGCTTGTAATGAGCAATTTATCATTTTGTTATAATTGTTTCTAGAGTGTTTTACAGGAGACGAGTCAAAGTAAGGTATAATGAGTAAGGGGTAAATGTCTTTTACCATATGTAGAGCTCCTGGTTGCAAGGGTCATGATTTCTTACCTGCTGAGAAGCAGGGACCATTTTGCAACCTATTGTCTAGGCAAATTCGGCAAGAGCTCTGGCTATGTTTTCAGTAAACAGAATTAAGAGCAATGACTGAAAGTTGTAAGAACTTACTTTCACAATTGATGTAAAATAAATCAGTTAAACCAAAACTAAAATGTACATGATACATATGATGATGTTTCAGGTTGGTCGATTTCTCCGTTACCCATGTATAAAGTTCATTGGACACACCATGTCGTTTGTTGCTTTCCTCATTATGTTGCTCACATCCAGTATTATGGAGAATCCAGAGGCCGCCAATATGATTTCAGAATGTAAAGAACAATATAAATACTACAAGTAAGTCAGAGCTTTTATATACATACTTTGAATCAAACCTTGAAAACATGTCAATTGTTTAAAATTTATGTTTGAGGTCTATGTTGACTAAATGTCACAATGTATGTTTGACTTAACTGGTTCTGCATGGCTCAGTAGTAAAAGTGGTGGACTAAGAACTTGAGGGTCCCGAGCTTGAGCCCCACAGACACCTCTGGTGATGTGGGAATGGCCTTTGGCAAGTCACTTCAGAGCCCTAACCTAGTACTGGCTGATCCAGGAAAGCAGCAAGAATCACAGGCTTAGGCCTTAGTACTGTACCAAAATGGTAATATACAGATTGATTCTTATGTTTCATAACTCATTCTTTATGCTTAACATTCATTTTTATGGATCCCAGACGTAAACAAAGAATTTTCATAGCAATTCATAGTGACTTTGTTTTATCAATGAATATAAAACTCTTTCTTTCAGAAATTTTACCAAGGATTCCCCATATTTATTGTATGGAAACCAGAGTTTGCCAAACGACTTTCGGTTACGAGAAAATAAACCACAGACAATCAACTTAATCCTGTCAATTTGGATTATAGGTAAGCTGCAATGGAGGCTTTTTTATCAGGTACTCTGTAAAACCTTACTTTAACACATCTGTGGCGACAAGAAGGTTTTTCATATTGGAATGGAATGGACCAATTACAAAAATCTACATGGTCAAATGGATCAATCACAGAAATTTATATGGTGGAATTGACCAATCACAAAAATCTATATGGTGGAATTGACCAATCACAAACTTCATTATTGTGGAATGGACCAATCACAAAAAACAATATGGTGGAATTGACCAATCAAAAAACATCATTATTGTGGAATGGACCAATCAAAAAAGATCTTTTATGTTGAATGGACCAATCACAAAAATCACTTTTTTTTAAATGTTTTAATTAACCATAATTTGGAGTTAGGGAAATACTTAATATCAAGACTGTGGTTCAGGGGTAGAGTCTTCGATTCTGGATATGAGGGTTTGGGTTTGAATCCTGTGTGTAGTGGGATCTGCAACTTTTCATTAAACCACATTCAGCCCAAGCACTGGTTATGTATCCAGGAAGCAAAATTGAGAGTGATGTTTAATCTAAGTTGTTAGAACTTGTTTCACAATTAATATTGATTAAATGAATAAATTTAAACTAAGCTTTAATATCATTTTTTTTCACATTCCAAGTTGATGTCATGTATGTGTGTATATGCATATCTCCTGCTACCCCCCTGAAGGTTAATTCAGAACCTATATTATCATTTCCAGGTATGTTGTGGCAGGAATTAAAGCAGGTGTACAGCGAGGGGATTTATAACTACTTCGAAGCCCTGTACAACTATCTAGACTTCACCGTTCTCACATTGTACATTACGTCATTTACACTACGGTTCCTCACATTGATTAAGGTAACCTTATCTGTTTCCTTTAACCCTTATAGTGCTTGGTAATTTACTAAAAATATAATTTTGTGTTGTTTGCTTTTCAAAACTTTAAATATCTGCTTAATTTTGATGAGGAAGGATACTCAGAGAAGCAATCTGGTTAGATCACAGGCAAAGTAAATTGGCGGCTGGCCTAGATCCAACCTGTTGACATAAGCATGAAGGCGGTTCCAGCACTATAAGGGTTAAATCATCCTTTTCCTAATTAATGCATGTAAGCTTGAGCTATTTTATAGCAGGCATCTTTTGAAAACGTTTTATGTTGAATGAAATAAGAAGTTTACAGTAAATAAGAAAACAAACTTTGTTTTCTTGAGATAGTCTTTTTCATCATCTCGGAAAATGAATTTTGATCTGATTTCCTGAGATAATTTAAAAAGAATTGACTCAAGAAAAACAAAGTTTTCTTGAGATGATTAAAAGAATTTGCGGAAAACAAAATTAGAAAATAAAATCTTGCAAATGTTACCTCAGTCCAACTGTAGAACGTATCCCTTTATATTTATCATTTTCCTTATGGAACAATGTCTTAATCAAGATATCTAAGGCCACCAAATTTATGATATAATTAGTCTCGTTATGATGAGCAGTTACTTCATTCATCACAATGATCTTGTCCCTTAACAATAACATAATGTCTTGTTTTTTACTTAATGAATCAAAGTTCAATGCAATACTTAAGTAAGTGATTTATGTTTCCCTTCAAATGAAGTCTGCATTTGCTTTCATTTTTTGACCAGTAAAACAATACCATTAGATAAAACAAGTAAATTAATATAATCTCTTGTTTTCTTTGGTTGTTTTACTTGCCACAGTACAATATTGTATACATGTATTTGTTTAGAATAATAACCTCATAAATTGATTTCTGATTGCCTAAACCTTTTCAATAATTCATTTGATAAGCCGGTACCCTGATCCCATAATCACACATATGTTTATTTTAGGTTCAACAATCCCTTGTATATTTTGAAGAGCCCACACACTGGGTTGCCTTGAGAAGCGGAGAACAACAGGCTGAGGAGGAATTCTATTGGTTAGTCGCAGGTAAATATCTCTCTTATGCTTATATTAGCCACTCCCTGTTCATGTAATTTAGATGGCATTCTATTGGTTAGTCGCAGGTAAATATCTCTCTTATGCTTATATTAGCCACTCCCTGTTCATGTAATTTAGATGGCATTCTATTGGTTAGTCGCAGGTAAATATCTCTCTTATGCCTATATTACCCACTCCCTGTTTATGTAATTTAGATGGAATTCTATTGGTTAGTCGCAGGTAAATATCTATCTCATGCTTATATTAGCCACTCCCTGTTCATGTAATTTAGATGGAATTATATTGGTTAGTCGCAGGTAAATATCTCTCTCATGCTTATATTAGTCACTACCTGTTCATGTAATTTAGATAGAATTCTATTGGTTAGTCGCAGGTAAATATCTCTCTTATGCCTATATTACCCACTCCCTGTTCATGTAACTTAGATGGCATTCTATTGGTTAGTCGCAGGTAAATATCTCTCTTATGCCTATATTACCCACTCCCTGTTCATGTAATTTAGATGGAATTCTATTGGTTAGTCGCAGGTAAATATCTTTCTCATGCTTATATTAGCCACTCCCTGTTCATGTAATTTAGATGGCATTCTATTGGTTAGTCGCAGGTAAATATCTCTCTTATGCTTATATTACCCACTCCCTGTTCATGTAATTTAGATGGAATTCTATTGGTTAGTCGCAGGTAAATATCTCTCTAATGCTTATATTAGCCACTCCCTGTTTATGTAATTTAGATGGAATTCTATTGGTTAGTCGCAGGTAAATATCTCTCTAATGCTTATATTACCCACTCCCTGTTCATGTAATTTAGATGGAATTCTATTGGTTAGTCGCAGGTAAATATCTATCTCATGCTTATATTAGCCACTCCCTGTTCATGTAATTTAGATGGAATTCTATTGGTTAGTCGCAAGTAAATATCTATCTCATGCTTATATTAGCCACTCCCTGTTCATTTAATTTAGATGGAATTATATTGGTTAGTCTCAAGTAAATATCTATCTCATGCTTATATTAGCCACTCCCTGTTCATATAATTTAGATGGAATTATATTGGTCAGTCGCAAGTAAATATCTATCTCATGCTTATATTAGCCACTCCCTGTTCATATAATTTAGATGGAATTATATTGGTTAGTCGCAAGTAAATATCTCTCTTATGCTTATATTACCCACTTCCTGTTCATGTAATTTAGATGGAATTCTATTGGTTAGTCGCAGGTAAATATCTATCTCATGCTTATATTAGCCACTCCCTGTTCATATAATTTAGATGGAATTCTATTGGTTAGTCGCAGGTAAATATCTATCTCATGCTTATATTACCCACTCCCTGTTCATGTAATTTAGATGGAATTCTATTGGTTAGTCGCAGGTAAATATCTCTCTAATGCTTATATTAGCCACTCCCTGTTTATGTAATTTAGATGGAATTCTATTGGTTAGTCGCAGGTAAATATCTCTCTAATGCTTATATTACCCACTCCCTGTTCATGTAATTTAGATGGAATTCTATTGGTTAGCGCAGGTAAATATCTCTCTTATGCTTATATTACCCACTCCCTGTTCATGTAATTTAGATGGAATTCTATTGGTTAGCGCAGGTAATCAACTATCTCATGTTTATATTACCCAATCACTGTGCGAGAAATTAAGATCGAATTCAATTGGTTGAATGCTGACAACTGTATTTATTTCATTGTTGTTGTGATTCAATTTCAGTGTCCTAGCTTCCTGTTTCAAATAATTTGCATCAGAAACCTTTTAGTCTAACTATCAAATAAACAAAACAAAAAAAGAATGAAAAAACTTATAGCTTGAAAATAAAAAGTGTTATCGACAAACACATTTCATTTATTGTATGCATTGTATTTAGGAATTAATTTGTGTAACCTGACTAAACCAG
The DNA here is from genome assembly GCA_947846245.1 of Cerastoderma edule. Classification (NCBI taxonomy): domain Eukaryota; kingdom Metazoa; phylum Mollusca; class Bivalvia; order Cardiida; family Cardiidae; genus Cerastoderma; species Cerastoderma edule. The sequence goes on along the minus strand of OX401410.1, from coordinate 13,233,943 downwards.
CCAGCGTTAAATCAGATCTTAAGCAAGTTTGGCCACTGGGATTCATTTAATGTGCATTTTATAGACACTTTATTTGTTTTTCCTTTCCAGACCGGTTATATTGGGATTCGTTTGATCCACACAATATAGCGGAGGGATTGTTTGCTGTAGCCAATGTGATCAGTTTTACACGATTGTCCTACATTCTTCCAGCAAATGAACTTTTTGGGCCCATGCAGATTTCTCTTGCCAAGATGATAACGGTATGTTGTTGACTATTCATGTAAAATTCCTCATACTTAAATAGCTCTGTCAGTTGAATTTAATTTGAAAAAAGGGGTAATAATTTTGCTACCGCGACAGGGCTTTTTTTTCCATTAAACTGGTAAGAGGCCTAGGCCTGCTGATTTTAGGAAATTGTATAGATGAAATTGTTGAATTGGGAACAGGCCTTTAATGGAGCCCTGTGATGTGACCATCTGTCCTGCCCGCAGGAAAGCAAAGACACATGTGGCAGTGTCATCTTTTTCGGATGTAAGATCCTAAACATTGGTCATGTGATTCCTGGCCTGGTTTTACAAAGGGAGGAAAGGTACACCCATTATTTAACACTGTATTCCTTATTTCAGGACATTTTGAAGTTTGGGGCCGTGTTTATGGTTGTTTACAGTGCCTTCATGGTTGGTTTACATAACCTTTACTGGTATTACCCGAAAAATGTGCGAAAGCAAGTCGAACTGGTGATGAATAATGTGACCACAGTTGCGGAGAAACATTTTGGAATGTAAGTAAAATGTGTTTTTATGTAGAGTTATATAAGATCTTTCTGGTGAAAGATATTGTTCATATTTATTTCATGCCTGATAGTGTGAGTGCTGTTGAAGAATAGCTACATATTTCTAGTTTAAATGACAGAAAATTTGAATTGCTGAAGTTGAATAGAGCATTGCTATGATATAGATTTGCAAATTCCAGGCCATTCATATATCCTACAGTGTATTCTAAGAGAGAACACAATTTCCATCAACTTACACATAGAATTCCATAATGAAGAGATTGACAAACTCATGTCTTAAACCTGATATCTCAATATCTGCTTTCTTTTGATGAGGAAAGATACTCTGAGTAGCCAACAGGTTAGTTCACAGGCCAGCAGGCAATTTGCTTGGAGGCTGGCCTGTGATCTAACCTATTTGCATAAGCATGAAGTCGGACCTAGCACTATAAGGGTTAAGAAAGGACATGCTGTTCTGTTATTGTGAAAGTAAAGCCCTAAAGCATTGACATAGAAAAAAATATTGTTGCTTGATATTGATTTTTCTTTGACTAATTTTTTCCATAGACCACACATAACGTTCCGGACAGTTTTCTGGTCGTTGTTTGGGCGTGGGGACCCGAATGTTGTAGAACTACAAGAGTTTGGGCACCTGTTTACAGAGACAGTGGGATACTGGATCTTTGGGGCCTACAACATCTGTACTGTCATTGTACTCCTTAATATGCTGATCGCTATGATGTCAAGGTCATTTGAAATCATACAGGTGAGAGTAAAAAGTTGAGTTTAATGTTCTATAAGGTAGAAATTATCTGTAAATGCTTGCAGTCGGTGGTGTTATTTGAAATATTATGAAAGCAGAAAATTCTGATTATAATATCTCTACCATCGTTTAACATTCGTTAAAATGTCAAGATCATTTGATAACATACATGCAAGAGTAGAAAGTTGACTTTGAAATGTTCTCTAAGGTATTTAACTGTAAATGCTTGCAGTAGATGGTGGTTTTTTTTAAAACATGAAAAAAGAAAATTCTCGATATGATATCTTTACGATTGGCATATCTCTAAACATGCTGATTGCTATAATGTCAAGGTCATTTGAAATCATACAGGTGAGAGTAAAAAGTTAACCTTTACCTTTCTCTAAGGTATATAACTGTGAAGGTATGCAGCTGATGGTTATGTTTTAAACATTATGAAAAAAGAAAAACCATAGACAATTCTCAATATAACATCTTTACCATCATCATAAATGGCAAAAAGGTCTGGCCAATCCCTAAATGACATTCAACTATAGATCTTTAAGGCCTACTGTATTTATGCTATCATTGTTCTTCTCAAAATGCTAACACCCTATAATGGCATGGTTGGTGAAATCACACAGGTGAGCGACTACAGTAGATGGATACATAAAGTTTAATTTCATTACAATTTTGAATGTCACTTCAATTCATGCAAGTCAATTCAGAGTCCTCCCTAGTAATGATGAAATCCAGTAAAGCCGTAACTACATCAAATTGGGTTTTTTGTGGTGCAGAGGTAGAGCGTCAGCCTGTTCAACCGTGAGTCCCGGGTTCGCATCTCCGTGAGATGAGGTAAAAATTACCGGGATCAACCCACAAATTGGCGCGATTACTGGTTTAGGATGCAGGAAGCAGTCATTGAAAGTGGCTTTGAACAAGCATTAAGCTTCCTTCACAATCAATATAAAACAAAAACAAATTGAGGGTTCAGTGCAAGAATATAGTAAGTGCTTCACAAACATGAAGCACTTACTATAGTTTTGCACTGAACCCTTGAAATAAGGTAAATTATTTATAACAAGGATCTTTTTATTTGTAATACAATACAATGTGATATTTTTCTTCTGAAAAGGGTGAGGCAGACACAGAATGGAAGTTTGCCAGGAGTAAGCTGTACATGGAGTACATAAAGGATGAATCTACGTTACCTATCCCCTTTAATATCATCCCCTCACCAAAGACGTTCTACTACATCCTGCGCTATGTGTTCAGTTGTTGCTGGGGGAGTGAAGAAGATGATACTGCCATTCCTCATCCGGGTCGCGTCGTTGACCTTGAAATGTTCCCGCCCTCGACCTTCGGTGGGCAGGTAAGTTTTGGGTGAATTTTTTTAAAGTTTTTCATGTTTTTTGTTAACTTGCAGCAAATAACATTAAAATCATTCATCAAATTGGTACAAAGTATTAAAATAAAACTAGACCACTTGTTCACAGATGATCACATGAGAAGAATAAATAGAGTATAAAAATTATTTTGCTTTATTCAAATGTTTTGTTAAAAGCATACTAGCGCTAAAAGAAACTGCAAAACTAGGTTAAATGAGTGATGAATGTTTAAACAACATGTAAAAACATATCGAAACAACACATTATCATGCCATCATAATGCCTGTATTATTTATTATCAATGTTTTAAAGTGCTATTTTTACGAATTATGTACCACACAGTTTGACTTCATTGTTTACATCCAAGTTATTACTTCCCTGATTTTTGTTAACTTACAGCAGACAATTAAAATCATCTGTCAAATTTATACAAAATATTAAAACAAAACGACTCCACTTTAAAGCTGCTGGTTCACTAGTAGATGAGGACATGAGTAAATAAAAATAAAAGTACATGTAGAGCAAAAAAAAGCATGCTTTTTCAAATGTGTTGTTGATGGTGATTTGTAGAAAGTTAAAAGTGATTTAAAAAAATATATTTTTTTTTTTTTGTATATGACTTAAGGAATCTTCTGATTAATGAAGATGGACAATTCAACCCTTATAGTGCTGGAACCCACTTCATACTTATGCGAACAGGTTAGATAACAGGCCAGCCGCCAAGTAAATTGGCAGCTGATCTATGATCTAAACTGTTTGCTACTCTGAATGTCTTTCCTCATCAAAATTAAGCAGGTATTTAAGGTTTTGGAAAGCAGATGGTACAAAAATCTATTATTTTTTAGAAAAAATTACCCAGCATTCTAAGGTTTAAAAAGATTTCATTATCATGTGTATGGTGTTACAGCTCCGTATATTGCGTTGTTTCCAGAGATGTGGGAGGAAGCCAGAAGAGCCAGAGGTTGATTGTTTTAACAGAATGATTTTTTTTATCCATTTCTCCGATTATCCTTTCTCTTTTCTTGTGAACTAGATACATTAACACCTAATGCCACATTTTTGCGTCTTCCAGCAGACAACTCTCAAAAAGCATTTGGCAATAGGAGAACTTGCTTGTAACAAACAATTTCTCCTTTTGCAACAATGCTTTTTCAATCTATTTACATAATTATCACAATAGCAGAACTGAAAGGTTTTCACAAGTCTTTTCTAAAGTTGACTGCTTCAAGTAAAAAGATGTGATCTGCAGGTGGTAAAGAGTTAACTCATTTCCGATTTCATAATTGATTCAAAGTGGAATAAACCGCAGAAAACAACCATAAACAGAATGTTTTTTGTAATACCAGAGACAAAGATAGCATCTTAGTCTCTGGTGATACATGTATTTGGTTGAGGCTATTGTGAAAACAGGAATAATTGCTAAACTCAAGTTTGTTTGTTTTTCTGTTTTTACTAGTATATTACAAATTACTGATCCCAAGATAAATATAGACCCCTGTGCTTTTAACAGAGTACAAATGAAGAAAGAACAAACATCTACTATTGCTTCAAGTAAGGACCAATGGCAAATTGCCCTATATGGAAATGTGTAAAATATCAAATTTAATTGTTACCAAATGATGAATGACTATTAAACAATAATTTCTTCTGATGTCAAAACTTTTTTATTGTCATTTCTCTGACATGCTTCAAAAATTTTATCTTTAACCCATTACCAATCAATAACGACATTTAACCGCCTTGTTGCAGACCACTCTGGAAAACATTGTGGGAAAAGGAGAAATTGCTCTTAACAAGCAATTTCTTCCTTTTCAACATTATTTTCGGCCCTATCAGAGGATTATTTTTTAATTTCATCACATTTTGAAATGTCGTCTGCTAACTCTATCAATTTGGGACTGTAGAAAATTTGGTGTTTAGTAAAGGGTTAACAGGGAGATGGGAAATAATTCTTTTATGTCTTTTTCTCTCACTTTTCTTTCCTGATGCATCTAAGACATTTTTAATCTTTGGTCTTGAATGATAAAGACACTCCTTCTGCATTCATATTTCATTCATTCGAAAAAAAAAAGACGCGGCACTCTTGATCATAAGCCTATACAGTGTTTTTCACTGATCGGATGTGATGATGTCTTTGAGAGGTTAATCAACTTACTTCTTTAAATAAGTGGCAGACTTGGAAATGGAGTTGCCTTTTCCATTTATTTCTGAAGGTCCAAGACTGGGAATGAGTCTTCTCAGAGGTGGGAGTTATGTTGCGTTCTCGGAACTTTTAAATGCTTATACATAGCACATAATACATGCATATGCTGTGGCTCAAGAGTGACAAAATTGTACTCATTTCCCATTTATTATTCTAATGGGTTAATAAGTCATCAATCAGCATGTATAATGTAATCAATCAGATGAGATGTTAAAGAAAGAAAATCACATTCATAGAAAATTGCATTGTTATCATACTCACACTGCTTTATATGAAATTTTCAGATTATGAGATATGCCTTTTGCAACATGAAATCATCCTACCAAATATCAAAATATGTAATGGTTATTTTCTTGGTTGGTTTCTATTGAAAATTGAATGTCAAAGTGAATTTTGCTTTAGTTTAAGTCAATGAAGATTAAAAAACAATTCAAAAAAATTAAATATGAATCACCTTATGAATTGTTATGCAATCCTTTTTGTTTGATGATAACTCCTTATCTTTCTTCCAATTTCATGCAAATCTCTGCTGTGCATGTATTTTATCAATGTTAGCATGGTCATTTTACTTAAATGATGCGACTGTATTAAATGCTTTAAGAAGTGAAATTACATAAAGTTGCTATGTTCTGCAGATGAAGTTTTATACTCTTATGCATACAAGAAAGCCCATAGCTTATTAAAAAAAACTTGAGACAAAACTTTTCTTTTCTATTTGGAGTTCCGGGTTTATGATCCTCATAATTTATTGCTTTGATATCATTAACCCATTAACAAACAATAACAACATTTGAGCAGTTTGTTGCAGACAACTCTGGAAAACATTGCGGGAAAAGGAAAAATTGCTCTTAACGAGCAATTTCTTCTTTTCCAACAATATTTTCTGCCCTATTAGAAGATTATTTTTCTGTTTCATCACTTTTTGGAATGTCATCTTCAAACTTTTACAATTTGGGTCAGTCGGAAAAAAAAAATGTGTTTGGTAAAGGGTTAAGTCATACAACTTCATTATGCAAGAAGAACCCATTCATTTTTCTTCTGGAATTGTGTGTTGTCAAACATTGAATATGACAAGCAATATTTATGACTGAAATTGAATAAGGATTAATTTTTAAAGCAAGTACAAATACATGTACAGTGATTTCTCGTTAATCCGAACACATCCGTTCCCAACAAAATGTCCGGTTTACCAATTCATTCGGACTAATGAAGTAGAGCATGTTCTTATACACATTAAGACATAAACGGTCTGTATGCATGTGTATACTTATAACACTTAAGCAAACGCCAAATTGTCGACCGTCCCAAATTGAAAGGAGTTGCAGACGACATTTCAAAACGTGATGAAATCAAGCAATAATCTTCTGATATGGCAGAAAACATTGTGGGAAAAGGAGAAATTGCTCATCATGAGCAATTTCCCCTTTTCCCACAATGTTTTCAAAAGTTGTCTGCAACAAACTGGTCAAATAATTCCGTTCCCTTACAATTCCGTTGGGATTGCGAGACATTTGGATAATTGGGGTCCAGATAAACGAGGCTTCACTGTATAAACAAAGTGCTTATCAGTCTAAACAACTAATTTGTGGGCAGCTATTCATATTTTCAGTCTAAACAACTAATTTGTGGGCAGCTATTCATATTTTCAGTCTAAACAACTAATTTGTGGGCAGCTATTCATATTTTCAGTCTAAACAATTAATTTGTGGGCAGCTATTCATATTTTCAGTCTAAACAATTAATTTGTGGGCAGCTATTCATATTTTCAGTCTAAGCAATTAATTTGTGGGAAGCTATTCATATTTTCAGTCTAAACAATTAATTTGTGGGCAGCTATTCATATTTTCAGTCTAAACAATTAATTTGTGGGCAGCTATTCATATTTTCAGTCTAAACAATTAATTTGTGGGCAGCCATTCATATTTTCAGTCTAAACAATTAATTTGCGGGCAGCTATTCATATTTTCAGTCTAAACAACTAATTTGTGGGCAGCCATTCATATTTTCAGACTAAACAATTAATTCGTGGGCAGCTATTCATATTTTCAGTCTAAACAATTAATTTGTGGGCAGCTATTCATATTTTCAGTCTAAACAACTAATTTGTGGGCAGCTATTCATATTTTCAGTCTAAACAACTAATTCGTGGGCAGCTATTCATATTTTCAGTCTAAACAATTAATTTGTGGGCAGCTATTCATATTTTCAGTCTAAACAATTAATTTGTAGGCAGCTATTCATATTTTCAGTCTAAACAATTAATTTGTGGGCAGCTATTCATATTTTACATAACATAATGATAGGCAAGGAATACTTCGAGTATAATTATTTTGATGGGATTAATGGAGATATTTGGTTTTGTTATTATGCGCAACTTACATGACAATATAAAATGCACTGACTGGGGTGGTGGTCCGAGACTAATTTAAGTCTTTTATCTTTCTAAGGTACAGTAAAATGAGTTTAATTCACATACTGGTGTCTTATGAGTGCTTTGGCAAGTCACTTCACAGCCCTAGCCTAGTACTGGTGCAATCAGGAAAGCCATTACAAAACTGAAAAATATTGGCACTGAAGAAGAGGACCCAAATTGAACCTGTGTCAGTAATTTACTATAACTTTAACTATTTAGGAGTTAAACAGCCTTGTATCTTTCAGGTGACCCCAGCTTCCATGTCAAATCCACACATGTCCTGGAATGAACAGGAGCGGCATGGGGCCCAGGGAATAAAGCGTTTCCAGGAAAAACTACAAACATCCAACGGGTTTGTGAGGAGCGATTCAGATCCCAACATCTTTACAGAGAAACTCACCTACAAGGTATTATATAGAGATAAAAACAAGTTACAGGATAAACGGCACAGGGTGGCATTAACATTTGTCTGTCCTGCTCGGATTGTCCAAAAGCGTAAAGTGAATTTCTACTGAAATTAACTATATGACCATTACATGGACAAGTGCAAGAAAAGGTTAAGCAATTACAGACAAGTAAATCAAAGTAGGATGTTGCCACCCCTGCAGCAAATAGCTCTGTTTGAACTGTTCTGCATACCTTTCATATTGTGTAACCACACACAGTATGATTTTTAAGTTATTTTCCTTTTGAGAAGCTTAACTTATGTTTAAAACACTATTGTTTTGGTTGGGTACACTATTTCAATGCCCTACTGTTCTGACCAAGCTGCTGATTTCTTTCCCCACATGATATTATCAGTTGCAAGAGGCAAATGAATCATGTACATGTTCATTTAGTATTAGAAAGGACAATGGGAGGCCTCTATTCCAAGTTAGTTTAACTTCTTTATTTTACATTGATTGTGACGGAAGCTTGAAGCTTTTTTAAATTCACTTTTAATGAGTGCTTCCTAGATACACAACCTGTACTGATGCTGATTTGTGGTCAGTCCCAGTATTTGCACCCCTCTGCTATCCAGGATCAAACGTTTGAACCACAGAATCGGAGCTGGACTCTCTACCACTCCTCGAGTCATGCGTGGCTCAGTGATCAGGTGGCGGACTTACAACTCAGGAGTCCTGGGTTTAAGCCCCACTGACACCTCTGATTTCATGGGAGTGACCTTTGGCAAGTCACTTTAGAGCCCTAGCCTAGTGCTGGTGGATGCAAGAAAGCTGTTACATAACTAAAAAGTTGTTGATATGGTGTTCTATACCATACACAAACAAAAAATAACTACCACTGCACCACTGTCCCCAATAACTTGGACTACCTACTGACTTAGCTATTTGGCTATACTTAAAACTATCTTACATTTTAACTTTTTCAGAGGGTGATGAAAAGAATTGTAAAACGTTACATTTTTGATGTTCAGCGAGAAAATGATGCAAATGATGGTGAGTACATACAGGGGTTTCATTAATATTTGTAGTAGGAGGGTGATTTTGAAATGGAGGCAGGGTATGGGGGACCTCATCAGTAGATATATCATGAAACTGAGCAAAGTAGCCTGGGTTTCTGGTCAAAGAAGCCCAGGGGAATCCCTGGCCACAGCTCTTAATGAAACCACTGTACATGAATTTCTCATTCCTTGCTTGATTGGCTTCAACTCTTTTTCTCATATATGTCATTAGTAGATAACTTTCTGGACCTTAGTAATTGCTTGAGGACTATTTTTTTGCTTTTATATACAACCATGAATGCAATGGAATCTTATATTATTCTATGGTATTGTTACAAAACAAAGCATTGCTTATTTTCATTGTGATGTTCGATCTGTCACAGAGGATGGAAGACCCCAGACTTATTTGCATCTATATGATATAAAGGCCATCAAGATGTGTAGAACCATCAGCATTCTGGGCTGAGACCTTCTGTCATGAAAATTCAAATCAATCACCACAGTGACTTGAACACATGCAGAGATTGGCTTCATGATTCAAAATTCTGTATTCTGTATTATAAGCTCTAAGCCACTGATGCCCCTTATTTTAAGTAATCTTATATCAAACACCAATATGTTGTCAAAAGGGCACAATTTTGTTTGAAAAAATCACCAACAACACATTTATTGGTCAAATTATTATAATAATATTTCAACGTTTCGGTTTACGCCTTCATCAGAATGTTATATTCTTATATATTTTTCAATCGGGCACAAGAAACACAACCTCACATAATAAAACAAAAAAATCTATTTTTCAAATCATGGTCATGAGGCTAATTTCTATTTGTAGATTTTGATGAGATCAAGCAAGACATTTCCAGTTTCCGATATGAGATGTTGAACCACATTTCTGTACGCCAGGCAGAGACAACGGAGAACAGAACAAATTTAAACAAATTATGTGACAGACTAGACACGGTCCTTATACACCAAAAATCTATACTCCAAGCCCTAGGGGTGGGTACCAACAACAAAGAGGAATTTGTGCCAGGTAAGAAAATTATGAGCCGGTTTCAGTCTGAAAACTTGGATCACAAAATTTGGTTTTGGTTATGTCATTTGTTCTTTTAAACTGTTTTTGTATTGATGGTGAAATATACAAAAGAATATTTGGATATCATGCTCAAATCATAATTAAATGAAAAAAGTCCCATAATTTCCATTTTAATAAATCATTGTTTATCATCTTTCTATTGCTAATTTCAATTACGACTAGTCCAGAGGTATAGCGTCGGCCTCTTGTATCAAGGGTCCCTGGTTCGAATTCCCTTCAGGCAAGGTGAAAATTTCCTTAAATCCTTAATTCTGGAAACACACACTTTCCTTGTGTTGCTGGAAATAAAACAATCATCCCTTTAAGAAAAGTTCAAAATAACAACAACAGTAAACCGAATGTGCTGTCATCTCTTCAGGTTCCTCTTTTGACAGTAACCTCTCAAGTGTCAGCCAACTCACAACTCTGACGGAGGACGGGGATTCAAGTTTGGCGTCTAAATTAAAACGGGCGCCGAGCATACCAGTGAACAGTTTATCCGGGATTCCGGAAGAGAAAAGTGTTGTAAATAAAAGGAGAAGTGACGATTCTGGTATTTTGCTTTTACATCGGAGACGAGGTGAAGACTCTGTTCTGATGCGTCAGAAAGTGTTTGAAAACGACAGTATGGACAGTAATCTGGCGTCGGATGGCTCCGTTACGTCGGATCGTGATATTCAGGTAGAAGTTCAAATCGCAAACAGAGGAACAATGGATGAAAGTGATGTACATACAAGTGAGCAATTATAGCAGCAGTCATGAACGTTGACATTGTTTTAAATCATTTACATAATTATTTGACACTACACACACATCCTGCCTCTGGTTGGTTTCACAACCAGTGCTGTTTATATACATTTTCAACAACTTTTAGTTATGTTACAGCTTTCCTGGATTCTCCAGTCTACTAGGCTATTAACCTAGTCTATGCTATGTATTCTGCATACATACTGTGTTTGAGATGATTTGGGTATATGTTTATTGTTATATTGGCTTGGTTCTCTGATCTTGATCCAGTTTCCGGATCCATGTTTCTTGATAAAAGGGTGAAAAAACCTCTATAGCTCAGTGTCAACCTACAGCATGACGCTGCCAGACTCATTTGTTACAAACAGAAGAAATGGCTGGTACTGTAAACTAACTGAAGTGCAGTTGATGTGATGTAAAAGCCTAATGCATCAATCAATTGAAGGTGTTTGTTTGGAGATGTGAGGAAATTTTGAAGTGAACAATTGATCACAAGCTGTACAGTTATATGATAGAAACAGAAGGATGGTCATTGAAAGCCAAAATAGATCTTTTTAATGCTTTAAAGTGTGATATCTGGTGAATTTACATGTATTTTAAATCAAAAGCAGGAAATCCCTTTTGAGATCTACTTGACATGAACTGTACATACTTAGATAAATTGACACTTCCTTGATTAAATATACTTTCAAAAGCTACTTTTAATTGCATAATTTATCAAACAACAATACAAAACCTGTATGGTTTCAGAGTCATTTTATTTTGACTTTCAAATTTTCTCTTCTGTGAACAAGCACCTTTCAAGGGAGTCTGCAAAATTGGCATTTTGATAATTTCTATCATTTCAATGCTGCTTAGAGATCTTTGAAAGATAGTGCGTATACAGGTCCACAGAGCATTTTACAGAGCATTTTATGTTTCCCATTCTGTTTATCTATTACATCAGGATGCTTTAGGAGAAATGTTCCAAGGAAATCAGAGTCAATGAATGTAGACATTATCTGCCCTTTTGCAACTCTGTTCATTTTCATCTCGTTTTATAGTTACCATAGCATTTCATATTCAAATCATTTGTTATATTGCTCATCATTTACAACATTCATCCTTCATGACATTGATTGACACCCAAAACACCTTTGATAAGATGAAATGACTCCTTGTATATTCCTCTCTCTTTCATTGTGCATTTTCCAAAGCTAACCTCCATAATTCTTCTTTAAGGTAGAGTACCCATAATCCACCATTTTAAAATATATTCTTTTGTTGGATTACTTAGGTTGTTCTCGGTATACATCAGTCTGAGCCGGAACTATTTGTTTTAAACTGAATAGTCCCCCTGCATGGACCAGTGTATGCTGAGAACAACCAAAGTAATCCAATGAAAGAAAATGTTTCAAAATGGTTCATTAAGGTTATTCTACCTGAAATCTTTTCTTGTGAGTATGGTAATCATTAAAATCAATTTATATCTACAAAAATGAACGACGTCATTAAGATTTTAAAAAGCTGCATAGAAGAGACACTGAAATGCCATGTCATCTGTACCTCTGTTATACACACCAAGTTAACACTTTCTGATAGTTTTTTTTTTTTTTTTTAATTCTTTATTATCCACGTTCATAGGTATGTGAAGGTCATAGGTATGTGAAGGTCGTGGCCATCCTTCTCCACACCGTACATAAAATCGCTTAACCACTAGACTACTTAACTTATTAAACTACTAAAACACTTTCTCATAGTTTTATACTACTTTATTGGTATACCTTAAAAGAACTATCTCACAGATTTGGGTTTTTATGTTTTGTATTTGATTTTTTTTCCTTCAAATAAGATAACACGGATCTTTATCTGCGATGAAGTTACATAAAATTAGAATACTGATTCACTTTTCAATCCCATTTATACTCTTTTGATAAAGATATACTGATAGCCCATTTTGAGAGTTCAGTGCAGTACTATAGTAAGTGCTTCATGTTTTAGAGTCTTGGATTGAACCCTCGACTGTATGATTAAAGTATCTTTTGTCATTTTCATTTGACAGCTAGGTTTAAAGGTACTATGATTGATGATTTTGCTTTTGTTATACTAATTTGTTATGTTTTTTTATTATATATATATTTATATAATATATAATAATTGCATACCCAATATATTTACCCGAGCCTGTTACTCGATAATTTATCGCTCTGCTGCAAAAGACTTCAGAATACACTGCGATCAAAGGATAAGTTGTTTGTAATGAAGAATTCAGCCATTTGTCACAATGGTTTCTACTAATTGCAATGCTTTTGACCCAGTATCATGAAGGAAATAGATTGTTTTCATCAGGCAAAGTCAAAACCTATTGATTTTAGAGGCCGAGATTTTATATAAAAGCATTTAAAGTTGACCTAGTTTTTATATTCAACCAGAAATTTTCTTTTATGTTACTGTTTTTTTAATTTGTTTAGGTGTTTTTTTCTAGTCATGACATGTATGATTTTTTTTTATTATTATTATTATTTTTGGCTTAATTAGTTATTTAACCATAGTTCATGGTATTTGATATTAATTTTCTTTTAAATAGTTATCCAAAGTTCTTTCAGTTAAGATTTACCAAACAATAAAAGTTTTTACTGGACTGCTATAATCATTAACATGTATTGTTAACTTGAACAATCTAAGCTGCGCTCTGCCATCAAGATCACTCATGTTTTTCTTTTTTGTATGGTGTATAATGCAATGTCAACAGTTTTTCAGTTTTATAATGGCTTTCCTGGATCCACCAGTACTAGGCAAAGGCTCTGAAGTGCCTTGCCAAAGGACACTTCTACAAAACCAGAGTTTCGATAGGGCTCGAACTTGGGACCTTCGAGTTCTAAGTCCATCACCAAAATTGACCTATACCAATGGGCCATGCAGGACCATGGTTATACTTCTAGGCAAATGGTCCTTTACATTATCTTCATGTTTATATGGTAAGGTTATTTACAAGGTAGAGTTAACTTTAAAAGCGGGCTGAATAGCTTAGTTGGTGAAGTATTTGCACAATTTGCGAATGGTTCACCATTCGAGTCCCTCTCTCCGTGCATGTTTTTCTCACCTTTGTTTCATTAAAGTGATGTATGTATTATTTCTCATCTAGCACATACTTGAAATGAAATAGAAAGTCTTAAGGGGTCTTTTGCATGGAATATTTAAATGTGATAAATCCTGCTTTGTGTAGCGTACTTAATAACAAACCGAGCGAATGAACCTCTCAAAAAGACAAACACATCCAATCAGTGAAAAACACTGTCGTTTACTGAGTGGTTGTGTTGTCTTTATATATATACCAGCATGTTCTCTCAAACAATGTATTAGATCCCTAATTTGCATAAACGTTCAACGAACCTTACATAACTCCCTTGGGAAACAGTTGGGGAAGGCAACTCCGATAGAAGGATAAGTCTTAATCCCACCGCTGCCACCAATGTAACGAACCGAGCAAAGAGCCTCTCAAAGACACAAACACATCCAATCAGTGAAAAACACTGTCGTACACTGAGCGGTTGTGTTGTCTATATCTATATCAGCATGTTCTCTCAAAAATGCATTAGATTCCTAATTTTCATAAACGTTCAACAAACGTTACACAAGTTAAAAAAAATGGCTTAATGGCTAAGCAAAGGCAATAACCCTCTTTTTCATTACTTGCATTTTGAATGGGATTTAGCGCCATTTCCAACAGTTTTTCAATTATACAAGACTTTCTTTGTAAACTACCAGGTCAGGGTTTGGAAAATGCATCTTGCCTAAAGACAATCTACAGTACAAACATGAATGTTAGCATGTATTGAACCTGGGCTACCTGGTCTCAAGTTCTCCTCACCAACATTAACGCCACTTCCATTATCTTGACCCCAGATGGTGTCGGCACAAAAATAGCATATCGAGGGTTCAGCGCAATTCTATAGCAAGTGCTTCACATTTGTTAAGCACTTGCTATAGTCTTGTGTTGAGCCCTTGATATTAGAAAGAATCCATTTACTTTTGTTCCTAAAAAAGTGTTTTGTTAACAGTCATCATTGTTTTAAATCCAAGAAAGAGGGGAAATGATCATTTACAGAGGGTATGAAGTTTGTTATGTGTTATTATGTTATTACATGTTTGAATGTGTTTATAACTTGTTGCATGGTCAATAAACTTTTGGTAAATAAATCATATCCTTTGTGTAATGACTTTATTCTTGTAGACCATGTCTAATGTCCACTTTCAGTCCACAACATTCTTCAACAAAAGCTAAAAAACTGTGTATAAAGATGGCACTTTCCCAGTTATATCGAGCTTAAATACATATCAATGAGAAATAAATATCATATTTCAACTGATGCTCATGGCTAAGTCAAGCATCTGGGAAATACACTTAAAACAGATATATCATGGAGGTATTTGAAAAGCTATATATAAGACAGAAGACCAGCTAGATCAGTAAGGTAGCTGATCACCAAAATCAGCAAAGTAAACCAGTCATATCAGTGAGGTAGTATACCAGCTATATCATTGAGGTAGTAGACCTTCTATATCAGTGAGGTAGTATAACAGCTATATCAGTGAGGTAGTAGACTTTCTATATCAGTGAGGTAGTATACCAGCTATATCAGTGAGGTAGTAGACCTTCTATATCAGTGAGGTAGTAGACCTTCTATATCAGTGAGGTAGTATACCAGCTATATCAGTGAGGTAGTAGACCTTCTATATCAGTGAGGTAGTAGACCTTCTATATCAGTGAGGTAGTAGTCCATCTATATCAGTGAGGTAGTAGACCTATATCAGTGAGGTAGTAGACCTTCTATATCAGTGAGGTAGTAGACCGTCTATATCAGTGAGGTAGTAGACCTTCTATATCAGTGAGGTAGTAGACCTTCTATACCAGTGAGGTAGTAGACCTTCTATATTAGTGAGGTAGTAGACCTTCTATATCAGTGAGGTAGTAGACCTTCTATATCAGTGAGGTCGTAGACCTTCTATATCAGTGAGGTAGTAGACCGTCTATATCAGTGAGGTAGTAGACCTTCTATATCAGTGAGGTAGTAGACCTTCTATATCAGTGTGGTAGTAGACCTTCTATATCAGTGAGGTAGTAGACCGTCTATATCAGTGAGGTAGTAGACCTTCTATATCAGTGAGGTAGTAGACCTTCTATATCAGTGAGGTAGTAGTCCAGCTATATCAGTGAGGTAGTAGACCGTCTATATCAGTGAGGTAGTAGACCTTCTATATCATTGAGGTAGTAGACCTTCTATATCAGTGAGGTAGTAGACCGTCTATATCAGTGAGGTAGTAGACCTTCTATATCAGTGAGGTAGTAGACCTTCTATATCAGTGAGGTAGTAGACCTTCTATATCAGTGAGGCAGTAGACCTTCTATATCAGTGAGGTCGTAGACCTTCTATATCAGTGAGGTAGTAGACCGTCTATATCAGTGAGGTAGTAGACCTTCTATATCAGTGAGGTAGTAGACCTTCTATATCAGTGAGGTAGTAGACCTTCTATATCAGTGAGGTAGTAGACCTTCTATATCTATATCAGTGAGGTAGTAGACCTTCTATATCAGTGAGGTAGTAGACCTTCTATATCAGTGAGGTAGTAGACCTTCTATATCAGTGAGGTAGTAGACCTTCTATATCAGTGAGGTAGTAGACCTTCTATATCAGTGAGGTCGTAGACCTTCTATATCAGTGAGGTAGTAGACCTTCTATATCAGTGAGGTAGTAGACCTTCTATATCAGTGAGGTAGTAGACCTTCTATATCAGTGAGGTAGTATACCAGCTATATCAGTAAGGTAGTAGACCTTCTATATCAGTGAGGTAGTAGACCTTCTATATCAGTGAGGTAGTATACCAGCTATATCAGTGAGGTAGTAGACCTTCTATATCAGTGAGGTAGTAGACCGTCTATATCAGTGAAGTTGTAGACTTTCTATATCAGTGAAGTTGTAGATTAGCTATATCAGTAAGGAAGTAAACCAGCTAAATCAGTGAGGTAGTAGATTAGCTATATCAGTAAGGTAGTAGACCTTCTATATCAGTGAGGTTGTAGACCAGCTATTTCAGTGAAGTTGAAAACCTTCTATCTCAGTGAAGATGTAGATTAGCTGTAATAGTAAGGTAGTAAACCAGCTGTATCAGTAAGGTAGTCTACCAGCTATATCAGTAAGGTAGTATACCAGCTATATATGTAAGGTAGCAGATAAGCTATATATGTAAGGTGGTAGATTAGCAATATCAGTAATGTAGTAGACCAGCTATATCAGTGAGGTAGTAGACCAGCTATAGCAGTGATGTAGTAGATTAGCTATATCTGTAAGGTAGTAGACCAGCTATACCAGTAAAGTAGTAGGTTAGCTATATCAGTAAGGTAGAAGGTTATCTATATCAGTAAGGTAGTAGACCAGCTATATCTCTAAGGTGGTATACCAGCTATATCTGTAAGGTAGAAGATTAGCTATATCAGTAGGATAGTAAATTAGCTATATCAGTGAGGTAGTAGACCAGCTATATCTGTAAGATAGTATACCAGCTATATCTGTAAAGTAGTAGATTAGCTATATCAGTAGGATAGTAAATTAGCTATATCAGTAAGGTAGAAGACCAGCTATATCTGTAAGGTTGTATACCAGCTATATCTGTAAGGTAGGAGATTAGCTATATCAGTAAATCAGTGAACCAGCTATATCATTGAAGATGTAGATAAGCTATATCTGTAAGGTATTAAATAAGTAATGTCAGTAAGGTAGTAGACTAGCTATATCAGTAAGGTAGTAGACCAGCTATAACTGTAAGGTAGTATACATGCTATATCATTGAGTAAATGATGAGCTTTATCTGTAAGGTAGTAAATAAGCTATATCAGTAAGGTGGTAGACCAGCTATATCAGTGAGGTAGTAGATTAGCTATATCAGTGAGGTAGTAGATTAGCTATATGAGTAAGGTAGTAGACAAGCTATAGCAGTGAGGTAGTAGATTAGCTATATCAGTAAGGTAGTAGACCAGCTATAACAGTGAGGTAGTAGATTGGCTATATCAGTGAGGAAGTAGACCAGCTTTATCATTGAGGTTGTAGACCAGCTATATCAGTGAGTAAGTAGATCAGCTATATCAGTGGGGTAGTAGACCAGCTATATTAGTGAGGTAGTAGATAAGCTATATGAGTGAGGTAGTAGATAAGCTATATCAGTAAGGTAGTGAATAAGCTATATCAGTAAGGTAGTAGGCCAGCTATAACAGTGAGGTAGTAGATTAGCTATATCTGTAAAGAAGTAGACCAGCTATACCAGTAAGGTAGTAGGTTAGCTATATCAGTAAGGTAGAAGATTAGCTATATCAGTGAGGTAGTAGACCAGCTATATCTGTAAGGAAGTATACCAGCTATATCAGTGAGGAAGTAGACCAGCTTTATCATTGAGGTTGTAGACCAGCTATAACAGCGAGGTAATAGAGTAGATTAGCTATATCAGTAAGGTAGTAGACCAGCTATAGCAGTGAGGTAGTAGACCAGCTACATCAGTGAGGAAGTAGACCAGCTTTATCATTGAGGTTGTAGACCAGCTATATGAGTAAGGTAGTAGACCAGCTATAGCAGTGAGGTAGTAGATTAGCTATATCAGTAAGGTAGTAGACCAGCTATAGCAGTGAGGTAGTAGATTAGCTATATCAGTGAGGAAGTAGACCAGCTTTATCATTGAGGTTGTAGACCAGCTATATCAGTAAGGTAGTAGACCAGCTATATCAGTAAGGTAGTAGACCAGCTATATCATTGAGTAAGTAGATCAGCTATATCAGAGAGTTAGTAGACCAGATATAGCAGTGAGTTAGTAGATTAGCTATATCCATTAGGTAGTAGACCAGCTATATCAGTGAGTAAGTAGATAAGCTATATCAGTAAGTTAGTAGACCAGCTATATCAGTGGAGTAGTAGACCAGCTATATCAATGAGGTAGTAGATAAGTTATACCAGTGAGGTAGTAGACCAGCTATATCAGGAAGGTAGTAGACCAGCTATACCAGTAAGGTAGAACACCAGCTATATCAGTGAGGTAGTAGACCAGCTATACCAGTAAGGTAGTAGATTAGCTATATCAGTAAGGTAGTAGACCAGCTATAACAGTGAGGTAGTAGATTGCATATATCAGTGAGGAAGTAGACCAGCTTTATCATTGAGGTTGTAGACCAGCTATATCAGTGAGTAAGTAGATCAGCTATATCAGTGGGGTAGTAGACCAGCTATATTAGTGAGGTAGTAGATAAGCTTTATCAGTGAGGTAGTAGATAAGCTATATCAGTAAGGTAGTGAATAAGCTACATCAGTAAGGTAGTAGGCCAGCTATAACAGTGAGGTAATAGATTAGCTATATCTGTAAAGTAGAAGACCAGCTATACCAGTAAGGTAGTAGGTTAGCTATATCAGTAAGGTAGAAGATTAGCTATATCAGTGAGGTAGTAGACCAGCTATATCTGTAAGGTAGTATACCAGCTATATCAGTGAGGAAGTAGACCAGCTTTATCATTGAGGTTGTAGACCAGCTATAACAGCGAGGTAGTAGAGCAGATTAGCTATATCAGTAAGGTAGTAGACCAGCTATAGCAGTGAGGTAGTAGACCAGCTACATCAGTGAGGAAGTAGACCAGCTTTATCATTGAGGTTGTAGACCAGCTATATGAGTAAGGTAGTAGACCAGCTATAGCAGTCGGGTAGTAGATTAGCTATATCAGTAAGGTAGTAGACCAGCTATAGCAGTGAGGTAGTAGATTAGCTATATCAGTGAGGAAGTAGACCAGCTTTATCATTGAGGTTGTAGACCAGCTATATCAGTAAGGTAGTAGACCAGCTATATCAGTAAGGTAGTAGACCAGCTATATCATTGAGTAAGTAGATCAGCTATATCAGAGAGTTAGTAGACCAGCTATATCAGTGAGGTAGTAGATAAGCTATATCAGTAAGGTAGTAGACCAGCTATATCAGTGAGGTAGAAGACCAGCTATATCAGTAAGGTAGTAGACCATTTATACCAGTAGGGTAGTAGATTAGCTATATCATAAAGGTAGTATACCAGCAATACCAGTAGGGTAGTAGATTAGCTATATCAGTAAGGTAGTAGACCAGCTATATCAGTAAATTAGTAGACCAGCTATATCAGTGAGATAGTACATTAACTATATCAGTAATGTAGAAGACCAGCAATATCAGATAGATAGTAGACCAGCTATACCAGTAAGGTAGTAGACCAGCTATATCAGTAAGGTAGTAGACCAGCTATATCATTGAGTAAGTAGATCAGCTATATCAGAGAGTTAGTAGACCAGCTATATCAGTGAGGTAGTAGATAAGCTATACCAGTAAGGTAGTAGATCAGCTATATCAGTAGGGTAGTAGACCATTTATACCAGTAGGGTAGTAGATTAGCTATATCATAAAGGTAGTAGACCAGCAATACCAGTAGGGTAGTAGATTAGCTATATCAGTAAGGTAGTAGACCAGCTATATCAGTAAATTAGTAGACCAGCTATATCAGTGAGATAGTACATTAACTATATCAGTAATGTAGAAGACCAGCAATATCAGATAGGTAGTAGACCAGCTATACCAGTAAGGTAGTAGGTTAGCTATATCAGTAGGGTAGTAGACCAGCTATATCAGTGAGGTAGTAGATGATTAGCTATATCAGTAAGGTAGTAGACCAGATATATCAGTAAGATAGTAGACCAACTATATCAGTGAGGTAGTAAATTAGCTATATCAGTGAGGTAGTAGACCAGCTATATCAGTGAGATAGTAGACCAGCTATATCGGTAAGGTTGTAGACCAACTATATCAGTAAGGTTATAGACCAGCTATATCAGTAAGGTAGTAAATTAGCTATATCAGTAAGGTAGTAGACCAGCTATATCAGTGAGATAGTAGACCAGCTATATCGGTAAGGTAGTAGACCAGCTATATCAGTGAGGTAGTTAACCAGCTATACCAGTGAGGTAATATACCAGCTATATCAGTGAGGTAGTAGATTAGCTATATCGGTAAGGTATAGACCAGCTATTTTTGTAAGGTACAAGACCAGCTATATGATTGATGTAGTAGATTAGCTATAGCAAAAAGCTAGACGACCAGCTATATCAGTAAGGTAGAAGATTAGCTGTATCAGTGAGATAGTAGACCAGCTATATCAGTGAGGGAATTGACCACCTATATCTGTAAGGTAGTAGATTAGCTATGTAAGTGAGGAAGTAGACCAGCTTTATCAGTGAGATAGTAGACCAGCTATATCAGTGAGGTAGTATATCAGCTATTTCAGTGAGGTTGTAGACCAGCTATAGCAGTGAAGTCGGAGACAAGCTATATCGGTAAGGTAGTATACCTGTTATATCAAAGAGGTAGTAGACCAGCTCTAGGAGTTAGGTGGAAGACTAGCTATATCAGTAAGGTAGTAGATAAGCTATATCAGTAAGGAAGAAGACCAGCTATATCAGTAAGGTAGAAGACCAGCAATAATAGTGAGGTAGTAGACCAGCTATATCAGGGAGGTAGTAGACCAGCTATATCAGTAGGGTAGTAGATTTGCTATATCAGTAAGGTAGTATACCAGCTATATCAGTGAGGTAGTATATCAGCTATTTCAGTGAGGTGGTAGACCAGCTGTATCAGTGAGATAGAAGACCAGCTATATCAGTAAGGTAGTAAAACAGCTATATCATTGACGTAGTATACTATCTATATCAGTGAGTAAGTAGATCAGCTATATCAGTAGGGTAGAAGAGGAGCTTTATCAGTGATGTAGTATACTATGTATATCAGTGAGGTAGTAAATGAGCTATATCAGTAAGGTTGAAGACCAGCTTTATAAGTAAGGCAGTATACCAGCTATATCAGTAAGGTAGTAGCTAAGCTATATCAGAAAGGTAGCAAACCAGCTATATCAGTAAGATAGTATACCAGCTATGTCAGTGAGGTAGTAGCTTTGCTATATCAGAGATGTAGAAGACCAGCTATATCAGTAAGGTAGTAAACCTGCTATACCAGTAATGAAGTAGATAATCTAAATCAGTGAGGTAGTAGACAAGCTGTTTCAGTGAGATAGTATACCAGCTATATCAGTGAGGTAGTAGACAAGCTATTACGGTGAGATAGTATACCAGCTATATCAGTGAGGTAGTAGACCAGCTATTACGGTGAGATAGTATACCAGCTTTATCAGTGAGGTAGTAGACAAGCTATTACGGTGATATAGTATACCAGCTATGTCAGTGAGGTAGTAGCTTAGCTATATCAGTAAGGTAGAAAACCAGCTATACCAGTAATGTAGTAGATAATCTAAATCAGTGAGGTAGTAGACAAGCTGTTTCAGTGAGGTAGTAGACAAGCTGTTTCAGTGAGATAGTATACCAGCTATATCAGTGAGGTAGTAGACCAGCTATTTCGGTGAGATAGTATACCATCTATATCAGTGAGGTAGTAGACAAACTATTTCGCTGAGATAGTATACCAGTTATATCAGTGAGGTAGTAGACAAGCTATATCAGTAAGGTTATAGAACAGCTATATCAGTATGGTATTAGACTAGCTATATCAGTAAGGTAGTAGACCAGCTATATCAGTAAGGTAATAGACCAGCTATAGCAGCGAGGTAGTAGATTAGCTATATCAGTGAGGTAATAGACCAGCTATATTAGTAAGGTAGTAGACCGGCTATATCGGGGAGTAAATAGATAAGCTATATCAGTGGGGTGGTAGACCAGCTATACCAGTAAGGTAGAAGACCAGCTTTACCAGTAAGGTAGTAGATCAGCTGTACCAGTAGGGTAGAAGACCAGCTATACCAGTAAGGTAGAGGACCAGCTATACCAGTAAGGTAGAAGACCAGCTATACCAGTAAGGTAGTAGATCAGCTATATCAGTAAGGTACTAGACCAGCTATATCAGTATGGTGGTAGACCAACTATATCAGTAAGGTAATAGACCAGCTTTATCAGTAAGGTAGTATGCCAGCTATATCAGTAAGGTGGTAAATTAGCTTCATCAGCGAGGTAGTAGACCAGCTATACCAGTAAGGTAGTGTACCAGCTATGTCAGTTAGGTAGTAATTAAGCTATATCTGTAAGGTAGTAAATAAGATATATCAGAAAGGTAGTAGACCAGCTATACCAGGAAGGTAGTAGACCAGCTACATCAGTAAGGTAGAAAATAAGCTATATCTGTAAGGTAGTAAATAAGTTATATCAGTAGGGTAGTAAATTAGCTATATCAGTAAGGCAGTAGATAAGCTATACCAGTAAGGTAGTAGACCAGCTATATCAGTAAGGTAAAAGACTAGCTATATCAGTAAGATAGTTGATAAGCTATATCAGTAAGGTAATAGACCAGCTATATCAGTAAGTAAGTAGACCAGCTATATCAGTAAGGTAGAAGACCAGCTATATCAGTAAGATACTCGATAAGCTATATCAGTGAGGTAATAGACCAGCTATATCAGTAAGGTGGTAGATTAGGTACATCAGTGAGGTAGTAGACCAGCTGTACCAGTAAGGTAGTATACCAGCTATATCAGTAAGGTAGAAGACCAGCTATATCAGTAAGATAGTAGATAAGCTATATCAGTGAGGTAATAGACCAGCTATATCAGTAAGGTGGTAGATAAGCTACATCAGTGAGGTAGTAGACCAGCTGTACCAGTAAGGTAGTATACCAGCTATATCAGTAAGGTAGAAGACCAGCTATATCAGTAAGGTAGAAGACCAGCTATATCAGTAAGATAGTAGATAAGCTATATCAGTGAGGTAATAGACCAGCTATATCAGTAAGGTGGTAGATTAGCTACATCAGTAAGGTAGTATACCAGCTATATTAGTGAGGTAGTAGACCTTCTATATCAGTAAGGTAGTATACCAGCTATATCAGTGAGGTAGTATACCAGCTATATCAGTAAGGTAGAAGACCAGCTATATCAGTGAGGTAGTATACCAGCTATATCAGTATGATAGTAGATAAGCTATATCAGTAAGGTAGTATACCAGCTATATCAGTGAGGTAGTATACCAGCTATATCAGTATGATAGTAGATAAGCTATATCAGTGAGGTAATAGACCAGCTATATCAGTAAGGTAGTATACCAGCTATATCAGTAAGGTAGTATACCAGCTATATCAGTAAGGTAGAAGACCAGCTATATCAGTATGATAGTAGATAAGCTATATCAGTAAGGTAGTATACCAGCTATATCAGTGAGGTAGTATACCAGCTATATCAGTAAGGCAGTAGACCAGCTATATCAGTAAGGTAGAAGACCAGCTATATCAGTAAGATAGTAGATAAGCTATATCAGTAAGATAGTAGATAAGCTATATCAGTGAGGTAGTAGATAAGCTTTATCTGTAAGGTAGTATAAGAGCTATATCAGTAAGGTAGTAAATAAGCTATATCTGTAAGGTAGTAAATAAGTTATATCAGAAAGGTAGTAGACCAGCTATACCAGTAAGGTAGTAGACCAGCTACATCAGTAAGGTAGTAAATTAGCTATATCTATAAGGTAGTAAATAAGTTATATCAGTAGGGTAGTAGATTAGCTTTATAAGTAAGGCAGTATACCAGATATATCAGTAAGGTATTAGCTTAGCTATATCAGAAAGGTAGCAAACCAGCTATATCAGTAAGGTAGTAAACCAGCTGTACCAGTAATGTAGTAGATAATCTATATCAGTGAGGTAGTAGACAAGCTATTTCAGTGAGATAGTATACCAGCTATATCAGTGAGGTAGTAGACAAGCTATTACGGTGAGATAGTATACCAGCTATATCAATGAGGTAGTAGACAAGCTATTTCGGTGAGATAGTATACCAGCTATATCAGTGAGGTAGTAGACAAGCTATATCAGTAAGGTAAGAAAACAGCTATATCAGTATGGTAGAAGACTAGCTATATCAGTAAGGTAGTAGACCTGCTATTTCGGTGAGATAGTATACCAGCTATGTCAGTGAGGTAGTAGCTTAGGTATATCAGAGATGTAGAAGACCAGCCATATCAGTAAGGTAGTAAACCAGCCATACCAGTAATGTCGTAGATAATCTATATCAGTGAGGTAGTAGACAAGCTATTTCAGTGAGATAGTATACCAACTATATCAGTGAGGTAGTAGACAAGCTATTTCGGTGAGATAGTATACCAGCTATATCAGTGAGGTAGTAGACAACCTATATCAGTAAGATAGTAGACCAGCTATATCAGTATGATAGTAGACTAGCTATATCAGTAAGGTAGTAGACCAGCTATATCAGTAAGGTAGTAGACCAGCTATATAAGTGAGGTAGAAGACCAGCTATATCAGTAGGGTAGTAGATTAGCTATACCAGTAAGGTCGTAGACCAGCTATATCAATAATGTAAGAGATAAATATATAAGTAAGGTAGTAGATTAGCTATATCAGTAAGGTAGTAGACCAGCTATTTCAGTAAGGTAGAAGATTAGCTATACCAGTAAGGTAGTAGACCAGCTATATCAGTAAGGTAGTTTATTAGCTATATCAGTAAGGTAGTAGACCAGCTATACCAGTAGGGTAGTAGATTAACTATACCAGTAAGGTAGTTGACCAGCTATATCAGTAATGTACTAAATAAAATATATAAGTAAGGAAGTAGACCAGCTATATCAGTAAGGTAGTCGACCAGCTATGTCAGTAAGGTAGTAGATTAGCTATACCGGTAAGGTAGTAGATTAGCAATACCAGTAAGGTAGTAGATTAGCTATATCAATAATGCAGTAAACCAGCTAAATCAGTAATGTAGTAGACCAGCTTTATCAGTAAGGATGTAGAACAGATATATCAGTAAGGTAGAAAATAAGTTGAATCTTTAAGGTAGTATACCAGCTATATCAGTAAGGTAGTAGACCAGCTATATCAGTGAAGTAGTAGATTAGCTATATCAGTGAGGAAGTAGACCAGCTTTATCATTGATGTAGAAGACCAGCTATATTAGTGAGGTAGTAGACCAGCTATAGCAGTGAGGTAGTAGATTAGCTATATCAGTAATGTAGTAGACAAGGTATAGCAGCGAGGTAGTATATTAGCTATATCAGTGAGGAAGTAGACCAGCTTTATCAGTGAGGTAGTAGACCAGCTATATCAGTAAGGTAGTAGACCGGCTATATCAGGGAGTAAAAAGATAAGCTTTATCAGTGGGGTAGTAGACCAGCTATACCAGTAAGGTAGAAGACCAGCTATACCAGTAAGGTAGTAGATCAGCTATATCAGTAAGGTACTAGACCAGCTATATCAGTATGGTGGTAGACCAGCTATATCAGTAAGGTAATAGACCAGCTTTATCAGTAAGGTACTATGCCAGCTATATCAGTAAGGTGGTAAATTAGCTACATCAGCGAGGTAGTAGACCAGCTATACCAGTAAGGTAGTGTTCCAGCTATGTCAGTTAGGTAGTAGATAAGCTGTATCTGTAAGGTAGTAAATAAGTTATATCAGAAAGGTAGTAGACCAGCTATACCAGTAATGTAGTAGACCAGCTACATCAGTAAGGTAGTAAATTAGCTATATCTGTAAGGTAGTAAATAAGTTATATCAGTAGGGTAGTAGATTAGCTATACCGGTAAGGCAGTAGATAAGCTATACCAGTAAGGTAGTAGACCAGCTATATCAGTAAGATAGAAGACCAGCTATATCAGTAAGATAGTAGACCAGCTATATCAGTAAGGTAGTGTACCAGCTATGTCAGTTAGGTAGTAGATAAGCTATATCTGTAAGGTAGTAAATAAGTTATATCAGAAAGGTAGTAGACTAGCTATTCCAGTAAGGTAGTAGACCAGCCACATCAGTAAGGTAGTAAATTAGCTATATCTTTAAGGTAGTAAATAAGTTATATCAGTAGGGTAGTAAATTAGCTATATCAGTAAGGCAGTAGATAAGCTATACCAGTAAGGTAGTAGAACAGCTATATCAGTAAGGTAGAAGACTAGCTATATCAGTAAGATAGTAGATAAGCTATATCAGTAAGATAGTAGATAAGCTATATCAGTAAGATAGTAGATAAGCTATATCAGTGGGGTACTAGACCAGCTATATTAGTAAGGTAGTATACCAGCTATATCAGTAAGGTAGAAGACCAGCTACATCAGTAAGATAGTAGATAAGCTATATGAGTGAGGTAATAGACCAGCTATATCAGTAAGGTGGTAGATTAGCTACATCAGTGAGGTAGTAGACCAGCTGTACCAGTAAGGTAGTATACCAGCTATATCAGTAAGATAGTAGATAAGCTATATCAGTGAGGTAATAGACCAGCTATATCAGTAAGGTGGTAGATTAGCTACATCAGTAAGGTGGTAGATTAGCTACATCAGTGAGGTAGTAGACCGGCTGTACCAGTAAGGTAGTATACCAGCTATAACAGTAAGATAGAAGACCAGCTATATCAGTAAGATAGTAGATAAGCTATATCAGTGAGGTAGTAGATAAGCTATATCAGTAAGATAGTAGATAAGCTATATCAGTAAGGTAGTATACCAGCTATATCAGTAAGGCAGTATACCAGCTATATCAGTAAGGTAGAAGACCAGCTATATCAGTAAGATAGTAGATAAGCTATATCAGTGAGGTAGTAGATAAGCTTTATTTGTAAGATAGTAAATAAGTTATATCAGAAACATAGTAGACCAGCTATACCAGTAAGGTAGTAGACCAGCTATATCAGTAAGGTAGAAGACCAGCTATATCAGTAAGATAGTAGATAAGCTATATCAGTGAGGTAGTAGACAAGCTATATCAGTAAGGTAGTAAATAAGCTATATCTGTAAGGTAGTAAATAAGTTATATCAGTAGGGTAGTAGATTAGCTATATCAGTAAAGCAGTAGACTAGCTAAATCAGTAACGTATTACCTGCTATATCAGTGAGGTACTAAGTTAGCTATAGGAGTGATGTGTAAGACCAGCTTTATCAATAAGGTAGTAGACGAGCTAAATCAGTAATGTATTACCTGCTATATCAGTGAGGTAGTTCATTAGCTATAGGACTGAGGTGTAAGACCAGCTATATCAATAAGGTAGTAGACCAGCTATATCAGTGAGGTAGTAGACCAGCTATATCAGTAATGTACTAGACAAAATATATAAGTAACGTAGTAGACCAGCTATATCAGTGGAGTAGTATACCAGCTATATCAGTAAGGTAGTAGACCAGCTATATCAGTGGGGTAGTAGACCAGCTATATCAGTGAGGCAGTAGACCAGCTATATCAGTGAGGTAGTAGACATGCGTTATCAGTAGGGTAGTAGATTAGCTATATCTGTAAGGTAGTAGACCAGCTATATCAGTTGGGTAGTAAACATGCTAAATAAGTTGGGTTGTATACCAGCTATATCAGTGAGGAAGTTTACCAGCTATATCAGTGAGGAAGTTTACCAGCTATATCAGTGAGGAAGTTTACCAGCTATATCAGTGAGGAAGTTTACCAGCTATATCAGTGAGGAAGTTTACCTGCTATATTAGTGAGGTAATAGATCAGCTTTATCATTGATGTTACATTTCATGACCATGACTGCCATTTCTTCCTTTTCTTTCTACCTTAAGTTGCTTTCGCTTGTGGCAGACACCCTACCTTTGTGTTGCCATGATGGTCTCTTGTTTGGAAAAAGGGTTTTAGTCTCAAGTGTAAACTCCTATAATGGGGGATATTTTGAGTAAGTAAGAATAAGTACTTTTAGTATACAACAAAAACTTTTATTGCTTAAAATGGTTGTTATATAAAAACAAATACCACAATACTCAACAAGTGTATCATCGTTCATTACCAGTACACTTTTCTTCTCAACATGAAATTGAATTAAAAAGTTAGCAGGGGACAGAAAAAAATTGTTTTTTTATGGTAAGATCCAGGCCAGTCACCAATTAAATTGGCAGCTGGCCTTTGATCTTACCTGTTTGCTATTCTGAGTATCTTTACTCATCAGAATTAAGCAGATAATTTAAGGTTTTGAAAAGCAGATGACACAAAAATCGTTTTTTTGAAAATCTATATACCCGGACCAGGATTTGAACCCACACATAGGTCATGTGATTTTTAATTTTATACTACTACATCAATGAAGGTTTTTTCAGACATAACATGGGAAATTAAGGCATATAAATAAGTCATATGCTGATCATCTTGCTTAAGCCTGTGTGTCTTACTTAAGCTAGCACTGTCCAGTAACATATCTTTCATATATGGGTTTCACATTGTGTCAACATCATTTCAATTAGCTTGCGATGCCCGACTCTTTGTGATGAAAAGAGACCCCATAATCAACTGCCCATAAGGGCAAGTCAAGACAGATAAAAGCATCGCCATTCAAGAAGTCAGTCTGGAGACTACCACTAATGAAAATACTAAGATATAAGCTATGGTTTCTTTGAATATGATTTTAAAAGCAAATTTAGTATCATATTGCATAAAAGCATGGATTGATCATGATCTATCCTGTCCTTATAATATTATAGGGTATGAAAATAATTGCATATTATGTCAAAAAAGGTTCCAAAAATCAGTACTCCATACATGTAGGAAACATACAAATATTCTTCCTTAACCTTAAGAATGCTGGATAATTTTCTAAAAATAGATTTTTGTGTACAGGAAAGATACCCAGAGTAGCAAACAGGTTAGATCACAAGCCACCCGCCAATTGACATGCCTGGATCTTACCGGTTTGCATAAGCATAAATTCAGTTCCAGCACTATAAGGGTTAAACTTCTCGATAATGGCCTTAATCAATGAGTTCAGCTATGATTGACATTTTTCAATATCAAAAGGGGCCTCCATGACCTGGTGGTTAGAACACCAAACTTAAAACAACATGGACGATCTTCCCTTGATTTAAAATCAAATTATAGGTAGATTTAAATTATGGTTTTAGGTAGTCTTCTGGCGCACAGAACAAAAAAAAATTATAACAAAAAGAAAACAATACTCGGGAGAAATTTTATCTTTTGTGACAGTGTTTTTTTCAGCAGATAAAATAATGAATGTTATCATGGAGTAAGGGCAGGGGTCGACACTTCACTTCTATACTAAGGTATTCTACAACACCAGTAAATTGTCCAATCTATGGGTCCTACACAACTTCAACTGAACCTTAACACATTACCACCTTACGTCCCATTTTTGTGCCTCGCAGCAGATGACTTTCAAAAAGCAGTGTGGCGAAAGGAGAAGTTACCACAATACTTTTTTAAATCTATTTGCATATCACAACAGCAGAACTGAAAGGCTTGTCACATTTGTTACAAAACTTTTCTAAAGTCGTCTCCTTCAAGTAAAAAAAATGTTGTATGCAGGTGGTAGAGAGTCAAGATGATATGATGTCAATTCTTTAATATTATAAGATTAGGACTATGAATTACCTCATAGGAGATAAAGCAAATGAGTAACAATATCCCTCCTTCTAAAATCTGTTGACAAATTTCTGTGGAAAGTTAAGATTTCATATGCACTTTCCTCAATTACTCATAGTCATAGGGATCACCTATGAAGTTACTGGATCTACAGGCAAAACAGGTGGTCATGGACATAAGGACTTAAATATCTAACCCTGAGTAAAAGGTTATTCACTAACTTTTTATCCTATAAAAGAACCTCTTTCAATTCAATCCAATTCTTACTTTGTCAGCATTCTTTTCAATTGTGACCATGAATCAAATAAGTTCTATTAATGAAATTAACAAATAATCATGGACAAAGGAAAACTTAAAGAGTTTAATGAGTTCATGTAGGGGGTCCAGAAAAAAGGGTAATTTAAGAGCTCATCATTCATTGCTTTTAGAAAAAAATATCTATGCTACTTTTTTTTCACAAGAATAGTTTCATAGAAACCATTCTTAGGACTGTCAACAACAGAGGTTCTGTTATAGATTACATCAAAAACTCTCCGCAAATTGCAACGTCATGGATCAAATGATTCATGGAGAAATGTTACACTAAGCACAACAGAGTATTTTTTTATTCTAATACACATCTATATCTGTCCTGCAGAAGTTTATGTATTCCTGAGCGCATCTTCCAATGTGGTGTACTGATATGTAAATCCAGCTTTCTTCACTCTTAGAGGATCTACATTCTGTCCTTCTAGCAGGATAATTGACACTTCCTTCCCGTATATTGACTTAACAACGGATTCCTTCATATAGAATGAAGTAAAACTACTGTTTTTTGGGATAACAGACTTCCAAGTGCCCCTCTGTATTCTGTCCTTGGAGAACGCCAGTGCAAATTTTTTGTATGACACAATGTTTGGGGCCACTCCGTTAAACACACCCTTCATTTGTTTGTTTTCTATGACATACTCGATCAGCCGTACCATGTCTGTTACATGTATCCAGGGGAAGTATTGTTCTCCGGATCCAAATATCATGGGTATGGGTGGGGCGTATTTGGGAATGTTTGAGATGATTCCTCCGTCAGCACCTAGTACCACACCTGAAGTAAAGTAGAGACTATATGACAGATTTTGATCTGTATGTAATAAATGACAAAATGGCCATTTACGGTAGAATACCAAAAATCCTCCAATTTTAAGGTTCATTCCTCGTTAGGTCAGTGTCAGTATACAATGTGCTTGGCCAGAACTATTAACATTGACCAAATAGTTCCAGTCCTCACAGAGAAAGGTGGAAGTAATCCGACGAATGAATGAATAAAAAAATGGCAGATTATGGGTATTTTTCCTTAATCCAACCTTGTCAATTAACTAATGACCATTTTCATTTAAAGGAGAAAGGAGAAACACACAATTATGAAAAAGACCTTTGATGTCATTTTGTCAGTAGAATACATTTTATTTTAAAAATGTATATCTCTATCTGTCAGATAGTCCTTTTAAGGCACAGTTAATTGATTAATTGATCAAGTTAATTAAGACCTTATCAACCTTGTCTATACAAACAATTCCTCCTTCTGTCATAAGATTTCAAAAGCCTTTCCTAGAAATGTACACATTTCCTTCGGTTGAAATGATTTCTACTAAATATGACTAAGCTTTATATGAGCCACATCACGGGAAAAGGGGCACTCGGCCATAGCAAACAGTGTAGCCCCAGACCAGCCGCCATGTCACTGACGTGGCGGCTGGTCTGGGGTTACACTGTTTGCCATCATAAAGGACATCAAGTTCTACCTTTAAATAAATACAAATGATAACTGTCGTATTTAGATGCTGGAATAATAGCGCTAAGAAAGAGCTGAGTCAGTGGTTTTTATTTATGTCCGAGTGCCCCTTTTCGCATGATGCGGTCCATATGGGGTTTCAGATTGCATAATTATTAATTCAGTTATGTTGCAATGCCCAACTCTTTATGATGGTGGAAACCCCTTAATCAACTGCCCATAAGGACTGCGTAAGCCTGAAATAACCATCAGGAAGTCAGTCGGTAGACATCTTCTCATGAAAATGCCTTCATCAGAATTTGAACCCATGCAAAGATGGGCCATGTGATTTCCAAGTTCTGTACTCAAACCAAAACGCTACAGAAGTCCAAAATATGACTGTTAAAACAATTTGCTTTTATAATTACCAAAAGAATACTAGTATATAATGATAGAAGGCCTACCTGATCTTATGACAGCATTTCTCACAGGCATTGACTGTGGAAGAATGGCAGCCATTTCCCATTCTCTGGTTAATTTTCCCATCCAGTCAGATCCGTTTGGACCGTTCTCGTCATACACAGCTGTCTTGCTTGGTGGGTAGTAACCTGTGATTAATTAAGACATTACTTAAACGCAAATGCAGAAAAATATCTCAATTTCTACCATCAATGAAATTATTTCTATGATCACCAGTTTCCAATTAATGAAGGGTCTTGTCAGTTTGGTGTGTTTGTTTTAACCATTACCAAACAATAACGACATGTGACCTGTTTGTTGCAGACGACTCTTGAAAACATTGTGGGAAAAGGAGAAATTGCTCTTTACGAGCAATTTCTCCTTTTCCTCACAATGTTTTCTGCCCTATCAGAAGATTATTTTCAATTTCATCCCATTTTTAAGTGTTGTCTGCAAACTTTTTCAATTTGGAACAGTTGAAAATTTGGTGTTTGGTAAAGGGTAAAGCAAAATTTTGAAAATTACAAGGTAAATATATGCAGCTGTTGTTTCCTATTTGTATGGTGTTTAACCACTGTGTCAACAATTTCTTGGTTATGCTACGACTTTCCTGGATCCACCAGTACAGGGCTAGGGGTCTGAAGTGACTTACCAAAGGCCACTCCCACAAAACCAGAGGTGTTGGTGGGGCTCAAACCCAGGACAACCAAGTTCTTAGTCCACCACCTTAACCTCTGAGCCATGCAAAAATAAAAGTAACTGCATTCAATAACAAGAACCCAAATGAAAGAAACATCAGCATCCGATTATAAGGACCTTTTTGATGATCCTTTCTTTTTTCTTTATCACCCTTCTTAGATAAATATTGCATGTAATGTGGTTGTAAATAAGGGAACATACATATTATCAAAAATAGATAACTGTCTGTAAATATCACACTGTATGAGTTCAAATACTTTTCTTCAAGAAAGTAGGAATCACTATGACAAAAGGATAAACTACTGGAAAAGTGGCTTTGAAACCTTTGTCACAGTGATTTCTTTATATACGAAAGTAAAGGCAAGTACAGTCTAACTTTTGTTAAGCAGCTACCCTTTTAAGCAGCCAACCTGTCTTTAACAGCCACTACAGAAAGTCCCATTGTTATATTTATAGTGTAAATCAATTTGTGTTAAGCAGCCAACCTGTCTTAAACAGCCAATTTACTCTGTCCCATAGGCTGGCCTCTTAACACAAGTTTGACTGTACAAGTTCAAGTCAATACTCCAGAACAATCAGTACAGATAATGACTGGAAGGCAAGATTGTGACTGGGAGGCAAGTATTATGACATAAGGGCTAAAAAATGACATGAAATAAAGAAAGCCTTATATGTTCTTAAACCCCCTTTATCCAGAGGAATTTCCTTAAATCTCATTACATAATCTATTAAATATGTTCATTAAGTAGAACAAAAGGATCCCTCACCTACACCTGACATCGTACAGAACAGTTCTGGTGGAGTCTCCATTTCTTTAATGGCTTTAGCCAGTATTCTGTTGGTGCCCACACGGCTTTCAAACCATTCTCTCTTTGTGGATGGCAATAAACTGGAAATAAAAGCAGTCTATAAGGCTAACCTTAAATGTGGTAAATACATAACACTCTGGAAAACACTGTGGGTAAAAGAAAATTGCTCGTAACGAGCAATTTCTCCTTTTCCCACAATGTTTTTTCCTCTATCAGAAGATTACTTTCCAATTCCATCACATTTGGAAATTTTGTCTGCAAACTCTTTCAATTTGGGAAGGTCAAATATTTGGCGTTAGGTAAAGGGTTAAAAAACTTACTATGCAAAGGGTACTGCAATTGACTGTCCTGACAAATTCACCACTGCCTCCACACCTTTTGGGATTCCTGATGTTTGAATCTGCTCCTAAAATGATATAAACGGACATTCTTTTATTAACAAAATTACAGTACATTCTTTGACTTGTATTGAGTGCGATAAACAGAAAATTACAAATAAAAGGATATACAGTGCTAGGTTGGCAAAAGGGCTTTCCATAAATGCCAAATCTTTGGCTGGGGTGTAAAATGGTTATACATTTAGTTTCAGTATTTATCCAAAAATCCACTTGTCCATTGAGGTTTTTGGGCAAGCTTGGTAACACTGATAACTGATTTTTTGACTCCAGTAGTGTCATGACAGGGCTTTTTTGCATTATATAACAGACTCCCATAAAAGGCACCTTAAAAAATTGGAAATTTCTTTAAAATCATGCAGTTTTCCCAAAACTCAAAGTCATACCAGCTTTTAGGCTTCCCAATTCAGCAATTTCAGGCTTCCCAATTCAGCAATTTCAGGGATAAAATTTCCATAATTCAACAGGCTTTGGCCTCTTCCCAATTGAAGGAAAAACAGCCCTGCATGATAAAAACCTAAGGGCAAGATTACTTTTTATTCTAAGTGTCATTTAAGTGAATAAACATGTATATTAATCCAAAAGCATGACATTGCTTCTAAGACCTACCCAGGAATCATACTTACTTCTAACAATGATTTGATGATTCCCGAATTAACTATACTTTCAATAGCTACTTTTAATTCATATCAAACAACAAAACAAAAACTGTGTTGTTTAAAGGACATTCTATTTTGACTTGCAAATTTTCTCTTCTGTGAACAAACATCATTAAGTAAGAGATTAATGAAAGCAATGTCCAATAATAAGGTGTTTCAATCTATCTTAATCTTTATCACAAATATTATTAGATTAATAAATATCATTCTTAATTAGCAAAGAAAGCATTCTTAATAAACATTTACTTACCCAACTAATATGATTCTTTTTCTGTGCTGGCTTTCTTGTCACAACAATGACTTCATAATTACTTTTAGCAAGGTGTTTCACAAGATTTCTTCCTATGAACCCTGTCCCTCCTCCTGAGAAAATAAAATTAAATAAAACTTACACATCATTCATTCCCTTGTGTGAAATTTTTATGACTCGTCCAAATTAACACTTATAGTGATGGAACTGACTTCATGCTTATGCAAACAGGTTTGAGTCAGGCCAGCCACCATGTTAATTGGCGGCTGGCCTGTGATCTAACCTGTATGCTACTCTGATTTTATTCCCTTATCAAAATAAAGTTGATATTTAAGGTATTGGAAAGCAGATGACACAATAACTTATTTTAAGAAAATTACCAACCATTCTAAGGGTTAAAATCAACATCTAATGCCTACAGTATGTAAGGTAAGATTTCTTCGTGAAATTGATTTCCTTGCTAAAAGGGGTTACCTTCTGAATCAGTTGTCGGATAAGATAACCAAGCCCTTACATGTAGTTATAATGATCCAGCGTTAAAAGATAAAGAAATGCCTGCACCTTTATCAATTACATTAACTAACTAGACATCAAAGGTCTTTTATCACTTCTGTTAACATCTTGATAATGAGGCTTATTACAGAGTTATGAAGGACGGTGATGCTCATTTCATCTGATAGTATCACATAAGGGGTAAGTCATTTTGTCTACATGTAAATAGTTTATCATATTTGAAAATTGTAGGCATAACCATAAGTTATTAAAAGCTTAATAACAAAAGACTTTCATCTTATATACTTTTATAATGGCTATCATAATTATATAGAGAGTATATTTGCAATTTAGTTCAATAAATTACTTAAATTAAAGGAAGTTAAAATACTGATATAGGGACTTCAAAATTATGTATTAATTACATACATATCCAATTAACAATAAACCTCTGATAATTTATTTGATAGCATTTTGCACATTTAAACTCAATAAGAAGTCAAACAAATGTTATATGAAACAACAGGTAGACCAAACAACTTCTTAAAAAATCACGGAAGACATACATCTTGGGAAAGCACCTGCTTAAGAAAAGCAAGTGTTGTGGGTTTGGATCCTATAAGAAGCACTGAAAACCTATAGATATTTCATTAATTCAAGTTGGTTGGAGAACTGGTTCTGTACCCAGGAGGTAAACATAATTGTAGGTGATTTACTAATTACTTAATTTTATGTTGGAATGGTGAAAAAATATTGCTGACAATGAGAAAAGAAATGTGTGCTTCAGCTGTTCTAAAGAGCTTGAAACGGAGAATTGTCCATAAAGGTAAATGAATACATCTTAACAGTTGAAGTACAAGTTGTTGGTCTGCAAAGAGTATGGTCGAAATAATTTGATGGCGAATGTACTAACCACCAACTTATTCTGTATCACATTTATACGTTTATTACAATCTAAACACAAAAGTTAACCAAAAAATAATTACCAATCAAGATACTCATTGTTGATTAATGTTGTCAATTCGATTTCTTTAATCTGACCTTCTTACCCTTCGGTAAAAATGAAGTTACGCAAGGGAGACTTAGCCGGTGAAATGGTACCAGGCTTTTGGGGTGATAAGTTTCCGAAGCCGATATCCAGCTTAAAAGTGAATAGCCAATCAAAAATGTTTAAAAAGTAAATACGTTTTCGCACCTCAACTGTTTCACCACCTGGCAAATCAGGTTTAACCATCGACCACCACTCTCTTCAAAATGTTAATTTTGGGATATTAAGAAAAAACTTACCATTTATGAAAGAATAACACGTATTTCATGTCGAATGGCGTCTTCCTGCGAGTTTGTTTAGACGACTTGATCATTTAAAATAAATCTCATTAAAGTGTAGTAGTTTTCGGACATGTCTATACCCGGGTATTTTGTCAGGTAGTAATTTATTTTCAGATGAAGATCCAAGCTGTAATTGTATTTTACGTTATGCTGCTTGTTAATGTTTAATTTAACAGGATGAGGCTTCAAATCCGACTAATGTATACTTTGCATAACACTGAACCAAAGCTGAGAGAAATAAGATTTTATTTGATTGATATATTTATGATTAGAACTATCATGAGGGTTAGAGCCCCATGAAATTTTTGAGGTCATGCAAAGTAGAATATATTGATGATTTGAAAAACTTGAATAGAAGTTACTGGATTAGTTCCAAGATTACAATATGGGTATTAAATTCAAAGGTCCCTAACAAACTCTTGATAATTGATGAGATGGTTGTTATTAGTACTGCAGGGTTTTCCCTTGGCCCACAGCTTATATATATAGTAAATGACCCCCCAATACCTGAATATGACCTCTGAATATCATCATTTTCTATTCACAAATCAATATATGCGGTCAATTGTCTGCCTGATTAGCATAGTGAGCTAATTGAATTAATGGCTACCGACCTATATCCCCCTAGAGCTGAAGTTGGAACATTCTTGGTAAAATTAATGAAGAGTGTCTCATTAGCCAAAATGGCTGGCCTTTTCACTAGGGCTGACATTATAATAAACAAAACCTTTACCTTTTGATAGCACTCTATATGTTAGTAAGCTTTCAAGACTAAATTGGCTTATCTGCATAGAATAAAATGTCATATTCGCCTGTTTCAGGACAAGTAGTGCTACTGTCTAACAAGAGCACCTTCACTATGACATGATATGGCTTAGCTGCTCATATAAACAAAAGATGTTGACATGGATCGGCCTGAAGAAATGGAAGTAACAAGTGACACACATGATGGTGACTCATCAAGCGGTACTCCTGTAGTTAATCTGATTAACTGTACAGAAGACCAGCTCAGCTCCGACAATCTGATTCAACTCACACATCTACCTGGGACAGAGTTAACTGAAAATGGGACATTAGGCAGATACATCAACTTAAGTGGTGCGGAAAATCTTTTCCATTCTGATAATGGTAGGTTGAGAGTTTCCTGTGGTCATATTCAAGCCTTGAAATACTTTCCCCTGATATTATATGGAAAGAAATGTATAATGATAGAAGAAAAAAAGTGCAGTCTCTTTGCTTTAAAGTAGAACTAGTTTTTAATGAAAATATTTTTCTTTTGAATGATATCTTGAAACTTATCTTCCAAAGACTGTTGTCCATTTTTTGAAACTTAAATGTTAAACTATAGATCTCTAGAAACCTTATTTATCCTGTTACCAGGGCAATTTACAAACTGATAAGACTGTGCCATATAACATATTTGATAATCGTCACCAGATCACATGATTGCTGCACACACCAGTCAGTCTTGATTTTCCATTTTCTTTCACTTTTTTGGTGTTTTATTTTCTTGTTTTGTTTGTTTATTTGAATTCATATAGGCAACAGGATAAATAGAACAGATGGTTCATGTCTTTAAATAGATAAGGTTAAGAGGCTCGGCTTCTGATTATTATCCAAATCGCCTTCGGCTCGCCGGATAATATTCCTAAGCCTTGCCTGATAACATTTGTGATTCATGACACCAACCATCTATTCTCTCAGAGGTTTCATTAAGAGCCGGGGGCCGGGGATTTTCCCCGGTTACTTTGACCAGAAACCCCGGCTTCTTTGCTCAGTTTTATGATAAATCCACTGATGAGGTCCCCCATACCCCACCTATTTTTGCAAATCACCCTCCTTCTACAAATATTAATGAAACCCATGTTCTCTAATTCTTATTGGTTCCTTCTAGGTGAAGCCAATCAAATCCAGTTTCTGGTCATCCATGGACAATCAGGCACCTTGTCGACTCAGTCCCAAGATGCTCAGACAAAACCGACTGAAGCGGTCGACTCGGATCATTGGAGCAGTAAACTATATGAAAATACGGATCATTTAGTTGGTGAACTGGATGGCAAAAGCCATTATTTTACGGGTGAATTAAATGACAACACCAACCATTTAAGTAGTGAATTAAATGACAACACAAACCATTTAAGTGGTGAAGTAAATGACAACACCAACCATTTAAGTGGTGAGTTAAATGACAACACAAACCATCTAAGTGGGGAGTCTGATGGTAACACTAATAATTTAAGTGGTGGAGTAGATGGTAAGAATAATCAATTAAGGGGTGAACAAGATGGCAAGACCCAACATTTAAGTGGTGAACTGTACAACAAGACCAAACATTTAAGTGGTGAACTATACAACAAGACCGAACATTTAAGTGGTGAACTGTACAACAGGACCGAACATTTAAGTGGTGAACTAAATGGCAACATCCATCATTTCACTGGCCAACAAGGTAGCAGCAATGGCGTCAAAAGTAAACAATGTAATGTATTTTGCTTCTATCTTTGTATTTTACTGATTACTTTAGACATAATAGAAAAAGAATAAACAGTTCAGCGTTACCAGAGATAAGAAGACTGTAACCTATTTGCAGATACACATATTTATTTCTGTTAGATTTGATGTTCTTTTTCTGTATGGATGAATTCAAATGAAGCAAGTTAATTGAAAAAAAAACATGTTTCAATTAAGAAATTCAAACAACAAATAAGAATTCTAAATGTAATGAAAGAAAAGCAACAAATTGTTTCCTTCTGATTTTGGTAATGATGTTTTTAAATGTTTTTGAAAAGACTTGTGTTACAAAGAGTATTTCATCATTTTCTTCGAATTATCGATTGTACACAATTTGTATTTTTGTCCGACAATCAGAAGGGTTAACCAATTACCAAACAATATTTACATTTGACCAGTTTGTGGCAGACGACTCTGGAAAACATTGTGTGAAAAGGAGAAAAGTAATTCCTCCTTTTCCCACAATGTTTTCTGCCCTATCAGAAGATTATTTTTCAATTTCGTCACAATTTGAAATGTCGTCTACAAACTCTTTCAATTAAGAACAGTCGAAAATTTTGGCATTTGGTAAAAGGTTAAACCCTTCACTATATGAGGGCAAATGTTAGAAATGATAATCCTTGAAGAAGAGGGGTTTTTACCCCTCGAAAATTCAGACAAAATATCAATTGTTTCCAATGGATAATTTATACATTAATAGTTTCCACAGACTTGGTTATTTTCATTGTTCTGAAAGGCCTGATGAGAAATTGAATACCATTGAAGTTTTTTGCTTTGTTTCAGGTGTAGACCAAATGATTTGTGGACAATGTCAGATGGTGTGTTGGAGTGTACTGGAGTTTTTGGAGCATAAAGGAACGCGTAAGGACATTTTGTAGACTCATCATGGAAATTAAAAACCTGTACACTTTCCCACTTGTATATAAATGGTCAGAAAATATATTATGACATAAGCAAAATGTCATGTCCAGCAATTGCTGATCTTTCACATTTATTTCCACCTATCTATCCCAAAAAGGACAAGGTTTTAACAGAAAATATACAGTAACGGTTGTTTTTCATTGACATCAATAAAAGCCCTTACAAAAGCGTCAAGTTTCCAAGTATACTGCAGGTGTCAAAGTCACTGCGGGAAAAGGAGAAATGACATATACAACAAAATGCTTGATCTTTGTAAACATGAATGTTGATTGTTAGAAAACTTTCGCAGCATGGGACTGTTGGTCAAAGTAGCATATCATACAGTAATGTTTGATACATTGCGAGAAAAAGAAAGATTGAATGGTCATTGTTTATGAACTCTCCTTTTGTCATAATATGATTAAAGGTCATCCACAATAGGGTCAGAATAGCCTGTAATATCTTAAATGTTTCTCAACATTATGTACTTTTATGTATCTTTACATATTAGGGTCGAGGGCTAGGGTTGGGTTGTGAAGTGTCTATTGTCTTAAGTTTTTCTAAATGATGTACTTTTACGTATATCTTTACAGATATTGGTCGAGGGCTAGGGTTGGGTTGTGAAGTGTGTGACCTTACTTTCTCAAGGACAAAGTCACTTCAAGACCATTACCGTCGGAAACACAAAATAAAATTTGGCAACAAGGTCACTCAAGGTCGTGAAAGAAAAACGGACAGCAAAGAGAGAAAGAAAAGTACAAAGAAACATAGATCTGGTTTGATTGCTATTAGTAAAGAACAAAGACCAGGTGGGAATGTGAACACAGAAAATGAAGAAATGACTACTATTATAGATCAATCTGTCAATGAAAACTTTGTCAGAGATGAGACCTCTAAAAGTATTGTAGGTGTAGATAGTGTTGAATTGAATCCATACATTACCGGAGCAGTTAAAGGACAGAAAACGCAACACGATGAACAATTATCAATTTCCACCAATCACAATATTGATGACTGGGTCAGTTCTAGTGTTTTAGCAAGGAATAGCCAAGACTCGGAAACTGCAGTTTTACAGGCTGTTAGTAAGGCGACGGATATAAGACATGAGCAGGTAAATGTGAGTAGTGTGCCCGGGCTTGATTGTGTTACAGTCACTCCGGACTCAATGCAAGGTAATATTGAACAGACAGATGCCAATGTTCCAAGTGTTATAGGTGAAGGAATACTTATGTCCAATAATGATAAAATGCATGAGTTTTCTAAGACTGTACCTGCATCGGAAAAAGAGAATGTTCATGTTGTGTCAGAAAATACCCAAGATGCATCTGGGGAGATGAGAAGCAGTAAACGGATTGCAAATTCGAAAAAAGGCAGTTCGGTTTTACCCATTAATCGTATCACGGAACATGTTGATCTTTTGAGGGAATTGGAAATGCCTGACTTTTACTTCATAGCGGTTATAGAGCGGGGTCCTAGAAACAGAATTAAAGGGTGTAAATATCATTTTAAATGTCTATATTGTGACTTGAAGCTCAGTTGGAGAAATTTGATGTGTCAACACATGAAAGAGAAACATAAGGATATCTTAGAATTAGGACCTGTATTGAACATTGCACAACAGAATTTAGAAAGCAAACATAAAGTTGTCAAAATGTCTGAATATGTGAAACTTGAAAAGACCAGGAAGAAAGGCAAACGATTACGAGGAATAGAATCTCAGGATCTGCCAGGGGATTTTCCATGTTGCAAATGTGGGAAGATGTTTCATCGTTTACGTAACCTAAGAAGACATGAAGTTCTCCATAGGACAGAGAAAAATTTGTTGTGTTCCATTTGTGTGAAATCGTTTAAAACTTTACCTAATTTAAATCAACACATGAAAAGGCATAAGGAAAGAGAGGCCTATAAATGTAGACAGTGTGATTTTGAATCTACGATAAATATTGCGATACACGCGCATAGACAACTCCACAAAGACGGCTGTGTACTGTGCGATATATGTGGTTGTGCGTACAACGATAAATCGACTTTAGCGAAACACAAAAAAGTTCACGACCTTTCCCGACCCTATGCGTGTACCTTCCTAGGGTGTACCTGGCGCTTCAAGACAAAGAGTATGTGTAGCGCTCATTTGAAAGCACATACGACTAAACCGACATTTGAGTGTAAAATCTGCCGGTATGCATTTCGCCAGAAACATCATCTCCAGCGTCACGAGAGTAAAATACACAACATAACGTCTGAAAATAAATGCATGTATACCGTATTACCTGTCAGCTTTGTCGATGAAGGGGTCATTGTTACGGATGAAACCAAACTACTTGATATTGACTCGAAACCCTTACAGCATGA
The DNA here is from genome assembly GCA_947846245.1 of Cerastoderma edule. Classification (NCBI taxonomy): domain Eukaryota; kingdom Metazoa; phylum Mollusca; class Bivalvia; order Cardiida; family Cardiidae; genus Cerastoderma; species Cerastoderma edule. The sequence continues at coordinate 13,191,181 of OX401410.1, read as the reverse complement.
GGTCAGTCTCATAATTAATGAAGATAACGAAGAGAATGTAGAGGAGCAGTTTGACCTTGAATCAGCGTTACAGAATGGTCAACTCGTCATAGCAACAGACAGTGACGGGAATACAATTAACTATGAGATAGCAGATATGGGTTTAAATGTTGCGTATCAGACATTGCTGCCTGACACAGATCGACAGCAGATGGACTCGCAGACTATTTTGTTACCACAGACAGATGGCGGAGAGATTTTATACCAACATGAGGAGGTTACAGAGACCATATGTACAGAGGTGAATACCTCAATGGATACTTCTTCTTGATGTATTGCGGATCATTATTAACTCTTAGATCGCTGGGTAATTTTCTGAAAATGAATTTGTGTGTTGTTTGCTTTCCAAAAACCTTAAATATCTGCTTAATTTTGATGAGGAAAGATACTCATAGTAGCAAACAGGTAAGATCACAGGCCAGGCACCAATTATTAGGTGACAGGCCTGGATCCAACCTGTTTGTATAAGCATGAAGTCGGTTCCACCACTATAAGGGTTAAAGGCTGTTAACTGATTCCATAGACTGAGATTTTGTTTATCGATGATAGAAGAGGCAATACATGTACAGAGATGAATTACAGAGGTGAATACCTCATTGGACACTTCTTCTTGATATCTTTTTAATTAAAGACTGTTGACCAGTTCCCTTGATACATATTTTTTTATCGATGATAGATGACGGCAATTACAATTGAAAAAGGGTTTTGTTTGTGATATCACAGTAGAACCTGGTTCCATGTAAAATTTCCTTTTTTAGCTCAACTATTCGAGGAATAAGGAGAGCTATACTGCTCACCCGGGCGTGGGTGTCGGCAAAGCTGTAGGCGTCACATCTTGGTTAAGTTTTTACATGCAAGTTTGTATCTCATTAACTAATGTATGGTATGGGTTGATATTCACACATGTGTTCAGGGTAATAATTTAATGTCCCAGACCAAGTTTCAAATCTCTTTTAGTGAATTTAAGCAAATCATACTGGCCTTGTTTACTTAGAAAATCTTGGTTAAGTTTTTACATGCAAGTTGTATCTCATTAACTACTGTATGGTTTGATACTTCACACATGTGTTCAGGGTAATAATTTAAGGTCCCTGACCAAGTTTCATATCTAGTTTTTAATTCAAGCACATTTTGCGACCTTTTTTACTTAGAAAATCTTGGTTTAAGTTTTTATGGGCAAGTTTGTATCTCATTAACTACTGTATGGTATGGGTTGATATTCACACATGTGTTCAGGGTAATAATTTAAGGTCCCAGACCAAGTTTCATATCTCTAGTTTTTAATTCAAGCACATTTTGCGGCCTTTTTTACTTAGAAAATCTTGGTTAAGTTTTTGTGTGCAAGTTTGTATCTCATAAACTGCTGATTGGAATGGTTTGATACTTCACACTTTTGTCCAGGGTCATATTTTTAGGTACCTGGCCAAATTTCATATTTCTTATTTATAATTTAAGCAGGTTATGCGGCTTTTTGTACTTAGAAAGTCTTGGTTTTAAAAGTTTTTTCGTGCAAGTTTGTATCTCATGAACTACAGTATAGAATGTGTTGATATATCACACATGTGTTCAGTGTCATTATGTAAGGTCCCTGACCAAGTTTCGTATCTTTTGTTTTGAATTAAAGCAAACCATGCAGTTTCTTATACATGTACTTAGAAAGTCTTGGTTAAAGTTTTGTGTGCATGCTCGTCTCTCAATAACTATCATAAGGAATGATAGAGTGCACCCTCATATTTTAGAAACAAATAATATTTCACAAACCTATACCCCTCTCCGAAATTATCGAATAGTCAAGCATGCTGTCTTAAGGACAGCTCTTGTTTATTACACAAATTGTTGTTTTTCTTAGATGTCCTGGAATGAAATATATGTACTTGAAAATGATTTGATGATTGTTTTCTATTTTATAAGCTTGCTATATAACATTCCAAAATCTTGTCATTTTTTCAAAAGCTTGGAAGATGGACCCGAGAGTTTTATACCCTGAAATGATATGAAAAATGTTTGTTATTATATTAACTTGCCATATAACATTTCAAAATCTTGCCTATTTTCAAAAGCTTGGAATATAGACTTGAGAGTTTGATACCCTGAACTACCACTGATAAATTGTGACATTGCTTTCATGTGGGGAAGCAGTCAGTGACTTGGAAAGAGTACTGTGCAGTACTGGTAATAACATACCTTGTACATGGATAGGTACACCGACTACTGCCATATGAGTGACATACTGTTGAAAACAGCATAACACTCCACCCAGCCAAAAATATTTCGTGATTGAAAGGTAAAGTTTACTGTAAAGCTAAGAAATTATTGTGGAATGAGGTTTTACAACTCATGTACATGTATATCTCTCCCAATACTGATTCTGGGATACATAACCAGTACTTGCGCTCAGTATTGATCAATTTTTTTGAATGGGGTTTATTTAATACTGTATTTTCAGTTGCGTTACAGCTCTCCTGGATCCACCAGTACTAGGCTAGGGCTCTACAGTGACTTGCCAAAGGACACTCTCACGAAACCAGTGGTATTTGTGGGGCTTGACCGAGACTCCTCAGTTCTGAGTTGACCACCTTAACCACTGGAACAAGCAGTACACCTAGTATTAATCAATTTGTTTGTATGGTGTTTATTACTGTGTCAACAATTTTCCAGTTATGCATCGACTTTCCTGGAACCACAAGTACTAGGCTTGGGCTCTGAAATATCTTGCCAAAGGACACTCCCACAAAACCAGAGGTGTTGGTGGGGCTCAAACTTAGTAAGGTTCGAAGTCACATATCACAAACAGATAAATTGATAATGTCATGGAAGTTTATTAACCTATCTAATTGGAAGTTATTGCAATTTGCAAAGGTAAAATAAAGAACAAATACCAAAATGTTATAAATTTATAAAACTTTTAATACAAATAGTCTTTTACATGGGGCAGTAAATACTTAATAATAGAAATGAGAAATATTCAAAAAGATTTGTAAGTATGTAGAACTAGTAAATATAACTATATTGGTGTATAAATGCAAACATACTAAAACAGTAACAACTGATAAAAATTCGGGGCAATCAAATGTTATGAAAAATAAAACTCGTGTAATTTCAACCCAGGAGGGCTTCCAACCTTTCCTTTGTATGGTGTTTAAAGCCATGTCAACACTTTTTCAGTTATGTTACAGCTTTCCTTGAGCCACCAGTACTAAGTCAAGGGTTCTGAAATGACATACCAATGAACACTTCCACAAAACCAGAGGTGTTGGAACGGCTCGAATCCGGGAGCCCTGAGTTCTTAGTCCTCCATCTTAACCACTGGGCCACGCAGGACTCCTCACATTTCACAAAGTTTATAAAGCCTCAGTTTTTGGTGAATCACATCTCATGAGATGATCCTTTATGATTGTGATGAATAAGCTTCTTTCCCATTGGGTCTTTTTGAATAAACAAGTTTTCATTACCTACTTAACTCTCAAAATATCATGAGATCAAATTCAATGCAAGAATATAGTTAGTACTTCACTTTTGTGAACAAGTTTTTGGACGAATTAATTAATTGGTTGATGAGTTGAGTCATTGGTCGAGTGGAACCTTAAGTTTCTTGTACATGAAACAAAGTGTTGTGCTCAAAAAAGAGTTTCCTTTTAACCCAAACTCCCACAATGGGAATTTGTGACTGTTCCAAATTGAAAGCTACAGCAGACGGCAAAAAAAACAAAAGAAAATTAATGGGAAATTTATTTTCTTTATGATATTGAAATATTGAAATAAATTGATAAATAGCTCTATAGGAGCTATTTATCCTTTGTCAAAATGTTTTACATTAAAATTAGGCATGCTAGAGTTGATAATTAAAAAATAATTCAACTTTCATTTAGCTTGGGCATTTTGTCAATGTCAAAATGACTGAAATTAGAAGCAATCCTTTCTTTGATTTGCAATTACAAAAACACTTTAATGATACATTAAATGGCTAAAAATGCATTTATTCCAAAATCCATATGGGGCATAAGCAGTGAATATGAATGTACAATCTTATAAAAACCTTTTCTATGATTCGGTATTAATGAAACTTTCCGTATGAAAAGAAATGCATGATTTTTTTTTATAAAGCATGGATGGTATCAAAATTACCAAATGCTATAACATAATGATTACCACTTCCCACTATATGGTGATTCGCTACAGGTCCAAACTAAAGGCAAACAGCAGGCAACAAAAACTTTATAAATAAAAAAAAAAATCGTTACGAAATTGGATATGTCAGATAAATTTCATACTTATTTAACAAACCAAGCAAATTAACGTCTAAAAGACACAAGCACATCCGGTCAGCCAAAATCATTGTCGTCAACTGATCATTTGTGTTTATTATTCATATAACATCATGTGCTCTATAACAATGTATTTGATTCCTTATTTCATAAATAATCCGCGAACGTTACAATAATATGAACTTTGTCTGCTCTTGTGATCAAATTGGACAATTCGCAAGGCCCAATAGATGTATAAGAAAATGGGTTAAGATTCAATGTTATATTGTACACTAAGACCACAACACAAGCATGGAAAACGCAGTTTGGTATTCATCAAAGCTATTGGTTTTGTTAAAATACTAGATTTTCTAAAAATAAGTGCTTCAATAAAATATATAACTACAACACTTGAACTATTTTGTAAATTCCTTTTAAGACATAGAATAAAAACTGCAATATAAATGCATGGGCATCAAAGAAATAATTTCAACTTTTACTCAATCTACACATTCCTTCGAATACACATGCACTTGTTTAACCCATTAACAAACAATAACGACATTTGACCACTTTGCTGCAGACAACTTTAGAAAACATTGTTGGAAAAGGAATTGGTCATAATGAGCAATTTTTCCTTTTCCCACATTGTTTTCTGCCCTATTAGAATTTTGTTATCCAATTTTATCACATTTTGAAATGTCATCTGCAAACTCTTTCAATTTGTTGGGACAGTCGAAAGTTTTGGCGTTTGGGAAAGGGTCAAATGCATATAGACCAAATGGCTCAAGAAACCACTATAGAAAAATATTGAAATTACTCATAACAAACAATTTCACCTTTTTGTCATAATGCCTTCTACATGTTTCCATGGTTAAAAAGTAATTTTTGATAGCCAAAAAATATCATGCTTTAACCTTTGGCATGTCTCAAACTGAAACTTCAAATGGAGAAAAAGTGAAATTGCTCACAAAACCCAATATCACTTTTTTGCTACAATGTCTTCTCCCCAGTTCAGGGGTTAGACAGTAATATTTGATGACAAACAGTTTTCATTACTTTGAATTTGGGCATGTCTTACAACTTTTAAATGGAGTGTAATTGGTTTAATGCAACAGCAGTATACACCTTAAGCAATCTTCTTTCCTTCCAACCTTTCTAGTATCAATCTTTCACTTGGCGCAACTTATGCATGCACAATAGTGAACACAGGGTCATCAAAAATGCAGAGCATAAATGTTAAAAACTTGTTTGCAATAAATCATGAAAACTCTTCTGTTATTTATTTACATTGGTATCATACATCATACAATTCCATATGTAAGGAGTCAACCCCCGACCCCCCTCCCCACCCCCAAATTAGCATAAATCAAGGAGTCAAGGAAAACCCTGACTCAAAGGTGTTGTTTCATGGTTTAATTAACCAATTCAATTAAAGAAAGACAACAAAAAGGACAAGTTCAAGAACCCTTGCATTATAATTTCCATACAATTCATTAAGTTTTAACACATTATATCAATAGTTGCCATGTACTGCCGATACATGAAATGGGAATTTGTCACAAAAAAATGAACAGAATCAAACTACAAATCTCTAATTGGTTTCTAAGACATAATTTGGGCAAGACTAGTCGCTTATTTCTTTTGTGAACAATAAGATATCTAAAATGTAAATAATTCTCTTCACGTCAACATTAACAGAAAAACAATCCACTAATAATTTGGGCAAGACTAGTCGCTTATTTCTTTTGTGAACAATAAGATATCTAAAATGTAAATAATTCTCTTCACGTCAACATTAACAGAAAAACAATCCACTAATATGTGTATACACAATGACGAGTTAAAATATTTCTTCCCCTTTTGTATGTACATCCCATAACAACATATACCTTGAAGATCTCAATAAGTAAAGACATACATGTATCAATAACTTGACCAAAATTGGGTTTTCATTTAAAACCACAATAAAAAGACAAAACTATCAGAATAGTACGACAAGACTATTGCTACTATTGAAAATATTCCCCTCATCCACATTACTTGCATATAACAAACTCGTACTAACACACTCGTTTGTTATGCGCAAGTAATGTTTCACTCAGGCAATTTCTTCCCATTAACAATACAAAGTGTTGATTAAACTCTATATAGAACATTAATTCTATCAGCAGTCCCAGATTGGCATTGTCCAGCCCATATAAAGATTGTCAATCTTTTGACTTGCCATTGGAAGGCAGATTAACCCTTACCCAAACAACAAATTTCCGACTGTCCCAAATTGAAAGAGTTTGCAGACGGTATTTCTAAATGTGATGAAATTGAACAAAATTCTTCAGAAAGAGCAGAAAACCTTGTGAGAAAAGGAAAAATTGCTCGTTACGAGCAATTTCTCCTTTTCCCACAATGTTTTTTTAAGTTGTCTGCAACAAAGTAGTCAAATGTCGTTATTGTTTGGGATAGGGTTAAGAACAGTTATCTAATCATCATTCCACATTAAGGTTTTTAAGATGCATCTCTTTTTAAAAAAATCTAGTTTTCAATAACAAACAGAAACAACACAACCATATAGTTTAACAAATGAAACTTCAGATATTGCACAAAAAAGGAACTTTGCTGAAAAATATGATTACTCAACATATTTAAAAGATGAAACCTATAACAGACTGTTAAAAAACCAATTTTACAATTTTAATATGACATTGGCAGAGATGGAGTTAAATCTAACTGGAAAAAGAACCAATATTTTGTCTTTGATAACATAGCAATAGTGGCAGTTGCACATCTTTTCTTACAAAGGGATCTAAGACAAAAAGAGTTTCCTTTATTAAAGCTTTATTCAAATTGCTAAATGAGCATCAAAGGAAAAATGATCAAAAGCAGGATTAACCTACTGATCGATAATGACTATGTAATTTCTTTAAAGGCACTAACAAGTTCTAAAAATCACAGATTCATTGGTAGTAAAGCATGCCATTCTTTTGCTGAACTCTTACTTTTAAAGCCTGTGCGAAATGGAAGCCATAACAATGTTTTGAAAGGTTGTCGTATATATTGGGTGTAGGACAATTCCACACTAGGACAAATACCTACAGGACAATTCCCCACTGGAATGAATTCCCCGTAGGACAATTACATGTACCTACTTTTTGCTATAAAACTTATTTAATCAAATAAAGTAAGTATTTTTTCTTTTTATAATGCATATATTGTGTTATTCACTTTATTTTTAAATCATAAACAATGAAAACAGAGTTTTTACTTTTTTAATTCAAATTATCTAAAAAAAAATCTGTTTTATGACCATTTCATTTTACCAGTGGGGAATTGTCCTACTTGACACAAATATCGGGAATTGACCAGTTGGTAATCATCCAGTGAGTAATTATCCTAGTGGGGAATTGTCCTAGTGGAGAACTGTCTGTACCCCGTTTATATCATTGGTGGACGATTTAAATTTTGTAATTAAAGATCACTGTAGACATGTTGTATGTACATGTATGAGTATCCCTCTGGTTCTTGGTGAGCTCTATTTCGCTTTACCAGCTTGGGCAGCCCTTAAAAGTTGCTGAAACAGAATAAAGGTAAATTGAATATACATATGTGTATAGCTATCAATTTATTCACATAGTTTTGAAATGTTATGTTCTTTTTGCAAATATGTTATTATGTATTTATTTTAACATGATTCAATGTCTAAGCATCATTCAGAAAAAAATTGTAAATGACCAGAGCTAAAATGCTTCGCTGAGTTTCACCACTAAGGAATTAATTATCTTTTTTATTCATTATAGAAGTCTCTGGCCCAATATATATACATACAGTTCACTATTTCAGGCAACATAGAAGTAGATTAACCTTTGTATTCTGTCAAAAACAGTTTCTTAGATCATAACATCAAAAATAAAGACTACATCCTTATTTAACAAACATGTACAAACCAGGAGCTGAATCAATAAACCTGTTATACCTGTTTTTGAAGAGCCAATTTGGACTGGTAAGCAAGCTTGGCAATCTCCACCTCCACCCACTTTGGTGTATCTGGTATAAAGTAGGCAACCGCCACCTTCACAGCAAGCAGGATGTGCTGTAAGAAATAACAATTATGATTAATATTGAATTTGAGCAAATGATTTGAAAAAGTTATAGAACTACCTTAGCCAAGACAATGCCCTGTGATAAATACTATTCATATACAGTGAACCCTCGTTTATCCGAACACCGATTATCTGGATGTCTCGCAATCCGAACAAAATTGTAAGGGAACGGAATTATTGGACCAGTTTATTGCAGACGACTTTTGAAAACATTGTGGGTAAAGGAGAAATTGCTCGTGACGAGCAATTTCTCCTTTTCCCACAATGTTTTCTGCCATATCAGAAGATTATCTTTGAATTTCATCACGTTTTGATGTCTTCTGCAAACTCTTTCAATTTGGGACGGTCGACAATTTGGCGTTTGCTAAAGGGTTATAACTATACACCGCTCATACAGACCGTTATGTCTTAATGTGAATAAGAACATGCTCTACTTCTTTAGTCTGGATTTTTCGATAAACCGGACATTTTGTTTAGAAATGACGTGTTCGGATAAACGAGGGTTCACTGTACAACAATCACAACGTTAATTACAAGCATAATGACTCACCTCTACTATAACGAACACAATAACGATATTGACGCCTGTCATATCACTGGGTAACAACAAAGGACGGGAACGAATAGTGAAATCGCTATTCGAATAATTACAATAAATGCAATAGTTCTACTTCGACATTGCATTAGTTTCTATCTAAACATTGCGGTTACAAGCATAATAACTCACCTCTACTATAACGAACACAATGACCATATTGACAGCTGTCATATCACTGGGTAACAACTTTTGTACTTCAGGGTTCATCCCTATTAAGGCAGTGTTGGTCATCACAGCCATGACACTGATCACTTCAAATGCAACCTGAAACAGATAACAGTCTTATTTAACCCTTTACCTCATACCAGATTTTGGGACCGGTCCAAATTGAAAGAAATGGCAGATGACAAACTATAAAGTAAGGAAATGAAACTGGGTAGAAACCCATTGTTACAAATGGAGAAATTGCTGCACCAGATTTTTTGGGCCAGCCCATTTTGAAACCAATGCCTCATAAATATCTACGAATTTCATATTCTCTTCAAAACATATATCAAATATATTTTAATGTTTTGGACTATTCCTTTATCAGGATAATAAATTTAAACATAAACAACAGATATGACTACATTAGTTTAGTAAGTTAGTTTAAACTATTCATTTTAAATTGATTTGTGAAACAAGTTCTAACAACTCAGATAAATCGCCCTCTATTCTGCTTCCTGGATCATAACCAGCACTGGTGTCGAATGTGGATTAATGAAAGGTTGCAATTTAAAAAATCCGCTACTCACAGCAATCATACGCATGACCCTTGTGTCCGGAAGCTAACACACTACCTCTGGACTACTGCCATAAGCAAATGCTATGATACTTGGCAGATTATAATTGGATTTTTTTACCAATATACAGAACAAATTACATCAATAAAGATAGCATCATAGCATTATTCGGATATAAAACACAGAGATTTCCTAATGTATTATATAATATATATTTTTTCTAAGATTCTAACTACATGTAGGCCTACCTGCCATGCTCCAATGTTGGATGCTGATTCAGCGAACGGTCGTTGAAACACCCGGCACATTTTGAAGGCGTCAGATCTGATTTCTGTTATGTTGTTGAGCAGGGCCCAGAGGGCAGCAAGTGGAAATACGGATGAAAACAGGAACACATAGCCAAACTGTAGAAACATCTCCAGGTAGTCGTTCAGTGTTCCCTGAAACAGAGTATCAGTTTGGATTAAAACCATTCTCCTACATAGAAACAATACAATGTATGAATGAATGGTGTTTTAAAGCACATCAACAGTTAAGGTCATGTAGCGCATTATGATGATGTGGAATAAAGACTGCCTCTCATGAACATCCAAACACAGTCACCAGAATTTGAACCCCAAAGGAGAGGGGCCATGTGATTTCATGTTCTGTACTCCATTAAAATAACTAGCTCAAGGAGACCCCCCTGCTTTACAACGTACTCACCCCATAGACATCCATAGTACTCTCCACACTCGCTTGTTTTTGTACATCATCTGCAATCTCTCCGTTTACAAACTCTACCTCTCTAAGGGCCTCAAACTTCTTCATGGCCTTGTCCAGTTTCTTAGCCCTGCGTCTCTGGAACAGGAAGGGTATCACTGACTCCTGCAGCTGTCCCACTATCTGGGTGGTGATCAGAAGGGCCATTAGGTGCTGCAACAAAATGAGAATTATTCATAAAGAAGGGTTAACAGGTGTTGCAACAAAATAAGCATTATTTATACTAAATTGCCATCAATAGCTGCAACAAAATGTAAATTATTCATGAAGAAGGGCTCAAAGGTGCTACAACCAAATGAGCATTATTTATACAGAATTGCTATTAATAGCTGTACCAAATGAGAATTATTCATAAAGAAGGACTCAAAGGTGCTACAACAAAATGACCATTATTTATACAAAATTGCCATAAATAGTTGCAACAAAAACAGAATGATTCATAAAGAAGGGCAAAATGGTTCTACTTCAAAATAAGCATTATTGATTCAAATTTGCCATCAATAGCTGCAATAAAACAAAAACTTATTCATGAAGAAGCGCCACAAAGTGCTGCAACAAAAAGGAAAATTGTTCATAACTAATAGCCATCATGAGCTAAATATTGCTGTGAATTTGATAATCCATTTAACCCTTACAATGCTGGGTAATTTACTAAGAATATATTTTTGTGTCGTCTGCTGTCCAAAACCTTAATTTTCTGCTTAATGTTGATGAAGAAAGATACTCTAAGTAGCATACAGGTTAGATCACAGGCCAGGCGCCAAATTACTTGATGGCTGGCCTGGATCTAGCCTGTTTGCAAAAGGAAGAAGTCGGTCCAAAGCACAATAAGGGTTAAAGAGGCCCGCTGATACATACTTAGAATAGAAAGAAATTGACCAACGGAAACAAGTTTATACTCACACTTCTCAGCAGCACCATGTTTTGCATGTAGAAGGCTACATAGAACAGGGAGATGAAGCAGTTGACAAACTCAAACTGAAAAAGAAAGAAAACAGTTTGACAATATTAATTGAATCTCATATAGGTATGAACAAATAAAAGTGACTTTAGTTTCAAATTATTTAATGGAAAGAAACTATTGTAACAATATTGTAACAATAAAGTAACTATTGTGACACATTGTGGTTATGAACAAATAAAAGTAGCCTTAGTTTCAAAATGATTTTTTTGGAAAGAACTTATTGTAACAAAAGGACATACTGTGTTATGAACACATAAAAGTAACTCAAGTTTCAAACTATTTTATGGAAAGAGACTATTGTAACAAAAGGAGACATAGTGGTATGAACAAATAAAAGTAACTTTAGTTTAAAATCATTTTTTGGAAAGAAACTTTTGTAACAAAAGGAGACTTTGTGGTATGAATAAATAAAAGTAACTTAAGTTTTAAAATCATTTTCTTTTTTGAAAGAAACTATTGTACAAAAACAAGGCACAAGCAATTTCTACTTTTGTCACAATTGTTTCATCTGGTTGGCTGCTGGAGGTGCTTTAAAACAAGTATGATGTATATAGAGAGGAAAAGGCTAGAAAATAACATACCAGTATAAGCTTGAGTATCATGTGATTATCATAAGACGTCTGTAGCCGGTGGTTTTCTGGGAAATAAAAAAAGAGTCAACTAAAGAAATGATAGAGAAAGACTTGAGCCTGAAATTAATAACGTCTCTTATGCATTAAACTTGGTAGTGTACATAGGCTTTGATTTGGTTTTTTGACAAAAGAGGTCCAATACTTCCAAAAATTGAGAAAACCGTAAAATAATCTGAAAGAAATAAAGACAGGTATAATCATCGGCATTCTTTTTGGTCAGACAAGGGACTACCCCACACAAAACCCCAAATCTTTAAGTTCTTAACTTTATCCACAAGGCCACGGAAGCCCATATCAATCAACAGAAAGTTAGTTGAAACAAGAATAGAGCAATTAGAGGGTTCAGTGCAAGACTATAGTAAGTGATTCATGTTTATGAACAATTAACAACAATTAAGACTTAAAAATAACCCTAAACCCTTTATATAATTTTAACACATTTTCAGCTAAAACTAAGTGGAAATTACTTGGCTTTATGATTCAAGCGGTATTTCAATAATCTCAAAAAAATGAATTATCTCCACATACCAAAGTCGTTGAGAAGTATTGCAACCTTTCTGTAGATAGCGTTGAGTATGGCAATCACGATGGCATATATAACCGTGGGCATCAGTGTATTGGCCAACATGAGCCAGCCTTTATCGTCCGCATACCATCGGTCTACGATGTCCTGAAGCCAAAAATAGCCCAACATAGCATAAAATGCAACCGTAAGACACAGTAACAACACAGGAACGGTGACTCCATAGAATCTCAAAAGTTGTTTGGACTTTTCAAAGACGGGCTCGGGTTTTCCCGTCACCGGGTTTTTGCCCATACGGCCGTGGTAGTGAGCCCTCGGTTCCTCAAACTGTTCTGGTACCAGATCAATACTTCCCCATCTAAAGACGAGTTCGGAGCAGTATCTCTTCCATGCTTCCAGGAATATCGTGGCCCAGATAAGGTTGAACACCGCAAAGATGACCTCCCTATACATACTCTGCCACGATGTCACCCAGTAGATGATGCCAATCAGCGCAGGAGGAATTAGGGAGATGGTGTAAAAACCAAGGAAGGCAAAGTATAGACCTATCTTGTCTCCAAAGTAGTGGTGAATCTTTTCTGCAAAGGGACACAAGAAAAAAGAATGAATGAATGAATGAATGAATGAATGAATGAATGAATGAATGAATGAATGAATGAATGAATGAATGAACGAATGGTGTTTTAAGGCACATCAACAGCTAAGGTCATTTAGAACAAAAGAAAATAAAAATATTCAATGTTACCCAAGATGTAAATATGTTATCAAATAAGAAAATTTAAATGATGATGATTTTCTATAACATATTGTTTTTATGTCACTTTGAGCATAAAAAAAACGTCTTTGATACAAACCTATACAACTTTTATCCAATTAAACATTATATATTTGTTTGAATGGTGTTTTATGCTGTAGCAACAATTTTTCAAATATGTATTTACTTTCCTGGATCCCCCAGTAATAGGCTAGGGCCCTGAAGTGACTTGCCAAAGGTCACTCCCATAATAAAACAAAAGATGTTGGTGTGGCTCGAACCATCAGGCTCTGAAGTGACTTGACAAAGGACACTCCGACAAAACCAGAGGAGTTGTTGGGGCTCGAACATGGGACCCCTGAGTACTTATTCCTCCACCTTAACCACTGGGCCATACATCAATAACAAAATGCAAAACTAGGTACATTTATGGTTAAACATCAAGAATACATACCAATGGGCTGTGAAGCAAAGGGTTTAGTATACCACTCTCCACCCAGCTTTTTAAGAAATTCCTGGTCATGCAGAGGGAAGAGATTCTTGATCACATCTTGACTGAGTAACTTCTTGACTGGAAAGGAAAAACATTGACAAAATAAACAGATTACTTCATAAATAATCGTCAACTTGAATAAGACTTCTGTGATCCCAAGTGGACCTGAGTAAAACTTCTATAGGACTTAATGCCTGGCTCATAACGATTGAGGAAGACCTAGGGCCGGTTTTACTAAACAAGTTACGGAAAATGTTTGGATAATATCTTCAATGAAAGTACAATATTGCAATGTGGCACGTCATTGGAAGCGTCTCGGAGAGACGATTCCAATGATGTGTTACTTTGCAATATTGCTTTGCCAAATATTGAAATAAAAGGACTTGTTGTTTTAGACTTACGCAAATCTTAAGCGTAAACTGTTTAGTAAAATGGGCCCCTGTTATTTGTTTGCCCATAAGAACTGGTCAAACCAGGTCGAACCATTGTCAATCAGAAAGTCAAAGTCTCTCATAAAAATCCAAATACCGTCATAGAAATTTGAACCTACCCAGAGACGGGCAATGTGGATTCAAGCTCTATACACTATATCACAATCCCACAGATGTCCCAAATGAGTTTCAACCAACCAAAAACATTTCCTTTCATTTTAACATTGTCTTAAATCTCATTAAACCTCCTTTCTGTAAAGAAGATAAAAAGGAAAATCCCCTAAAATTTAAAAAAAATTGAAATTACTATGATAAATAGTGGAGGTTGTCGCTCAAATGCCTCTCATTTTGACCTTTGTGTAATACAATGTGCACATTGATACATGTGTAACATACTTATGGTTCTGCCAGTGTAGAGTTTGAGAAACTCATATCCTGGTACGTATTCATCCTCCTCTGTGGCGCGAATGTTCTCCAACACATGGAATATAATCTGCTGTTTTTCCGCCATTGTTAACAGTTCCTCTGGATGTTCTGTCATGAAAGATAAAACATAGAAATTTATCACACGGCACATTCTTCGATATGCAAGTCTGTGTTAGTAAGAAATAAATACATGTTTACCAAAGTACATTTCATATATAACGTTATAAAGGAATATGGATCATGATATTAGCATTTTATACAATCATTTAACAATTACCATTTTTATTGCATGCATACATGTATAATATCTCTAGGAACCAATATACTACTGCAGTTTTCTTAACTGTTTATATCTCTTACATACAGAAATAAGATTGTTATTCAGCAAGTCTGCCTTAATGTATCTGATGATAACTTGTACAATGGCTATGAACAGTTACAATGTTATGCTAGTTCATGTTACATGTCCATCAACTTAAAAAATGTTAAATTTAAAATGTTCAGAGATCAGTTAACCAATTACACCTTCATACATCAGATTGGCACAGTCAAATGCTTCCAAAGGCTTTAAAATTCACTGTGACAATGAGCAGTTTATCCTTTTCTCACAGTTGTTTCTTCCCAATATGTCAAGTAAAAGATTTTCTAGCATATTGTTTTTTGTCATTGGCTGTTGCTTCAATTTCGACCTGTCACATATTTCCATATGACTGAATGAGTTAGTAGAAAATGTGAGTAAGAAGTTTGTCAAATTTCATTTATAATACCAAACTTATTTAAATCAAAAACATTTCTCAAACATATCAGGAAATGTCTGTCATCAATAGATAAATCATCAAAAGTGCATACCTCCCCCTCTAAACTCTATCATAGTGCTGACTGTGAAGTCCCTGTAGTTTCCATCTTTATGCTGCTTTTTGAGTTCCAGCATTTCAGCGCCTAGCAACAGCCTCTCTGTTGATGCTCCTATAAACAGCACAGTTTCCTGAAAAAAAAAAGACTTTAGTCAGAACGATTTTTATGAAAGGAGGACTTCTATCAGAATGGCTGGGATGATTTTCATGATTTTCATGAAAAGGGAACTTGTCAGAATGCCTTGGAGATATTGATCTTTCTATGTAATGGTAGTTCCTAAAGCAAGTCCTCTTCAAATCCTACCTTTATCAGAAATATCAGAAATATCTTATTCATTTATTATTTCATATCCTTTTTGGTGACAAATCGGTAAATTTGATAAATTTGCCATACTATACAACTATGTAGTGTGGCAATCTGGCTACATAGTTTAGCCATTACATAAAAAGTAAGAACATTTTCAATAGAATTTCAAATTCTCCATGAAAAAAAGACTGGTTTGCATTGTTGTAAGTATACATTACACTCCTCTGGTCATAAACAAAAATGTTCAACCTTAATTGTTATCAGAACTGAATTTGATTTGTTTTTCTACTTTTGTTCTTTTTCTGGCACACCATTGTATGCATGTCAATCAAAGTAGAATACCCATAACCCGCCATTTTGAATCAAATCTTTTGTCAGATTACTTTGGTTGGTCTGGCTATACATTGGTCTTAGCTGGAACCATTCGCGTAATTCATGGCAGTAGGCTGAGGGTAACAGTTCCAAATGTCATTCCTGACACCTCTGGATCACAGTTTTGACTATTAACTTAAAAAATATCATAATTAAAACCATTTCGAACACAAAAATAAAGTTTGGTAAAACTGGTAGATGACTGACATCAAATTAGATATA
Organism: Cerastoderma edule; assembly: GCA_947846245.1. Classification (NCBI taxonomy): domain Eukaryota; kingdom Metazoa; phylum Mollusca; class Bivalvia; order Cardiida; family Cardiidae; genus Cerastoderma; species Cerastoderma edule. The sequence continues at coordinate 13,174,741 of OX401410.1, read as the reverse complement.
ACAGCTTTGTGTCTTATTTCTATCTAATAAAGTAATCTATCTTACGGTGCTAAATATATCTGAAGAAATACTAAAAAATAAATCTAAAACGCAAAAAGTTTGATAAAACATGTACAGTGATGTCTCGTTAATCCGAACATGTCCGTTCCCAACAAAATGTCCGGATTACCGATTCATCCGGACTAATGAAGTAGCGCATGTTCTCATACACATTAAGACATAAACGTTATGTATGCACGTGTATACTTATAACACTTTAGCAAACGCCAAATTGTCGACCGTCCCAAAAATAATCTTCTGATATGGCAGAAAACATTGTAGGAAAAGGAGAAATTGCTCGTCACGAGCAATTTCTCCTTTTCCCACAATGTTTTCAAAAGTTGTCTGCAACAAACTGGTCAAATAATTCCGTTCCCTTACAATTTCGTTCGGATTGCGAGACATCCGGATAATCGTGGATTGGATAAACGACGCCCCACTGTAGATGACTCATGTATGCTTGAAAAAGGGCTGAAATTCAGCACAATACTTTACGTGAAGGCAGTGATTAGTTAAATGCAGGGGAGGTAACCCCTGTGAGGAGTTTCCTGCGTTCTCTAAACCTCTTAATCTGTTAACCCTTTACTAAGCGCAAAATTTCCGACTGTCCAAAACTGAGAGACATTGCAGACGACATTCCAAATAAGAAATAAAAAAAATAATCTTCTGTTAAAGCAGAAAACATTGTAGCAAAAGGAGGAATTGCTTGTTAGGAGCAATTTTTCCTTTTCCCACAATGTTTTCCAGAGTCGTCTGCAATAAACTGGTCAAATTTTGTTATTGTTTGGTAATGGATTAATCTAAAAGTATCTCAATTTCTTGATTATAGAATATTTAAGCATAAAAAAGCAAAAAAAAGCTTGATAATGCAAGCAAAAATCACAAATACATGTACATGTATTGTATAATATTGGTTATAGAATTGCACTTTTTACATGTCAAAAATGAATGATACATAACATTCATGTTCCCAAACATTTAATGAAACAGCATTCATAAACTAGTAGCAAACCCATGCAATTGCAAAAACTCCTAAACTAATAAGATCTAGTTGCAGGAAAAAAAAGGTTTCAAACTAAAAACAGAGTTTTAGGCTCTGAAAAACCGCTTTTTTTTTTTATCTATCTACCTCTTTGGTTTCATATCAATAACTGGGATTTGCAACTGCTTAAATCAAATAAAGTATAAAAGATAGAAAAGTACAACAGCAACTCACAAATAGATATTTGTACAATGCATGTATGCTGCCAGTGGTCAAACTAGCTTCAAGTTGATTTATAAGTTTCATAATGATGTATCACAATCTATGACTTATCGGTCTCGACCAACTTACACTTGAAAAAAATAACAACCATTTGCTAATAAAGAACATGCCTCAAAAAAATATTAATAAACAAGGTATTTGGGGGCCACAAAGATTAGAACCTTTCATAATGTCTTTTTAAGACCAAAAAACAAGGTTGCATATAAAGCAATCTAACACTGAAACACAAATATAAAACAGGGATAAATAACAAAGGGGTATGTAATCAAAACCAATCAGAGACAAAAATTCATCTTTTTTGTACTTCAGTATCTTTTCAATAGAGGTTGTAAACTGGTTTTGTTTAATCATTTCTTTCTCATTAAAGACTTGCGTAATATGAAAACAAAACCAATAAGCGAACAGGAAAATGTCTTTATACATTGTAATCAAAAATATGCTTTCCATAATATAAAAGACATAAATAAGTTTATAAAGAAAGGATTGAGCAAACTCTCCTTGGCCCACACAGATTCTTATATAAATAAGTTTATAAAGAAAGGATTGAGCAAACTCTCCTTGGCCCACACAGATTCTTATCATCGTGATGTTGATGTAAAGGTGTTATATTTCTTTTTTTTTTTTTTTTTTATATGGGTTTTACATCACATCAACATTATTTCAGTTATGTAGCGATGCCCGACTATTAATGATGGAGGAAGACCCCATACTCAACTGCCCATAAGGGCTGGTCAAGGTGGGTAGAACCATCAGCATTCCGTAAGTCAGTCGGGAGACTGCCTCTCATGAAAATCCATATCCCTATCAGGATTTGAACCCACGCGGAGAGGGGCCATGTGATTTCAAGTTCTGTACTCTAACCACTAGGCCACGGAGGCCCCTTTATGTTTCTTTATATATGGGTTTGAATGCAGGGTTGATCATTTTTCAGTCGTATTAGGGTTTTCCTGGATTCCCCAGCGCTAGGCTGGGGCACTGAAATGTCTTCTCAAAGGACTCCCCCAACGCCAGAGGTACCGTTGGGGCTCAAACCCAGGACTTCCCCACATTATAGACCACCACCTTAATTACTGGGCTAGTAAGACTCTGAAGGTGCTATAAGTTGATTGTATTCAGCAAGCATTAAAAGGTTTAGAGAATATAAGAAATGAAAATATATAAACATTTTAGGTAAAAAGTTTCTTAATCTGAAAATAGATTAATAGTTTATTGCAGGTATATATAGAACAATTGACTACAATGGTATATAAGTACATTTGATTTTGATATTTGAACGTCATTTAATGATTATATCTATATAGGTTTTACATCGCATCAACATGACTTTGATTATGTTGCGATGCCCCAATTCTATTGACAAAGGAATACTCCATTGAACCATTGGCATTCCGTAACTTAGTCTGAACACTGCCTCTTATGAAAATTGAAATGCTGTTTACATGTTATTTCAAGTTTTATATTCTAACCGTTTGGCTACAGTGGCCCCCGAGCAACGTTTTGGAAGCCAATAAAAAAATTCGCCTACAAAGGTATTCCACACCAGCAATCTTTTGCTATGGCTTAAATTAAAAATAATGTTCTTGAAAAGCTGACTGTTGAATTAATAAGAAATTGATTTTTCCTTTCAATCTGAAAAAAAGCGGTTTTACACCTTTTAGTTCTTTGAAATCTAAACTCAGATGTAGATTATATAAAAATGGATTTGCTTCGGTCAGAAGTTAAAATGAGCATTCAATGCAACACTACAGCCATTCCATCACTTTGGAAAAGAATTGCTTCAGTCTTGCATTGAGCCCTTTAAATATTTCCTTTGAACCCATATCTATAGAGAAAAGCACGAGATAAATTTAGATGTCATTCTAAGGTCTCTCCAGAGTTGATATTGTAAAATAATTCAATTTAAAAAATTAGTTTTCCAAAACCAAAATGGTCATGGTCCTTTTCCTAGATAAAAGCTCATTGAAGCAGTTGGGTACATAGATCCTAAATAACTACATGTTGATCGCATTACCCCATAGGTCTGCCTTTAACACTTATAGTGCTGGAATCAACTTCATGCTTATGCAAACAGGTTAGATCCAAGCCAGCCGCCAAGTAAATTGGCAGCTGGCCTGTGAGCTGACCTGTTTGATACTCTGCATATCTTTTCTCAACAAAATTAAGCAGATATTTAAGGTTTAGGAAAGCAGACGACACAAAAATCATTTTTAAGAAAATTACTCAACATTCTAATGGTTATTACTCCATGTCAAGGGTTCAGTGCTAGACTATAGTACATGCTTCATGTTTGTGAATTATTTCGTATAGTCTTGCATTAAACCCTCGATATTGTATTTGATAAATCTGTTTTAAACAATCAAAGAATCCACCTTTAAAAAAATTTCACTTTCAATTTGCAGCAGACAATCATTACCAAAGTTTTGTACATTGAAATCAAATTTTGTGAAAAAGGAGAATTTACTTAACCCTTATAGTGCTGGAACCAAAGTCATGCAGTCATGCTTATGCAAACAGGTTTGATCAAAGTAAATTGGTGGCTGGCCTGTGATCTTACCCGTTTGTTACTCTGAGAATTTTTCCTCGTCAAAATCAAGCAGATATTTAAGGTTTTGGAAAGCAGTCGACAAAAACATCATTCTACTGTATTTTTAGAATATTACCCATCATTCTTAGGGTTAATGGTAGCCAATTCTCCTTTTTCCAAAACGTTAAAAAAAATGTTTTCTGCTACAAAGACTTTCAACTTTGCCTTTTGAAGAGAAATGTTTGTCCTGATTATTCATTTGAAAATATCTACAACAGATGGCATAAAATACCATCATGACAAAAGAAAAATATGCTACCAATTAACATGTAATTTGTCCATATGTCATGATTTCATTGGTCGTTTGAAATTGCCATCTGCCGGTACTTTCATTTTTAAAAGATTACAAATCTTTATATAGGGTAATGAGATAATTATATGTTAGAGGTGATACCTGTTAATAAATGCAGGAAAAAATCAACTGAATACATTTATAACACATAACTATGGTCTTAGTTCTGATATATCTAGTGTAGATACAATAAAGTTCATGCACAAAACATGTATACCTTGAGATGTCAAACTAAATATATGTAACCATGTTGAGGGTTCAATGCAAGACTATAGTAAGTGCTTCATAATGATGAAGCACTTACTATAGTATTGCATTGAACCCTTGAATTGTGTTCTTAACATCAAGATTTAGAAAAAAGGTGCAAAAAACTGTCTGGAAAGTAATTTTGATTTGAAATAAACATTTTGCAGAAACTATAACCTGGAATTAAATGTTTTGGTTTGCTTGTAGTTAAATGTTTGTTTGTTTGTATGGTGTTTAACACTATATTAACAATTTTTCGATTATGTTACGACTTACGGCTTTCCTGGATGCACCAGTACTAGGCTAGGGATCTGACATGACTTGCCAAAGGTTGCTCCCATGAAATCAGAAGTGAAGCTGGCACTCGAACCACGGAACCCTGAGTTCTAAGTCTGCCAATTTAACCGCTGGGCCACCTTTTCACAATTTAGAAACAAGCAGCATTCCCTTGATCTTAAACTTAACAACCTTTTACAACCTTCAGCTGACATTAACGGATCAAGCATTGTCACCATCCTCAAGAATATCCTTGAGGCATGCCATGGCTACCGGTGGTACTTGATCATTTATATTGCCATGCCAAGGTATTGAACCTCAAGCCTCAAATGCCCCAGCCAGACATTAAACAACTGCCACAATGATGGTTATCATGTTATCATTGTTATGTAATGTAAAACTTCTTCATAATTTTACAAATTAGATTGTTCAACGTAATCTGGGTTGAATATTTTGACATTTCACCAACACATTTGGATATTCATATCCAAAATGTTGAAGAGCAGATTTTAGTTTAACCTTATTTATTTTACATTCATTGTGAGACAAGTGCGAACAACTTAGATTAACCAATCTCGATTCAGCTTCCTGGATAAATAACAAAGTATCGCGCCCATGTGTGGGTTAGCCATGGTATTTTTACCTTGCCACTTAAACAGGGATCAAACCAAGGACCCTAGGTATCAAAGACCAAAAATGAAAAGTTAACAATTACAGGTATATAGTGTAATTGTACCTGTTTCCATCATTACTTGAAATCCCTCTGCCCTTAATTGGTTAAATGAGCATAAAGTTAGTTACTAACATTATCTACAGGTAACAAAAGTTCTATAACTTATATCTAAAGATTCATTATTCCCATATAAAAAAAATAGACAGTTAGTCTCTATTATAAATTATTCTTACCTCTAATATTTTTTATAGTTAATGACATGCTTTAACCATTTAGGTTCGTTTCGAATGAATACAACAAGCAACTCTTATAGTTCAATACAATGTAATGATACATTAATTTTGCATACATACCAGTATCAAGATATCAGTCTATCTTTATTTCGTCAATTTTGCACATTTTGTGATCTACTCCGACATTAGTTGATTAATTCTACAGATTAAGCGATCGTTTCACATTATTGTTATCTATTACTATTTCTATCATTGCATTTTGCATATCGAGGGCTCAGTGCAAGACAATAGTAAGTGCTTCATAAACATGAAGCACTTACTATAGTATTGCACTGAACCCTTGATATGTTGTGATATGTTAATAAAATTACTTCACTACAATTGCATGTTTTGTGATTGAATGGACATTTCTATACCTGTTTAATTATTCTTATATATAGGTAAATATCACAATTCATTTTTGTCTTTAAAATTAATTCCGTCTTTCATGTTGAATTTACTGTGATTTATCTCTAACATAATTTCATTATATATTCTTTTACAACATTATTTAATTGTATTTGTATGTTTGTGTGTCATGATTTATTTCTAACATTATTCCCTATGGTCTACACTTCTCAAGGTACACACCATATATTCAATACTTACAACATCTCCCTGTGAAATAGAAAAGACAGCATTAATAAATGTATCAAATAAAAACAAGAAATAAACATTGATCCCTATATAATAAAAAAAAACTTGTGTATTCAAAATTCATATTGGTAATTATTACTTCTATGTTAAGCAGCTGGTAAAATAAAAAATAAATAAAAAATCTCCAGCAAAACAATTATCTCCAAAACTACATTTCCACTGCTCTCCTTGTTAAGCGTTGCTATATTGAGAAAAAAACAACTTTAAAAACCTCCTTAAATACTTTATTACCATTTAACCATTGACACCTTACACCATAATAGTATTTTGATGCATTTTGGCACAATTGTTGATGACATTTGATGAGCAATAATGAGTGATTCATCCTTTATCACAATTGTTTATACCAAATCTTATAATTTCTAATTTCTTCAACCCTTATAGTGCTGGAACCGACTTCTTGCTTATGCAAGCAGGTTAGATCCAGACCAGCCACCAAGTAAATTGGTGACTGGCCTGTGATCTAACCTGTTTGCTTCTCTGAGTATCTTGCCTCATCAAAATTAAGCAGATATCTAGGTCTTGGAAAGCAGATACAAACATCTATTTTTAGAAAATTACCCAGCATTCTAAGGGTTAATTCTGTTTTTTCCTGTTGCTTGCATCTTGGACCAGGCACAAACTCCCCTATAAGTTTAAAAGCAATTTAAAATAACAAGCAATTTACTGCAGGCATAAGTTCAGAAAGAGTAAAGATAACATGTGCATAGCATACTTGGAAGAAGAAAGGCTAGAATAATGCATTGTATTGACTAGCTTAAAGAAAGGCTTGTATGCTAGCACTGTACATTTCATTCTCTAGCCTGAAGAAAGGATTGCATTGTGGAGTGAATCATCTAGCCTAAAGAAAGGATTGCATTGTGCAGTGAATCATCTAGCCCAAAGAAAGGCTAGCATTGTGCAGTACAAGTATATTGAGTAACCTGAAGAAATGCTTGCATGCTAGCACTGTACCTTGTATTGACTAGCCATAAAAAAGGCCAGCATGCTAGCATTGTGCATGTATATTAACAAGTCTGAAGAAAGGGTTGCATTGTGCAGTAAATCAGCTAGCCTGAAGAAAGGCTAGCATTTTGCAGTGCATGTATATTGACTAGTTCGAGAAAAAAAGCTAGCATGCTAGCACTGAGCATTGTATTGACTAGCCTGAAGAAAGACTAGCATGCTACAATTGAATAGACATTCTACACCGAGCGGAGTACAGATGTCCATTGTTCATATCATACAGGGGTGCAATAAAGCCCTATGCAATATATACAGGTCATGTCAAGAAAAGCCGTCATTTTGACAGATACATGTGTAAGCCCCTAGCCTGATGGAGGAGTCTGCAGCAGATGATGTTAAATCCAATCATCATTCTATCCATAGGCCTAAAGAGTTCGATAATTGATATGACTTAACAGGTTACGTTAAAGGCCTTGATAAATAAGATTTCATTCTTAACCCTTATAGAGCTGGAACAAACTTCATTCATATGCAAACAGGTTGGATCAAGGCCAGCTGCCAAGTAAATTAGCCGCTGGCCAGTGATCTAACCTGTTTGCTGCTCTGGGTATCTTTCCTCAAAAAAATTAAGCAGATATTTAAGCTTTTGGAAAGCAGAAGACAAAAATATCTATTTGAAGAAAATTACCCAGCATTCTATGGGTTAACAGCTTACTCCACAATGCCTCAATTTACTGCATCTGCTGCAGAAAGAACTGATGTCTTCTAGAAACTAATGTGATTAAAGGATGAATTGCTCCAAATGGGCAATTCATCCTTTCATAACAATGGTTTCTTCTAAACATCTTTATTATCTTTCACTAAAAAATATTTTAGCTAATGTAAATATTCAACTAGTTTATGGATAAAATACTCCACTAGCCACAACACAATGTCATAATCTTAGAGATTTTTAATCTGACAGTGTTTTACATTTCTAAGCAGTCTTAAAGTTGCATATACATGTACATTTTCTAACAAAAAGTTCAATGTGGCTAAAAGAAAATAATACTCTTTATGCAAAATGTTCGTATTCGATATATTGATCTTCACTTCATCCAAAAACAAACAGTATTAGTTTTTGTTCCATCCCTTTTTATTACTTTCTTTTCTTCAGGAGAGTACCTTTAAATCCATAACCCAGTACTACACAGACAAGGGATTCATGTGACCAATGTTAACGATGTTATGTCCGAACAAGATGGCCGCCCCATGATGGAACAGGTATATTTGCTTTTTTCACCTACCGGTACTTTTGCAAATGATACCAACATCGTGTACCCCGCATGAGTTGACCATCAACTTTTCTGTACTATCGGTATATTATAGCCCATAATTTAAAGCATCGTAACGTCTAACACTCGGCAGAGAAATCGCAGTCAAAGACCAACTGTTGTGAACATGCGCGTTAGACGTAACACTGTTATAAAGCATGGGTTATCATATACCACCAGAACCAGAAAGTTGATGGTCAACTCATGCAGTATACACAATGTGGCTATTATTGGCAAAAGTAGGTGAAAAAAGCAAAAATATCTGTGGTGGCCATCTTGTTTGGACATAAGATCGTAAACATTGGCCATGTGATTCCCAATCCTGATTTCCATTACTCAAGAAATTCATACAAAAAATACTCATGAAGAAAAGATATTGGTCATCAATGGACTATGCATTTCCACTCTGGCCATGCTAGTCTATTCCCAATAAACAATAAAAAAGAAATCACAGTTTGCTCTTTCAATGAAATAGGACCATAGACTAATGGCCATCCTTTTCTTTCATTTCTTTTAGTTGTTGACGAGCATAAAGTTACATTTTAAAAGTGGGAGATTTCCTTTAAATTCTAATTCAGTTTGACTGCATTTCAAAAAAAAAAAAATCAGTTGCATCTGGGTGAAAGTTTATCCATGGTCAATTCAAGCTTTTTCCGCCAATTCTAGGTTGGGATGCTCCAATATGTAAAATATAGATACAATTAGGGATCATCCCTGAATCAAAGCATAATTTTTTTTAACTCCCTAATCGATGTACACATACTAAATGCATCTTTATAATGGGTTCAATGCAATACAATAGCAGAGGCTTCATTAATATTTGTAGTAAGAAGGTTAATTGCAAAAAAAGGCTGGGATATGGGATACCTCATCAGTAAATTTAGCATTTAGCATAAAACTGAGCCAAAGTAGCCAGGGTTTCTGGTCAAAGTTGCCGGGGGAAATCCCCAGCCCCTGGCTCTTAATGAAACCTCTGAATAGTGCTTCTCTTTTGTGAAGCACTTACTATAATCTTGCATAGAACCCTTCATATAGCCCATATACATAGATTTGGGGTTAATGCGTTTGTTTCATGCCCCTGTGGACACCCAGGACGATCAGGTAGACATGGGTGTGGGCGGCGAGTTGTCGGTTATTACCTGATTATGTTGCATCACCATGGCCTTGACCTTGAGGTCGGCACCATTTTTCTCGCTGGAAGCTTGCAGTTTTCCCATCACCCACTCGATGGCCTCCCTCTTGGCGTTGACGGCGAACTCCAGGACCACAAGTGACTCGAAGTCTCCGGGCTGCATGACCTTCTCTAAACCTGTCAGCTTTACCTCCTCCATGGTCTGGGGGCACCTGTTTCGTTGTTCCGATTAAAAAGGGATTAATCGCTTTGCTTTTTTGATGATTTTTTCAGTAATATCTGGGCATTAGTTCACTTATTCATACTTGTGTGCTGGATGCGCTTTAGTTAGAATTGTCTTTCCACGTCTTGAGGCACCTGTTTGGTTCTATCTTCTGAAATGGGTTTTAATGATATTTTCAATGACTTTTCAGTTATATCCCGACATCTGTTCAACTATGCATGCTTCTGTAGTAGATTTGCTTTAATCAAACTTGTCTTTCCACGGCTGGAGTGGAGAACGCTTCTAGGGATCTGTGTCCTGGCACCACAGTCACCAGTTGGATCTGGAAAGAAAATTTCATTTGTAATATAATTAACTTGGTTTATATGGGTTTTAACACCTTGTCAACATTTTTTCAATCATGCTACTGCTTTCCTGGATTCACCAGTGCAATTTAAGGCTTGGGCTATGAAGGGTTTGCGACTTGCCATAGGACAATCCCACGTGTCAAAGGTCAAGCACAGCTTGAATTTATACATTAGTTAAGACTTATTTATTTTATGTCAATTGTGAAACAAGTTCTTTGAACTCAAATTAATCACATTTGATTCTGCTTCATGAATACATAACCAGTACTTGCCCTAGATGTAGATTAATGAAAAGTCTTTAATTGGTACAATAAGACCACTAGGATTGATTGACCAATCTATTGGTATATTCTACCAAATTATTGATTGGTTCAATTTGTTTATGAAAGGAATTATATAGTTCTTCAATGCTGTTTAACTTGCATAAACCTTTGTCTACTAATAAAGATATCAACTGATGCATTGGTCAGCCAAACTTTGTTGAAAAGAAATTGAAATATACTTCTCTGGTTCTTTTAAAGTTTGTTATACTTTTGTCATTATAAGAATAGCCTATCATAACTTTTGCATTGAGAACATTAGTTTTTTTAACAACAAAATAACTTATCAGATGTGATTGAACCAACAAATGCTTAAAAAAACAGAATAAAATGGTAAATGAAGAAAGCATTGTTTGCTTTTACGCTCCAAATATATGATGAAGTTAAGATATTCAATTGCATGTGTATCAAATGATAAAAGAGAACAAATTTTGCTCCATGCATCCAAATATTTCACATATTTCGAAAACACAATTGTATGTGCATTGAATAATAGAATAATAATCTTTAATAAAGCAAATAAAGCTTCTTTCAAATCTCCAAATATTTCTTACAGTTGAGAAACACAATTATATATGTATCAAAGGATGAATGAAAAGAGCAAATTTTGCTTTTTTTAAGTCTCAAGATACTTGATAAAGTTGAGAAATACTTAATGGCTCATAGTGTATTGAAATGGTTGATGAAGTATACAAATTTTGCATTTTTTAAGTGACCAACTATTTGATACAATTTGGAGAAATCCAAAAATCAATGTCTATGTGTATTTACTTGATTGATGAAGTTTACAAATAAAGTGTTTTTAAGTCCACAAGAATTTGATACAGTGGGGAAATACCAATGTCTATGTGTAATGAAATGATTGATGAAGTATACAAATTTTGCATTTTTCAAGTGACCAACTATTTGATACAATTTGGAGAAATCCAAATATCTATGTGTATTGAAATGATTGATAAGTTTACAAATTTTTCTTTTTTTAAGTCTCCAAATATTTGACAAAGAGGAGAAATACTAATGTCTATAAGTGTGTATTGAAACGCTTGATGAAGTATACAAGTTTAGCTTACATTGCTGTAAAAATATATGTCCTCGATATCCAACACGTCAACACAGGTGTATAATACAACCATCGAAAGCGACACTAAAAACATACCATATTATTGGTCTTGATGATGGATTAAGGCCCTGCCATGTGTGCATTTAAAACCATGTGGCGGGGTCAAAGGTCCACACAATAGGGGCGTTTCCTTTGCTTTTGTCATTTTTTTCGCTGTCAACCCTGCGTTGTTGGTACTCATTAGAATAGTATTTTCAAGACAATGATATCAAATAAATACATACGACTTGTAGTCTAAATTTTGAAATGCTGCATATATTCTACACTTTCATCTAGTGTATTTTATCTCCAATCGGAACTACTCGGGTATTTCCGTGAGCTGTGAAATACACCTCGGATATAAGTGTAGGGTTACAATTTTTCGGGTAAATCGGCATCCGCCAATTAACACATTTTCTAAGCGTGCACGTTAAGTAGTTCAATGTGTATGGAAGTGTTGGACATTCTTTTTAATCATTTTTTATCAGTAACTCATACCAGATAGCGAAATTGTTGTTGTGACATGTATAGTTGTTTCCTCATGCAAATTTAACGGCTTTTTATATTTCACATTTAAGATCTATTTTTAAAAACGAAAGTAAAGTGACGTCATTCTCGCGGAAAACAATATGGCGTCATCCCTATTATTTCAGAGGTGTTTTCATTGGATAAACCCGATGTGTTCAGATTGTTTTCTCTCTTAACCCTTTGATGTGGGTACTTCCAATGAATACCCACAACATATGGTCGGTTGCATAGGTTTTGTAACACTGCATAGGGAAGACTTGCATTGGCCATATTCTCTCTGTGCCGTTTTTTTTAATATATTAAATTCAAATTTTGTTTTGGTTCAATGCTCTTTTCATTATTCTTTTTCTCAAGTTAAAAAGTGCGACTACATTCAAAGTATACCCAAACCACAACTACCTTATTTGACACAGATCTGGCTTCGAAGTTGCAATGCTATCCATCTTACATAGCAATTGAGATTGAGTCTTCCTTGTTCATTAAAGAGCAAATTTACAAAGTTACTGGTGATGCACTGTTAAAACCAAACAGAACAAACAATTTTACCAACCCAATCCTGTATTTCAAAACTGAATTTCTTCCAAACTACTTTGATTTTCATGTTTTTTCTTCAACTTTTTGAACATTTATCAATTATGTCAAAGTTTAAAGCCAGCATCTGAAAATTTTGAAAAAATTGGAATGAACTTTTCAAATGGCGTCTGCAAACCCCAAATAAATTTCAAACAACCAAGAATTTGTCGTCTGGTAAAGATAGAAATCACAACACCCTGTCCCACCTCAGTCCACCCATGTATAACGCCCACATAACATTTAACCCATTCCCCAATATTGGTATTTGTGATAGGTCCAAATTGAAAGTGTAAGCAGATGACAAAAAATGATAATGACAAATTTTGATTTTCTCATGATATTTGCTCGAAACCATTGTGACAAAAGGATGAATTGCTCATTATTAGCTTTTTATCCCTTTGTCAAAGTGATTTCTTATGATTCCTGTAGCAGGTATGTTAAACTATGTATAAACTAAGAAGATTTCAACCCATTACCAAACAATAATGACATTTGACCAGTTTGATGCAGACAATTCTGGAAAAAATTCTGGAAAAGGAGAAATTGCTCCTGAAGATTATTTTTCAATTTCATCACATTTTGAAATGTCGTCTGCAAACTCTTTCAATTTGGGACAGTCTAAAATTTGGCATTTGGTAAAGGGTTAAACCAACCTTGAATGAGTAAAGGGAGAAAACTATGCCAGGTATTTAGACCAATCCATTAGATCAACGTTTAAAGGGTTGTTTGGTTTGTGTATTCATTTACCTGTACAGGTATTATATTGGTTGTGACCTGTATGTGTCACCGAAGTACACACACATGTACTGAGAGGAGTCGAAATGTGTAACATATTTCTCATATTGTGTGTTGACACCTGAACAGCATATTCTTAATTGATGGATGATAACATTGACCATAACAGTTTGTGTAAATTGACAGTGAAAAGAGAAAAGTGACAGTGATTTTATAGACAAAGGATTTTAACCGATCAATCTTTCTGAATCCACAAATTGTTCATTGAGGAGAGGGTATATGGGAATAACAACAAAATGGCCGAATATGAAAATGTACAAAGTACAATGTTAGTGTTTTAAGAAGACTCAAGTAGATCTAGTCAGTAATTACATATTTTACATTTACATGTGCCAACTGGAAGTGGGAAAGAGTTGTATGCCAACCTGACAGATGTTATAATTACAGATACAACAGGTAAAAATCTACATTTATCTTAGTTGATGAATTAATGTTAAAATATTATGAAACCCTCAGGGCAAGGTGAATAGTCACACTTTTTTCATGTTTTTTTTCTTGTTTAAGTCATTACAGCATTTAATTTTTATTCATTTCAACATTTTCTTTTATTCATGAAACTGTGGTTATATGTTGTTGATATCAAATGCAGGAAATCAGCAAAAGCAAAACAGGGGTTATCTAAAATTTTATCGCATTCTCAATGCTCAACACATCTTTATGTACGTATCATTAATCGTTTCCTCATTCTGATAAATCTGTAGCAAATGTTAGAAACGATGAAACAAATTGAGAAAAAATACATGAATCAAAGCACAGATCTACTGTATCTTTAGATAATTAAAATCATTATGAACAAAATTCTCAATTGATATCCGCTGCCAGGGCTTTAGTCAGCCTCTAATCAATGTTATGCACAGATGGGGCAGGGTGTACCCCCATCAGAACTATTTCCGTGAGCTGAGAAATACACCTCGGATACAAGTGTATAGGGTTACAATTATTTTTCGGGTAAATCAGCCCCGGCTTATTACACCTTTTCTAAGCATGCACGTTAAGTAGTTCTATGTGTATGGAAGTGTTGAATGTCCTTTTAAATCATTTTTTTTTATCAGTAACTCATACGAAATGGCAAGAAACTATAAGATATGACATATATAGTTGTTTCCTTAGTCAAATTAAACAAATTTTTAGATTTCACATTTAAGATCTATTTTTGAAAACGAAAGTGAAGTGTGACGCCATTCCGCGGAAGCCAATATGCCGTCATCCTTATTATTTCAGAGGTATTTTCATTGGATAAACCCAATGTGTTCAGATTGGGTGCACCCCCTCTGGCTTGCGGGTTCCCAAGGCCTCCCAGCAAAATTACTTTTAGTAAATGTGAAATTGGTGCAATTTGTCATATATTTGGAGATTTAGAATTCCCCCTTGTTACTTCAACCCATTGCCAAACAGTGACGACATTAAACCACTTTGCTGCAGACGACTATGGAAAACATTATGGGAAAAAGAGAAATTGCTCACTAAGAGCAATTTATCTTTTTCCAACAAGGTTTTCTGCTCTTTCTAAAGAATATTTTTCAATTTCATCTTATTTTGAAAAGTCGTCTGCAAACTCTTTCAATTTGGAACAGACAAAAATTTGTTGTTTGGGAAGGGTTAACCGGAAACACGGCTTTTTGATAAACTTACTGGCGAGGTCCCCCCATACGCTCAGCTACCTTTGCAAATCACCCTCATACAACAAACATTAATGCAAAAGGAGTATTGGCTCATGACAAGTAATCCATCCTTTAGTCACAATGATTTCTATTTCAGAGACGATTTCAATGATGTACTATTTTGCAATATTGTTTATCTCGATATTGAAACAGGGCTTTTTTCCTACAATTGGGAAGAGGCCCAAGCCTGTTGAATTTGGGAAATTTTATTGCTGAAATTGCTGAATTGGGAAGCCTAAAAGCTGGTATGACTTTGAGTTTTTGGGAAAACAGCATGATTTTAAAGAAATTTCCAATTGGGAAGGTGCCTTTAATGGGAGTCTGTTATATAGTGTAAAAAAGCCCTGTGAAATTAGGGGGAAGGTTGCTTTGAACTTACACAACTCCTTAGCGTAAAATGTTTCACAAAATATAGCGTAAAACAAAAAAATGAAGAAGAAAACTAATGAAACATTTGACACAAAAAATGAAAACTTGCTCGAGATGAGAAATTCCTTTTTTTGTCTCAATGGTTCTTTCTCAAAACCATAAGTTTCGTGGGATATTTCATAATTGATGTCACTCAAATTTGGACGAGGCTTAAAATCACAAATAGAAGGAATATGCTAACAATTTCTTGCTTTATACATATATAATCTTACCAAACCGTAAACATCACAGTGGCAATACAGCAATTTCACATTACAAGCAATTCCTTTTTTTTTGTCACAATGTTCTTGTTTACCTATGTATCAAATGAAATGTTATTCTTCATAACTCATTATTGGCTTCTGCTCAGGTTATTTGGCGTTATATAACAAGGGTCCATTAAAGGCACTTTCCCAATTGGAAATTTCTTCAAAATCATGCAGTTTTCCCAAAAATTCAAAGTCCAACCAGCTTATTGGTTTCCCATTGAATTCAGCAATTTCATTGATACAATTTCCAACATTTGCAGGTATTGGCTATTTCCCTCGAGTTTAAAGGGGAAAAAACCCTGTATAATTGGTGAAGATATTGAAATACATTTCTACTTAAGAAAGTGTGACTATGAAGATCTGTTAGTTTCATTTTAACCAAAATTTGCAGACATTGGACACTTCCCAATTAAGGGAAAAAATACCTGCTGCTGTTCTTTCAATTTGGACCAGTCCCAAATATCCTATATGAGGGTATGGGCTGAATACTAATGGTAGCCTTGGGTGGCCAAAATTGAACTGCTTATCAAGCCTTTTTATCATCCTGTGTAAACTAACCCATCTTGTTCTCCTTATCTAAAATGACTTACATCCAGTAACTAAAACATCTCTCAGGTATTGTTTAAAGTTTGAGGGTTCAGTGCAATACTATAGTAAGTGTTTCATGTTTATGAAGCACTTACTATAGTCTTGCACTGAACCCTTGAGTTGCTTGTTCATATATGATAAAATTTGAACATCAAAATAAAATGGCATTGGAACAATACAGGTTTTGTATTGATGTATGAAATGCAGTAAACAATAGTTATTGAAAGGATAATTAATTCAGGAAATGTCAATGTATCTAACTATGTTAAGTCGCTATGTGTTAGATCTAAAAACTACCGCAACACTTTTGGATCCAGGTACATATTAATTCACTGTATGTATATTCTAAAACATATATATACCAACTGCATTGGAAGCATCAAATGGAGTAACCATGGAATAAGAGGGTTTATTAATATTCTCGTTATAATTTCAGCTGAAAAATATGGCCGACCTGATGCTCATGGTGACGACAGTGTTAGTGGTGATCCAAGCCATATCCAGCTGCCCTCTTTCGTGTCAGTGCGATTTCTACTCCAAACGGGCATCGTGCCAGCAAGTCAACAGTCTGGTGTCCATCACGAAAGATCTACCTCCCGTTACGCAGACTCTCATCATCGAACAAGGCTCGTTCAGCAAAATTCATCAAACAGACTTGTCTCAACTCCCATCGAAACAGATCACAAAACTCACCATCACCCGATCATCTTTAGACGAGATCTTTGATAATGCATTCGCGGAAGTAGCTATAAGTTTACGTGTTCTAAATCTAAAGGAAAATCGAATTCGTGCCATAGCAAAGGGAGCGTTTGCTGGCCTGCAAAACCTAAAGGAGCTTGATTTATCCAGGAACAGGCTTTCATATTTTCCGGAGGATGTATTCAAACCACTTGTTAACCTAGATATTCTTAATATTGGTTACAATCAATACACAAATAACTTCCCGTCCAATGTGTTCATGGCACAGAAGAATCTCCACACTCTTACTCTGGACGGTAATAAACTCAGTTCCTTGCAACCAAACATGTTCATGGGATTACAACAACTTCAGTCCCTCAACGTTGGGAACTGCATGATCAACAACATTGACAAAGACTTGTTCCTCTATTTAAAATCACTTGCCAATCTTGACTTGTCTTACAATCAGCTCTATGCCTTGCCACCTTCTGATTCGTTCGGCAATCTGAGAAGCCTTCGAAACCTTACTCTGTTGGGTAACAGACTAACTATCATTAGTGAGGATCAATTCAAGGGCTTACAAATCGACACACTTGACTTGACACGGAATCAGATTAATCAACTTCATCCGAATGCTTTCAGAGGAGTTGGGAGTGTTCGTTATCTACATCTGTCCGAAAATAACCTCGTCAATTTGCCGGATGCCGTCTTTAATCCAATCGGTGCTCAACTGTACAGTCTGAAGATGAATGCCAATCGGGGGTTATCACAGTTACCGAAAAACGTCTTTGATGGTCTTCAACAAATACGCGAGCTTAATCTGTCTTTCTGCGGCCTTCAGCAGCTAAAGGATGCGCACTTTAAAAATCTTTTCACGTTAAAACAAGTTGACTTGTCCTACAATCACTTGGAATATTTACCGAAAATGCTACTGGAACGGGCTAACGGTATGGCACTGTTAAAGGTCGAGGGAAACCAATGGAACTGTGACTGTCGAATCAAGCCTTTCCGCGCCTGGCTTCAGAGCCAGCGATCTTCCACAACACTGGGGTGTAACGGAAACAGCATGTCTCCGTACGACAACTGTCGTCGGCCGTCCTGCTCAACTCCCACCAACCTCATGTATCAGGATATCTCAATGCTCTCAGACAGTGTTTTGAAAGATTCGTGCGGAAAACTTGGTGCTAGTCAAGGTGCTGTGCAGGTTGAAGTGATTGTGGGTATAATTGGCGCCATTGTTCTAATCGTGGTGATAATCGTCGTGACAGCATGCTGCTTGTATCGAAGGCACAAACATGTCGGACTCTGCACAGAAACAGAATATTACGAACCGAAACCAAAAAAGAAGAAAAAGAAAGAGCACCAGAAGAACCAATACTTTGAGGAGAAGAAGGAAAAGCGAAAGCTTGACGCGGAAACGAGCTCAATGAACGAGTCTGACAAAAGTTTTGTAGTGCGCAATTTTTTTCATTCGATGGTTCCCGACCCAGAGGGGGAGGAGTCCCAGGGCACCCAATCAATGACAAGGAAAGGGTCTGAGGGTTCCATCGAGAGTCTGTCGCAGTACGATTACGGCTCAAGGCACGGTTCGAGACATTCTAGCCAATACAGTTTGAATACGCCATACAGAATAGAGTCAGCAGTGTAACCGTCTATTTCTCTTGCTGTAGTATGAGTTTCTCGTGCTGTAGTATGAATTCCGCAACATGCTCATATAAGAAGGGTTTAAAAAGTCATGTTCATGCAATTTTTTAAAATCTAAATTAATATTATACTATATAAAATGTACTATTACATGGTCTTCCCCAGGCCTTTTAAGCGCTGTGGGGCACCAGTGCCTGAATTTTAAAATTAGCACTCCCCAGCGCAAGAGATTAATACAACTGTGCTTAAAATTTGTCCATATCGCTTTAAAGTTGTCCTGCATAGAGTGTCCTTGCTTCTGACAATACTCGATACATTGAATTTGGTATAAAAACAGTAATTTTTGGCTTTTAATTCAAATATGTACCTAGTAACTTGCCATTTTGGGATTTACCTTTTAAAAATAAATTGACAGGGGAAAGAGATACCCGATTTTATGCCCAATAACTCATTATAATTGTATCAACCTTCAATTTAGAGTTTTGAAAAGAGAACTTGATCAGTTAGCAGACGCATTAATCTTACAGTACTTACTTGAACTGCAACTCTGAGAACTTCAATGTTATCTTGTGTTCAATAATTAGATTTGGATTCATACCAAACCTTTAGTATATGGATACTCAAACACATTGTCACATAAGATGATTTACAAAGCAGTCTAGACCAAAGGAGAGACTGTCTGTGTTAAACAATTTCTTCATTTATACTGTATTTTCAGGAGCATTTTCCAAACACCACAAAGTAATTTTTTTTCCCATACAGTCTAACTTGTGTTAAGCAGCCACCCTTTTAAGCAGCCAACCTGCCTTAAACAGCCACTACAGAAAGTCCCATTGTTAGATTTATAGTGTAAATCAATTTGTGTTAAGCAGCCAACCTGTCTTAAACAGCCAATTTACTCTGTCCCATAGGCTGGCCTCTTAACACAAGTTTGACTGTACTTCACAAACCATATGTTGCCTGCATTTGATAAAAATTCAACCCATTACCAAACAATAATGACAATAGACCAATTTGTTGCAGACGACTCTAGAAAACATTGTGCGAAAAGGAGAAATTGCTCGTAACGAGCAACTTCTCCTTTGCCTTACAATGCTTTCTGCCCTATCAGAAGATTGTTTTTCATTTTCATCACATTTTGAAATGCCGTCTGCAAACTCTTTCAATTGGAACATGCATACATCGTCTGCTTTCCAAAACCTTAAATATCTGCTTAATTCAGATGAGGCAAGATACTCAGAGTAGCGAACAGGTTAGATCACAGGCCAGCCGCCAATGTACTTGGCCTAACTTGTTTGCATACACATGAAGTTGGTTCAAGCACTATAAGGGTTAAGGTAGAATACCCAAATTCTGCCATTTTAAACCTCATTCTTTCGTCGGATTACTTTGGCATTTCTCGTCAGTATACCCTTGTCTGTACTATTCAAATCAAAGAGAATAGTTCAGGCCTCAGACCGAGTATAACCAAGAACAACCAAAGTAATCCAATGACAGAAGGAGTTTCAGAAGGGTAAATAATGAGTATTCTATCTTAAATTGCTTTATTTGTAAAAAAAAAAATACAGGAATAACATAATATCCAAGATGCTGGATTGCATTAGCTATTTCCATCATTAATTACAACAGATTTAAAGAAATGAGATTCAGTAGTCAAGCATAGATCCAGATAATTGGTTGTTATTTCTCTAACTAGCTTCATTCTCTACACCCACCAATGTGTTGATGTTAGAAAATGGTAGAAAGTCGATCTTGGTCGATCGTAGGGTAGTCATAAGAATTGTTTAATGTATGTTTGCTCAAAGTCAACAAATACATTTAGAAAATGTGCTTGTGAGATTTCTTTTTTGATACATTTCCTGATAAAAAAGTTGAGGCATTTCAAAAGTAACAATTTATGAAAATCATGAAAGATTAATTCTAAATAAAGTGCTAATCATTAACATAACCCACCCATTTTATTTCTTTTTACTGTCACATGATTGTTTCAACCCTATTTTAATCTGAAATAGAGTAGAAATATAACATGTTACACTTATGCTGTTATGTTTTAGTTTTTATGGATGCAAAGTACATAAAAAGGTATTCAACAACAAAATATTACATAAATAATAAATTGATAAAGAGCACTCACAAGAATGTTTTTATGACTTTGTGGACAATTGATTGTTAACTATTTAATCCTTTCCTGAAAATTAACAAAATTTCATACATTTCAGTGCAATATTTGAGAAACTATTATGACAAAAGAACAAACTGCTGGTTACATTAATTTCTTGTCTTGCCCAATTTATTTTATCCCAATACCATTGAAAATGTTTTGTTTTTTTTCTTTTTTAAATTTCTTTGCACATTCTGCAGACAATGTGCACAGTAAATAAAAATTCCCATTTGAACAATGTTTTGAATAAAAAAAAAAATCTCTTACAAAAGTGTTTGCACATTGTTTATATATCGAGGGTTCAAGTAAAGCTACAGTAAGCAATTTACATTGATAAACGACTTACTAATGTCTTGTATTGAACGCTCCATATAATAATTTAAGATTGGAATTTATCAAATATATATACGCAATACAAGCTAAGCATGTTGGTGGCAATATGTCTTGCCCATGATTCAGGAGTGTTGAAATCATATGGGCCACGTCACGGGAAAAGGGGCACTCGGACATAGCAAACAGTGTAGCCCCAAACCAGCCGCCACGTCACTGACGTGGCGGCTGGTCTGGGGTTACACTGTTTGCCATCTTAGAGGACATCAAGTTCCACCTTTAAATAAATACAAATGATAACTGTCGTGACTAGATGCTGGAATAAAAGCGCTAAGAAAGAGCCGAGTCAGCGGTTTTTATTTATGTCCGCGTGCCCCTTTATGCGTGATGCGGCCCATATTGTGCAAAATCTTTTTCTGAACTTGCCCATATCATGATTCTAATATTTATACAGCAAGTGTAGAAAAAGATTTTGCATTTACGGACAAGTATAGCTTTCTTTACAAAAAAGCACAAATTAATGAATTCTTTGTGTTGCCACCATCTTTAAACGCCATTTTCGTTTCTGCGCAGATGACCATGTGACATTTTTGGTTGCAGTGATTTATCCCATAAAGGGAGATATCACTGTGAGGAGTATTTTGACTATGTAGTGCTTAAATGTTCAATATAATCTTATATATTTTCTTATTTTATAAAAATCTGTGTAACATTGTACTAAACATGTGCCTTTGTTTATGGCTTAGGAAATAATTAAATATTTTTCTTTTTCAAAACTTGCTCTTATTCTGTTTATGCAGGGACAAGATTAGAGGTGTATTCTCTAAGCTAACTTTTTATATTTTTCTCAAAGCTCTTTTTTGCGGCAAACTTTGAGATGATACTGACCCTTAGAATGCTGGGTTATTTTCTAAGAATAGATTTCTGTGTTGTCTGCTTTCCAAAACCTAAAATATCTGCTTCAATTTGTTGAGAAAAGATGCTCAGAGTAGCAAACAGGTTAGATCACAGGCCAGCTGCCAATTTACTTGGCAGCTGGCCTGGATCTAACCGGTTTGCATGAGAATGAAGTCGGTTCCAGCACTGTAAGGACTAAAGATTACTCACAAAAAGAGAATTTGAAATTCTGTTATAACCAAGATGAGAAAGAAATGCAGCCAGACTGGGACTCAAGCCCGAGACCTTCCCAAAACGACTATGCTATCCGTCTCACTTACACATTTAACTCTACCTTGTAAATTGGACAGCTGGATTATACTCCCCCACATAATTGAAATTTTTCATGAATTTTCATGGAATAGCATTAATTTGTGGAAAGAATCTGAAATATCTATCACTGTAGCTCTCATGGGTCATTTAGGTTGGTCGCCAATGTAACCGGGAGACCTCCACTAATTGTACAATCTTATGCTCTACCGACTGAGCTTAAAAATTTAACTCAACCCTGTAAATCAAAACACCCTACTGCACTGTATCAAAAAGACCCCTATATAAACCCTTATCTAGGCCCTAGGGAGACTTTTACTAGGCATCTTATCCGTCATTCAAAACAACGCTTATTTCAATATTGAGGCAAGTACTATTGCAAAGTAACACATCATTGGATTTTTTCCAAGACGCTTCCAATGACATGTCACATTGGAATATAATACTTTTGTTAAAGATACTATCCATGTCTTATCGGTTTCCTCTACCTTCCAAGATGAATTTGGATTGGGGTCTAGGTCCTTTTCAGCAGTATTTCAAGACACTCTGACTCCATTTAATGTCGCACAGAGTATTGGGAAAGTTGGGTCTCTATCTCAGGACTCTCAAGCTACTGACTGAGCACAGGCAGAGTTGCGATAGGCAAACCAGCTGCAAATCCCGATCCGCCATCCTCAACTAAGTAAAAAAATTTAATTGTGACGAAGGATTGCTCTTCCAGATAGGGATAAATGCATTACACTTAATAATCTGATAGGTGGTTCTTTGACAAAGGTTATTGTGATTGAAGTGCCAGTTCCATATCAAAATCATCAGTACACTCGACTATTTGGGGGAAAAAAAGCTATCAAGGTTTAAGTTTGAATCTTTTTTTTTCTTATCAGCAGATAATTTCATTTCGTCTTCTAGAAATTGACAAAGATCTTGCCTACTGACAATTTGCCCTTCCTAGAAACATACAGTAAACTAATATGAGAATTAAACTTAAAAGTCTTTTGAGTCAAATAAATGGGGAACTTTATTGACCCTATATATTTCTTTTTTTTTTGTGCAACTAAAACTATTGAATTCAAAAATTATGTTTTGTTTCATTTCTATGCATCCTCTTCACTGATTTTCACTTATCAAATATCAAACGCCTGTCTACATGTAGACAAATGACATCATGGTGCAATTTCCATGTTTTGATAACATTTGCAATGCGATGTACTCCTTACTGCGAAAAGTGCCGTTTTAAGCATCTATAGATACTTAACACCTTAAGAATTGACTATTCTTTAAAATCATTCTCTCAAACTAAAAAACAATTAAAATTGTCAATGTGTTCCAATCATGTTACTTTATTGTTGCATTTAAATCGTTTTTATGCTCATGAAAGGGTTTACAGTTAAAACGTCCCACCAATGGCACCATTACAATATAAAACACTTTTAAATTCTTTCAATTCAAATATTTCTAGCAGTAAACAGTCGAAATAGGACATGTTTGCAATTTAGTGTATTTTGGAACAACTGCGGCATCACAGAGTACGCAGTACCAGCGAGAAGTAGTGTGGGCGACATTGGTGAAGGGCTAGAGGGTCAGGCTCTAATGTACCGAAGGTCCTGGGTTCGAATCTCCGTTAGGCGGGGTGAAAATTTCCGGGACTAACCCACAACCCGGCGCTTTTAATGGTTTAGTATCCAAGTAGCAGTCATCGAGAGTGGCTTTCAACAAGCTTTCAGCTTCCTTCACAATCGATGTAAAACAAAACGATATGATATGATGTCCATCACCAATATATCCGAATACTAGTACGGTCCGGATTATATTATAATTAACCTCTTGAGTATATATCGTCGTCTTACTTCAATGCAAACAGGTTCATCTCATTAAATCTGACCATAAAGTGTTTTCGATTAAATCATCTTTTTGATAAGCGTTTTGGTAATGAACGAGGATAACTTACCTTTGATGATGACGGAGTTGTTTTCTCTTAGCTTTTTTGACAGTTTACGGGAATTATCGACGGGCTAGGCCTAAAACGCAGGTAAATACTGATGAATTGTCCTCAGCAACCGACTCCCGTTGCATTGTCAGTATTCTAGATGTATTAGGGAATGCGGATTAAGAACAGCTCTAACATATTGTGGTTTTACCAGTAAACCTTTATCATTTGACTCCTTCTTCGGGGAAATACTATATCTGCAAAACTTAACTAAACTTGCAGTACCAATACGATACAAAACATTTATAAACGGGAAATAACTAGTGAATATTTAATTAATATGCCAGTAAGAGTAGTCTTTCTTGTTTTCCTATTGCACTGACTACTGCAACTTGGCGTTTGGCTGGTCGTTTGTATTTCTCGACTGATGTCATCAACGTTTCAAAAACCTCACGACGATTAGTGTGACTGATGTTCTCTCCAAGACTCTTAGTAGTAGGCGAAAGTGGTGCAGAGGTAGAGCGTCATCCTCTTGTACCGAGGCCTACATGACCCGAGTACTGGTTTAGCATTCCGCAATCAATCATCGAGAGTAAAATTTAACAAGCTTCACTTGTTGTTGCGTAGTGATCCTAGAGTCCTCTGGCCGCTTCCTTTGCAAGATTGTCTGCTGTATCGTTGTCCTGTAGGCCTGTGTGTCCAGGTGACAAGAGGACCTGCACTGTAATGGTCTATGATAGTGTCATAAGTGTTTTTATTTTATTTTCTTAATACCACCTTGGTGGCCATAGATTCTCAAACCCATCGTGATTATGCCTTCTTCTGTTTGGCTGTCTCTGAAGATCTATATCGTTATCAAGGTGTAAGATGAGACGTTGAGTTGTCTTTTCCAGTACCATCAGTACAGGAACCAGTTCTGCCAGAAGTATGGTGCCGTGTCTTATCACTGGTCTTTTCAACTTGACTACTTCGCCATCCGGAGGGTATAATATAGCTCCTGTTTTAGTCGGGCCTGGGTTTGTGGTACAGGAATCATCGGCAAATGCAAAGGTACATTCTTGTTGGGCCTCCATCATAAGGTCTGTGGTGGTTTCTTTTCCGAGGCTCGCTTTTTCTTGCACCCTGTTCTGTGATGATCCCAGGCGGCACCAGTGGATCGGTTTGGTCCTTGACATGAACAAACTTCCCACCTCATAGTTCATCTCTGGTTCAATTTTGCTGATCGAGACTCCAGTGGTCCAGTAATTCCTTGCTCACTAAGTAGCCATTCAACCATGCCTGGATCAGTGATTCTATAAGTTTGTGTCAGATAAACTAATGCTTATTGGAGGCTGTTGTATGGTAATCTGATTTTCCTGGTTGTCGCACAAAACTTCACCGATGTTTCCATTGTTTTGGGCACTTTCCCTCGGATCCCAGCAAACATTGGAGAGGACCATCAGTGCTTTGCGCAAGCTGTCCCCAGATTATAGAAAACATTCTGCTGGGATTTCAACTGGGCTACTGCGTATTGATGATATTGCATATCTATATAAAATGGACTTTAACACAGAGAAACACACACTTATACGAGTATTTGATTAATCTTTTATTGTTTTAATTATGAATTTGCTCACCATCTGTATTGTCATTAGAAAAGTGAAATGATCGTCCATGCCTCTAAATGCTTTGATGGCAAACTTTTACCAAGTTCGATTGTCATTTATGATATAAATTAGGTAAGCAAAAGCACAATCATGCGTTTGTGAGACCAAAGCGATAGTGGTATATCAAAATACCACCGCTCAGTTCAAATTTAAATCATTGTTTACGAAATAAACCGTTTAAACGGTTAACCAAAACTACAGCATAAAAGTTGCTTCATTTTCACGATATGGTTATGAAAGGGGCTGAGACGCGTATCAATAATCTTATTTCATTAATCCGTGATGCAGTTTCATTCGTAGAAGGCATTTCATCAAAAAAAGGAATGTTGATATCTCAATCTGTGAGATAATCCCTTTAACTTTGAAGCACCATCAAACTTGAAAACGGATATTTGATTGATAATAGGATGTCACATGATCTAATTAAATAACAACGCCAACCGCATGAATCGATAAAATGTCGATAAAATGTCGAAATGGTGTATACGAATGAGTGGAATTATTCCAAAAGGACAGACAAAAAAGATTAACGAGAAACAAACAGTTCTTTAGTTGTTTTTACAGATGCATTAGTTATGCTAATGTCGTCCGAGCGATCGTTCACTTTTTATATACAGATGCTACTTAATCAATACCAATCAATTAAACAAAAATCTAGAGTGATCAATCTAAGTTGTAAGAACTTTTTTCACAACCGATGTAAAATAAATAAGTTTTAACTAAAACTAATCAATTAAACGTGTATTTATTCATTTTTGCATTATCTCACGTTAGGGACGATTCTAAGTATACTGTAGAACTGTAGCATGCAACACGGACGCATAACCAAGATACAAAG
Organism: Cerastoderma edule; assembly: GCA_947846245.1. Classification (NCBI taxonomy): domain Eukaryota; kingdom Metazoa; phylum Mollusca; class Bivalvia; order Cardiida; family Cardiidae; genus Cerastoderma; species Cerastoderma edule. The sequence continues at coordinate 13,147,807 of OX401410.1, read as the reverse complement.
AACAAACCTCTTATTTGAAATTAGTCCAAATGATCCAGACGTAGATATTTTAATCGAACTCTGTTACGGCTTGGATCATCAGAGCAAATTTGAAGTGGGAAATAGTTCTGAGACACTTTTGACAGAGTTGTGTAAGTTGTCCTATACGTGGTAAATAACCGACGGAGAAGGACCTAAAATCTGATTATTCATCAATGAGAAAATTTGCAAGTCAAAATAAAATGCCGTTGAAACAATACGATAATAGTTTTGCAGTATACTATTTCATAATGAGTAGCACAAAAACACGCTATTAATTCAGAGTGTGTCAATATACCTTAGTATGTGTATGTATATGGTATGCAGTGGATCTCAAACCTGTTGTAACGCTTTTGGATCCTGAATACACATTTATTTATTGTATACATACTCAGATACTTAAAAGATTACTAGCGCTTAGAAAAAAACTGCAAAACTGGATAAAATGAGTTATAAATATATGAAAGTATGTTGAAACATAGCGAAACACCACAGGATTATGACAGTAGAACGTTTCAAAGTACTATTTTCACATATTATGTACAGTCTAACTTGTGTTAAGCAGCCACCCTTTTAAGCAGCCAACCTGCCTTAAACAGCCACTACAGAAAGTCCCATTGTTAGATTTATAGTGTAAATCAATTTGTGTTAAGCAGCCAACCTGTCTTAAACAGCCAATTTACTCTGTCCCATAGGCTGGCCTCTTAACACAAGTTTGACTGTACCCATCAATTTAATTTCATTGTTTACATTAGAATAACATCTAAAATAGGACGAAGAGCTCGGACTAGCAAGTGGTGATCATCTGGTTAGAAAATTCTCGTGAAACACATAAAAATACTGTCATTTATTGAAGACCAAAAACGTGAACATTCAAAATGGAGAATTTCCAGGATTTCATTGGTGCGCGACGTTTCTCGACTGACATTGCTTTATCGCTAATTGTAAACAAACCTTGTCATATTTTCTCTTTTAAAAGCACCATGTGAACATGTAACCGTCTCAGTTCCTCTGTAAAAGGCAATTGAAAGTTCTTTTAAGTTAATGAAATCGTAAGTTATTCAAGAATATTCACAATTTAAGTTTAAATGACTATAAGTATGGCTTTGAATACGAACTAATTTTACTTGCATTGGCTGTTGTCCATCGTTCCTTATACACCAGCACAGCCGCAATACAATTTTAAAGAAATCGAATTTTCATCTATAGGGTACCGTTTTACTAAACAACGTAAGGAAAACATTTGCGTAAGTGAAAACTCATAAACTTGGATAGTTTCTTAAACGACAGTACAATATTGCAATGTGACACGTCATTGGAAGAGTCTCGCAGAGACAATTGCAATGATGTATCACCTTGCAATATTGCTTAGCCCAATATTGAAATAAGAGGGAATGCGGTTTTGAAATTACGCGAATTCTAAGCGTAGAATGTTAGTAAAACGGTACCCAGGTTTCCTTGTATGTGCGAACAAGCAGCTTCAAGCTTAATTTGCCTCAAAGTTAGTTCAATCCTGCTCAAACCATCGTCAATTCGGTTGTTAGCCGGGATACTATCTCTCACAATTATACATTTTAGCAACTGTTTCTCTGATTTGAGTCCATGTGGGTAGGGGTTGTGTGATTTCAAGATGAGGGGCCTTTCACACAAAAGTACGAACGACATAGGTTCGTTCGACATATCTACTCGGAAAAAGGAAAATATAACACTATATAGATATATCTATACAAGGAAAAAAGTAACACGGAACAGCTTTAACTTAGACGTTATCGGAACACGAGTCCTACGTGCGATATCTTTATGGTACTTTAAACCTCATGTCATTTCTTTTTTATTCACATACACACAAAAAATTACCTTCGAGATTCAAACGTTCGCCAATTTTGTTAACGTAGACGGAAAATTACGAATAATTCCGAGAAAGACCCGTGTACTTTAACCACTAGGTCAAACAGGTCCGATCGAATTCAATTTTCAGTTTTTGTATATGCAAATATATTCAAAAGCGGTTCGATTAATCTTGTATTTACGCGAAAATCATGAAGTTTTTCTTCCATTCTTCAATGATTGATCACTCTATTACGCTTTATAAAAGTTTGCCACGTAGCGACAGGTTCCTATGTTGCTCGGCCAATCTGACTCTGATTAATCCGCGAATTTGTACGCTGAAAGTAATGATGATAAAAGCGATGGGGCCAATTATTGCATTGCTTGTTATCTGTTTGGGATCCATCGAATGTGTCGATAGAGAAAAGCTGGGCTCGACTCCACCACCACAAAGACATTTTAATGTTGAAAAGGTATGTGCTCATGGTAAAACTTTTAAAATCCATTACGGTGCTTTGAAGAATTTAAAGTATTCGATTGTAAATGTCTAACAGGTATATATTCGTTCGCATATGTTATCTACCACAGATCAGTACAAACATACGTAATTGCCAAACGCATTGAATACACCATATTCCACAGTGTTTGGCATATACTTATAAAGAAAATCTAAAGAAATGAACAATTTCTCCTTTTTTTATCCTGTCACTAGTGCCACTTTGGGACCGATAACTAGGTGCCGTATAACATTTGTGATGTTCGGCACTAACCATATAACACATGCACGTTTATGCACGCATAAAAACGAAATGACGTCATGTTCACACCATTCTCTACTTATTTTTTCCTTTTTCTCGTGTTTTATTTACATTTTGTTTGTTTGAAAGAATACATAAACGTAACAGGATAAATAGAATAGATGGTTGGTGTCTTTGAATGGGAAAAGTTATCGGGCTCGGCTTCGGATTATTATCCGTTTCGCCTTCGGCTAACCGGATAATAATCCTAAGCCTTGCCCGATAACATTTCCGATTCACGACACCAACCATCTATTCTCTATTTATCCCAATTGACATTCCCACACATCGGAAAGAAAGTGTTATATGTTAATATTATGCTTTTGATTTGGATTCTAGAATTCCATCTGAGTGAACGGGTCAAACCAAGAAATTTTGGCGGGAAATTGATTTTTTCTCTAACAATCCCCGTTTTTTTGTTTGTTTTTTTTTACATCTTCAGAATAATCTGATGCAAATATGTGACCCTACTTCGATGATGAGTTTATCATTTGACCGTTGTTTGTTGATCACAAGCATCTGTAAACTGAGATAAGGATTTTTTTAGAGTATCAAATACATGTAGTTACACATTTGTTTAGTAACCTAGCGGTCTGTGTACTTATCCGTGATGCCTCAACATGTTAAGTCGCACACACTTAAACCATATACGATTCAATTGAAACGTAATTATCTATTAGCATCCATATAAATTGAAACGGTTTCATTGAACAGATTTCTCTTGGCCTTCCCGGCTTATTATACTTGATGGCTTTATTTCTGATGGCATTTCCATTGATTCTTTAAATGTATGCACTTGAAGAATACAAATCCCTTCCCGACAAAGAAATCATTTGCTACGTGGTTAGCTGAACTACGCACTGTCTATCACATAGAAAGAGAGAGAGAGAGGTTTATCTTAGGATCTATGAAGCATCGTAGAGGTAATTCTCTGGGCGAATGTATGGCTGAAGATAAAACTTAAAGACACCTTGTTACTATCGGATGTTTCGTTTTATTAAAGACCAGACCGTATGGGTTAAATGTCTTTGAAATTTGATACAATGGAAGCCATCCCAATTTATTGTGTTTTATTGTAGAGCGGACCATATGGGCTAAATGTCTATGAGAATTAATACAATGAAAGTCATCGCAACTAATTCTGTTTTATTGCCGAGCAGACCATATGAGTTAAATGTCTTTGAAATTTAATACAATGGAAGCCATTCCGACTTGTTCTATTTATTCTAGAGCGGGCTTTATTGGCTAAATGTCTTTGAGATTTGATACAATGGAATCCGTCCAAACTTGTTCCGTTTAATTGTAGAGTGGATCAGAGCTAAATGTAAATATGAGATTTAGTACAATGAAAACCACCACGACTTATTCCGTTTTTGGACTATGGTGCGTAAGCACCTTAGTCCATTGAAGTTACATACCACTTTCTGAGGGACGGTACTTAACAAACTGTGGTCTGACACGAGTTACTCATTATCCATCCGCCTTCACTGTGCGGACTAATACCTTCTTTGAACCAAGAATGTAGTCCGCATTCACTCGCTTTACAATCTTCAAGACGTACGTAGCATATTGAGCTGTTAGACGGTCAAACCCCAACTACATTTATAGTTTATCACGGCTATAACCTCAAGTAAACATAAACACATCAGAATGGCTTGGTCTAAAAATAGGTACCTACAAACCCTGAAAAGTACCACCTATCCTCTCTTTTCCGCTCAATAATGAACTCGGCCACTTTATATCGTAGATAGGTAGATCTAATGAACAGAACAATCGGTTGATTAAAATTATCAATTTTCTACAATTTTCATTATAGCTCCCTTTACATATTTACGTTTTTCGGTGAAGTGATTTTTTCAAACTTTGGACGTTATACGCCGTTTCTTTAAACGATCCCATCCATTTGCACGGTTTTCAGTTTAACTCTTTACTAGATACAATTGAATCCATCCAAAGTGTTCCGTTTTATTTTAGAGCGGGTCATTTGCTTAATATATATGAGATTTAATTCAATGGAAGCCATCGAAACTTGTTCTGTTTTATTGTAGAGCAGCTTATTGGTTAAATATATATGAGATTTAATTCAATGGAAGTATCACAATTTATTCTGTTTTATTGTAGAGTTGACCACAAGCTAAATATCTTTGAGATTTAGTACAATGGAAGCCATCACAAATTATTCCGTTTTATTGTAGAGTTGACAATAAGCTAGATATCTTTGAGATTTAGTACAATGGAAGCCATCGCAACTAATTCCGTTTTATTGTAGAGCGGACAACATGGGCTAAATATGTACGAGCTTTAATACAATGAGAGCCATCGAAACTAACTCCATTTTATTGTAGAGCGGACCTTATGGGTTAAATGTCTTTGAAATTTGATACAATGGAAGCCATCCTAATTTATTGTGTTTTATTGTAGAGCGGACCATATGGGCTAAATATGTATGAGATTTAATACAATGAAAGTGTTACGTGACCGCCTCACTCTCTACAGCATAGCAACAATCAATCAGGACAAGATGTAACCTCTGCGTTACTGAGCCGACTCTTTAGCTCAGTGGTTATGTCTTGGACTGTCACCCGGGAGAACCGGGATCGAATCCTCATAGGGGACATAAAATCCAAAGTGGATTTTTTCTAGCTATGCTTCGTTGCGGACATTGTTCGTAAGATGGGGGCTCGTCCGGGATTGGCCATTGAGCCATTAAATCGTCCGAAATGGACTTACAAGCCGAAATGGCTTACATGTCATCATAAATGATGACTTCTATAAGAGGGGGTGTGTTACGTGACCGCCTCACTCTCTACAGCATAGCAACAATCAATCAGGACAAGATGTAACCTCTGCGTTACTGAGCCGACTCTTTAGCTCAGTGGTTATGTCTTGGACTGTCACCCGGGAGAACCGGGATCGAATCCTCATAGGGGACATAAAATCCAAAGTGGATTTTTCTAGCTATGCTTCGTTGCGGACATTGTTCGTAAGAAAAGCCATCGCAACTAATTCCGTTTTTTTTGTAGAGCGGACCATATGGGTTAAATGTCTTTGAAATTTAATACAATGGAACCCATTGCAACTTGTTTCGTTTTATTGTAGAGCGGACCATATGGGCTAAATATGTATGAGATTTAATACAATGAAAGCCATCGCAACTAATTCCGTTTTATGTAGAGCGGACCATATGGGTTAAATGTCTTTGAAATTTAATACAATGGAAGCCATTGCAACTTGTTCCGTTTTATTGTAGAGCGGACCATATGGACTAAATGTCTTTGAGATTTAATAAAATGAAAGCCATCGAAACTAATTCCGTTTTATTGTAGAGCGGACCATATGGGTTAAATGTCTTTGAAATTTAATACAATGGAAGCCATTGCAACTTGTTCCGTTTTATTGTAGAGCGGATCACATGGGCAAATTGTCTTTGAGATTTAATAAAATGAAAGCCATTATTCCGTTTTATTGTCAAGCGGATCATATTGGCTAAATGTCTACCAGATTTAATACAACCACCACGACTTATTCCCGTTTTATTATAGTGGCTCGGGGATTGGTACTTCCAGGCCAGGCTGTCTCCTTGTTCTTGGGCCGGGTCCACTGACTTCACCAACTTTGTAAGCCAATATAGCAAGCAGCCTTCCGGAACTGTGCACAGTCAGGAGACGTGGAGGTATGGATGCGTTTGTAAACTTCGATTTTGGATATCATACATTTCTGTGTTTTTTGGGGATTTTCTTAATTTTGAAAGTTGCTTGTTAAAAAAGGTGAGGAATTAAGGATATCGGAATTTTATTTCCTTAAAGCTGTTTAGTGGAAGAACTGTTTTATGAGGTATACTGTACTGGAGAATTGTCATTTGAAGTAAAATCAGATTGAGTTTGAACATCTTGGGCCTGTATGCAATAAATCACCAGCCTATGTATTCAGATCCAAAAGCGTTTCGACGGTTTTGAAATCCATCGCAAATCGTCTGTGGATACTCGGATATGTTGACACAATATGAATCAATTTCCGTACAGTAGCTCTTTTCCATTCAATATTAAACCGCAATACAATGGTATTTTTGTATTTAATGAACTAGTAATAAATCATTGGGTGATTCTGTTTAAACACCGATAGATTTCTCGGAATGAATGATTTGTGATTTGTGAATGAAAACCCTCCATCGAAAGCTATTATGGTTCACCGTTTAATGTTCACAGCAGATGAAATGTATTTTATCCTTAAACAGTATATAAATACACTAATATATCATGATTAATCTAACCATGTGCATGTTTAACCCTTATTGTGCTGGAACCGAGTTCATGCTGAGGGAAACAAGTTTAATCCAGGCCAGCCGCCAAGTAAATTGGCTGCTGGTCAGCGATCTAACCCGTTTGCTACTCTGAGTATCTTTCCACCCAACAAAATTGAGCAGATATTTAAAGTTTTGGAAAGCAGACGACACAAAAATGTATTTCTAGAAATTAGCCAGCGTTCTTAGGAGTAAAATGTACGCATTCATGTATTAACAGGAGTGGTGACTGCGTCACGATAACGACGGACTTACAGCCACAGAACACTTCCGGTGTATTTGTCAATAAGGATCCGATTGGTAAGAGTTTACTTCTGTCAATGGCCTAAATGCGTGTTCTGAATATCTCATGAAAATACCTACACGTACGCGATCTCCTATGCAGATTTATCGTTCGTACCTCACAAATATTGATGTGGGAGCGTAGCGGGAACCAATTTACTCGGGTAGAGATTGATACGTACGGGCGAAATATACTGACAAAATGTTACATTTTCTACAAGACTTAAACAAGTATAACTCATCCCAACATAAAGGGATAAAAACCTTTTCGGCCCAACATACAACCCGGAAAAAGGGCCAAATTTGCCCTTTCAGTATAGTTAGGGCACCATCCTCATTAGCCCATAAACCTGATTAAAGGCAAATCTGGTTAGCGGTTTCCTCTGGCCAGATTGTTGAAATGTGTATTCATTTTCTTAATTGGATACATGAACATGCATTATAATAGCATTTTGATTCCAGTGGCCTGTATTTATTGTGCAGATGGTCCCTTTAATCTTGTGTGAACACTGTACTTGAAGGTGATGTTATTTCTGGAGACGTTGTCGTGGTGGCTACCGACTACAAGGCATTTGTCGTGAGCTGGGGATGTTCCAAACGTGCCGTCGATGGTTCCTGTTCCGATCCTCGGGTGTCCGTCAAAACCAGGAAACGGAACCCGTCCCCGCGCACGTGGCACACTATCGAGGCAATTCTTGACCATTACTGGACTTTGGGTGTGTCCGAGATGGTTAGAGTAATCCACGATGAAAATGGTTCGTTTTTTTTTGTTAAATTTTAAAAACTTGAAATACTTTGATTAACTGTATGTATTTCTTTTTTGAGTTCTATAATGATAATGGTTCTACGAAATGAAATATATTTTTGCTAAAGCCAATTGTTTCTTGTATTAAAAACCACATGGAAATAACAAATCTAAAGCCAAAGGGTATTTGCAGCTCAATTCCATAATCAGAATCAGAAATAATTATATTGACACAAACATTACGGTTTATGGTCATTGACATATGTACAATGAAAACTATGTTTCACAATAATCGTGAAAGAAAATCAAAGAATAAGAAAAAAAAGATTGAAAAAAAAAACATGTATACAGTGTATTTAAGCAAATAATACCGATGCGCTTTGGTGTCAACAAATATATGCAGAAGAACGTTGCCACTTTCATGATTTCAACACGTTAAATAATTCCTACACTCTGTCTGCTACGGTGACGAAATCTGGGGATTAGGATAGTGTGAGCAATTGGAAACTGTTTATGATAACTGTTTACCTTTTCATACGGATATTTCTCTACTGATACTCACATATGATTTTCAGAAGTTGATCAAACCAACAAACATCGAGCAATGATAAAATAGTATTAGTGTTAACATTGTATTTATACAGGTGAATATATAAGAAAATATCGTCATGAACACTGTCTCATTAAGTCATTATGATTAATCACATTTTCCGCTTTTGTGTGTATTCAAACGAATTCTTATTAGAAGGTTATGATTTAGGGGCTTTTGGTCCCTCACCGGCGAATGATTTTTTTCCCTTTACATTACAGCATGTGTGCAGTTCATTCAACCTGATGTACCTGGACCATCTATGAAATACAAATATCTTTGGAAGAAATATTAAATTGATGAAGAACACAGGAGACTTATGTTCATTCTATATATCTATCACGCATCACAAACCTTCATTTACAAACAAATAAGACTATTTACAAATTATTAGAGACTACAACTTGAACGGTTGTTAGACTTTCCAAACACGGATCTAATTCACAATATTAACCAATCATGGCAAAGATTCGAGAATTTTTACCTCTCTTATCCTTATAGTGCTGGAACCGACATCATACTTATGCAAACAGGTTAGATTCATGCCAGATACCAAGTAAATAGGCGGCTTGCCTGTAATCTAACCTTTTTGCTACTCTGAGTATCTTTCCTCATCAAAATCAAGCAGATACATAAGGTGTTAAACGCCATATAACACAAAAATCTAATTATAGAAAATTACCCAGCATTCTAAGGGTTAACCAATGCAAGAAACCGAGCATTAAGAACTCCCTATGGTACGATAACGTCCGATCAGTGTAAAAGACTGTCAGGCACTGAACGATTGTGCTGTCTATATATAACATATATAGATAGATGTATCCATCCAGTAATATTGACCTACAACGTTCCTTGTTACATAACACGAACAAACTTATATCTTATATTATCTGTAAGGTCGTGTACAATGAACGTAAGCAGCTATAACGACACACACTATCATGGATAACATTGAGGTTGACCACAAACATGTCATGCAAAATTAATAAATCCCTGCAATAGATAGTAAGATACATATTAAAAGGTGTGCTATTTGAAAATTATACATTTATGAAACTTATTTTGAAAAATGCATCCTGCAAATATTTCCCTAAATTCGCCAGTTCATTCTTAACATGGTATTTTCATTCTTAACATGGTATTTTCATTCTTAACATGGTATTTTCATTCTTAACATGGTATTTTCATTCTTAACATGGTATTTTAAATGTAATGTGGTTAACACTGGGGCTAACTTGGTTATGTGATTGAATGCATATAGCTCGTATCAATCGGAACTACTCGTGAGCTGTGAAATACACCTCGGTTATAAGTGTAGGGTTACAATGTTTCGGCCCCGGCGATTAACACCTTTTCTAAGCGTGCAAGTTAAGTAGTTCAATGTATATGGACATCCTTCTTAATCATTTTTTTATCGTTAACTCATACGAAATAGCGAAAATATAAGTTGTGGCATATATAGTTGGTTCCTTAATCAAATTTAACGAGTTTTTAGATTTCACATTTAAGATCTATTTTTGAAAACGAAAGTGAAGTGACGTCATTCCGCAGGGAACCAATATGGCGTCATCCCTATCATTTCAGAGGTGTTTTCATTGGATAAACCCGATGTGTTCAGATTGAGCTCGTATATGTACAACCACAAGTTCTCTTTATCAGTGTACTGATTATCAAATTTGTAAAGGCGTTCTACAAACACGCTCGCCATACAACTTCCTCCTCTCGAGTTTTCAGGCGAGGGGAATGAGTTTTCAGGCGAGGGATTCCCGTGACCAATGTTAACGATATCAAGTCCAAACAAGATGGCGGCGGCCTGGTTTATTTGCTTTTTTCACCTACTTTTGCCAATGATGGCCACATTGTCACAGTGCGTTACGTCTAACATTCGGCAGAGAAAGGGCCCGTCGACTGCGATTTCTCTGCCGAGTGTTAGACGTTACGTCTTTATAAAGCAAGGCTTATCATATACCACCAGATCCGGAAAGTTGATGGTCAGCTTATACGGTGTACACAATGGTCTACTCTTCATGTGCCTCTCAGTAAGTGTAATATATTGCAATGTGACACTCATTGGAAGCGTCTCGAAGCGACGCTTCCAATGACGTCTCACTTTTCAATTTTGCTTAGCCCAACATCATGAACATTAAAACAAGAGGGAATGTTGTTCTGAACTTATGCACATTTTAAGCAAACACTGTTAAGTAAAAAGGTACCCAGGACCCTAGGCGCTAGGCAACCAATCAAATTTAGTTTTACAAGTCTTCTTGGTCTTCTTGGTGGTTGTTTGATGGTCCCTTAATGGCAGTATCTGGAATAAAAAATGTTAAACTTCATATTAGTCGTTTTAGAAAATTACTTTGTTTATAAAGCACTCTTAGTGTGGGGCCGATCGAACATTTCAATAGCGCATTTACTTCAGCAGTTTTGCAGCCCACTGTAATAAACCATGAAAATGATATTCTAAATTAATAATGACATATGGTGGATAAGAAACCATTGTGTTATACCGTTCGTGTCATACTGCGGCAATGACCTTTCTTAAGTTTTATTTACATTTTATGCATTCGAATTATTCGCTTAACCCTTTCCCAAACAACAATTCTTTGACTGTCCCAAATTGAGAGAGTTTGCAGACGACACTTCAAAATGTGATGAAATTGTAAAATAATCTTCTGATAGGGCAGAAAACATTGTGGGAAAAGGAAAAACTGCTCGTTACTACCAATTTCTCCTTTTCCCAAAATGTTTTCTAAAGTCGTCTGCAACAAAGTGGTCAAATGTCGTTATTGTTTGGGAAAGGCTTAAGACATTGTCATGTCAATGTGCTACTCATTTTAGTCCATATAATTTTTACCGAAGGTGTAGAAGATGTTTTTAGGAATACAGTGATGTCTCGTTAATCCGAACACCTCCGGTCCCAACAAAATGTCCGGATTACCGAATCATCCGGACTAATGGAGTAGAGAATGCTCTCATACACATAAAGACATAAACGGTCTGTATGCACGTGTATACTTATAACACTTTAACAAACGCCAAATTGTCGACCGTCCCAAATTGAAAAAGTTTGCAGACGGCATTTCAAAACGTGATGAAATTCACAAATAATCTTCTGATATGGCATAAAACATTGTGGGAAAAGGAGAAATTGCTCGTCTCGAGCAATTTCTCCTTTACCCACAATGTTTTCAAAAGTCCTCTGCAACAAACTGGTCCAATTATTCCGTTCCCTTACAATTTCGTTCGGACTGCGAGACATCCGGATAATCGGGGTCCGGATAAACGAGGCTTCACTGTATATTGCCACAGTGGTCTTATATACTATACTGCTGTCTATAAGATATTACTTTTGTTTGAAAAGAAATATTTATGTTGTGGAAGTCGAATATCATTTTTCTCCTTATGCCTGTCCTATGCAGTAAAGATGAACTAAGTAAATTGAATTTCATGGAAGAAACGAATCAGTTGCATCCAAATATCATTTTAGTAATCAAGATGATTTCCTCATAGTCTATCAGTCACATTAAACTTAATTCCCTTGTTAAATATCTATTGGAAACTCTGCACATACTATGCACAAAGAATGTTTCTCGTGGAACTTGTTCCGAAATGGCCGGTTCGTGAGCCGCGAGCTAGTTAAATATTAATGGTTACCAACTTATATCCGCTTGGCGCCTGGCATAGTGATAGAATTTGGGAGGAACTTTGTATAATCCGTGAAAAGTGTGTCATAAGCCAAACTGGCTGGCCCTTTCAATAGTGGGGTGACACTTAAATAAACAAAATCTTTACCTTTACTATCATATTAGATGAGGCGTATAATACCACACTAGGGAGAAGGTTCAACAGTACCTGTTCGTTTGAAATCTACAGATGGGTAGAGAGCACATTTGGTCGTCACTGTCATTGAGTCGTTTGAAAGCAGTGCCCGCGCGATCATCAAAAACGGCGCCTCAAAATTCTCAATCGTTTTCCCGCTAATTAACTGGTATGAAATACACTGAAGAGAGAAAAATAGCAGTTGTTTTATCAGCAAATCAACTGGATCATGCGGTAAAATATACAAGTTGGCAATCGTTACTTCGTTAACCAAACGAACTGTGTTCAAATGTTAACGGTATGGTTACCGTTCTAATTTTCAAGCGTGTTTTCGACCAAAAATGAACGATATTAACCTATATGCGGTACTGTTAAGATGTTTCCAAACGGTTCTTCCTTTACCAAACGAATTGTTTGAAAAGTTTATTTACTTCCATAGAGTGTCAACCTTTCACTTTTGACAAGACCAATGATTCAAATATAAACAGGAACGGAATTATTTGACCAGTGTGTTGAAGGCGACTTTTGAAAACATTGTGGGTAAAGGAGAAATTGCTATGTTTTCTGCTATATCAGAAGATTTTTGAATTTCATCACGTTTTGAAATGTCGTCTGCAAACTCTTTCAATTTGGGACGGTCGACAATTTGCCATTTGCTAAAGGGTTATAAGTATACACGTGCATAAAGACCATACACAGTAGGTTAATTCAACATTTGAATCAATATACAGCTTGCAAAAAGTAAAATAAACAGGAGTCTTTCGTAGAAAAATAATGTCTTTGCAAACGTGCATCTGTCGATTAGAGTGCTAGCTTATGACATCACGTCACAACAACAACAACAACGTCTTTATACAAAGATGGATTGACCCACAATTGTTTAAGCGATAGTACACAGGTAAGTGCAAAGCGCACCTGTCGAACACAATTGGTCAGCTTCTTTTATCAAACTAAAATGCACAAAAGACAATTATCTACGAGTTAATCTTATTCCCATCATAAATTTTTACGGTGGTTCACTAGCTAAACGAATAGTTTAATAGAGATAATTAATACCGGTATTTTTAGTTTCCGTAGTTTTCCAACGTTGCTACTTTTTATCTCTTTCTTTGCTTTGTCAACTCGGTTCCCACAAACCATAAATGGGATTTGACCACAGCGTTCATTTATAATCTTGTACCATCTCCGAACGCTATTCACAGATGTTGGTGAGGAAACATCAAACATGATGATTGCGCATTTGGCTGCAAGAACAGTTAAATATCAAATTCAACTTTTATCGGTCGGATGGAATGGAGTTTTACGGCAAATATAAAATTTTATCTTCAAAACGTCAATGTATTTTTCAATCTGAGCACATCGGGTTTATCCAATTAAAACATCTCTGAAATAATAGGGATGACGCCATATTGTTTCCCGCGAAAATGACGTCACTTTACTTTCGTTTATAAAAATAGATCTTAAATGTGAAATCTAAAAAGTCGTTAAATTTGATTGAGGAAACAACTATACATGTCACAACAACAATCTCGCCATTTGGTATGAGTTACTGATAAAAAAAATCATTAAAATGGATGTCCAACACTTCAATTGAAGTACTCAGCATGCACGCTTAGAAAATGTGTTTATCGCCGGATGCCGATTTACTCGAAGGTACATCGGACTTATATCCGAGGTGTATTTCACAACTCACAGAAATACCCGAGTAGTTCCGATTGTGTTTTTTTATTAAAACAGCTAATTATCTAAAGGAGGGCTTTAACTAGCGAAATGAAACTATAAAACGGTTTTATCTTGTGAAATTGAAGCAATACTTTGATGTATCCATTTTCCTGTATGTACATATATGTTTACGTTTAAGATCGACTATATTGTGTTTTGTATGTTTGTGGATTTCTTCATCATTGTCATTTTTGTATATTTAATATGCTTGCGTACATTATCCATATATTTTTCTGTACCATATTTGTAATTTTTTTTTATTGACCAAAGGGATTTACATGCTAGTCTTGCCAGTTTTTTTTTAAAAATAATTTAATTGAACAAAAAGACTATTTTTCCAGAGCCTCTGAACTTTTTGACAGGCAGGGCAATGCGGCCAATTGATTTTGACACAGGGCAGTACAGTGAAGCCTCGTTTATCCGGACCCCGATAATCCTGATGTCTCGCAATCCGAACGAAATTGTAAGGAAACGGAATTATTTGACCAGTGTGTTGCAGACAACCTTTGAAAACATTGTGGGTAAAGGCGAAATTGCTCGTGACGAGCAATTTCTCCTTTTCCCATAATGTTTTCTGCCATATCAGAAGATTTTTGAATTTCATCACGTTTTGAAATGTCGTCTGCAAACTCTTTCAATTTGGGACGGTCGACAATTTGCCATTTGATAAAGGGTTATAAGTGTACACGTGCATACAGACCGTTTATCAGTCCGGATGATTCGGTAATCCTGACCCTTTGCTGGGAACGGACGTGTTCGGATTAACGAGACACCACTTTACTCCATTGAATTCAATAAGCACAGCCATATTTTAAAGGCACACAATTTGTGCAAATTGGCAATCAAATTAACCATACCTTTTTCGAAGATTCCATCCCTAAGGGGCCCAAACCGTTCTTGACCACATGTATCCCAGACGTCGAACGTTATTTCTCCAGCAGATGTCGAAAGTGTGATAGGGTGCACATACACGCCCATGGAGTCTTCAAACAGAAACAATTGGAATACGACAATTCTTACATGTATGTACAGTCGAATCCCATTTATTCAAAGTCACGGGACTACATGTGTTTTTTTTTCGAATAAGACATTGGTTTGAATAATCCGAAATATGAACTAACACAGTTATAACAAAAAGGATCTGTTTCTAAAGGGCAACCGTTTCTTACCCGACCAACCGTGGCATCGCTGGTGTTGAATTTATTGAGCTTGTGTGTTTTGTTGTTGTTCTTTGTTTTTTGGGGTTTTTTTTCAAACAGATCGAGTATTCTTTCCTGCTGTAGTATTGTCGATCGCTGCTACCCCAGTATCTACACATTTTAAGCTAGGAAGACGATTTAACTTGCTTGTTCACGTATGACAAACTTTGAAAGCCAACATGAAATGTCGTTGAAACAATTGGGCTTTTGTTTTGTTGTATGAAATGCAATTAGAAGTAGCTTTTGAACATACACATTTCAAGCAACGTCAATATATCTACATATGTACAGTATATATACGGTAGATCTCTTAACAGTTTTTGCAACGCTTTTGGATTTAAATACATACTAAAAACATGTACAGGTGTATACAGGCTCTGGATACTTAAAAAACTAACTTATTTTTCTTCTGTCATCTATTCTCCAGCACGCAAAATAGGCCTACAATATATCTGCTGTACAGATGTAAAAAAAACAAGTTTTAACTCCAGAATTTCCTCACATCTTTTAACAAGTAGCTTTCATCTAACTATGGTTGTCCGTTCGGCCTTGGAACTAAGTAGCTTAACTTGTTTATGTGGTTGGTTGGAATAAGACTGGGTGTTAGACAATAAGGGTGAAACCCGTTTACAATGATGCTACCTTAAACATGCCACTCATTAACGCTTAGAATGATGGGTAATTTTCTAAATATACTTTTTTGTGTCATCTGCTTAATTTTGATGGGAAATATACTCAGAAGAGCAAACAGGTTAGATCACAGGCCAGCCGTCAATTCTAAACTGTTTGCATAAGCATGAAGTCGATTTCAGCACTGTAACAATTCAAATTCATTTCGTCGCTATCGATACTCTTTCTTTTCAACCTCTTACATAGCGCCCTGTTCAGGGGTCTACGTCATCAGTATTACATGTACGACGCCAAACTCTGCGCAGGAATACTTCCCTTTGTTACACTAGCTCCTTAGGGGGCAGTAAACACTAATTGACCTTTAGTTTCGAATTGGTAGGGCCCTCCAAGCCGTTTGAAGGAGAAGTTCTTGATAATAAGCAGTGCTGAGACATTATGTTATTATAAAGGTTCATTAGGGTATATTGAATAATACGAATATGCTGGTTACACACATTTCTGCATTGGAAGTGTCAATACTGGAACGTATCGGCTGCTTGGGAAAAACACCGAAAAGGGCGTCAAAATAGTGCATTTTTCAGGTGGGTACATACATTGGACGATAGCAAAAAAGCTTCGTGGTCGTGCACCACTTTTCTGTGGATAAGTTGTATGCCTAGACTGTGTGGAAAGCGCAAACAGTAGCAATGGACCTCCTGTATTCGCAGGGAATTCTGTATAGAAGTTGAAAATTTGTCAAAATTGGGTCTCGGACACATGATTTTTTGCCATGTTCATGACTGGTTATTGCTCAAGAAATAAGGTCTATGATAACTGTTCAGATTTTCTTTTCATATTTTTAGAGAGCCACAGGCAATATGCATTTGGTGTGTAAATATTGCTTTCGTCCGTTTTGTTTTTGCGACTCAGTGAGGCGAGACTTAACAGACGTCCCAAACGAAGGCCCGTTAGTGTGTACTGCTACCTTTACCAGAATGAAAAGGGAGATCACTGCAAAGGAGAATAGTACGACGCATCACAGCGACATAGCTTTTTGTGTACCTATCACAGTAGAAACGATGAAAAATACGGAAAGAAATAGTTTTGTAAATATAACTCCACGAATTTATTGTGACGTGTAATGATTACAAAACAGGTTAATTTAACACTTGAAACAATATCCAGCTCGCAAATGCAATAAAATACAGGATTTTTTCGTAATAGAACAATACACCTGCAACCGCGCACCTGTCGGTTTGAATGCTATCTTTTGATGTCACAACAGCAAATTCTCTATTTATAGATTGATTTACCCACAATCATGGTGACCTCACCCCTTAATATAGGATGAGGTAGGCGAGCACTGATATTATCTTGACAGTTTTCTTATAATGCGCAAACAATTTACCTTTATAGACCTTGGAGATATTTCCAGAGATGCTCCGTCGGATGAAAGTAGTTTTCCCAGCATTCCAATCGCCCAGAAGTAGGAGCTTTAAATATTATAAACAAACGCTCAAGCTATCCCGGTTAATCAGAAGCTTGGATACATGTATTTATTGTGTTGTCCTCATCTATTTACAAACAATACAGTTTAGTTAAGTTTATCTTATTTGTTTTTTTACATCGAGTGTGGAGGAAGCTTAAAGCTTGTTCAAAGCCAAACTCGATAACTGTATAGTTTTCCCAACATTCCAATCGCCCAGAAGTAGAAGTTTTAATAAGAATAAAATCTCAGGCTATCCTGATTGATTAGAAGTATGTATTTAGATGT
The DNA here is from genome assembly GCA_947846245.1 of Cerastoderma edule. Taxonomy (NCBI): domain Eukaryota; kingdom Metazoa; phylum Mollusca; class Bivalvia; order Cardiida; family Cardiidae; genus Cerastoderma; species Cerastoderma edule. Next base: position 13,130,126 of record OX401410.1, on the reverse strand, counting down.
ATATATCTAACTTCGCCCATCTTTATACATACAATAATTTCTTCAACATTTCAAACGCCAAAAAGCAGGAGCGCTCTATCCATCCTGATTAAATAGAAGCTTGTGTGTATCTTTTTTATTATCCTCATATTTACACATATAATAGTTTTCCTTGTCATAAAGAAAATACCACAAGGGTGCTTAGAATACCCATAATCCGCCATATTGGAATTCATTTGTCGGAGTTCTTAGGTCATCTTTGTATACATCGGTCGACGCCGGAACTTTTCGGTGTTAAGCGCATAGTTCCGGCCCAGGCCTAAGTATACAAAGAACGACAAAAGTAATCCGACGAAGGAAAAACATTCGAAATGGCTGATTATGAGTATTCTAAATAACTAGAAGGTTTGATAAAGAATTATTGGCCAGTCATTTTGTTTTATAGTAACGAGCTCGATGAAGAATTAACTTGTACGAGTACATGTACGCAAATTGGACGTTATTTTATTTTATTTATCCAGTTCAAGTAACGATACCTGTGCTACGATGCATCACAGCGCTATATGGCTTTTTGTGTACCTACGCACCGCATCACAGTAGAAACATACACAAAGAAATATTTTTTCAAGTACAACCGCCAGAAAATTATTGTGGCATGTAATAACTTCTAGAAAATAGGTCAATTTAACATTTGAATCAATATCCAGCTAGCAAATAGTAAAATGTACAGGAGTTTTTCGTTAGAGAAAAATATCCGTGCAAACGTGCACCTGACAGTTTGGTTATTAGCCTGTGAGACAAAACAGCAACTTCTCTATTTATAGATTGGTTTACTCACAGTCCTTCAAACGAAAGTACATAGGTTAGTGCAAAGCGCACCTGCCGTAGAATTGGACATACCTTGTACGGATCCTTTTCTGGAGTAGTTACCAAATCCATCTTGATATCTGAAACAAAATGTTTAAGACTAATACAACAAAACTCACATTTATTACCACGAAATTGTTACAAACGATTTTAGAGAACATTGCGACAAAAACAGATGCAATATTTGAAAACAGCGTGCGAATCTTACACATATAACCAACAACAACAACAACAATAAAAACCTCGATTGAATGAAAGGAGAAAATGTCAACACACTTTGTTTCGTGGTTTATTTTGATCCCTGTTTTCACTGCATCTATTTCCAGTAACTTCTCTCTATGGGTTCTCTTCTTGGCGACCACCATTCTCCTCATTCTCCTACGCAGTTGTCTCCCTTGTCATTTGGTTAGGAGATCTCTGCTTTCATAGGAAAATTCTTCCAAATCTGAGAGGGTTATATTTTGTCCATTATAAATTTTCAAAGACCTAATAAACATGTTTATTAGGTCTTTGAAATTTTGAATCGATATCTGAATACAGCATTTTTTCAATTTTAGAAGTTGGACTTCTTTGACCCAATCATCACAAAAACGTAATGGCAAATTATATTTTGATGTAAAAAAATATGACAGAAGTTGCTTAAATCGTACTCAAACCAGTTCGTAACCTTACTTTTTTTGTTGGTTCGCAAGTTCCCAAAACAGCAAGGAAAGGTTCATTCGGTATTTTAAAGCAATAAAGTACATATGGCCATGCCATCAAAGTAACAGGCATCAACAGTGTATTTTCGTTACAAAACATATTGTCTGGAAGTAGATTCTATAGGCCTAATATACATTTTGGAAACAAATTACATATTCATGACTAACATACTGACGAAATTGTCAAAGTACTGCATTAATTTGATTCACCATTCATTTTCAAAGGAAGGCAGGTTGAACTAAATCATAAAGAACCCATTTCTCTGGCGTGTCAGCTATATTGTTTGGGTCATATGACTGTATCTATCGTCACGTGATTTCCGTGAAGGCAGTGGTACTGTACTGAAGGGTAACAAAGGGAAGTAATCCTGCCCAGAAATTGTATTTAGCCTGGGGTCTTGGGCCATGCATATCCACATATTCATTTGGAACACCTCGGCCACTTCTTAAAATAACCTCGGAGGTAATGGGGAGCCATTTTGAAAGTAGACCATTGACGAAGGGCATGTCCGTTTGCAATCGTATCAACTCGGCAATCCCCGACACAAGCCGGGGATTACCGAGAAGATACGATTGAGAAAATATGAAACAAAGATGTGTTGATATGATAATCTGTTATGAAAATATTTAAAAAAAAATCCATTCAATTGTGATATATAATCAATTTGTGTGCATTTACATAACTATATAGTGCCTGTGTGCATGTTGTAATCATGTGCGTTATCCGCCGGAAAACAGCCGAATTACCCCAGGATTTCTGGTGTATTTATGAACTGCTTTCGAGGTTTATCTACCGACTTGTGACGGGGTTTGCCGAGTAGATACGGTTGCCACATATTGTGTGGGGTATACGTACGGGCCATGCTCCAGGCTACAGATGTAAGAGAAAGTGTGCATCTATATGTAGTTTCGGTTTTGATTTAGTGGCTGAGGAAAAATTACGAAATCTCAGCCCACTCCACGAGTTCAAAACTGAAACTTTACCTTTATGCTGTTGGTTCCAATAGTTGTTGAATCATGTTATAAGATTATTGATTACTTAATGCAGAAAAATAGCAAAAGTCTATCTAACAACGCTAGACTTGAAGTGTCGCAGTCTATTTTTGTTGTCAGCACCATTGTGGTGCGGTAGAGCGTTCACCAGCCGTGATTGTAATTGAGAACATGCAGGTGTGTGTATAGACGGCACAAGCGACCAAAGGCCGACCGTGGTTTTTACAGATCGGATGTGATTTAGTACGAACGATCAAAACGTAGACATTTCATAAAACGTAATACAATTACAGGTTGGATTATCAGAACTAGGGATTACCTGTAAACGTGTAATCCCTTAGACAGTTAGTGCAAGATTTGGAAGTTAAGATTTCTATAAAGCTCTTTATGTCGTATTCTTCATGGTTCTTTTTTATGCTTCATACTGTATATTATACGATTTGCTTACCGCCAATGCGTCCTTTGTTAAGAACACCAAATTCATGATACCATTCATAGCGCAGCTCCTAATGATGATAATGAAAACAATATATTTACATGGGTGAAAGTTAAAGAATTTCAAAAACCTGAAATCTGTAGTTCATTATCCTGAAAAGGCATGTTTGCTATAGCATTATATAGGGACAAAAAGTCTCAAAAACCTGAAATTCAGGAATAATCCCGAAAACCAGCACCCATGTATTTAGGTGTTAGTCATCTTAAACATTTTGATGTAAAACATATTGGCAGACTTTATTGAAAATCTTTTATTTTTTGCTCTGTAAAAACAAAAACAAAGTGTATCATAACTACACTCGATTTCCTTGTGTGCTTCCATGCTTAAACACAGTACGTACTGTTTATAATGTTTATCAACAATAACCTCGTTTACGACATCAGAAAAAAATAGATTAGGCATAATGCTTAAGCTTTTACGAAAGAAAGAAGGGACAGGATGCACTTGTCATTCTCACCTCCATACTTTTGTTTTCGTACAGCTTCATTGCTGTGATGCACTGGTGTTCTGTAAATATAGGTTGCGTTAACCCATTTATAACCATCGTGTCTCGTCCCGGTAGTGGTTCAAATATCACCTTTCCCATTGGAAGCTTTACATCTTTATTGGTAACAAAAATACATCTATAACAGATTGCTGTCGTTTTAAAGCATTAGGCGACATATCGAAATAGCATACAAACTGTACCTTAACCCATTACAAAACAAAAACGATAATTTACCACCTTGTTGCAGACGACTCTGGAAAACATTATGAGAATAAGTGAAATTGCTCTTAACAAGCAATTTTTCCTTTTCCCACAACGTTTTCTGCCCTATCAGATTTTTTTTTTAATTTCATTACATTTTGAAATATCGTCTGCAAATTCTTTCAATTTTGGACAGTCGAAAATTAAGCGATTGGTAAAGGGGTAACTAAGGTTTTGAACATGGCACAGTTCATCTTTCATCACAGTATCTCAACAGTACCAATTATCAAAACATTTTATCAGTTTATAATACGTATGGAACGTTCGTAGAACGTTAGTGCAAAATCGACAGCCAATGCACCGTTTCAGAAAATATGCTTGAAAATAATTGGACACCACACTCCAACAGTGAACTATACTGTATAACTGATTGCATCGGAGTAACCAAACAAAAACGCCTCTAGCATAAAAAAGTGAATCGCCATATTGCTTGTTGGTAGACTACCTTTGTTATACTTTTGTTTCCAAATTAAACTGTTAAATGCAATATCTACCGACAGACCGCCTGACAGACAGACAGACAGACAGACAGACAGACAGACAGACAGACAGACAGACAGACAGAACGACAGACAGACAGACAGACAGACAGACAGACAGACAGACAGACAGACAGACAGACAGACAGACAGACAGACAGACAGACAGACAGACAGACAGACAGACGGACAGACAGACAGACGGACGGACGGACGGACGGACGGACGGACGGACGGACGGACGGACGGACGGACGGACGGGCAGACAGACAGACAGACAGACAGACAGACAGACAGACAGACAGACAGACAGACAGACAGACAGACAGACAGGCAGACAGACAGACAGGCAGACAGACAGACAGACAGACAGACAGACAGACAGACAGACAGACAGACAGACAGACAGACAGACAGACAGACAGACAGACAGACAGTAGACAGACAGACAGACAGACAGACAGACAGACAGACAGACAGACAGACAGACAGACAGACAGACAGACAGACAGACAGACAGACAGACAGACAGACAGACAGATGGGTACAATGAGGTACATTTGTATCTTTAATGGAGACAAACAGATTTAGGAACAGACAGACACTAGACGTTAATGCATAAAGGAAACATCTTAGACACAAATTATGTAGATCTACCTTTTTTCAATACTGCATAAAAATCTGAAACCGAAGAGGCATCCAATTCTACGGTCTTGTACACGCAAATACCCTCTGCCACCATACTGTTATCAAACATGTACTTGTTCCCCACTACCGAGTCCTTTGAGAGTAAACAATGAAATAAATGCATGTACCACAGTTAGCAAGGGAAAATAGCAATAGATAAGGACATGTAGCAATAATATGAAATGAGTTTAAAAAACAGTTTCAAGCAAAGAAAATATTTCGAAATTGTACTTAGATACAAATAAAAATAAAATTCCTGTTAGATAAAGACACATGCTTTATGAAACTGTCATTAACATTAAACAAAAGAAAGTAAAGGCAAAATAAGTTATTCTAATTCTATATTACAAAATCAAACTGTACTAGTTTATTCTGACTAAAAACAGTCTGAAAAATTCTTACATGTTAGATTGATCACGCTCGATTCTTCTTCCTGGACTATGTAATCAGTACTTGCGCCAAATGTGGATTAATGAAAGGTCGCAATGCGGAACCCTGTGCTGGACCTATATAAAATTATTCAAGTGTAAAGTGCTACGTACCTCCATAGTGTTCTGTAGTAACCCCACTTGTTTCTTCAATTTGTTCCACGTAATGAATTTCTGTTCAGCGTTATTTGACAGGTTAATCTCGCTGGACCTTTGCAGCAGTGTGTTTGCATACTTCGTGCCATCTTCGACCATCTTGTTCTTCTGCTTACATTCGGCAAGAACACTATTTATGACTCCGACCTTCACCCTTTCGTCAACCGCTTGACTGGCTCTAATGGTTTGCAGAATCTGTTTCCGCTGGAGTCGCTGGCTTTCTATGAAGGAGTTATAAGCCTTGATAGCTTGTTTGCCAATGCTTTCATTGGCATCTTGCGTTTGCCTCAAGCCATTCGACACGCAACGTAGCTCTTTCATTTCATTTTCCAATTTCGAATCATCAAATGCGAGAACCGCAGAGGCTATGGGCTCTTTATTGCATTTGCTATGGATCAATGTCATGCACAAATGACACCCGACTTCATTGTGGTCCCTGCAGAACATATCAATGCGCGTTCGGCTATGCTCTTGGCATACATCTTCTTCAATGGTCGTGCCGGAAAACTGCCCAATGATGTCCTCAATATCGTCGTCAACGTCTTTTATGGTATGGGACTTCGATATTCTCACGCTTCGGTGGTGAAGGATACACTTTGCACACAGGAACTCTTTGCACTCCATGCAATATCCCTCCGCCTTTCTGACAACGTTTTCGTCGTCTTTGCACACGACACATTCGTGAGTGAACACTTCTTCGGAACCGCATTGGAAATCTTCTCTACCCGCCATTGTGCAACCTGAAGTGTAGCGTAAATCGCTTGTAATCTATCCTCAATATTTTTGGATGTATTCTAGCCCAAGATTGTGGCGGGGTGTATTAAAAGAGTACGGACATCAAACTCTGCGCAGGAATACTTCCCTTTGTTACACTACAGTACAGCTCCTAACCAACATGAAAAGGGAGAACACTGCATAGGAGAATGTACGAACATGTCTGCAGACTTTGGGAGTGACGCCAGAGTTTATTTACTTCCGGTTGTCGTTGTACCACCAGAATTAAAGTAGTTCTTGAAATTTCAAATGCTGCATTGTAGGATAATAAGAAAGATAACGATGTCTCGATATTTCGGGTCTATTACCCATGATTTTGGAAGCTTACTCTGTTGATATAATCACAAACTTGTTGCTCTATAAGACGAACGAAAGATATAGGTTAACTACGCTGACATCAGAATTTCGGTAACTTGAAAAAAGAGGGTGATGTGACGAATCAGGCGATAAAAAATCAAGACGTTGATGCCTTGTTTTTTAAGTGTTTAAGGACTGTGACGAACTGAGACTGATCTTTTGTGGAAGGCACAGTTGGAGGGCCAAAATGGCATAAGAAACATTGAAATATCGTCTTAACCCTTTCCCAACAACAAATTTTCGACTGTCCCAAATTGAAGGAGTTTGCAGACGACATTTCAAAATGTGATGAAATTGGAAAACAATCTTCAGATAGGGCAGAAAACATTGAGGGAAAAGAGGAAAATGCTCGTTTCGAGCAATTTCTCCTTTTCGCTCAATGTTTTCTAAAGTCGTCTGCAACAAAGTGGTCAAATGTCGTTATTGTTTGGGAAAGGATTAATTGACGAGGGTTCTTGCGAAACGCAGAGAATCCACTAAACATATCTACTTTGTTAATGAATAATCGAAGCATAAATTATGCACCTAGGTTGCAGAGGTGAACTGTTTGATTAAGATTAAGAATTGCTAACCCAACATAATTTGTAGGATTGCCTGCATTGGCGAAGCTTCCTTAAGGCACCTAAGGCACATGCCTACACTTTAATTTCAGGAAGAAAAAAGAATAAAAACTGCAACAGAAAGGAACCCTTTTTCATGCTTAAACAAAATATATTTTTGTACTCTTAAATACATGCCAGAAAGCACCTGGGCGATTTCAGACTGCATTTTTTTCACGGAGAGCATGACCCCAGACCCCTCTAGAATGACGTGCCTACATATGCATGTATGATGCAAACAGATTAGATCCAGGCCAGCTGCCAAGTAAAAAGGCGGCTAGCCTGTGGTCTTACTTGTTTGCTACTCTGAGTATCTTTCCTCAACAAAATTAAGCAGATATCTATGGTTTTGGAAAACAGACGACACAAAAATATATTTTTAGAAAATTACCCAGCATTCTAAAATGATTAAACCTCTGCGGTATATAGCTACGTTCTTGTCAGAAACACTCTTATATTGTACCTGGTTGTCCCTTGAGTCATGTGTTAGGCTATAAACGATTGTTTCTAAAAGGAGAGGTTAAAGTTATATTTGCAACGAACAATCTATATTTTTGTCACAACGTTTTCATATTATGACACCCTGGTAAATAAACAAGATATATTATCAAAATCAATGAATAGATAAATAAATATGACAAGCAGGAGATTTCTATGTCGTAACTTAATAGCTAAAAAATGCTAGCAACGGTGTCCACGATAAACAAACCCTCAAATACCCTGAAATACGGTTACAATGTTTTCAATGGTCGTTTAACCTCGACTTTGCCCCCTCCCCTCCCCCTTTTTTACAAACTGATGTTTGGTCTAAATCATACCTTTGCCTTACTCGTAATTCCTTTTAAGCACGAAGGCTAATGGATTGTATTCAGTCTCACCTTCATAAACAGACACAGGTCTGTCTTTGTCAGCTATGTAGTTTCGTTTTCACTTCCGCGAAACAACCCACAGGGAGATATATCTTAATATACCTTTATTAACACTATATACACACAAGGGAAACAACTGCAAAGAGAAACCAGTTCTGACGTTCCGCGTTTGTCAGTCTGTTATTTTTTATACGATTGCTAGTCTGTCAATTCTCTATATGTCCCGCATAGCCATATGATTTCTGCGTCCAACGATACCTCTCTCAACAAGATCGGTCCAGTCAACCCGGAGAAATCTGCGACGACACGCGATATTTTTTTCGAATTTGGTTCATTTGGAATAGATCGTTGAGAACAGAACCAGTCGAAGTTTCGGCACTAAATCACCTCAATGAACATTATTTCAATGATGACACTTTACCGGCACTTAAAAAACAACTATTGGTAAGGATCCAAACTCAAAATTCTAACCTGTACACAATACACAACATGTATTTAGAATTATCTTCCACCATCCTCACATCTCTCTACAATCTGAACACATTGGGTTTATCAAATGAAAACACCTCTGAAATAATAGGGATGACGCCATATTGGTTCCCAGCGGAATGACGTCACTTGACTTTCGTGTTTTAAAATAGATCTAAAATGTGAAATCTTAAAAGTCTTTAAATTTGATTGAGGAAACAACTTTACATGTCACAACAACAATTTTGCCATTTGGTATGAGTTACTCATAAAAAGATTACTTAAAAGGATGTCCAACCCTTCCATACACATTGAACTACTTAACTTTCACGCTTAGAAAAGGTGTTAATTGGCGGATGCCGTTTTCTTCAAAAAATTGTAACCCTACACTTAATCCGAGCAATCATAACTACTCGGGTATTTCCGTGAGCTGTGAAATACACCTCGGATATAAGTGTAGGGTTACAATTTTTCGGGTAAATCAGCATCCGCCGATTAACACCTTTTCTAAGCGTGCATGTTAAGTAGTTCAATGTGTATGGAAGTGTTGGACATCCTTTTCAATCACTTTTGATCCGTAACTCATACCAAATGGCGAATTTGTTGTTGTGACATGTATACTTGTTTCCTCAATCAAATTTAACGACTTTTTGGATTTTACATTCAAGATCTATTTTTAGAAACGAATATATCGCGGGAAACAATATGGCGTCATCCCTATTATTTCAGAGGTGTTTTCTATTGGATAAACCCGATGTGTTCAGATTGATATCCGAGGTGTATTTCACAGCTCACGGAAATACCCGAGTAGTTCCGATTGATCTCTCTAGTCTCTACTCCATCTTGTTATGGTACAATAACTTTCAAGCTCTCTGATTGGCTTAATGTGAAAGGTTGAAGGTTAGTTAGGCTGGTTTCCATCTTTATGTAATTTTAAACAAGTATGAACGGCGCATAGTACCATTCAAAAAGCGTAGAACCATGCTGTATTTCGACATGTTAAATTTAAACCAATCATATCGCTTTGTTCAAATGAATGATGAATATTCAAAGTTTGTTGTATAAACTGACAAAATGGAGTAGACGAGCAAAATGGGAGTGTAGTAAAGGATAATTGTTGGATATATGTTGAACGTAGTGTGCAGGTTAGAATTTTTAGTTAAGATCCCTACAAAAAGTTGTTTTTTCGTATGCTGGTAAAGCGTCATTGCTGAAATAACGTTCATTGAGGTGATTTAGTGCCGAAACATCGGCTGGTTCTGTTCTCAACCAAAGACCTAATAAACACAGATAAGCAACTCTGCAAATACCGTTCTTTCTCGCGTTGACATCTCGTTCGCGAGATTTTGCCTTCCTGTAAATACAGACGCTTTATTTTGTTAATCAAAGCGTCTGCCGTCGCTGATAAGCTATGGTAGCCCTTTTATTGACCCTCCCGACCCCAAAAACCAATAAACAGATGGCCACCAGCTGTGGTGCCCTGCTGTGATAATTACCGGGGATTATAACTTATTGTAATATTGCACTGTGTCAAACTGAAATGTCTAGCTAACTTTTATGACGGAGGAAAATTTCAGCAGCAAAATTTACTGTTAAAATATTAGCTTAAATCTATACTTTTGTGGAATGGGTCTCTAAATGGGAATTATCTTTTTGCGGCATATCATGTACAATATTCTATGAATTAATAATTCGTAATGGGGAACATTCTATTTTCTTTGAAAAATGTACTTAATACCATCATCATCACCATCTGCATCATCATCATCACCATCATCATCATCATCATCATCAACACTTTTAGAATTATAATATCAAACAACAACTAGCTATTTACTTCTGCGCACAAATATGCACCCGAGTCTGCTTTCTATCTCTTGATTTGCAGCATGTTGATGTCATACACTTCCAGCACACACAAACATGCTGTCATTAGCCACAAATTTTACTTTCTTTGCATGGCAATTATTTCCAGCTGAACCAAACAGAACAAATCGTTACATCTTCCACGTATACAGTTGATATACAATAAAAGAGTACTAAGAATAAATTCAAATTAAAAAAAAAACAAGACCAGTTAAGAGAATTTAAATGCCTCTTAACATCACAAACATATGAAAAAAAGTTCTTGATCTTACCTTGTTCGATAAAAATATGTGTAATGAATCAAAGTTTGTCTAAATCAACCCATATTTTGTTTTTGTTTCCGAGGAGTTAGACAAAAACTATTGCTCTACTACTCAAACATGCAACCATACGCTTTCAAAAACCCAAGAACAGATACGAGAATTTAAATGCCTCTCAACATCACAAAAATGTATAAAAGTCCTTGATCTTCAATTGGTCGATAAAAATATGTGTAATGAATCAAAGTTTGTCTAAATCAACCCATATTTTGTTTTTGTTTCCGAGGAGTTAGACAAAAACTATTGCTCTACTACTAAAACATGCAACCATATGATTTCAAAAAACCAAGACCAGATAAGAGAATTTAAATGCCTCTCAACATCACAAAAATGTATAAAAGTCCTTGATTTTCAATTGGTCGATAAAAATATGTGTAATGAATCAAAGTTTGTCTAAATTAACCCATATTTTGTTTTTGTTTCCGAGGAGTTAGACAAAAACTATTGTGCTACTACTAAAACATGCAACCATATGATTTCAAAAATCCAAGACCAGATAAGAGAATTTAAATGCCTCTCAACATCACAAAAATGTATAAAAGTCCTTGATCTTCAATTGGTCGATAAAACTATGTGTAATGAATCAAAGTTTGTCTAAATCAATCCATATTTTGTTTTTGTTTCCGAGGAGTTAGACAAAAACTATTGCTCTACTACTAAAACATGCAACCATACGCTTTCAAAAACCCAAGAACAGATAATAGAATTTAAATGCCTCTCAACATCACAAAAATGTATAAAAGTCCTTGATCTTCAATTGGTCGATAAAACTATGTGTAATGAATCAAAGTTTGTCTAAATCAACCCATATTTTGTTTTTGTTTCTGAGGAGTTATACAAATACTCTACCATCCCATCCAATTCCAGCACTTTCGGTTCTATTGATGATACACATTTTAAAACACGTGTTTCATCAGTGGTAAAAGGAAATCAATTGTCTCATATGCAATTATTAATAAAAACAACACACTAATAAAGGAATGTTAAAACTATCGAAAAATTAATAAAATAAACGTTAGTTTTCACACTTTATTCAACCTTCGTTTACATCGTCTAGCTGGCAGACACACTTCCTTCAGTGCCGACCAGATTAGGAAGTCTCGCATAGTCTCCCGAAATCTCATCCTCCACGAGATGATAAGGGAGTTCGGTCTTTACCTATGGGGAGTTGCTTATCTGTCTTTATTAGGTCTTTGTCTCAACGATCTTTTCCCAATGAACCAAATCTGGGTTGACTGGACCGATCTTGTTGAGAGAGGTATCGTTGGACGCAGAAATCATTTGGCTATGCGGGACATATTGAGAATTGACAGACTAGCGATCGTATGAAAAGTTACGGACTGATAAGCGCGGAACGTCAGAACTGGTTTCTCTTAGAAGTTGTTTCCCTTGTGTATATATAGTGTTAATAAAGGTCTATTATGATATATCTCCCTGTGAAACAACCCGGCTCTGTTCTCTCCGAGTTTTAAAGATTTTGAAGGAGGGGCCAACTTAATTTAGTCTTGCAACGTACCAGATACACACATTGGATTTTCTTAGTATATAGAAACAAAAAAGACCCCATGATTGTTGTAGGACTGTTTTTTTTTTTATCTCAGAGATTGTTTACTTTCGGTTCTATTTTCTTCGGAACCCACTTATGACAGAATTGTCTCCCTTGGCCATATTCATATATGGGTTCACACCTGTTTTACTTTAATTGCACACGATATCCTAGGAGTAAATTGTGGTCCTAAGGTTCCCATATAAGCGTGGTCTACATATATATACAAACAAACCAACCAAATACGAGTATATCAGATTCAACAGAACCTTTACGTTCAGTGGACTCGTCCCTTAGGAAGTGCCAATTGTATCAGGGAAATGTCACATCACAGATCTAAGCTGTGATAAGTAAACCTAAAAGGTGATAATTACCAGAAGAGACAATTTAATCAAAAGTAAGAAAAAGATGTTGTTGAAGACATACTGTTTTTGTATAGTTGTTTATTTAACAATTAAAAGTAGCTATTGAAAGCATTATTGATTCAAAAAGCGTCAATTTATCTACGTATGTACAGTTTATATGTGGTAGATCTTAAAAGCGATGTCACGCTTTTGAATCAAAAAGCAAATTGATTCACTGTAAACAGACTTTAAATAAAGATTTCAAACGATCTTATTTTGCGATGTGTAGCTTAAAAGAAGATGAATCTAAACGTTCAAGTTTCCCCACAACTGTGAACAAGCACCTTTAGATTAAAAAGAAAACACCATTTGCTCCTGTGATCACAATTTGAACATAAATCAATAGCATTGATCAAAATAATAGCAGAAACGCTATGGAATAAACATTAGGCTGAATCAAGCTGGATTTAACAAGTGCACCTCAAAATCCATTATTTGTATCATGAATACTTAAATATGTTATAAAGTAGCATTTTAAGATAAAGGGTTAAAAAAAGAAATGCACCAATATCAACACGGAACTCAAATTTTCAAACCGATCTATATGTACAACTTATCCACCAATCCGAACTACTTGGGTATTTCCGTGAGCTGTGAAATACACCTCGGATATAAGTGTAGGGTTACAATTTTTCGGGAAATCGGCATCTGGCATTTAATACATTTTCTAAGCGTGCAAGTTAAGTATTTCAATGTGTATGGAAGGGTTGGACATCCTTTTAAGTAATCTTTTTATCAGTAATACCAAATGGCAAAATTGATGTTGTGACATGTAAAGTTGTTTCCTCAATCAAATTTAAAGACTTTTTAGATTTCACATTTAAGATCTATTTTTAAACACGAAAGTGAAGTGACGTCATTCCGCTGGGAACCAATATGGCGTCATCCCTATTATTTCAGAGGTGTTTTCATTTGATAAACCTGATGTGTTCAGATTGCTTATCCACTAAAGCGCTACTTAAAACAGGTGGGCTACCTTATTGTATGTAACTGGTTGGCCAATAGCAGTCGTCTTGAAGTTGGTAAAAAGATTCAGTCTGATGCAACGTGAGGAACCTGTGTGAAAGCGAAAGCGGATCAAACTTGTTCTTGTCTCCGTGAGTATGATTTAGGAAATATTTTAGAGATGTGTTTGTAACTGATATACTCTTTAAACTTATTTTCCTTATTCGATTGGACATCGGTCTAGATTTCAAGCAAATATGATAGATCGATCCTAAAATCAAAACACCGAAAGTATCGAATGCACAATTCTGACAGCTGTTGATATCTGATCGATGATGAATGGGCATTTGGAAAACGTAGCATGATTGAACAAAAGCTTACGATTCTCTATGGCTCTGATGATTTCATGTCCGACTTGAAATACACGGAGTCCAAAGTTCAAGACACCAGTTGGACGAAATTCTAGTTAAACTGATTAGACGCCATCGGGAAATGTAGAGAAAATTTTGCATCTGGCAATATCTCCCGGTTCGTCAAACTTTCGAACCATTGATTCAATGGTGGCCACTTGCGAAAAAACTTTTGGCCCAATGTTTGAACACGTATGTTTCCATTGTTACAGTAAAATATCAAATGACAATACTCACAGTTTAGTAAAAAAACAAAAAAAAACATGAAGAACTGAAGATTGCTCTTTATTTTCTGATGGGGTAATCTAACATCGAAATTACAAGGATCAATATAGTGTCAGACTTTTGGAAATCTGATTTTTTTTTATTCAAAGCACAAAATGGCCATTCAAAGTCAATTGATCAGATTAGTTCAGTCAAAATAATTCGATGTGAAGATTGCCTTCTTTTTTTCTGATGGGGCAATCTAACGTCGAAATTTCGAACGATCCAAATATTGTCAGATTATTTTAGTCTTTTTTTCAATTGCCATTAAACAGTTAAAAAACGCTTATTAGGTTTTCCCATTCCAGTGCGCATGCACAGAAAAAAGATCGTCAACTAATGTTTATTAACCATTCTTACAAAGTTAATATGTGGAATACAGACAGACAGACAGATTAAAGGGCATGGATTTATTTAAAAATGAATAATTCACAACTGTGAGTACAATTATTCGATAATTTTCAATAACAATGGAAATATGGGTCTTCAAACGGTGCGACAAATTTTTTGTTGCGTTTGTCCTCCATTAAATGAATCATTCGAAAGTTTGACATGACGGGAGATATTGCCAGAAACAAAAAATTCTCAATATTTTCTGATCACGTCAATTTAGTTTGATTAAGGTTAGTCCAGATTTCTTGTCTCAAAGGCTAATGCTATATGGATTGACTGACACCTTTGAGTCGAGAGTTCATCATGAATTTTACGTTAGATTTCTCCGCACAGAATTTATGTGTATGTTTGGCAGCCTGTAACTTCATTGATATGCAATAAAATATGTAATCAAACATATCAATTTGGAGCTCAACTATTTATCTTTTGATGTGTCAAGTTTTAGAAGTGTTACTATTGGATTAATATCCAAAGTTTCGATTTAAATCACACACATAAAAAGTGCAAAAAAATGTGTACGCAGAATTCCTAAACATCCGGATGGCCGAGGTACATCACACTGTCCGAAAAGTAGGCCAACAGGCAAACTTCCACATATCACTGTAATATACCAGGGCTTTTTTTCCTTCAGTAGTGGGAAGAGGCCCAAACCTGTTGAATTTGGGAAATTTTAATGCTGAAACTGCTGAATTGGGAAGCCTAAAAGCTGGTATGACTCTGACTTTTTGGGGAAATTGCATGATTTTAAAGAAATTTCCAATTGGGAAGGTACCTTTTAAGGGAGTCTGGTATATAACCCCAAAAAGCCCTGTTAACTGAGTATAAGTAATACAGGAGTACAAAACTTTTGAGCATTTGATACTATGGTTCGACTAAAATAATTCGCTCCATATTTTTCTTAATTCATCCTATAGATTTTCTCATACATACTTATTTGAAAGGCTGTTTTTATATGAAGAATTCAACTGTTGTACAACTGTTGTACTAAGTACAACTAGATTTTGGATAAGACGCATACATTATCCTAATACTGTTCTATGTAATGCAATGACGTAATGGCCCGGGAAACTCTCCGCCGGTCGTAAACAACATGGAAGACGAAGGCTTAATTTTGAGCTTCATCAATATTAATTTATAGATAACTCACTTATAAGAGGTGAATCGGATACTTGTGTGGGTTTAGACGATTCATTGATTATTAATGCATGTATTTTATGAAATGGTTGGATATATTATTATTTGACTCATACATATATGAAGTTAAAATTCATAAAGTTGAATGAAGAATCTGTTTATTATGAGGAAATTCTATATTATATCCTTTGACATGTTTTTTTTTTCACGGGATAAGATACTGTAGTGTATCAACAATTTTTCAGACAGGTTCTCTTTGAATTTACCAGTGCTAGGCTTGGGCTCAGAGGTGTCTTGCCAACTGAAACTCCGACGAACCTAATGACCATGGTGTTGATAAAAACCGAGGATCTTTGAGTTAAAAGTCTCCCACTGTTTAAGGGCAATGTTCAATGAGTATATAGGTCTCTCATACTCTTTTATCAACCTTGAAAATGACAGCATTTTAACTATATGAAAAGGAAAAATTGTGGTTCATGAACAAATATGAATCTTCTTAAGACTTTTCTACGTTCTATAGCAGGGGCCTATGAAAGGCCCCTTCAAATGGCAACTTCCCAATAGAATAAATTCTATAGAAATTTGCAGATTTCCCAAAATTCTAAAGTCATACCAGCTTTTTGGTTTCCTAATTAAGCAATATCGGGGACAATTCTTCCCAAAATCAACAGGCTAAGGTCTCTTCCTAATTAGGCAATATCAGGGACAATTCTTCCCAAAATCATCATGCTAAGGTCTCTTCCTAATTAAGCAATATCAGGGACAATTATTCCCAAAATCAACAGGCTAAGGTCTCTTCCTAGTTAAGCAATATCAGGGACAATTTTTTCCAAAATCAACAGGCCTAGTAAGGTCTCTTCCTAATTAAGCAATATCAGGGACAATTCTTCCCAAAATCAACAGGCTTAGTAAGGTCTCTTCCTAATTAAGCAATATCAGGGACAATTCTTCCCAAAATCAACAGGCTTAGTAAGGTCTCTTCCTAATTAAGCAATATCAGGGGCAATTCTTCCAAATTCAACAGGCTTAGTAAGGTCTCTTCCTAATTAAGCAATATCAGGGACAATTCTTCCAAATTCAACAGGCTTAGTAAGGTCTCTTCCAAATTGAAGGAAATCAGGCCATGGGTGACGTTTTGGGAAATCATTGTGTTTATGAAGAATCATTTGCTATATAGCGTAAAAATGCCCTGCTACTTTAATTAGAACCCAAACCTCTGTTGACATAGGGGTCAAATTGTAGTGACGGTCCATTGGAGTTTTCATGTGTGGTAGTCTACAGACTGACTTATGTAATGTGGATTATTCTAGCTCTCTTGACTAACCCTAATACATGTAGATAGTTAAGTATTGGGATCCTCTTCATTTTATGATGAGATGGGCATTACAATATAAGAAAAAGATTGTTGATGTGATGTAAAAACCAAATAAAGGTATAGAAAAAACAAATCTAACTGCAAAGTTAGAAAAGGAACGTTTTGTGGTATTTGCATGAAACTGCTGTGATTAAAGGAGAAAGTTCTCATTTTAAACGCTTGCCTATTTACTATTTCAAAGATCAATCTGCTAACGATTATGTACCTGTCAAAGGGTTTCCCCTTTGGTTGTGATGGAAGGATAAACAAGGTGTTAGCTTCTTTCATCTCTTTTTTGTACACGTCATAAAACACTTGTCTGTTCTAAAGTTGTAGAGGAATATGATGTCAAGCACACATCCTATGCCATGTCAGGACTTTATCTTTTGCCTTTGTAAGTCATGAACAGATGACAAATTCTTTGCCGTCCAAAATATAACAAATTGTAACCATAGTTTAAATCTAGAGGTAAAGAGTTGGGAAGATTTTGGGAAAAGAGGGAAATAACCTGTTGCATAGGTTTTTGATTTAATTAAATCTTTAAGACTGTAATTTAAAAAGAAAAGCCTGTATGCTTCAAATCTCTTTTCATGTGCCAATTAATTGAATTATTTCTCTATTCAGATTGTAATTTTGAAAGGAAAAATAGCTTGTATGCTTCAAAACCAGGAGTGGTAAAATCTATTGTTTGTATTGCCAAGCTTGTACAAATGCTTTAAAGGACAAGTGAATTTTTACTAAAATTTACTAAATAATCTTTATACGGACATGTGGAGAAATAGATTTAAGCATTTATGGACAAGGATATTGTGAGCCCTGAAAACTGTCTTAAGTGCCAACTAGTTGAATTATGTCTCTATTCAAACTGCATGAAATTTCATTTTGGACGAAAGGAAAACCTGATTTTAAATTTACGAAAACTTTCTTGTTTTCTGAAACAATGGATTCTACCTGATTCCAAATAATGGTTTAAATTCATAATTGATAATGACTGTCCCTATAAGGTCCAGAGAATTGTTATTTTAAATATATGCTAGTTTCAAATTTGACAGATTATAGTGTTATCCATTGGCTAACATGTCATTCAAAGACCGTGGTAAAGTTTTTATAAAGGATTTTTATGCTCGATGGCTATCAAGGTAGATTCTTGACACTAAGACCATTTTTAACGGGTTTTCTGGTGTTTTAAACAATTAAAGGAACGGGTCCGTCTTACAATACCAAACAAAGAAGGAAAGAAATGGCTGTTGAAGTATAAAGATATAAGTAGTCAAGACATGGAGAGCATCAAAAAACACATATTAACTCTTAACCACCTGCAGACGCCTTTTTTTTTATTTGAAGCAGACGATTTCAAAAAAGCTTTGTAAACATGCGAAAAACCTTTCAGTCCTGCTTTTGTGATGTGTGAATGGATTGAAAAAGTATTTTTGGCAAAAGGAGAAATTGCTAGTGCCAAGCAATTTCTCCATTTGCCACAATGCTTTTTAAAAGTTGTTTGATGCAAGATGCAAACATGTGGCGTTAGGTGTTAATGAGTTCAAAGGAGAGGTGTAACATACAGACTGGACAAGTAAAACTTTGATGTGGATATTTTTATGTACTTTATCTTGTTACTTCATAGGGCTTTTTTTCTTTGACACGTTAAATGAGTAAGAAGCTTAAGCCAGATAGTGTTAGAAAGTTATATCACTGAAATTACTAAATTGGGAAACTCCAGAGCTTGTGTGACTTGATTCTTTTGAAAGCAAAAGTTTTATAAAGAAATGTCTTTTTTGGACAAAATCAATTTTCTGTATTGCCAAGCTTGTCCAAAGGGCTTAATGGACAAGTGAAATTTTACTGAAGTTAACTTCATAACTATGACACGGACAAGTGCAGAAAACGATTTGCCATTTACGGATTAGGAAAAAGAAATCAGCTGTGGCCACCCCTGGGGAAGATGCTTTCTCTACGCCCCTGTTTTGAATTGCTTCTCATCTTATATCCCCTGCTTTATATTTTTGTATTGATATCAGATTGACAAATCTTCAGTTTTATCCATAGAAACCATTGAGACAAAAGGATACTTTGCTCATTAGTAATTGTCTTCCACATCAGATATATTAAAGTGAGGTAGTATGAAGTAAGTTGATGGTTATCTACAGTGGTATGAAGGAAAAGTTTTTTGCATGTTGCTTGTTAACCTTTTTATTTCATCTGGCGTATGTTTTTAGCATGTGTTTTTTTATATTGATATGTTACCATTAACATTATTTGACCGCTGTGACAAAGAAAAAAAAGTATCATAACAAGCAATTCCTTTTTTTGTCACTACAGTTCCTTCCCCAAACCAAAAAGAAATTACTGTTTTTCATACTTTACTGTTGTCTGAAGAAACTATCAGTTTCTCTCATTATGTTATACGTGTTTGACTATGTGTGTTTTAACATAGATTGACTTATTTTTATTCATTATACAGACAAAGATTTAGCATATACGTACGAGTAGATCGACATAAGATTTTGCCACCCCTGAAGACACTCATGAAAATGATTTGCTCTTGAGCAGAGCTAGTTTTTGTCACATTATCGGGTCAAACCCCAAGATAAGTGGCATGTGTACTTGCTTTTTTAATTTATTCTCTAATCCCTTGGCCTATATTACCAAAAACAAATAAAAATTCTTTACACGACATGCATAACTTATGAGGAAATCTATTTCAACTTGCTTCTTTCAGCGAAATTCCTTAAAATTTACCCACGATGAGTTCAAAAGTCTCCAAATACATGGCATTTAATGGTTCAATTTCCTCATTCCTTCTTTTTCAGGAAATCAAAATGAGATTATATACAGACAGTGGGAATTTCCAGACCTTGAAGCTTCTGCTGGCAGCAGAGCTCAGCGGTACCAAGTTAGAAACACAGGAGGTGAAAAGTGATGGTAAAGTTATTTATTTACTTATCTTCTTGTCTATTCGGAAGATGTTTATTTTTGTTTGAATCAGAGGGGCATTTTGTATTTGAGAATGTCGAGGGATCAGTGCAAGACTATAGTATGAGCTTCATAAACATTTAACCCATTACCAAACAAAAAGGACTTTTAACAACTTTGTTGCAAACGCCTCTGGAAAACACTGGGGGAAAAGTAGAAATTGCTAACAACAAGCAATTTTGCCTTTTCCAACAATGTTTTCTGCCCTACCAGAAGATTAGTTTCCAATTCTTTACATTTTGAAATGTTGTCTGCAAACTCTTTGAATTAGGGACAATTGAAATTTTGGTGTTTGGGTAATGGTTAAAACACATTTTTGATATGTTGCTTTATTTTTTTGCAAAACAACAGGGAAGGGTGTGGTTCCCTATCTCCAAGGCAACAAGCTGCCAGTGCTCGAAGTTCAACCAGAGAAGTTTCTGTTTTCTGCCAACTCTGCGGCCCGGTACCTGCTCTCTAGAACTGTGGCGGAAACCAATGAGTCTGGAGTGGACCAATGGCTTGAATGGGAGAGTGCTTGCCTCTATGTAAGTTTGATCTTGTACTTCTCTCGCCTAACAGGGATCAAACCCTTGACTGATCCATGACCAGCCTAATTGAATGTTAAGTTAACCCTTTCCCAAACAATAACGACTTTTGACCACTATGTTGCAGACGACTTTCGAAAACATTGAGGGAAAAGGAGAATTTTTTCCTTTTCCCACAATGTTTTCTGCCCTATCAGAAGGATATTTCCCAATTTCGTCTTATTTTGAAATGTCGTCTGCAAACTCTTTCAATTTGGGGCAGTTGAAAATTTGTTGTTTGGGAAAGGGTAAAGTGTCTTCCCTGGGGCCTTTTTTTTTTACAAAATTAACTCTAACATTAGTTACAACATCATAGTGGTTTGTGCAGTGATTTACTCTTGATGAAAAGGTTATCTTATGAGAACTGAATTGACAGTGCTTTTATCTCTTGCAGCCGACAGTTTTTCCTTTCCTGCTGTCAAATTCGGGTCAAGGCAAACCAGATCCCGGGGTGTTGGCATCGCTCGCGAGATTTCTCAAATATCTCGATGCAGAACTAAAGGGCAGCTCTGACATTGTTAATGTAAGTGATGTTGGAAAAATAAGAGATGATTTTAGTATTTGATGCAGAATTGACCGATTGACAGAAAGCCTCAAAAGGAGTATTCATAACGATTTAACCAATAAAATTGTGTTTTAGAGTCTGGAAAATCAAAAGCATGTATGCACATGAATATTGCTTTCAAAACTAACCTTGCATTGAACCCTCAGTATATGGAGGTTTCTTGTCCAGTGTTTGACGCAGACAATTCTATGCTCAATGCAAACACTTTTCCTTTGATAAGCAATTTTTAATTTTCTTTAGTGTCCCATTGTAGCTTTTCTAGAATTTAGAAAGAACTTGTTGTTTTTCATACATCATTAATTTTTATACATCTGCTGTTGCTTTCAATTTGGATTTGTCACAAAAGCCCACTTTAGGGAATGGATTTGACAAACAATTTTCTCTTTATCCACTGGCAGGGGGAATCATGAGACCACTTTTTACGATCTTTTGTCAAAACAAGATGGCCGCGACAGGCGGGCATGTCAAAAACAGTTAGCCTTCGACTGCAGTTTCTCCTCCGAGTGATAGACATAATGCAGTTATAAAACATGGGTTATCATATGGGGCGTGTCACACGAAAAGGGGCACTCGGACATAAATAAAAACCACTGACTCAGCTCTTTCTTAGCGCTATTATTCCAGCATCTAGTCATGACAGTTATCATTTGTATTCATTTAAAGGTAGAACTTGATGTCCTCTAAGATGGCAAACAGTGTAACCCCAGACCAGCTGCCACGTCATTCCCAAAGTGATTGGAAAAATGATTCACTTTATCTGAAATATGTCTCAAAACAGCAAATTCTATGTGTAAAAGCTTAAATAATCTGGGACAACTTCCTCAAATAAAAAAGAACAACAGTTTGTTTAAATTCATTTATTCCCGAAGAATTCCAAATTTTTCAGAAGAAGCCTTTTATAAAAAACTTTTTCAGGTTTTTCCGGTTGGACCCATTCCTAATATTTTTAAAGGAAATAGCTGCTCCCGCGCTGTTTTCTCAGTCTCACAAGATAAACTTCCTCCATCTCCACACTAACCATAATATTCTCTATTTTCAGGGTGAGATGACAGCAGCAGATATTTGTATCTGGTCTACACTGTTTCCAGTTCTAGTTGGGAAATATGCACTCAAAGGTTGGTAGAACCAAGTGTTGCCTATTTTGGTCCCTCTGTCTTAAGAGAGGGTGAACACAGCTGTAAATTTGAGCTGTAATGGTACAGATATGGACCGTTTTATTTGTAAACAGTCAACTGAAAACTACAGTAATAAATTACTCTATCCTGCTAACTTACAGAATGCCTACTGTACTCTCAGGTTTGTCTAGTCTTTCCCAAACACAAAATTTTCGACTGTCCCAAATTGAAAGAGTTTGCAGACGACATTACAAAATGTGATGAAATTGGATAATAATCTTCTGATAGGGCAGAAAACATTGTGGGAAAAGGAAAAATTGTTCATTACGAGCAATTTCTGCTTTTCCCACAAAGTTTTCTAAATCCATCTGAAACCAAGTGGTCAAACGTTGTTATTGTTTGGGAAAGGGTTAAGGGCAACTAAGCTTGTGGTCTTCGTCCATTTATTTTGAGGGGGGCATTGCAATTTAGCTGAAATATTATTAATGTGATGTAAAACTCCAATAGATTGCTGGTATCCAGGATCTTTAAATACAGAATCTGGTGAAGTGAGTAGAATTCAAGGTAAATTCAGTATGATCACTTTATTTGTGTGGATGGTGTTTAATGCTGTATCAACAATTTTTCAGTTATGTAACATCAACCAGCACTAGGCTAGGGGTCTGAAGCGGCTTTCCAAAGGTCTCTCCCATAATACCAGAGGTGTGGTCGGGCTCAAACTTGGGACCCTGAGTTCTATGTCAGCCACCTTAATAAATGTGCGATGGGGCTTGAACCCTGGATCCCTCTAGTTCTAAATCCGGGCCACCATATTCATTTCGCCATGCAGGACCCCAGTATGATCACTGCACACTAAATCATTTATTTGAATTTCAGGATGGGAGAAGGACTACCCCTCCATCAGCTCCTGGTTCTCTGCACTGAATAGACGAACAGAGTACCAGAAGGCCTTGCAGAGGGTATTCCCGGGTACTGATACAGCAGCCATGAAGACATCATTGACCAATCAGCCGGTCCCGTCTCGAGTCTCAGTCGCAGAGACAAAGCCTGTCTTACAGCAGAAAGCAAAACCTAAGGATGAAAGTAATGTGGGTATCATTTGTGTTAACATGTCTCCAATAAATATGCTTTTATTACTGATTTTCAAAGGATTTGTTCAGAATTTTATGACGGTCAGGATTGAATTAATTCTTTTCTTTCTCAAAGAGATTGGAATTTATAATAAATTGTGATTCCTTACTCTTTTAAAATATTCATATATCAATATCATTAACTCATTACAAACCTTTTACTTAATATCATACACTAATTACTAATTATCTATTTTCTATTGTTAACTCATTACAAATTTTCTATTTATTATCATTTATTCATTGCACATTCTTATTTATTTTTCTTGAACCAAATACATTTTAGCCTGTAAATAATTCAATATACATTTATCTACATAATCATTAATGCGCTCTAAATAACCTTAGCTGTTGGTGCCTCTTGAAACACCATTCATTCGGGTTTTTTTTCTGACATGGATAATGTTAGGGTTTTTCCAAGGCCTGTTAAGTGCCGATTGGGCTCCAGTGCCTGGTTTTAAAAAATAGCACTCCCCTGATGCCTTCATTAGGCCAGTTGCATTTAAGATTCGTCCACATTGCTTTAAATTTGTCCAGCAGCCACTCTACTTGCTTCTGAAATTGTGTGATACTTTTGATTTGTTTTAAAAAGAAAATACTTTGAATTTCAAAATATCATTTTTGGGTGGATATTTAAAAAAAAAATTACCACAAGTTCTTATTAGTGTGTACATAGTGAATTAAACATCTATTTTAATCCTAAAGCTTGACATTGCTTTTGAGATCTACAACATACAGACTGTACATATTTAGATAAATTGTTGCTTCATATACAGTGAACCCTCGTTTATCGGGACACGTCCGTTCCCAACAAAATGTCCGGTTTACCGAATAATCCGGACTAATGAAGCAGAGCATGTTCTTATTCACATTAAGACATAAACGGTCTGTATGAGCGGTATATACTTATAACCCTTAAGCAAACGCCAAGTTGTCGACCGTCCCAAATTGAAAGAGTTTGCAGAAGACATATCAAAACGTAATGAAATTCAAAAATAATCTTCTGATATGGCAGAAAACATTGTGGGAAAAGGAGAAATTGCTCGTCGCGAGCAATTTCTCCTTTACCCACAATGTTTTCAAAAGTCGTCTGCAACAAACTGGTCCAATAATTCTGTTCCCTTAAAATTTCGTTCGGATTGCGAGACATCCGGATAATCGGGGTCCGGTTAAACGAGGGTTCACTGTATTCATAATGCTTTCAATAGCCACTTTTAATTGTATACTAAACAACAATACAAAGTCTGTATTATTCCAATACCATTTTATCTTGACTTTCAAATTCTCTTTTCTGTGAGCAACGACCTTCAGATAAGATAAATAAATTGGCAGCTGTCCTGTGATCTTGTCTGTTTGCTACTCTGGGTATCTTTCCTCAACAAAAATTGATATTTTATTTAAGCTTTTGGAAAGCAGACAACACAAAAATATATTTTTAAAAACTTACCCAGCAATCTAAGGTTTAATATGAGGTTTTTATTTTGTTTCCTAGACTGTGACAGAGAAGGTTCTGGCAAGCCCCGAAGAAGTTGCAGCCGCTAAAGAGGCCTGGGTGAAAGGGAGACAACTCTGCCCACAACCAGGACAGAGGAATCATCCATTGTGAGTTCTCCCTCACTTTAACTTAGTGTATATATTGAATTTTAGTTTTGAGTTCTCCCTCACTTTAACTTAGTGTATATATTGAATTTAGGTTTTGAGTTCTCCCTCACTTTAACTTAGTGTATATATTGAATTTAGGTTTTATCCTAATTGAAAGCGATAGCAGACGACAAAAGTTAGTAACATAAGAATACATGTTTGTCATGATGTGAGGAGGCAGACTGATACATTGCTCAAAAGGAGCAATTTATCTTTTCATCACAGTGGTTCAGTGGTTTCAGCATATACATCAGAGTAGTTTTCTGAAGAATTCTGCAGCAAAAAAGTCAAAGTGACTATATACATTTAGCTTTGTACTTCACTTTGAAAAATTCCATTCAGATGACTAGATAGGTAGTTTAGCCTTGATAAATTCTTACTTTCTTCTCTTACCCAAATATTGTGATTACTTGTTAGAATCATCCTCGAACTTTGCCTCAAACTATGGAAATGAGCTGTTGTTATTGATTTCTCAATGGCTTATATACTGTAAAATGTCCAGGAGAGGTTTATTTCCTAGATTGATTCATAGTATGGTTTTAAGCTACCTTTTGATAAAACTGCTGTAGAAAACATTGGAACTTCCTATACACTTTCATAATCACACCTGTTGAAGAACATATTGGGACAACCAATTTGTCTAATCTTCACATAAGGTTCATACTTTATGTAAATAAAACGAATATCATGTTTGATTCAGTTGCTATAAATATGTTGTAAGTTGATTTTATAACTTCAGGCTGCCTGAGAAAGGACGACGTAACATTTTAATCACTAGTGCCTTGCCCTATGTCAACAATGTACCACATCTTGGTAACATCATAGGCTGTGTGCTAAGCGCAGATGTGTTCTCCAGGTAAGTTTGTTGTTGTTTTTGAAAACCAGAATGGTTTGATATATTAGCTTTAGGGCCTTCTTTTTGACATTGCTATCAATGGCCATGAAGAAGTCAAATCTGGCTGTCATTTGACATCTGTCGTTTATATATTTTTTATTCTTAAATCTCAACGTCATCTAAGCATTACTTGTGGAGGACTGTAGTCCATCGAAAGAGCTTCGGCCTTGTGACGCAAGGGTCATGGTTTTGAATCCAGTGAGTAGTAGGGACAACTTTGTGATCTTACATTAATCATTATTCGGTGCAAGAACAAGTTATTAATCTAAGAATTGTAAGCGAGAATGATTATTTATATGATTATGTTAAGCATTTTTTTCACAAAGATAAATAAATGAGTTTAAATCATAATACAAATTACTTAAAATAGCCAATTATCTATTTGTTAAGCATGCTCTATTGATGTTTTTTTTTTCTTATTCGTTGTTTTAAAGGTACTGCAGGTTACGGAATTACAACAGCGTATATTTCTGTGGTACAGACGAATATGGAACAGCTACTGAGACAAAGGCTATAGCAGAGGGTCTTACTCCACAACAGATCTGTGATAAATACTCCGCCATTCACAGACAGATTTATGAATGGTTTAATATAGACTTTGATTACTTTGGTAGAACTACAACAGAGCAACAAACCAAGTAAGTTGTGTTATCTTTGGTAGCAAAATCTGAATTTAATTTACTTATCTGTACATGCCAAATCTTTTTCAGCACTTGTATGTATATGGTTATATAGTAAATTGAAGTGAAAATTCACTTGTCCATTGAGGCTTAAGACAAGCTGGGCGAAATGGAAAATTGTTTTTGCCACCTCTGTATATGGCTAAAAAATTCAAAAGTTGACTGAAATGTAGGTTTCTAATTGGTGAGTATTTTAAAGGGAAACAGGAGTAACACTTTAGTAAAGTAATTACTTTAGTCCTGTTTATCGCCTCTTGGACATAGGACCATCACTACACCTCTCCAGGGGGGTGCCACATGGACCAGTGGTTCAAGTGGTAGACTCAGAACGGAGGGTGTGGGGTTTGAGCCCCACCGACACCTCTCGTTTCGTGGGAGTGTCCTTCAGAGCTCTAGCCTAGTACTGGTAGATCCAAGAAAGCCATAGCATGCCTGAAAAATTGTTGACACAGCGTTAAACATGATACAAAAAAAAAGAATATTGAGGTATTATATAGTTAGTACTTCAGCTCTGATTATTTACATGTTCATGAAGTCAATATGACTTAATTTATTCGTCTCTCACTACTGAGCAGCTCTGTTCATGTGGGAAAGCATTGCACAACTCAGAAAAAAAATTGTGGTGCACTGCTGAGGAATTATCAGGAGTGTAGATATGTAGTTTACTGCCACCACATGACTTAAATATTGTTGAAAATGGTTTTAACACTTATAGTGCTGGAACGACTTCATGTAAATTGGCGGCTGGCCTGCGTTTTAACCTGTTTGCTACTCTGAATGTCTTTCCCCATCAAAATTAAGCATATATTAAGGTATTCGAAAGCTGATGACATGCGAACCTTTTTTTAGAAAACTACCCAGCATTCTAGGGGTTAAACCCAAATCTTACAATATGTTTTTTTAACTACTTTTTCAGGATTGCCCAAGACATCTTCTGGCGTTTGTACAAGAAAGGACAAATTCTGCATGATTCTGTAGAACAGCTGCACTGCGAGAAATGTGACAGGTAATTCAGGACATTCTATTTGTTGTTTTTAACTTAGATTGACAACAAATAATACATCTTTTAAGCAATGGATAACATATCACTTGTTGAAGTTTATAGACATCTACAAGTGATATGTGTTTGACATTGATGTTTTCAAATAAAGAGGAAACAATCAAAATGATTAATACTGACAGATGCGCGCAGTAATTATATGATCTAGTGACAAAAGACATTTTTCAGGACTCTGTCCTTGGTCTGTAAAACTACACCTTTTACAGAAGAATGAAACCACAAACCAACCTATCACTACAAGGTTTTTTGTAAGACCCAATAGTAGGAAATGCAGTCCGCCTTGTATTAAGCGACCAAGTAAAGGAGGTTATAAACTTGCTAAACTGTTTTTTGTGGGAGTGTCCTTTGGCAAGACACTGCAGAGATAATGTTGATACAGCATTAAACCCCATTTAAACAAATATTTCAGAAATGACATCTTGATGCAGGATGCTAATCTTGTATAAGGATGATATCAGGTTTCAATGCCTTTAATGGGGGTCCTGTTTGGCCCAGTGGTTAAGGTGACAGACTTGGGGTCCCAAGTTCAAGCCCCTCCGACACCTCTGGTTTCATAGGAGTGACCATTTGCAAGTCATTTTAGAGCCCTAACCCAGTACTGGTGGATCGAGAAAAGCTGTTACATTACTGAAAAATTGTTTATACAGTGCAAAACACCATATAAACAATCAAATAATGGCCTAAAGTGAATTGCTAAGGATGGTTGCTTGATTTAAGATTGCCATTTGTAATATTTTTATGATGCATGAACAGGTTTTTGGCGGACCGATTTGTCGAGGGAATGTGCCCGCTGTGTAGATTTGATGATGCCAGGGGAGACCAGTGTGACGCGTGTGGTAAACTAATCAACGCCACTGAACTGATAAACCCGAAGTGCAAGCTTTGTAAAAACTCCCCTGTCATCAAATCTACCGACCATCTCTTCCTAGATCTACCTAAGGTAAGTTTTAAATGATTTTTTTATGTAGATAGATAAATATTTTGTTCAGTAATATGAACTTACAAATTAAGTTAGGGTTTTTTTTTCTCTTTTTTTTATTCTATCCATTTCACATCTCAAACATAGATGCTTACCTAAAGCAGTTCATGAAAGCATTGGTTTATATTTAGTGCTCATTTGGTAAATTGTTTCTATTTTTCAGCTAGAAAAGCAGTTACAGGCCCATTTAGACAAAGTGTTTAAAGAGGGTACATGGACAGATAATGCTAAAGCAATAACCAGTTCATGGATAAGAGACGGGCTAAAACCCAGATGCATCAGTCGAGATTTGAAATGGGGAACGCAAGTCCCATTGGAGGGCTATACTGACAAGGTGAATAGAGTGTTGATTTGGGGTTTTATGCAATTATGAGATCTGTTTCAGTTATATTACTGCAATGAGTGTACCTATTCATGCTCTTGGCATATTTCCTCACTAATAATGCGCTATGGTTTATCTAAGCCAATGGATGCTCCCAACATGAATAACCCGTTTTCATCTCATAAACACATATAGATATAAGTATGGCATACAGAAGCAGAGACACATCGATGATATGAAATTACAAAATTGTTGACATCATTTATTAATTTTGAATAGATCATAGGGTTAATGACTTCATGAAATTTCAAAACGAAAAATTTATCAAACCAGGTCTAGAGCTCATTATCTGGTTATGTCATTTCCCTGAGCTATTGTTAATTGAAGGTTTTAAGGGGCTATGTCAGAATATAATGTTAGAAGAGAATAGATGGCAGTCCTGCGAGGCTCTGTGGTTAAGGTTGCTGACTTAAAACTCCAGGTTCCGGGTTTGAGTCCCACCGACACCTCTGGTTCAGTGGGAGTGACCTTTGGCAAGTGCCTTCAGAGCTCTAGCCTTGTACTAATGGATCCAAAAATGCCTTTAAATAACTGAAAAAATTGTTGATACGGCGTTACAAATGATACAAATGAATGACATTATGAGGACATACCATTTCCTTCTTTGTAGGTTTTCTATGTGTGGTGCATTTTTCTTATGATAATTGTTATCGAATCTTTCACTCTTTTGTCACAGCTGTTTCTAGTGTCATCTCCCAAAGATAAACATTAAAAAAGTTTATATATAAGGAATTAAAGGTCAATACAATTTGTAAAATGAAGTTAAGAGGACATACTATTACCTTCTTTGCAGGTTTTCTACGTGTGGTTCGATGCACCAATTGGGTACATTTCTATCACAGCCAATTATACAGAGCACTGGGATCAGTGGTGGAAAAACCCAGATAATGTGCAAATGTACAACTTCCTCGGGAAGGACAATGTACCATTTCACAGTGTTATATTTCCTGCCACGTTATTAGGAGCCGACGATAAATTCACCATAGTCAATCACATGTGTGCTACAGGTGAGGTTTTGTATGATTGTTTTTCATGGGGCCTTTTTGACCTCGTGGTTATTAGAGTACATAACTTAGAGATCCTATGTGGCCCAGTGGTTAAGGTCGCCACTTAGAACTCTGGGGTCCCAGGTACAAGCCCCACTTACACCTCTGGTTTAGTGACAAGTCACTTCAGAGCCCTAGAATTATACTAGTGGATCCAGGAAAGCAGTTACATAACTGAAAAATTGTTGATAAGGCATTAAACACCATACCAACAAACAGAGTACAGAACTTACTCTCACAATACCTGTTTCAATGTGAGTTCCAACCCTGTTGACAGCATTGGATTTTCATGAGAGGCAGTTCTTATGAACAATGGCCATAACGAAGCATAACTAGGAAAATCCACTTTGGATTTATATTCCCTGTGGGGATTCAATCCCAGTTCGCCAGGACAAGAGTCCAAGGCCATAACCTCTAAGCTAAAGAGTGCTCTGTAACGCAGATGTACGGTCTTGTCTTTATCGAATGTAGCTATGCTGTAGAGAATAAGCCAGTCATGTGACACACACACACTCTTAGAGAGTCGCCATTTATGATGACAGATAAGCCTTTTTCTACATGTAAGTCCATTTTGGACAATCAAATGGCTCATTGATCAATGTGGACTAGCCCCAATGTACAACATTGTCCACAACGAAGCATAGCTAGAAAAATGGATTTATAGTCCCACAACAAAGCATAGCTAGAAAAATGGATTTATAGTCCCACAACGAAGCATAGCTAGAAAAATGGATTTATAGTCCCACAACGAAGCATAGCTAGAAAAATGGATTTATAGTCTTCAGAAGCCTCTGTGACAAAAGGATGAATTCATCCTAATTAGATTTCTCCTTTTGACTCGCTTCTTTCCACCCAACAGCATAATAAAATGTTTCAGATTTTTTTCTCGTATTTTTTTGTTGTCTAATAGATTAATGTTCTCAATTTGTACCATTTACAAATCCCCGTTTGGGGGAAATCGGTATATCACCTTTACCCTTTCCCAAACGACAAATTTTCCACTGTCCCAAATTGAAAGAGTTTGCAGATGACATTTCAAAATGTGGTGAAATTGAAAAAAATTCTTCAGATAGAGTAGAAAACCTTGTGGGAAAAGGAGAAATTGCTCGTCACAAGCAATTTCTCCTTTTCCCACAATGTTTTCTTAAGTCGTCTGCAACAAAGTGGTCAAATGTTGTTATTGTTTGGGAAAGGGTTAAAAGATAACTTACAATAAACAATAAATCTCAGGGTTTCTAGATTCCATCTTAGTTGTTGAGGTGTCAGACTTAGAACTCTGGGGTTCCAAGTTCCAGCTGCACCAACCCTCTGGTTTCATGGGAGTGACGTTTGGGATGTCACTTCAGAGCCCTTGCCTACAACTGTTGGATACAGGAAAGCCATTACATAACTGAAAAATTGTTGAAACCAGGTTAGGCATCATAAAAACAAATGAAAAGATATTTATTTCAATATGAGTTATTTTGTAATCATTACAGAATACTTGAACTATGAGGACGGGAAGTTTTCCAAGAGTCGTGGTACCGGCGTATTTGGGGACCAGGCCAAGGATACGGGTATAGCTCCAGACATCTTTAGATTTTATCTGCTGTATGTAAGACCAGAGTCGCAGGTATGAAGAGGTGTTTCTGTTTCCTTTTAGAATGGTTAATCAATAGTATATATGTGGGGTGAAGTAGGAGCTTGGAAAGATAATTGTGCAGTTCTAGTAAGGACTTACTTACGAGGAGCATGAATTGAAGAGAACAGTTGGAATGAGTCATAGGTTATATCAGGCAAGACGTAGGAATATCATACAGTGAACAGAAGGCAAATCAGAAAATGATTTAAAGCTGAGTCTGATTACCTTTCTAATTCAAAGACATCAACCATCTATTTTATTAACTCTTTCCCAAGCAATAATGACATTTGACCACTTTGTTGCAGACGACTTTAGAAAACATTGTGGGAAAAGGAGAAATTGCTCGTTACGAGCAATTTTTTCTTTTCCCACAAGGTTTTCTGCCCTATCAGAAGATTATTTCCCAATTTCATCACATTTTGAAATGTTTTCTGCAAACTCTTTCAATTTGGGACAGTTGAAAAATTGTTGTTTGGGAAAGGGTTGATTCTGTTACTCTTATGGATTTAAAAAAGAAAAATGAAAACGAAATGAGTCGCTGACTGGAGCATATGACTGTAGGAAATCTTTTTATATTATCATAAAATGATATAACTGATTGGTTGATGTTGAACTCTTTACGCTGTTTTTCATAAATATTCCAAATATACATTGCAGTAACAGTGCACCTCATTAGTAGGATAAACCAAGGGTGGAAAAACCAAAGGCCTGTGTTGCTATGCTTGTCCAATAGCCTTAACAGACAAGTGAACTTTTACTTAATTTCACTATATACAATGTATCCATTATTTGGAAAAGTGCAGAAAAAGATTGGCATTTATTGAAAAGTGAATAAAATTCAGATTTTGCCATCCCTGGATAAACCATTGTGACAAAGGGGAAAGGATGTAAGGAAGATGTATTCTGCCATGTCAGCTACACCACAAAAAAGTATAACAATGATAACATGGGAAGACAGTCGTCCAGGGGCAAAGCGTCGGCCTCGGGACACGAGGATCTTGGTTTCAAATCCCCTGAGTAGTTGGCTCTGCCTTGCAACATTTCATTAGCGCACATTTAGCATGTGTACTGGTTGTGTATCTAGAAAGTAGAATAGATAGTGATTAGCCTAAGCTGTTAGAATTTGTTTTATTTTTTAACTTATTTATTTTACATTGATTGTGATGGAAGCTATCACTCTCGATGGCTGCGTCCTGGGATACTATACCATTACTCTGGCTGATTTGAGGGCTGATCCCGGCAGTTTTCACCTTGACTAACAAGAATCCAACCTGTAACCCTTGGTTCAAGTGGCTGACACTCTTCCTCTGCAACTCTTACGCCTAATTGATTTGAAATGAATAAGTTTACAACATAACAATTTGAAATAAATAAAATTGTACTATAACAATGTCAAACTTGAATTCTTTTAGGATAGCAGTTTTAGCTGGGATGACTTTCTACTGAAGAACAACAGTGAACTGTTGAATAACCTTGGGAACTTTGTAAATAGGTGAGTGTTCCAACTATCCAATTCTTGCTTGTTAATGACACAGACTGTACATAATTGGTTTAATCTTTAACCCTTAGAATGCTTGGTAATTTTCTAACATTAGATTTTTTGTGTCGTTAGTTTTCTTAAACCTTAAATATCTGCTTAAATTTAATGAGGACAGATTCTCAGAGAAGCAAACAGGTTGGATCACAGGCCAGCCGCCAATTTACTTTGCAGCTGGCCTGGATCTAACCTGTTTGCATAAGCATGAAGTTTGTTCTAGCACTTTGAGGGTTAAAGGTGCTTGTTCACAGATATGAGGAAATTTAGAAGTTCAAAATTAATTTCTTTTGAATTGAAATTAAATTCTGCAAAGTTTTATGAAATTCACCCAGCAGTTCTCGGCTGAACTTGTTTTATAGATGATTTTAAACAAACCTTGTTGTCTTAACTCTTTTAAAAGCATCTTATGATCATTTTGGTTCAAATTCTGATGAAGGCATTTGGACTTTAATGAGAGGTAGTCTCTTGACTGACTAATGGAGTATGGGGTCTTCCTCCATCATATAAAATCAGACATTGCAACATAACTGAAATAATGTTAACATGATGTTAAAACCTATAAAAATCAAATCAAATCTTTCAGAGCACTGATGTTTGTGAATAACAATTTCGAGGGAACAATACAAACCATGGAGCTTGTGGAAGACGACTTCAATCTTCTGGCTCTAATCAACAGGGAGCTACACACATACATTGACAACATGGAAGAGGCCAAGTAAGTACCAGTGTGGGTCCTGTGTGGCCCAGCACAGTGGCTAACCCTTTCCCAAACGACACATTTTTGACTGTCCCAAATTGAAAGAGTTTGCAGACGACGACATTTCAAAATGGGATGAAATTGGAAAATATTCTTCAGATAGAGCAGAAAACCTTGTGGGAAAATGATAAATTGATCTTAGCGAGCAATTTCTCCTTTTCCCACAATGTTTTTCAGAGTTGTCTGCAACAAAGTGGTTTAATGTCGTTATTGTTTGGAAAAGGGAAAAGGTGTAGGATTTGTGACACGGAAGTTCCAGGGTCAATGAGTAGGAGCGACGTTGGGGATTTTTTGTGGAAGTGTCCTTTGCAAGCTTCTAAGCACTGCCTTTAAAAAGCTGTAAGATAAGTGAAATACTGTTACAATAGTGTTAAACCCAATATGAATAGAGTTCTGGTGTCTCAAATTAAGGGTTCAATGCAAGACTATAGTAAGTCCTTTAATGGTCCTGCATGGTCCAGTGGTTAGGGTGGCAGACTTTGAACTCTGGGGTCCCAAGTTCATGTCCCACCAACACCTCTAATTTTGTGGGAGTGACCTTTGGCAAGTCACTTCAGAGCCCTAGTCTAGTACTGGTGAATCCAGGAAAGCTGTGACATAACTGAACAATTGTTGACATGGTGTTAAACATGATACAAGTTCATTTAGTCTCCTTTAGATTGATAAATTGGATGGTTTAGTGCAAAACTAAAGTAAGTGCTACATGGTTGTGAAGCACTTACTTTAGATTTGCATTGAACCCTTGACTTGCTAAGAACATTGATGAATTCATCTTGTTTACACTTTTTTCTCTTTATGCTTGTTTTCATTTACAAATTTGATTTGGATGGTTCTCGTTTTTGTTACAGATTAAGAGATTCCATAAGGAACATCTTGAGTATCTCACGTCTAGGGAACCAGTTTATGCAGGAAAACAAACCCTGGGTTCTGGTGAAAGGCAGTGCAGACGATAAGTAAGTAATTACCTAGGGGGCCTGCTTTGCCCAGTGGTTAAGGTAGTGGACTTAGAACTCAGGGGTCCCCGGTTCATGCCTAACCAACACCTCTTGTTTCGTTGGAGTAACCTCATTTACTTCAGAGCCTTAGCCTAATAATGGTGGATCCAGGAAAGCTGTTACATAACTGAAAGCTTGTTGATACAGTACATGTAGAAGTAATTACCTAAAGGAACTAAGGAGCTTGTCTCAAATCTGCCAATCCCTTGGAAGTACTGATAAGGGGTGTGTCAAGGTATTTTGCATATGGTTTTTATAAATCATGTGCAATTTCTGGCTGTATTAGGTCTCGATTTTAATGAGTAATCTATCAATTGTGGATGGTAAATTGTCATACTCTGATTCTCGACTAATCCCAATAGACAATTGTGTATTGAGGGTCTAATATAAAGCAATTTATACTTTTGGTTATAACGCGTTGAATTAAACGTGTTAAATTAAGGTTAGGGGAGAATTTTCTATCGTTTACATCTGACATACAGAGAAATGAAAAATTGTTGATACAGGGTTAAACACCATACAAACAAAATTTATTTTATTTTTTCATAAACTGGTAATCACATTCAGAGATACGTTGTCACAAGGAGGGAATGTATTCATATGTTTTTTTTAACCCTTAGAATGCTTGGTAATTTTCTAACAATAGATTTTTATGTCGTCTGCTTTCAAAAACCTTTAACATCTGCTTAATTTTGATGAGAAAAGATACTCAGAGTAGCAAAAAGGTTAGATCACAGGCCAGCCGCCAGTATACTTGAGTTGGCCTGGATCTTATCTGTTTGCGTAAGCAAAAAGTCAGTTTCAGCACTTATAGGTATCATCTAAACTTGCTGCTGGCCTGGATCTCAGCTGTTTGCATAACCATGAATTTGGTTCCAGCACTATAGGAGTTAGTATCTGAAATACCCTGTACGTTTCAGAAAGCGTGCTGGAACAGTGGTCAGTCTGGCAGCCAACATAACCTGCCTGTTGTCCATAATGCTCCAGCCGTATATGCCGGAGGTCAGTGGTACAATACAAAGTCAGCTGGCCGCCCCTCCCACCTGTAATGTCATCTACAAGGACTTTGTGTGTCACCTGGCGCCTGGACATAAGATTGGCACGGTGTGTTAAACTTGTTTTGTTTGTGGTTAATGCCTCCTTTGTCTGGTAGATAGAGAACGCAATTTGAAATCATATGGCTGACTGATGGGTGAGGTTAAGAGTTGATTTGGATTTTCATGAGAGTTGGTCTCTTGGTTGACTTACAGAATGCTGGCTTGTCACCTGGCTCCTGGGCATAAGATTGGCACGGTGTGTTAAACTTGTTTTGTGCATTGTTAATGTCATGTTTAATTATTTCATTTGGGGCCTCTGTGGCATAGTTGAGAGAGAACATTATTTGAATGAGTGAGTGAGGTTAAAGAAAGGTAGGAGTTGATTTAGATGTTCATGAGAATTAATCTCTTGGTTGACACAATTTGAAATCATATGGCTTACCAATGAGTAACCATTAACCTAGTCCTGGTGAATTAAAAAAGGTCATAGCATAAATGAAAAAAAATTTGGCACTGCGTTAAACATCATTTAAACAAACAAACAAACAGTGTTCGAAAAAATATGGTTTCTCTAAATGATTTCTAAAATAAGGTAAGGGTAGAGTTAGATTTTCATGAATGTTAGTCGCTCTGTTGACTTATGAAATGCTGATGTTTCTACCATGCTTGACCAGCAGTTACACTTTGGGATTTCTGACATCGAAATATGACTGAAACACTTTTGATGCCAAGTTACAGACTTACAGAATGCCGATGGATAGACCTGGCTTGACTAGCTCATATGGGCTATTTAGAATGGGGTATTCTTCCATCATAATGAGTGGGGCATGGCAACATAACCGGAAAATTGTTTGACATGTTGAATCATAGGATTTCTAATTATTTTTTCTGTTGTTTTCTTGCAGCCTGCGCCTTTGTTCCAGAAAATAGAAACATCGACCATTGCGGATTTGAAGAAGAAATTTGCAGGCCAAGGAGGACCTGTACAGAAATCAAAGGTAGTTATCAAATAAAAACTACACTGTGGCTACCCCATGTGACTTTTTGTGATATGGAGCGGTATTGTTTGATCTGGTTGTATGTAATATGTACATGCGATTCCATTCATATTGTGGCTGTCAGTGAAACTAGTGATGATTCTGATTTTTCCGTAGATGTTTTGCATAATATTTCTTTTTAACCACTTATTATGTTTTGATATCATCACAATTGGTCAGTTCTGGGAGATGACTAAATCACATTATGAAGACTTCAGTAAATTTTTGATTAATTATCTACTATCATTACTTCTTCACAAATTGTCTATCTACTATCATTCATTCATTACAAATTCTTATTTATTTTTCTTTAACTAAATACTTTTTAACCTGTAAATAGTTTAATATACATTTATCCACATCATCATAATGCGCGATTAATGACCTGAGCTGTCGATTCGCCTTTAAACACCATTCATTTATTCATTCATTCATTATATTCACTCAGCTGTAAGTGTCAAACTTATTCAAGATGTTTATTGTGTATTTTCTGATTTTTCCCTCTACAGGAAGTAAAGAAAGGACCAACAGTCGTGGCTAGCCCAGAAGAAATTGAACGTCTGACAGCAGAAGTTGCACAACAGGTGTGTTGAATTTTTCTCTTTGAAAGTTAACTCATCATTTTCCCTTTACCTAAGGCCAAATTTTTTACTGTCCCAAATTGAAAGAGTTTGCAGACCACATTTCTAAATGTGATGAAAATTGAAGATAATCTCCAGATAGGGCAGAAAACCTTTTTCCCACAATGATTTCCAGAGTCATCTGCAACAAAGTGGTTAAATATCATTATTGTTTGGTAATAGGTTAAGAAACTTGACTTTTTAAAACAAAGGTTCAAGCTAGAAAGTTCACAATGGCATTATGAAGGTGTAATTGGGGTAATTCCAGCCTTTCATGAAAAATCTTTCATTTGTTGCATTTTAGCCTTTAAATAATTCAATGTATGTTTATCCACATCATCATAAAGCGCACTAAATGACCTTAGCTGTTGATGCCCATTAAAACACCATTCATTCATTTATTTGTTGGATAGTTTTCAGTAGACGTTTTGCAGACATGATTAAAGATTCTAAATTTATTGGTTTACTAATATGTCTTCACATTGTAAAGTAAAAGGGGTCTTTCGGAAAAAAAAAACCTTGGGTTTGTAAAAATACCACAAAGTAACAGTTTGGTAGGGTTCCTGTGTGGCCCAGTGGTTATGGTGGCAGACTTAGAACCAATTTACTTGGCAGCTAGACTGGATCTAACCTGTTTGCATAAGCACAAAGTCTGTTTATGGGTTAAAAGGTTTAAACTAACCAACAAATTTTAGAAACAGAAGCAAATAATGACATTTCTTCCTAATGCAGGGCAATAAAGTCAGAGACCTCAAGGCGCAAAAAGCAGAGAAAAGTGTTATTGATGCAGAGGTGATCAAACTACTTGACCTCAAAAAGCAAATGGCCGCCATCAAAGGGGAGGATTCTGGTCCCCCGTCAGGAGGGGGTAAAGTGAAAAAGGAGGGAAACAAGAAAGGGGACCAGGCATCTAGCAAACAAGGCCAAGTGAAGAAACCGGTTCAGAAACCAGCCGGAGATGTGGATCAGGCAGCTGTCGATCGACTTACTGTAGAAGTGGCTGATCAGGTACATAACCCATTTAACTAACGCCGAATTTTGGACTGCCCCCAAATTGAAAGAGTTTGCAGACGAAAATTTAAAATGAGATGAAATTGAAAGATTCCCCTAATAGGTGATAGGGCAGGAAACATTGTGGAAAAAGGAGAAATTGCTCGTTAGGAGCAATTTCTGCTTTTCCCACAATGTTTTCCAGAGTTGTCTGCAACAAATTGGTCAAATGTTGTTATTGTTTGGTAATTGGTTAATCCCTCACATTATACTGATACATATTTTATCACTTGGAGCCATGTTTTTTTTGTTATTCTTTTTCTTTTTTGTACAGGTTTTTTCATCGCGCCAACACTTTATGTGATGTTGCGATGCCAATCTCTTAGTGATTGAGGAAGATCCCAAACTCAACTGCCCTTATGGGCTGGTCAAGCCGTGTGGGAATATCAGCATTCAGTCAGTCAGTCGGAAGACTACCTCTCATGAAAATCCGTATTCCTCAACAGGATTTGAACCCACACAGAGAGGAGCCACGTGATTTCAAGTTCTGTACTCTAGCCAATAGGCCCCAGATGCTCTCTTTTTATTATCAACACTGACAAATGGAGAACAAAATGATTACAAACACAGGCATTATCTCTGTGTTAAAGGATAGAAACTATTGTGGCAGAAGAAGAAATTGGGAATCATGGATAATTACTCCATTTAATTAAGGGTCTTCTTCAATCCATTCTTCATGTGTGTTTAAATGGTGTACATGTGAAACTTCTGTAGCAGTTAATCAAAAAAACGAAAATCAATATGACAAAAGGAGGGATTGCTTTAACTGAGAACCTATTTGACTCATTCATTTCAGGGAAACAAAGTCCGTGAAGTGAAAGCAAGTAAAGCAGAGAAAAGTGTAATAGACGCAGAAATTGCCAAACTGTTGGACCTCAAAAGACAGCTAGCTCTAGCTCAAGGCCTGGACCCAGCTGCTGTTAACGGGGGCAACAAGAAGAAAGGTGCCAAAAAGTCGGAACCAGCTCCTCAACAAGCACCTGTTAAACAGGAAGTTCAGAAAGCAGCTGGTGACATAGATCAGGCTATAGTGGAAAGACTCACTGCTGAAGTGGCAGATCAGGTAAATCATTATATAGATTATGTTTTTAGGGACGACATATTTTCCCGACCATTTGCATCAAGTAGCCTCCCACTGACTTACAGAGTGCCGCAAGATAACTGGAATACTGTTGACGCAATAAACATCCAATATGCTGTTTGGCTATTATATGGATCCTTCCTCAATCATTTACTATTGGTGCTTGAGCCCTGCAGCCCATGTTACAAATCCAGGAAACCATACAACTTAAGGAAACTATTTGCATTAGTCTTAACTGATAAACATGGATAGTATCTTTGAAGAAAACACAATATTGTCATGTGACACGTCATAGGAAGCGTCTCGAAGTGTCTTGGAGGGACGATTCCAATGATATTTGAAGTAGCAATGAATTAGTCTCAGCATGTTGCTTACTGATTTAGCATGGAGCCTTAATGGTTATTATCCCTTAGAATAATTGGTAATTTCAAAAAAATTGATTTTTGTGTGTCTGCTTTCCAAAACCTTTTTGATGAGGAAAGATACTCAGAGTGACAAACAGGTTAGATAACAGGCCATCTGCCAATTTACTTGGCGGCTGGCCTGCATTTAATCATTTAACATAAGAATGAAGTCGGTTCCAGCACTATAAGGGTAAAACACTACAAACTCATGGCAATGATTTTACCTGGCTTGACCAGCCCTTATAGTGATAGGTAGTTGAGTATGGGGTCTTCCTCCATCATTAGGTATCAGGCATTGCAACATAATTGAAATATTGTTGACAGGATGTAAAACCCATATATAAGCATAAATATAACAAAAGTTATCACAGAGTGTGCTTGTTCATTTCAGGGAAATAAGGTTCGTGAAGTGAAAGCAGCTAAAGCGGATAAGAGCATCGTTGACGGAGAAGTTGCCAAACTGCTGGCTCTGAAGAAAGAGTTAGCTCTGGCTCAAGGACAGGACCCAACAACCTTAATTGGGGGAAACAAGAAAAAGGGAAAGAAATGAAATGGCTTCCATTGTTATAATGTTAATTAACCCTTACAGTGCTTGAACCGACATCAAGCTTATGCAAACAGGTTAGATCCAGGCCAGCCATCAATGTACTTGGTGGCTGGCCTGGATCTTACCTGTTTGCTACTCTGAGTACCTTTCCTCATCAAAATTAAGCAGATATTTAAGGTTTTGGAAATCAGACGACACAAAAATCTATTTTAAGAAATTTATCCTGCATTCTAAGGGTTAAAAACAGCATTCTCCAAATACTACCAAGACTTCTACATTGATTTATTATGCCCTGTGTTCTTTGAGACCAAGTTAATAGGGTGCCGGTTACCATTTTACCAAACATTTTATGCTAAAGGTTTGCAGAAGTTCAAAACAACATCACTTCTTATTTCAATATTGGGCAATGCATTATTGCACAGTAACACATCATTGGAATCGTCTTTTTGTGATGCTTCCAATGACGTGTCATATGGCAATATTGTGTTTTCTTTTAAGATACTATCCATGTCTTGCATACAATATAAAAAATGATAAACGATGATTTTAGGCCTACAATTTGGTCTTTGATCATAAACACCACTGTATTTCTGGATTGTTATTGCTTTATTAAAATGAAATATAAAACTGATTGAGAATATTATTGAGTGTGTTATTATTTCCTAACAGCCTTGGCACAGGAATAGAGTGTAGATTTTATGTGTCCTGGAAGGTTGCATGTTTGAGATGGTTCCCGGTCATACCAAATAACCCCCCTAAAAAGGAAGTATATGTACTGGCTTCACATTAAGCTCTTGGAAGTTGGTCTTTAAAATACATGTCTCATATATTATATATCTAGGGTTCAACGCAAGACTATAGCAAGTGCTTCACACAAATGTGAAGCACTTGCTATAGTCTTGCGCTGAACCCTTGATATATAGTTTAATCAGGACAAACATGATGATATATCCCAAACATACGTCACATTATAATACTTAATGGCTTCAACATTATTTCAGTTGAATTGTGAACCAGACTCAGACTCTTAATGATGGAGGAATACCTCTATACTTAACTGCCCATAAGGACAGGTTAAGCCGGGTATAACCATTAACATTCCGTAAGTTAGTTAGGAGACTATCTCTCATGAAAATCTAAATGATATCACCGGGATTTCAACACACAAGGAAAAGGGCGGCGTGGTTCCAAGTTCGGTACCCTGAACCACTCAGCCAGGGAGGCCATGTACTCTCCATAACTGACTAACAAATGATAAGGTATAGTATCCTATCTACCTTTTAGGAAAAAGAGGTGCTCTTCCAGTTGACTTTTAAACGGTAGGGATAGTCTCCAAGTTGACTTTTAAAAGGTTTGGCGAGTATCCTAGTTGATTTTTTTAAAGGTTTGGATGGTGTACCAGTTAAATTTTAAAAAAAATGTTGGTGTATTCTCCTAGTTTGCTATTAAAAGGTTATAACAGTATCCAAGTTGACTTAAAAGGTCTGGATAACCTCCAAGTGGACTTTTAAAAGGTTTGGATAGTCCCCCAGTTGACTTTTAAAGGAAATGATTGTCTCCTAGCCGACTTAAAAAGTTATGATAGTCTCTCGGCTAAATTTTAAAAGGCTAGGATAGTATCCATGATGACTTTTAATTGTTAAGATAAATTTATAAAAGGTTGGGATGTTCTACCAGTTGATTTTTAAAAGGTTTGGATAGTCTCCCAGTTGACTTTAAAAGGTTAGGAGAGTCTCCCAGCTGACATTCAAATGGTAAGGATAGTCCCCCAAATGACTTTAAAAAGTGAGGATTGTCCCCAAATTGACTTGAGAATGGTTAGGATAGTCTCCCAGTTGACATTCAAAGGTAAGAATAGTCCCCAGTTGACTTATCATAGGTCAGGATATTCCCCCAGTTGACTTATAATAGGCTAGGATATTCCCCTAGTTGACTTTTAAAGGTAAGGATAGTCTCCCAGTTGAACTCTAAAGGTAAGAATAGTCTCCCAGTTGACTTATAAGTTAGGATATTCCCCTAGTTGACTTTTTAAAGGTAAGAATATTCCCCCAGTTGACTTATAATAGGTTAGGATATTCCCCTAGTTAACTTATAATAGGTAAGGATAGTCCCCCAGTTGACTTTTAAAAGGTTGGGATAGTCTCGCAGTTGATTTTTAAAAGGTTTGGATAGTCTCCAATGTTGACTTCTAATCAGTAAGATAAGTCCCCCAGATGACTTTTAAAGGTTAGGATAGTCTCCCGGTTGACTTTTAAAAGGTAAGAATAGTCTCCCAGTTGACTTATAATAGGTTAGGATATTCCCCTAGTGGACTTTTAAAGGTTAGGATATTCCCCTAGTGGACTTTTAAAGGTTAGGATATTCCCCTAGTGGACTTTTAAAGGATAGGATAGTCTCTCGGCTAAATTTTAAAAGGTTAGGATAGTCTCCAATGTAGACTTTTAATCAGTAAGATAAGTCCCCCAGTGGACTTACAAATGGTAAGTCTACTCCCCTAGTTGACTTTTAAAAGGTAAGAATAGTCCCCCAGTTGTCTTATAAAAGGTCTGAAAAGTCTCCCAATTGACTATTAAAAGGTCAGGATAAATTCCCACTTGACTTAAAAAGGTTAGGATAGTCTCCAAGTAAAATTTTGTAAGGTTAGGATAGTGTCGCAGTTGAATTTTAAAAGGTCTTGATAGTCCCCCAATTTACTTTTGAGGGTAAGGATAGTCCCTAATTATCTTTAAAAGGTTAGGATAGACTCCCAGTTGACAAATAAATGGTAAGGATAGTCTTCCAGTTGACTTGAAAAGGCAAGGATAGTGAGTCCCCAAGGTGACTTTCAAAGGTAGGATAGTCTACTAGTTCAATTTCAAAATGTTAGGATAGTCTCCCCATTGACCGATAAATGGTAAGGATAGTCTCGAAGTTGAGATTGAAAGGTAAGGATAGTCCCCCAACTACTTTTAAATGGTAAGAATAGTCTCAAGCTGAGTTTTAAAAGGTGAGGATAGTTTCCCAGTTGAATTTTAAAAGATCTTGATAGTCCCCCAATTGACTTATAAAAAGTAAGGATAGTCTCCCAACTGACTTTCAAAAGGTTAGGATAGTTTCCCAGTTGACTTTAAAAAGGTTAGGATAGTTTCCCAGTTGAATTTTAAAAGACCTTGATAGTCCCCCAATTGACTTATAAAAGGTAAGGATAGTCTCCCAACTGACTTTCAAAAGGTTAGGATAGTTTCCCAGTTGACTTTAAAAAGGTTAGGATAGTTTCCCAGTTGATTTTTAAAAGGTTTGGATAGTCACCAAGTTTTCTTTAAAAAGGTTAGGATAGTTTCCCAGTTGACTTTAAAAAGGTTAGGATAGTTTCCCAGTTGACTTTAAAAAGGTTAGGATAGTTTCCTAGTTGACTTTAAAAAGGTTTGGATAGTTTCCCAGTTGACTTTAAAAAGGTTAGGATAGTTTCCCAGTTGACCTTAAAAAGGTTAGGATAGTTTCCCAGTTGACTTTAAAAAGGTTAGGATAGTTTCCCAGTTGATTTTTAAAAGGTTTGGATAGTTTCCCAGTTGACTTTAAAAAGGTTAGGATAGTTTCCCAGTTGATTTTTAAAAGGTTAGGAGACTTTCCCAGTTGACTTTAAAAAGGTTAGGAGAGTTTCCCAGTTGACTTTAAAAAGGTAAGAATAGTCTCCAAGTTGACATTTGAAAGTTTAGGATAGTCTCCCAGTTGGGTTGTTTCC
Source organism: Cerastoderma edule (assembly GCA_947846245.1). NCBI lineage: Eukaryota > Metazoa > Mollusca > Bivalvia > Cardiida > Cardiidae > Cerastoderma > Cerastoderma edule. Next base: position 13,085,450 of record OX401410.1, on the reverse strand, counting down.
ATCCTTACCTTCAGTAGGCAACGCATAGACTAGATCTCTGCTAATTGGGGAAAAGTTCTTGGTTTTGCCTAAATAAACGACCAATTAACCTCTAGAATGCTTAGTGTTAAGGGCATTTCTCTGTCTTAAATATGCTTGATATAACTCACATACTTATGCATGGGAAAGAGAATATCAACATTGATAAGACAAGTTTGCTTCTTTCATTATAAAGGGAAAAAGTCCGGAAAAGAAGGAATACCCCTAAACACTTTCACCCAAAAACTTTGTATAACTTATTTTCAAAGTCATCCGATCCATTTTCATAGAGAATAAGTCCTCTTCCAACTGACCAATTTTTGATTTTCTCACACCTACACACCTTGAAGAAGATAATCCTTAGAATGCTGAGTAATCTTCTAACTTTTAATCTAGACTTTTGTGTTGTCTGCTTTCCAAAACCTTAAATATCTACTTTATTTTGGTGATGAAAGATACTCAGAATAGCAAACAGATTAGATCACAGACCAGCCACCAATTTACTTGGCGGCTGGCCTGGATCCAGCCTCTTTGCATAAGCATGAAGTTGGTTCCAGCACTATAAGGGTTAAAACTTTTATGTGATGGAAGGATAATTGCCAGAAACATTTGGTGGATCATACATTAAACCCATCTTTATAAAAAATCATTATAATACAATGTACTCATGTATCAGATTTTTTTTAATGGAGAAATCTCTCATCATCCAGTAGAAGCTTACAGAGTATTGGGGTATTTTAATACACCTTATCAGTTATCCTTTAAAGAAAGAGGGAAAGGGAGAAGGAAAAAGACAAAAAGACAATATCTTATAACTTTAACTTTATTTGAACTGTTTCAGCACACATATTTAAGAATCATAAATTGTGTACCATGTTTCTAATATAAAATATTGCTCTTTATAGTGCAAACAAATTCACCTGTCATTGATGACCTTTTTTTATCAATAATTGCACACTATGTTGTGTTTCTATATATATCTCCAGGACTGTTCGTCAATTATCTGCACGAAAAAACACACAATAAGTATAATGTACATCTCTTGGCGGTTATTGATTTATATCGCATCATCCCAATCTAATTCATTATTGCATAAAGGTCAACGTCAAGTGAATTTGTTCACATTATACAAGTCCTCTTCAACAGAGAATGAAACAGGGGCCTCCGTGGCCTAGTGGTTAGAGTACAGAACTTGAAATCACATGGCCCCTCTCCGCGTGGGTTCAAATCCTGAGAGGGATATGGATTTTCATGAGAGGCAGTCTCCCGACTGACTTACGGAAAGCCGATGGTTCTACCCGCCTTGAGTATGGGGTCTTCCTCCATCATTAAGAGTCGGGCATCGCTACATAACTGAAATAATGTTGATGTGATGTAAAACCCATAGAAATAAAACTAAAAGAGAATGAAACACTATCATTATTGATTTGTTAGTTTTAACATGAGCAAGAATTCATCAGATTGAATTTAACACTGACCAGGACGGATATCAAGTAGAAGGTTTATACAAAACTAAAGTAAGTAAATCACATTTGTGAAGGTCTTATTATAGTCTTATGTTAAACCTCAGTACTACCTTTATACATACATGTTTAATGAGTTATTGCTTTCTTCTGACAAGTTATTACAAAATCAATCACCAGGGTACAGTTTTACTTAATAGTGTTACAACTTAAGGAAAATATTTGCACAAGTCAAAACTGATATACATGAATAGAAATATAAATTAAAGTACAGTATTGCAATGTGACACATCATTGGAAGCATCTTGGAGATGTGTTACTTAGCAATATTGCTTAGCCCAAAGTTGAAATGAGAGTGAATGTTATTATGAACTTACGCAGATTTTTTCTAGCATAAAATGTTTCGTAACTCTAACCTTGTCTTTCTCTCTTAAAAATTTCAAACATTGTTTGGTACCGGTAATATTTGATCTTATGCCTATTATTCCTGGTATTCTAGTGATTATTAGAGTATATGATTTGAAATCACATGGCACCTCTCCAAGTGCAAGTGATGGCTTCACTACTTTGGATTTTCATGAAGGGAAGTCTTCTGACTGACTTACAAAAGGTGGAAGGGTCCTATGTGACCTTGTTGTTAAGGTTTTGGCCAATATCACTGGTTTCATGGCAGTGTCCTTTGGCACGTAACTAGCCTGGGGTCTGCTTGGCCCAGTGGTTAAGTTGATGGACTTAGGACTCAGGGTCCCAGGTTCGAGCCCAATAAACACCTCTGGTTTTCTTGGAGTGTCCTTTGGCAAGTAACTTCAGAGCCGTAGCCAAGTATTAATGAATCTCAGGAAAACAATAATATCACTTAAAAATTATTATTATTTACACTGCATTTCAACCCCACTTTAAAAATCACACACTCACACAAAGAACAAAAAATTGATGGTAACAACATTATATACAAGTTAAGTAAAAATGGCACATCTCTGGCTTCATGGAAAAGAAAGGTCAAATAAAAAACAAAACAATAAAACATTAAGATAAAAGCATAAGAAAGAAATAGAATGGTTTGTTGGCCCCATTCTCAGTGGGGATTGGACATTCATTACATGTTAGAAAAACTTCCTGCAATTAACCCATTGCCAAACAATAACGGCATTTGACCAGTTGGTTGCAGATGACTCTGAAAAACATTGGGGAAAAGGAGAAATTGCTTTTAATGAGTAATTTCTCAATTTCCCAAAATGCTTTTTGCCCTATTAGAAGATCATTTTTCAATTTTTTCACATTTTGAAATGTCATATGCAAACTCTTTCAATTTGAGGCAGTTGAAAACATGGCGTTTGGTAAGGGGTTTAAAAGAGCATACAAAATTCTTTCTCAGTGCAGAAGTGGTTTCCAACATGTATATTCCAATATTTGGTTAGGTCCTTGTTCTAAAAGAGCAAATTTGATTGTCAAAATAAAATGTTGTTCAACAATTTAGTTTATGTTTTGTTGTTTGATATACCATTAAAAGTAGCTACCGAAAGCATAATTGATTCAGGAAGCTTTTCTTTATCCAATAATCTACCGTTTCTATGTGGTAGATCACAAAAGCGATGTCGTTTTTGGATTGAAATACATGTTAATTTACTGTATAGACACATTAAAGAATTGAAAATTATCTAATTTTGCGTCTAATGACTGTCCTTCTGTACCTATCATATTACAGTTCAGCTGTTTTAAAGAAATTATTTTTGACCACCAAATTTCCTCACATCTGTGAATAAGAACCGTTAAGTCAATACAAGCATTTATAGGAGAGTTTCTCAGATGAAAACCAGTAGGATTAATTTCTTTCTTTTTTTCGCAATAACTATAATTTGGTGTGTATCATATTACAGTATACCGGTATCTGTTGTACAGTTTTAAAGAAATCAACTTTCAACCACCAAATTTCCTCATATCTGTGAACAAGCACCTTTAAAGCAAGCTTTTAACATAAAAGTTAACCATAGTTCTATCTGGAACTCTAATCAATCAAAAACAAAAAGCATGAAATGTTTATTACAAGTTTGAGAGTTTAAACCGATTTATTTTACATCGATTGTGAAACAAGTTCTTACAACTTAGATTAAGATTCCGGAACTGTAATATCAAACATTTTCCAATGTTTCTTATACATAAAATGACTATAATAGCTATAAAATATATAGCAGTTAACATACAATGACCATGTTGTCACATCATGTTATGGTATAAGTTGTTGTTATCATTTCCTCTTGCTTTCATGAGTTGTCTCCCCTGAAAACTGATAAAATTGATTTTCTCCTGTTTTCTGCATCTTTCTTCAGTGAGTTTTTTCTCAGAAACCAAACAGGTTCATCATCATGACAGAAAGATTAAATTTCCCATAGGCCTCAATGTTTGTATTTTAATTGATTATCTTCCCTAATTGTGGTTATAATGGAAAAAATTCCCACTAAAACCTTTTCTTTTGTGAAGATCTTCAATGTGACAAAGTTTCATAAGTTCATACCATTCAAAGTTGAGATATGCAACACTCTTATTACAATTCTGGAACCTCAATCACTCTTGATTCTGCTTCCTGGATCAGAACCAGTACTCGCACCAAATGTGGATTAATGAAAAGTCGCAAGGCGAAACCCACTTCTCAAGGGATTTGAACCCAAAACCCTTGCATCAGGAGGCTGACACTCTACCTCTAAATCACTGTCCTCCACAAGTTTGAAATATCGAAATGCACGAAGCCATTAATTTAAATGATGTGGTCAAAAGTCCCCCATTTCGCATAACTCAAGGGGTCAAGGGAAAACTCTGCTGAACGCTCATTTGAGAAGTCAGACAGTTGCATTAAATACTATTGTTTTCATCCGGTGACGAAAAAACACCAGGAAATAATGACATGTGCACTGAATATATGACAGTTATATGACATAATTACTATTGAATATGGCATCTAACTACAAACCAATCTAATTAATGTCCACTTTAAAGGACAATCTGACAGATTGGGATTTTACATTTTTAAAATAAATTGTCTTCTACCGATAAAATGACATACATTTCTTAAGTAACATAAAACTAGAGTATTGGCAGCTTCTCAACCCCATTCATAGTCATACAGAAAAGATATAGATCATTTGTCTTGCAGATATTGCAAACCATTTAAACAGGTCTATTCTGTAAACAACAACTTAAACATAGAATAAGAGGTGCTCTTTTTAGATACCATTGTCACTTGGGTCTTCAGAAATTTTGAAACGCTCTTGTCACAAGTCCTTAGCAAGGTGGGCGAAAAGGAATTCCTTGATTTATTCATAAACCTGCTTTCCATAGAAGCACTGACAAGCACAAAGATTCACTTCACATTATTTAACAAAATCACAGGATCTAAGCAATATAAAAGTAAAAAAAATTGAAAATTGTGTTTGGTTTAATGACAATGGTTTTCAATATAAAATTTCTAACATTCATTACTCCCTGAGCACTAATCTCTGAGTTAGTCTCTTCAACAGGAAATACCAAACCTTTTTTAATTAATGTATGCATAGAAACAATTTATCTCTTTATAAGAAACTTGAGGCCTTTGTGACAATACACTTTAGGAACTTTTGCTACCAGCTGAAAATATTGCTTGGAAATGCTCATGAAAATTGCATCACGAAAAAATGTCAAATTCGTCACGGTCCTCAGGATAATCGTTTCGGAAGTCATTATCAGCCAAACTGTCGTCCGAATCGGATTCGCTGGACCGTACTTTGTATGCCGAGGCAGTGCTTCGGTCAGGCTGCAACTTTTTCGTCTTCTTCTTCTCTGCAGAAATACAAAAAATAATAATGTGATACTTTGCATATGTATAGATGTATGTGTAAACTGTACAGGTCCACTTGTTTTTGGTAAATAAAGTATGGTTTGTATTTCAGGCATCAGTTAATTGATATAATATATCAATTAACTGATGCCTAAAATACAAACCGTACTTTATTTTATTATAATACACATATTTACCCACTTAAAATAGGAGACAATGTTGACCATCTGTGCTTCATTTAAAAACATTAAGACAAAAAGGAGAATTTCCTCAAATTCTCTTTATGGTCAAAATGTAAGGAGGATTACAAACATACATTTACTAACACATCTTGCAATCTTATAAATATTTTATGAATAATTGCTATCTGCCAGTTCCTGTTTACCATTATCTTGCTGTCGAGTGTTGCTTTTATGTCGACATGGGGTTTAATGCCAAGTCTACATTTTTTAGTTAGTTACAATTTTCCTGGATTCACCAGTAATAGGATTAGGCTCTGAAGTTTGATGCTATAAGAACATTCCTACAAAATCAGAGGTACCAGTGGGACTCAAATCTGGGATGCCTCAGTATCAACACCATCACCTTAACCACTGGGCCACACTGTACCATCTCCACTGTTGCTCTCAGATTGGATCAGGAACAAAATACAATAATTTGTTTTTATGGTGTTTAAGAATGTGTAAGTCATTTCTGAGTAATGTTACTGCTTGCCTGGATCCACCAGTACTAGTCTAGGGCTCCAAAATAACATGTCAAAGCACATTCCAATGAAACAGAGGTATCAGTAGGGCTTTAACTCCAGACCCCCAAAGATCATCAGTCCATCACCCTAACCAGTGGGCCATGCAGGACCCCAAAATACCATGAGAAAAGAGGATTTAAGGATAATACATACTCTTAAATACAAAAGGTCTGTCCTCATCATATGAGTCCATGTCAGATGAACTGTCAACAAACCTCTCATAGTCCACAAAGATCCATCTCGGCTACAACAAAGCAAACATAAAAATTACGCATGACTTTTTATTCCGAGACAGGTTAATATCAACATATGGAAATTTGAGACTGGCTCTCCTAAAAAGGCGATAGGTAGGATTTTCTGCAACTACTATGTATATCATCTGAAGCAAGTCATAAATGTGAGACATTACTTGGTTCAAAATTACCTAATAGTTGTTTGTGCTTCCCTGTCGGATAAAATGAATCCTCGACTTCTACTAAAAAGTTATATTTGCTATAATCTATAAATGTTTAAAATCTGTTTATGCCCCATTCACAAACATTTGAAAGTGAAGAGTAACTGTTATAGTCTGCCGTTTCTCTCAACTGGGTTGTGATAAAAAAAAAAATCTATCTAATTAAAAAAGAAAGAAAACTAATTATGCTTGATGTAATATCCTATGGCCTTCATCATAAAAAAACCACACCCTAAAACATGGAAAAGCTGCCTTATGGGCCTTGGATGTTCCATATTATACATTTATATGTAACCAAGGTGAAAAAACATGCAGCTAGACCAGGTCTCGAACCTAGGACTTCTCAAACCGTGAAAATGCTCTACCAACTGAGCTATCCAGCCCGCTTACACATTCATCTCCATATTGTAATTAGAGACCCCTACAACATACTTCCCCATATAATTGCAATTAGTCTTGAATTTCCTGGAAACAACATTCGTTTTGGGAACAAATCTGAAGCATCCATCACAGAAGGGTCTTTTATTGAGTGCCAATGTAACCAACACGAGAAAACATGCAGTCAGACCTGAGTACTGTTTTACTTAACAATTTAAGCTTAAAATTTGCGACAGTTCAAAATAACATTTCCCCTTATTCAAATATTGAGCTTAGTAATATTTCAAAGTAACACATCATTGGGATTGTCTCTACGAGACACTCCCAATGATGTGTAACATTGCAATATTGTTCTTTCATTTAAAGATACTAACCATGCTTACCAGTTTTGAAAAACTTACGTAAATATATTCTTTAGGTTGTTTAGTAAAATGGTACACTGGACCATGACCTTGGATCTCTACAAACTGTGTGAATGCTTTACCGACTGCACTGTCTGTCCTGTTTACACATTAATCTCCACCTTGTAAGTCAAGTCCCCAACTACATACACATCCTGGCTCCTGATTGGTCGTTTACCTTTTGTTTCCCACGATGCAGTCTGGTCCATCGCCCCTTCACGGACTTATGGAGTGACACCAAGACCTCATGGGCTTTCACAGCCACCTTACACTTGGCCGGGGTGATCTTGTCAAACAGGTCGAGGTGGAAGGCATATCTCACTCCTTTAACTGTGTCCCTGGAAACATAAAGGTTACAAAGAGTTATCACTTTGTCCCTCTTTAGTTTGTTTGTAGATCATTAAATTGCTAAGCATTTGTGTAGGTTTTTTTTATCACTCAATATGGTTGGATGGAGAGACGGTCTCATGAATGGGTGGAAAGAAGGATGAATAGACATTTATCTACATAAACAAACAGATGGATGAATCGAAAGAAAAGGGTGCTCATAAATGATAAATGGAAAGAAGGAGAGGAATACAGTATTCTTAATAAGAACAGGCCAGAGGCAAAAATGACCGCTTCAAGGTATGTTTTAGACAGTTCAAATTTGGGGAGATGTTGTTAACCAACCAGACCTCCCCTCCAAGTGGCTGTGCAAATTTGGTTTTGGCCTGTTCAACTAATTCTTATTGAGAACACTGGGAATAGATAAATGAATAGGATGGAAGGCAAAAGGAATGGATGGATCGATAGACAGAGAGCAATACAAACAGATGGATAATTTGGGGAAAGAGAGGGCTCTAAATGGCGGATGGATGGAGACAGGAAAGGATGATTGGACAGAGAGTCACAAAAACAAACAGATGGATAAATGGAGGGAAAAATGGACTCTTGAATGATGGAAGGAAAGAGAAAGGTATGGAGTGATAGAGAGACAGCCACACAATGACAAATGGATAAATCAAGGAAATGATGCTTAATGAACAATGGATAGAAGGAGTGAGGAAAGGAGAATGGAGAAAACCTACACATGGGATTATGGTTAGACAAAACTCACAGACAAGTATTATGTAAATAGAGTTACCTGAACTGCACTGTCTGCTCCGAGAAGGTGAATGAATCTTGTGTACAGGTGCATTCTGGGATCTTGACACTCAGTTGTAAAACAAAAGTCGTCTGACACCAGTGGGTCTCTGGAGCTACCTCCCTAAGTACAGATGTGTAAAGTGGTTAAATGACTTGATTTCATCCACATAAAAAGCTGTTTACAGAAGAGAAAGGGTTTAACCTTTTCACTACCAGACCTTGTTCCTCTCATATACCAAGAATAAAAGTGGTAGAAATGGGAAAAAGATGGAAATTAACCCCTGCACCGCCAGTAACATACGCTCAAATGACTTCATCATTTCATAAAATTCAATATCAAGTTTCACCGTTCACTATATACCAACCTGCTATACTCTAATGTATACCTAGTGCTTCTATACATACAACCATTTTAGGATGTTTATTAATGGCGGATATGGTATATAAGGTGCTTAAAGTGCGCCAGATATATCTGCCGCTATAGGTAGTGATAAGATTAAATGACTGGATTTCGTCGACATAAAAATCTGTCACAGCTATGTGTGTACATAATCTGTCACATGTAGAAGGAGGATGGGTTGTGTTCTGATAAAATAACAAGATCTAACCGAAATCATGTAATTCAAAAACTAACAACATACCATAGAAAAATCTGTGTCAGCAAACAGATTGCTAAATATGAAGGAAATGCTCCTTTTGCCACAAAGGGAATTGCCCAAGGGATCGTCCAAGACAACACAACATTAGATATACTCAAAATGTGTAAGTATGGGGTAAAAGGTTAGAATATCATTATAAACGGCTTTACACGGCCTCTAACTTTTTTTTCACTTTTGATACAGCTTTCCTTGATTCACCAGTACTAGGCTAGGACTCTGAAGTGTCTTGTCAAAGGACACTCCCACTGAACAAGAGGTATCGGTGGGTCTCAAACCTGTGACACTCTAATTTTGAGTTCACCATCTTAACAACTGGGATGCTCATGACCCTCATGAAAAAAGAAAAATAAAGAGTTTAAAACCCACTTACTGCTCAGTATTCCCTAGACTTCTCTCCTCACTGAAATGTTGGACACCAGATATGGGCTCTGAGGGGAACTTTATAACAAGAGAACTTGTCAGGTCTTTACACTGCTGTTTGGTGGTGGTCTGAATATCCAGCTTCATTAATCTACAAAGATATATAGAGAATAAACGGTTGCTGTCGTGGATCAGATATATTATCGGGCCAGGCACAGGCCTAATATCAGGTGAGCAAAAGGATAATAATTCGTAGCTATTTTATAGTGTCACTCCCTCAAAACCAGAGTTGTATGCGGGGCTCAAACATGAGAACCCTGAGTTCCAAGCCTGCCACCTTAACCTTTGGGCCACGCAGGACACTGTACCATTCATAAAATAACACAAGGGGAGGTAATAAGTTCACTTACCTATCTAATACTGGAACCATTTCCATCTCCAGGAGATGAGTCTTGTGTTTCCGTCGAGTCGATGCATAGTGGGCACAAAATTCAACAGAATGTTGAATGCACTGTGAAAAAGAGAAATTGATATGTGGAAATACATGTTGTAAATAGAAAATTAAACCATTCCTTTTAATGATACCTTGTGACTGTTCAAATCGAAAGCTATAGCTGATGATAAATGTTAATATAGGGTTTAACACAATATCAACAATTCTTTATTTATGTAAGAGCTTTTCTTAATTGACACTAGTACTAGGCTGACACTAGTACTAGGCTAGTGTTCTGAAGTGTCTTGCCAAAGGACACTCCCGTGAAACCAGAAGTACTGATGGGCCTCAAACCTGGGACTAGAGAGTTCTAAGACCACAACAGTCACCATTGTGACATGCAGAACCCTTTACCAATTCCTAAATATGAAACTTTGTAACAGGTCTAAATTAAAAGCTTTAGTAGATGATATTTATAAACAAAGGCATTTTTGTAATTCGTTATGCTGCAATTAATAAAAGTAACCATTATGACAAAAGAAGAAATTGAAACTAGTAATTTCTCCTTTTGTCAAAAGTTTTTCTCAAACCTCATACTGTAGATGTGTATTATGTTGACAAATCAATTACTACTGCACAGGAGAGTTAGGATACTTGGTGAGAAAAATGTGATATTACTAAAGAGCTTTTTCTCCTTTTCACAACAGTCAATTATTTCCTTTGTTTAAATCTACTTATTTGACATTGATTTTGACAAAAGCTTGAAGCTTATTTAATTCACTCTCGATGACTGCTTCCTCGGAACTAAACAATTACGTGCCCCAATTTGAGAGCTAGGCAAAGCAGTTTTCACCTCATTTGACAAGGATTGCACCTGTGACCCTCGGTACAAGAGGCTGCATTCTACAGCTGCACCACCGTTGCCCACTTTATAGTTTTAATGTCTTGAATAAATTATTGTCATTGTATAATCCTTTTAATTACCTAGAAAACTGACCAATTGGAAATGGAATTAAAAAATGACATAGTTACCTTATCACAGTTTGTTGATTTGAGATAACTAACTATCGCCTCTATCAATGACTCTTTCTTGAGGTCACTATGGCTACTGCAAAAAAAAATGTGAACAGTAAAGATTTCAAACCTAATACTTTATGTAGAGTAATATGCTAAATTTAAAAAAAAAAAAAAAGGATTTTGTAAGGACCTAATTAGCAAACCTAGATGATGAGTATGAACTGTTTCCTTTTTGATATTGATTAAAAAACCAATGTGATAAAAAGAGAAATTGTTCATTTTCATATCTTCATTTTGTCAAAACTGTTGAATCAATCTTTTACAGCACAGGTGTTCAAACAAGTTTATACAAAAGAAATGGAAACCATCTAAAATGGCCTAAGACAAAAATATCCAACATCCCAATTGTTATACTGATTTGTAGCTTTGATTTTAGAAAAGCCATCTCAAGCATACAATTCTATATAACTTTTCTAAATTGGGGTCTAATACATTTTTTACAGTTTTCAGTTACACCAAATGACAGCTAACTTATTTGTTCTTCCTGTGTAACTTGATGTAACTTCCTTTGAGAAAAGAAGTTTTGAAAAAGGAGCACAATGCACTTCCTTCTTCGAGAGTTTTTGTGATTTTACTTCTTGTTAGAGGTATGAAATGGGGTCAAAAGAGGGCGTTCCTGCGAAGAATACAAATAGGATTAATATATGAACGACGTCATACCAAAAGGACCCTTCGAATATTTCGAAAATCACATAGGTTTTCCACAAAGATGCTTGTATCTCAGTAACAAAAGGCTATAGACTTCTTGTTTTACTGCATCCCGTTGGATTCTTTTTATATCTAAATTGAATAAGAGTCAAAATGTGTAGAAAACTTTTCGAAAATCTCTGAAAACCTCTTTCCGCAAATATTTTATTGCCTTTTAAGTTTTCTTTTGAATTAAATATGACTCACTTAAGATGGAATACACTGCAAAAAGTTAAAACAACAAACCCATCATGGTCTGATAGAGCAGACAATAAGAGAATGGCGGCTTCTCGTACATCATGGCTATCACACTTGGATAGAATGGATTTCAATTTCGTACACACAGACTTGTCCATCAACATTTGGAACACACTGCAAAAGAAAAGTAAAGGAACTCCTGAAACTCTTTAACAAATATATTTGTTTAGTATTCAAAATCAAATGGGCAGAGAAACTTTTAAATGAGTCAGAAAGTAATCATTTTAGATATAGTCTAACTTGTGTTAAGAGGCCAGCCTATGGGACAGAGTAAATTGGCTGTTTAAGACAGGTTGGCTGCTTAACACAGATTGATGTACACTATAAATCTAACAATGGGACTTTCTGTAGTGGCTGTTTAAGGCAGGTTGGCTGCTTAAAAGGGTGGCTGCTTAACACAAGTTAGACTGTACTTTGATAGTACTAGTTCACATATCAAAGTCTGTAGGGACAATTTTCATCCAATCTACAGGCTTAGTAAGTTTTGATATGATAGGTGAAAACCGTGTTGTAGACACACAAGGATCTTCAAAACGTTATCCCCTTCCCTTGTTGATTTCCTTTTAAGCATGCATCCAAAATTGATGAGTTCTTTTAGGTATATTCTAAAATTAATTTAGGAAAAAAAAAATCAAACAAGTGAAGTGTTGTGTTTAAGCACAATAGGATTAATAAAGTTGCACTAGGGAGTGTTAATTTTGAAACTGAACAGGCCTGGGGAAAGTGAAGTAAATGCATTACCTATCTGAGCCAGAGACAAGTCCAACAAATGCTTTACAAATGGCTCCTTTAATCTGAAACAGAAAAACTCATGGTCAGACTGAGAACAGGTATAATCAACAATACTACTTTTTTTGTTGCATTACTTTCTACTGATTTGAAATAAAAACATTATCTTCTTCAGTTATAACTTTAATTTACTGAATTTATTTTTGTATGGAATTTAACACAATGTCAACAGTATTTCATTTATCTTATGGCTTTCCTGAATTTCACCAGTATTAGACAGGGCTTTGGAATGTTTTGTTCAACGGTAATCCTATAAAAAATCCCAGTGCAGTAGGTGAAGATTGACTTAAATTTTGTAATTCTAACCTGTCACAATCTTCCATGAAAGATAATGGATTAACCATTTCCATTATATTGTATTAGAAACATGTCATAATGAAACAAATAGCCATTCACATTCACTGAGTATAACCTAGATATATTACAAGTACCACTATTGATTATTGTCATATAAGTGAGCAATTCTTGTCAATTCTAAAATACACTTCATTCACCTTCATAAATGTGCAAGATTTGAAGAATCTAGGCCGAAATGTTTCATGAGCAAGGTTAATATTTATACTCATGACTATACTATTATATATGTACTGCTATATAGCACATTATCTCAAAGTTGAAAAGGTCTTTTAATAAGATTTTAACTTTTAATCTAAGTCAATTCACGATTAATCTGAGAAAAGAGAATTTGTTCAACCAATCTAATGTTACATGGATTTGAACGAATGGCGAGAAAGATTTCAAGCTCTGTTCTCCATCTTTACAATTTAACCACAAAGTCCCAAACCATAAGACAAGGGATGTCCCTCTTTGTAAGTAACTGTGCAGGTCTTACCTCCTCATGTTGTGTGTATTCAAACAGCTCATTCAGTGTGAACAACACCTTACTACCATAGCTCTGTATGTCATTGCGGATTCTGAAATAACACAAATTCATTTGTTTAAGATAAATGGCCATTTTCAACAATAGCTGCAATAGCCCAGTCCCTAGTTTAAGGTGAGGTATTCCCTCCCTTCTCATTCATCTGGAATTGAGTTTTCTTTGATTATATAATGTTTAACACCGTATCAACAATTTATCAGTTGTGTCACGGCTTTCCTCAATTTACCAGTACAAGGCTAGGGCTCTGAAATGTCTTGCTAAAGGACACTCCAATCAAATCAAACGACCTTCCCAAATAATAAAGAAGATATGATATTGTGATATTACCTGAAGATCTACCTCTTTAATAATAGAAAAGATAATTGGAAAAGAAGAAATGATTTTAATGTAAAATTTCTATTTTCCCCATTCCTATCTGTCTTCATCTAGCATGTCAACAGACGTTAGGACATTTTCAAAAAATCATAATGGGTATCAATTTACATTCTCATTCTTTTTTCCTCTTCTTTTTTAACAATTATTTTAATACCCATTTCAATACTCTATATCATTGATGGTCATTTTTTTCATCATTTTGATCATAATTGATTTATAATCGGCACCTGTAGCAAATTGCTTATAACAAATCTACTAACCTTGTAGATAATGTGCATAAACTAGAAACAAAATATGCTGCCTGACACTGCATAGGGGAGTTGTTTTCCTGAAAGGCGGATAGGACTTACATCACAAATATTACAAATAATATAACAAATAACAAATAATATAAATAATGTTCTGTAATTGGTGCATCTAATATATTTGTGTCCAAGATTTCAAACCCAATCATAAAATCCAATTTTGTGGGTACTCAGTGAAATCATCTCAACATGAGTTTTCTATTGAGTAACCACAACAGGGGATTAAGAATTGTATGGTGTTCAACACCATATCAACAACTTTTTCAGGTATCCAATGGCTTTCCTGGGTCCACCAATACCAGACTAGGGCTCTAAAATGGCTTGCCGAAGGTCACTCCCAGAAACCAGTTGTCCTGGGGCTCAAACTAGGCCTAGTTCTGAGTCCACCACCTTAAACACTGGGGCACACAGTACCAAAATACTTAAGAGAAGAAATACAATTAAAAAAAGCAAAGAAAATACAATGTATGCCTCTTATACCAACCTATGGTAAGAGCTTTTTGTTACCTGTTTCTTTTGGTATTACCCTAATAAAAACCATTTTCAGATTATCATCTTGTCATAGACAGATGCAAAAACTTATGAAGGGACTGCAGGAAATTTATGGGTTGAACCATCAAATTAGTCAAGAACCTCTCATAAAAATCTGTATGCTTTCAGATGAGTCAAACATTCCAATAGACGCCCTGACAGACCTGAAGGCTGGCTTCACATTATTTTAACAAATCAAAGGATTTCAAAAACTTGAAAGTAAAGAAATTGAAAATGGTCATTGGTTTAGTGACAGTGATATTAATGTTTATTACTTCCAGAGAACAAATCCCTTTAATCCATTACCACACATAACGATATTTGACCAGTTTGTTGCAGAAGACTCTGGAAAACAATTAGAGAAAAGGAGAAATTGCTTGTTAACGAGCAATTTCTCCTTTTCCCACAATGTTAACGAGCAATTTCTCCTTTTCCCACAATGTTTTCTGTTCAATCAGAAGATTACTTTTCAACTTAATCACATTTTGAAATGTTGTCTGCAAACTCTTTGAATTTGGGACAGTCGAAAATTTGGCAATTGGTAAAGGGTTAAATGTTTATTACTTCCAGAGCACAAGACTCTGATTTAATCCCTTTAAGTTAAGGAATTGGATGAGCCTTTGCTTACCATCTCAAGGCACCTGGTTACACTTGAAAGACAACTAGACTGCAGGAATTCTTCACACAACCTACAGAGTAATTTGAAACAAATGTGACACTGTCAGAAAAAAGGAGAAATATTTTCTTGCATATCATTTTCATTTCTTTTCTATACTCTTTGAATAGGAAAACTTTAAAGAATCATCTCTTCATTACACAGAGTTAAAAAAAAATGCATAAAAACAATTCAGTAACACTCCTAAATCTTGATTTTGGTATTTAGTTTCATTGCAATTTCATTTTAAAGAACATCCTATCTTGTGATTTAATACAGCTTTCAACATTCTTTAGTTACATTGCATTATTCATCGATTCAATACCTGTGTTACCTTTCCTCTATCTAAAGCTATGTCCTAGTAACAGTCAACCCTGATTTAAGTGACCATAGAAACAGGAAATGGAATTATTGTAAGACAACTAACAGCTTAAATTGCAAGTCAGTTATTCAGAACGCCGGCAAAAACAGGAGGTCCTGTATGATTATCATAGGGCAGAAATAAAACTTGATAGAACCGGAGAATGTAATAGGACAATCATAAAAAAATAACGCAGGATCAATGCATGACTATAGTAAGTGCTTCACAAGTATGAAGCACTTACTATAGTCTTGCATGGAACCCTTCATAATGAAAATAACAAGCCTGGCGTAGGGGACCCAAGAGGACCTGTGCTGGGAACCAACCCTAAGTAAACACTAAGAAAGCTTCAGTAGAAGCTTTGTAAAAAACCAACGAAATGTCTTACCCATCCCCTGCGTTTAACAACTCCAGTACACAATCCTCAATGGTAACCTCAACACTTAGCCACTGTACACGTCCTATCAACTTTGTGAGGCTGTTGAGGGCGGAAATCAGACTAGAAAGATTTGACTGAGTCAACCTACAAAGAAAAAGGTCACTGTAACTGTACCAATCCAAATTTATCAACATTTCTGTTTACTCCTTACTCAACAATACCTCACTTTGACTCATATGTTGCATGAACGTTTGAAATTACTGTGACAAAAAAGATGAACTGCACCTGAAAAGCGATTTATCCTTTGGTCATAATGGTTTCCAGGCCTTTTTTTACTCTGAGGGGAGAAATTTGATACCCTTTTTGATGCAATTATTAAATTGTTCATAGATAAAGTACAAATAAAAAAGCACAGTTTTAATAGCATTAGAAACTATTCACTTAAAACAGTATAAGGATAAAATAGACTACCTTGTCACTGAGCTTTTGATTAGATCTAGAAGCTGTCTGGAAATCTCAAGGGCTTTGATGTTGTCCTGCAAAGAGTCATATAAACTTCATTAATTTTGGCCTTACATCATTTTCTATCTAAAATGTATTACCAGACAATCCCATCACTTCACTGAATGAGTTTGATTAGGGACTTTAGGGATTTCATAGAGATTAAGCCTTCCTACCTGTGTGTTATTGTTAGCCCAAAATAAAAATATTGGTAGATTGGTAGTCTGGCAAAGGCACATGTGGATCAAAACAGAAAAGTACTGCTTATAGATCCATTTAAAAGCATAATATAACAAAACTATTGTTGAAAACATAATTAAGCACACATGAAGCAAAACTGGTGATAATAGATTTGTTTGTTTGTTTGTATGGTTTTTAACCCCATGCCATTTAGGTTATGTTACGGCTTTTCTTGATCCATTTGCCAAAAGGACACTCCAACAAAACCAGAGATTTTGGCGGGGCTCTAACCTGGGACCCCTGAGTTCTGCGTCCACCTTAACCCCTTGACCACGCAGGACCCCAAGTGTCATGGAGAAATTTCTTGAAATGAGCAATTTCTTCTTTTGTCTCATTCTATTCTTCTCAAAATCAAAATGGAAATGTTATCCATTATATTCATTAATTGTTATCTGCTGTTTTTTTCCAGTTAGACAAGCTTTCAAAAACTCAAACTTAGCGGGACTCAAACCTGAGTCCAACACCACAACCACTTTAACACGCAGGACTCCAAGTGACGAAGGAAAAAATTGCTTTAAATGCACAATTTTTCCTGTTGTCACAATATATTCTTCTCAAAATCAAAATGGAAATGTTATTCATTATATTCATTGATTGTTATTTGCTGTTTTTCCAATTAGACAGGCTTTCAAAAAATCAAACGAAGGGGAGATAATTTATGACTTACAGATTCCCAGTATAATAATGCAGCCATGTCAGTCGCTTTATCTATTGGCAGTGAATAAATCTTCCTTCTTAGTCCGACTGGCTTTGGAAAGAGATCCTGAAACAAATAAGTCTGACGAGTTGTTATTTAAATATGATAAGTTGTTTTATAAACGTGATAAGTTGTTATACAAATCTGATAAGTTGTAAAATAACATAGCTCTATGAATCTGATCATTTGTTATCCCTTTCCAAAACTATAACGACATTTGACGACTTTGTTGCAGACGGCTTTAGAAAACATTGAGGGAAAAGGAGAAATTGCTCGTAGCGAGCAATTTCTCCTTTTCTCACAAGGTCTTCTGCTCTATCTGATGATTATTTTTCAATTACATCACGTTTTGCAATGTTGTCTGCAAGCTCTTTCAATTTGGGTCAGTCGAAAATTTGCTGTTTGGGAAAGGGTTATACACATCTGCTAAGGTGGTTTACAAATCTGATAAGAGGTTATTTAAATCTGAGAAGGGTTTTCAGAGGGAAGTATTTTTTTTTCTTTTCTTTTTTTTGCAATGTTCAAAAATTTCCTTTGAAGCTAACAACCTAATTCAATGTTTTGCAACCAGAGCCTTAGTTAAATGCTTTGGCAACGGAATTACCATCCCTTTTCTGTATGGTCTCCATAGAGAGATGTAGTAAGGGAATTGAGTCACAAGTTATCTATTTATTAGGGATGGGAACGAATAGTGAAATCACTATTCGAATATTTGACTAGAACTATTCGAATATATTTGAATATTCGATTTTAGAATTTGTTTTGATGTCCGAATGTCTGCATGTCGGAATACTAGTACACTAGTCCTCTGTTCAAACCTTTTGTGTATAGCTGATATCTGTATACATGTACGTGCATGCAATATCAGAGCAGTAATTACCATTATTTCGTTTTTTATCAACAGACAACTTTTCCAGTTTCTTACAGAGTTGGTCCATCAGAAACTTAAATAGTTGTTGATGTCTCTGACTGACGTGAATGCAGGTATGGGTTAACAAGGCGGGACAACTCGGACATCACAATCATGTCCGCGATGGTCTGTGTAATGGTTTCGTTGTCCGCCTTCGATTTCTTCGGTGAGTTGACAAACAGGTTCATGGTCGCCTGTTTTACAGTTTCGGACGTCAAAACGGATGGATGCTTGCCATTCAAGTGATTCAGTAGGTTGGATGTTGTATTCTTGAATACAAAGTCCTGGTTACACAAGTTACAGGTCACCTTCGACTTGTCGGCAGAACAAGTAAAGTAATTCCAGACACGTGATAGAGACATTGTGATGTTTATCGAATAGATGTAGAAATTAGAATGAAGATAAGTATGACAAATTATTCTGAAGAAAAATATACTTTCTAACACATTATTTGATTGGTCTTTGTGCATATGCAATCATGATTACGATTGGTTATTGAAAGAGTAATTGTTTAATTTCACGACAAACAAGTTACGTGATTGGTTGACACTGACAATTGTCAATTAGCGTGATTGACTTGTTTTGGATAATAAGGAGCAAGTGCAGATCATTAAGGTGTTAGATTTAGCGGCTTAAAATCGACTATTTTCACACTTAGGAATTAATCGTTTTGCAAACTGTCAAAAGATGTGGTAATTTATCAGGTGTTTTACTGTGTAACATACGTTGTAAAAACATCGTAACTGCACCTGGGAGCTAGGCACGTTCTTCGATATTTGGGATCGGTTTAGAGGAAGAAAATGAAAATAAAACAACATTATTTTTGAATAAAATTTATGGTAAACATACAGTAATATGGGTTCATTAAAATTGAATATTCGAATACTATTTTGCTATTCGAATATTCGACCCGCTATTCGAATATTCGAATATTGTTCCCATCCCTGCTATTTATCCTTTGGTATCAAATTGCTTTTTTTAGCCTTCAGCACCAAATGCATTAAATTTACTTATAAATGGGTTTTACATTGTGTCAACATAATTCCAGTCATGTTGCTACGCCCTATTCTAAATGATGGAAGAAGACCTCATACTTAACTGCCCATAAGGGCCAGTCAAGCCTGGAAGAACCATGGCCACTCTGTTTGTCAGTAAGGAGATTGACTCTCATCGAAATCCAAATAATGTCGCTGTGGTTTGAACCCACAGGAGGACGGGCTTTGTGATATCAAATTCTGTACTCTAACCACCAGGCCAAGAGGTCTCGGCTGAACTTAAAGACAAATACTTGAACATAAAGAAAATGAAGAATGGAATCATGCTTACGTCAAAATTGCTGTCCTCTATTGGAAAGACAAGACACCTATATACAAGTTCCTGAGCCAAGTTCAAGTCCTGACAGCCGCTAGTGTCGAACATGTCCACCACAAATCTGTGCCGTCCCGAATACTCTGCTGCAATCTGGGACTTTACCGTCGCAACTAACAATTTCAGATCTCCATTTACAAAATGCGTTAAATCCCATAATGCATCTCCCGATTTCTTTTCGTGTTTTCTATCTGTAATAAGATCATACCAAGTGTGAGAAATTTGGAGACAACTACGTTGATAGAGAAGACCGATTCTACGCCTTGATAAAAATCTTCATAACCCTTAATTAGAGAAATTTCTTCTTTAATCACAAACTCAATGTTCTTTTTCATACCTAGTTCAAACCTATATTCAACAACCTTTGTGACAGAAGTATGAAGCTTATTCAATTCACTCAAGATGATTGCTTCTGGGATACAAGACCAGTACTCAAACTGACCTGTGGGTTAGTCCCGGTATTTTAACGTTACCAAAACGAGAATCAAACTTTGGACCCTTGCTTCAAGAGGCTGATATTCTACCACTGGACCACTCTTGCAGTTGCATTCATTGTCAATTAAGATGAATAGAGCCTGATTTGGGAGAATTTGTTTGTTTGTATCGTGTTTAGCACTTTATCAACAATTTTACAGTTATGTAACAGCTTACCTTGATCAACCAGTACCAGTGTCGGTGGGCTAGAACTGGGATTCAAGTCCACCAACTTAACCACACAGGACCCATATAAAAATTGCAATCATGGTCAAACATACAATCCTAATTACACTATAAGAGTCACAAGTAGAGATGCACGCAAGCTTAATAAGTGCAGTTATGATCCATTTCAGAAATTGCAAGCATCAACAAAGCAGTTGAACTGTGCCTGATTTGAGAGAATATGTTTGTTTGTATGGTGTTTAATGCCATATCAACAATTTTCCAGATACAGCATTCCTGCATCAACCAGCACTAGGTTAGGGCTCTGAAGTGATTGCAATAGGTCACTCCCACAAAACCAGAGGTGTTGGTGGGGCATGAACCTGGGACCTTCGAGTTTTAAATCCGCCATCTTAACCACTGGGCCACACAGGACCCCTGATTTGAGGTTAGCTTTCTAGATAATGAGACATAACATGATGAGAGAGAGCTCACCTGTAGAGACGCCCGCAAGCTTACACTCGATGGCCTGCAGTGGGAGCTCAAAGAACTTGTCCACTGGAAGCTCCTTCGCCTTATCCTTTGGGACCGTGTCCAGATCCCCGTAGTCAGCAAACATGATCTCATACTCCTCCTCCAGAACGTTCATAATCCGGGCTCGATACCATCTGAAAGGGAGGAGAATAAGAATAATTCAATTTGACCAATGGTTAAACACTAATATCAACACTATTCCAGTTATTTTATAGTTTAATTTTTCATTGGATTCAAAGCTGTGTAGACAGTATCAGGTGAGGGAATCACATGACCAATGTTTATGATCTTATGTCCGAACAAGATGGCTGCTCCTATGACGGAACAGGTATTTTTGCTTCATTCATCTACTCTTGCCAATGAGGTGGCAAGTAGGTAAAAAGAGCAAAAATACCTATGGCGCGGCCATCTTGTTTAAACATAAGATCGTAACCATTGGTCATGTGATTATCCCACCTGAGTATCTACAGTATTTCAGTTATTAAGCTGCTCTCCTGGATATCACCAGTGCTAGACAGGGCGCTGCAGTGTTTTGCCTAAGGACACTAGTTCCAGAATCTCACTGCTTCTTGTGATGATTGAACCCTATAATTATAAGTTCATGGCATTTAACACAGTGTCAACAGTTTTTCAGTTATTTAGCAGCTTTCCTGGACCCACCACTACTGGGCTAGGGCTCTGAAGTGATTTGCAAAATGAAACCAGGTGCCGGTGGGAATTGAACTCAAGACCCCCTTGGTTCTCAATGCACCACGTTAACCAATGGGCAACACAGGACTCTGATAACACCTTGCAGCCAAATGTCACAAGTCTGACACCTTTACCACAGGGCTGTACAGGACCCCTTGACCACTGGTAGCAGGTACTGTATTCCTCTCTGGGATATCTTCTGGACACAAGGGTTGTGGGTTTGAATCCCGTGAGTGGCAGGATCTGGATCTTATCCAGGAAACAGATTTAAGAGTGATAAATCTAAGTTGTAAGAACTTGTTTCACAATCGATGTAAAATAGATAATTCTAAACAAACATCTCTAGTAAGGAACTAGACTAACAAATCAAAGGAGATATTGTAAAATGTGCACATAGTTTTGAAGAGTTCCAGCATGCAAGAATATCTTTATCCATTACCGCTTTACCAAACACCATATTTTTGACTGTCCATAATAGAAAGAGTTTGCAGATGACATTTCAAAATGTGATGAAATTGAAAAATAATAATCTGATAGGACAGAACAAACTGGTCAAATATCGTTATTGTTTGGTAATGGGTTACTTACCTTTTGTCAAAGGAATCGTATTGCGCAAGACAGTATTGTCCCATCTTCATTTCCTTTATCCCATCATCTGCCTCTAATTGATGGACGTAATTGGCTATTTCCTCCATTAAATCTTCTAAACTGAAAAAAGATAGACCAATTATCATTCATCAGAAATTGATATTCTGCTCTTAACTCTTTACCGCCTGCAAACAATCTTTTTTAATTGAAGCAAACGATTTTAGAAAAGCTTTGAAAACATGTGAAAAATCTTTCAGTTCTGCTGTTGTGACAAGTGAAAAGATTTTAAAGGCATTGTGGCAAGCAATTTCTCCTTTTGCCACAATGCTTAAGTCATCTGCTACAAGACACAAAAACGTCACATCAGGTGGTAATGTGTTCACTCATTAATTATTTTTTATGTAAAAAAGGTGAGAAAAACATGCAACAAGATCAGGACTTGAACCCAGAACCTCAGCAAACCATTCAAACACTTTACCAACTGACCCATTCAGACTGCTTACAAAAAACAGTTAAGCATGATACCACTAAATCTAGAAAACCAGAGCCAGTTTAAGATATTCTTCATATTGAGACAACTTCAGTAGAAGAATTGAAAAAACCCATCTAAACATATATTGCATATACATATATACATTAACCAATGAACAGCCAAACAAATCACCAAGAAATAAATGCAAGTGGAATTTTGTGTCAATAACTCCTATGTTGAACACATACAACAAACAAAGGGGCATGGATATGTTGACTGGTCAATACAAAAACAATCGGCAATAAATACTCTGTCTTTCATTCTTTCCTTCAGATATTCTTTTCTAAAATACATTTAGCAGAGAAATTTAGCAATACACTGTAGCTGCAATAAAACAAAAATATAACCATGATGAGCAATTTCTCCTTTTCCTTCAATGGTTTCTTCTCAATATTACACAAAAAAAACAATGTTATTTTTTTTTCATTCTTATGTAATTTTCATCTGCTGTTGATAACAATTTGAACAGGTCACCAAATCTCAGCACCAGAATTACACTTTAAGACACCTGTAGGTCTAACTTGGATGACCCAAGCTGTTTTACACCTTGGAGTCACTATGCAATAAAAACCCGTCAGCGTTCGCACTCTGGGCCAGAGGGGACCAATCAGCAAAAAGAATCAAGAATGGGGACCAATCAGAAACAAGATTACCGCAAAAGAAATCAATATGTGCTCTGACCCGTTTTGATAGAGAAAGCATCCAGACAAAGAATTAAATATCTACGTCTGGATCATCCGGACTACTGTAGGTCATGCAGAAGTTGTAAAACACACAGGACTCACTCTGACAGTTTTTCCCGCCTCTGCACGAAGAAGAGATCAGGGGAGGTAACTGAGGACACATGGACGTCATGGTACTTTCTACACAAAGGGAGGGAATCCGTCTGCAGAATTGGACTCATCCTGAAAATTGAGAAAATTGAATCAAACTAAGCACAACCTAGTATTGGGAATCCGAAGTCTGAATCACAATCTTTTATGGGAGTCCCCTCTATGAATGATAATCAGTTGATAATGTTTTTTTTCACCATACTCTTTATCAAACACTAATGTAAATTGTTGGTTTTTTTTGGTTTTTTTTTTCTTTTACTGTAAATAAATGAATAATCCTTAGGTTTTCTTTTTTTATTTCAATGACAATTATTCATTGTCCTTGAATTATATAGTTAATGGTATATTCATCTATCAATATCATATATGAGGCACTGTCTGCGAAAAATGGCCCAAATAGGCGAAATTAAGTTATTATCAATTCTACACACTATAAGGTCTTTGGAATGAGGTCCAATTCACATTTTTGTCCAAACATGACTTTTGAAGAATTATAGCTATTTGTTCAATTAGTAAAATTGGTAAAATTATGACGCCATCTTGAATCGCATTTTTCTCCATAACGTCATGTAATGACTTTGGGCCAAAAGTCTCAGTCACTGGCATATATACCTTTGCCCTTCCCTTTATCTATAGCACCAGGAATACAAATAGAACCCTCCTGTTACCAAGACCAAAACCCCAATTTCATCACATTTTGTAATGTCGTCTGCAAACTCTTTCAATTTGGGATGGTTGAAAGTCTGGCGTTTAGTAAAGGGTTAAGGTTTTGGAAAGTAGACAATGCAAAATTCTATTTTTAGAAAATTACCCAGCATTCTAAATGTTAACTTACTTAGTTTTGGCCAGCAATAGTCGTGGTAGTTCTACCTTCCCTTGACAAAGCTTGTACAACTTCTCCAAGTGCTGAAAAACATAACAAAACAAAAAAGTGGGAGAATGTCAAAGATTCCAATTATTCTATTTTTTTATATATTTTTTCAGTTTATACAATTTTATTCATTATTTATTATTTGTCCGAAAGAAAAGCAGTCCTAGTTAAATACTCTACATACTGAGCTTTAGGAAAACCATGTTATACGGTTGAAAACCATTCAAGCGTCCAAACATCTTATCAGTGATAAAAACTCTATAAGTATGATCGGCCACATAGGGTACTACATGTATAAAAGTTAAAAAAACCTCTTGTAGGTAGGAAAAACCTTATCAGTATGATCTGCCGTATTGTATCAAAAACAACCATGAACAAAACACACAACAAACAGTACACTTACGGTGGGGTTTTCGTTGGCGAATCCATTTCGCACGAGTTCCACATTAACATAGGATCTATTTATGATAGCCCTGGTTTCTCCTAGATAGACCCTCTCTACCAAAGGATCCAGCCAGAGTATCCCTCCAAGCCTCAGCACAATCTTCCCTTCAAACTCCTTATCACGTAGCAGCTCTTTCAGAAACACACTCGCCTACAATAAGATATAATCAATTTAATTTATATAATAACAATGGTGTTTAACACCCTGTCAACAATCTTTCAGTTATGTTATTGCTTTCCTGGATATATCATTACAAGGTTAGGGCTCTGAAGTGCCTTGCCAAAGGACACTCCCATAAAACCAGAGGTATAGAAATGGATCGAACCTGGGACCCCTAAGTCCTTTTTCCCCTACCACCTTAAGGTAAGACCTGGGTAATGGAAAACTGGTTATTGCTTTGGTTAAAGAATAAGTTTAAATGTTATTCATGAAATATGCATCGCTTCAGACATTCACCGAGCCAATTTTCAAAATTTGTCTGATTTCGAATATATATTTACAAAATGAATATCAACGATTTTATTTCAAATTAATTACCTCCCTTTAAATTTTATAATGAAGTTGGCAAATACAAATTCTAATCCAGGAAAGATTCTTATAATATAAAACTTGATTTTAAAATGGCATTTGCTTTGTTTAATCTTTAATTGTGTTATTCTGACTTTTCTTCTTTACCCAGGTCTTACCTTAACCACGGGGCCATGCAGGACCCAGAACAAGGTATATAAACTCGAAACTTACAATTGAATGTCCAAATATGAGGCAAAGTTTTCTTGGCCACGCATTTTGGCTTAACCCTAGATTGTGGGTACTCATTAGAATTGTCTCATCAAACATAGACTTGAAACTTACAATAAAAGGTCCAGATAAGACTTTTTTCCAAATTTAACTTCTTGATTTCTTCATTAAACCCTATATTGTATTTACCCATTAGAATTGTCTTGTCAAGTTATTATTTTGGGTAAAAACAATGTAGGACTTATCTTATTACTGTTACAATAGGGAATTCACAGGCAAGGGAATCACATGACAGATGTTTACCATCTTATGTCCGAACTAAATGGCCACGCCACAGGTATTTTTGCTTTTTTCACCTACTTTTGCCAATGATAGCCATATTGTGTAACCTGCAAGAGTGGACCACCAACATTCAAGTTCTGGTGGTATATGATAACCCATGCTTTACAACGGTTTTTGGTCTAACACTAGGCAAAGAAATCGGACTCAAAGCCCAACATGCTCGACCGTCTATTTCAATTACTCTATCGCAACACCTTAATCACTGGATCAGACAGGACCTCTACAATTAATCACATACCCTAGTAGTCCATTCTGGATCCTTGTCCACTGGCTTTATCTTGCAAACAAACACCTCTACAGCCTGAAACACAGTGAATAAAAGCAAGTTTACTTCTAATGGGTAAATCACAGGCTATAATATTCATGCCTGAAAACAGTCAGAGGCTCAAAAAGAAATTACAGGACCCATGGATTGATGCATTGACAGCACAACGGTTTAGTATGATATTATAGTAAGTGTTTCATGCTTTTGAAGCACATGCTATAGTCTTGTGTTGAACCCGCAGGCAACAACAACCGATATAAGTGACTGATATAAGTGATGAACAACAGTAATTGCTCATTCACCTCAAACTGTCTTTTTTTATTATTTCCTTGTCTGTAGAACATATAGATACATGCAATTTGGTAAATGTCATAGATGAATTGATTGTCATATATTTGGCCGGTCAATTAGGTTGGTCAATATTTGCAAACCATTCTATTTCTTAAGTGAAAAGTTAAATCACATAGGTAAATTCCTTTTCAACAATCAAACTAGAAAACATTGATACAAAAGGAAGAATTGTTTGTCAAAAAAAAAAATTAGCTTTGAATTTTTCAACTCATCTTATAAGTACATGTACCATTCTTGTTTAAAATATCTAGGAATGAAAAATCTTGAATCAGGAGGAGACCTAATTTTGGGAAGCCTTCTCGATGACATTTGTAAATCATAAAGCTTGAGAAAAACTGCATGATTTTAAAGAAATTTCCCATTAGCAAGGTGCCTTTTGAAGACACCTGTGACATAACTTGAAAACAACCATGTTGAACTTTACCTGGAATGGAACATCCCTGAACTGTATAGGTAACTCATACAGCTTGTTAACATCAATGTCCATATCTTTACCAATGTCCACAAACTTCACCTGCAAGACAATACAATGTAATTTATCCTGTCATCAGGGCAATTAACAGACCGATAACATGGTGCCATATAACATTTTTGATATCTGTCCCTAGATCACATCAAGGGGTCAGCGCAATACTAAAGCAAGTGCACTTGCTATAGTCTTTCGTTAAACCCTCGACATGATCTTTGCACACACCTAACAGTATTGATTTTCTGGTTTGTTTCATTTTGTTCATGCTCAATTTTCATTTTGTTTGTTTACTTGAATCCATATAGGTAACATTTTAAGCTTTTATGTTACATTACCACCTGAGCTGTGAGCGATTGTTTTTATGTATACTTACTGACACTTCTATACTGCCAGTCCCTCTCTCATGGGTGTTCATGTTGGGGATATCCAAAATCTGTACTCTACAATACAAACATAAAACTCATTGGTCATTTACATATATATGTGCTTTTACATCACATCAACATTATAACAATTATGTTCATGATGGAGGAATACGCCTCACTCAACTGCCAAGTAGGGCTGGTCAAGCCGGATAGAACAAAATCAGCACTCACTAAGTCAGTCTGGAGACTACCTTCAAAGAAATCCAAAAGCTGTCACCGTCATTTTAACCCACACAGATAGGAGCCATGTGATTTCAAGTTCTGTACTCAAACCACTAGGCCATATCCCCCTCTTAGGTGTACTGGATTAGGGCCAAGCTAACAGCATGTTATTAACCTTTGTTTGTTTTTGTTCAGACTAGGCCACAGAATGGGTCATTTACAATGACAGATACTCCACAAAGCAGCAGAACCTATGAGTTGCAAGTCAAAGTCCATTTGGATATAGAGGACCCCAGCCTATTATAAGAAACAGTTGTGTCAAAACCAGGAATTACCTGGAGCAAAGACATTCATACATGAGAATGATTAAACTGTCGTTTATGGACAACTTGTCCTTGAAAACATTGTATGGCGTTTAATGCCATGTCAACAATCTTTCAGTTATGTTACAGCTTTCCTGGATCCACCAGTACAAGGCTAGGGCTCTGAACTAACTTGTCAAAGGACACTCCCACCAAACTAGGGATGGGGGTGGGGCTTGAACCCGGGACTCCTGACTTCTAAGTCCTCCACCTTAACCAAAGGGCCATGCAGGACCCAAAGAAGCTTCAAGCTTTCGTAAAGTTTGATGTAAAAAATAAATAAGTTTAAACTAAAACAATTACTTCACCTTACCTATAAAAGATGCCTCTATCTTGATATGCACATAGGTCGCCGGTAAATGGGGCTGCTGTAGAATAACCAATAACCGTAATCAGATTACAAAAGATGTCAGAGGAACGCCATGCTTGACTATTTCAAAACTTTCAATGTTTTAATAGTAATTGAGTTATTCTGGGAAAAACAAACTTGTTAAAGTTTTAACCCTTTTTAATTTCGTATGGGTTTTTATCCAAAATCTTAACTTATAGTAGACAACAATAATAAAGAAAAAGTCACAATATTAATAATACTTATTGTGGTAAAGGTAGATTACTCTTGTTATAAAGATTGTAAAACAATTAGCAAACTAATTCTAATAAATCAATCGCATGATGTCGGCTCATACTCAGATATATTGACAGATTCTGAATCAATTATGCATTTGGTAGCTATTTTTCATTATATATTATACTACAATACAAAAAAAAAACTTTTTCAAAGACATTCCATTTTGACTAGCAAATTGTCTGATGTGTGAACAAACAGCTTTAACCCATGACCAAACAATAACGATATTTGAGTAGTTTCTTGCAGACGACTCAGGAAAACATTTTGGGAAAAATAGAAATTGCTCGTTAAGAGCAATTTTTCCTTTACCCACAATGATTTCTACCCTATCAGAAAATTTATATCCAATTTCATCACATTTTGAAATGTGGTCTGCAAACTCTTTCAATTTGGGACTGTCATAAATTGACATTTGGTAAAGGGTTAAGACATAGAGTGTCAACTGACTGTTTCGTTTCTGATTCTCAGGTTTTCTGTAGTGAAGCTCCAGATCCATCATGAGCCTCATATAGGTCAGGGCCGGCTCACTCTCTGCCCCATCCTCTCGTGTAGTATTCAATAACCGCACGTAAAAATGGCTCGCATCATTGTCATTTACATGGGTCACTAAAACCTGCATAAATTAATTGATGTTAATTATTTGTTTGTATGGTGTTTAATGTAGAGTCAACAATTTTCTAATTATGTTACAGCTTTTCTGGACTCACCAGTACAAGGCTAGGGCTCTGAAGTGACTTGCCAAAGGTCTATCCCACAAAACCAGAGGTGTCGGTGGGATTCGAAAATGGGGACCCCAGACTTAACCTATGGGCCACGCAGGACCCTGATGTCAATCATGGTTGATAATTTAATATATACTCCTTTTAATGTATATGAACCAGACTCAGACCTGACAAAAGAAAAATATTGTTTGCATTCATGCATGTTTTATTTTATTTTTATGGGCTTTAAGGAAGTTCTAGGTAGTTTAATCTGCGTAATTCATCTGCGCATCAAAGGGAGATAATAATCTGTTACCGAAGAGGTACTTGCATAGTAGTCGGATAAATGTTTTTATTTGGATGAAACTTACTGTCTATGCATTTTTTTTTAAAGAATAAGCCTATTATCCATAAAACTATAAAAGGTTAATAACATTATTATATATTTCTCATGCATATCAAGCGCCCAGCTTCTATTTTTCAAGTTTAAAGTTATTTTAATCGTTTTTGTATATGTTTTTTTCAAATAAGGTTACCATGGAAGTTGTCATTTTACAGAAAAACTAACTTGTCAACATATACTTTTTTTTTGCAATTTGTATCCAAGATTAAATTTTACTTCACATACTGAAAAATAAGAAAATTCTATGAAGGGATTTTTTAGATATCTTCATTTATTTGTAATATTCATATCAATTTTCATTGTTTTTTGTTGAATACAAAAATTTCAAAAACTGATTTGGATTACAAAAATTGTTCAGATTGTAATAATTTGAAAAAACATTGATTTATAAAGTATTGAATGTATGAATTCATATTTTTTGTGTTAATTAACCTTCCAGAAATTGTTCTACTTCCTTTGAAGATAGTATAACCATTTTGACATTTTAACCCCAAACAGTTACCATGGAAAATGTCATTTTACGTAAAAACTAACTCGTCAACCTGCATTTTTCTTTTCATTTTCGGATTCACAATAAAATTTTAAACAACATATAAAATATTTAGAAAATTTTATGAAAGCATTAATTTCTTATAAAACTGTAGAACATGTCCTTAATGCCATGTCAACAATCTTTAATTTTATTGCAGCTTTCTTGAATTCACCTGTACAAAGCTTGGGCTCTGGAATTCTGAGCTGGAAATTTTTGTGTTTGACCGAATAATTCCGTCCCCACCTGGTGTATGCAGAGAACAAGTGCAGTAATCTAAGGAAAGAAAATGTTTCAAAATGGCGGATTATCAGTATTCTACGCCTAAAATAAAATAAAAATATCTCACCTTGACGTGCCCTTCATTTGGCAGCCATTCTGTTTCTGGGGAAGTGTCCAATTCCCGTATCACAATATGTCTGCATCCACATCTCCATTTGTCTCTGTTTAAAAATATTCACAGTATAAACTAACCTGACCAAATCTCCCATTGGATTTTGTTAGGCACTTGAATCTGAACCTATATGTCAAAAATTTGAAAAGGTAAGAAATATCATAGAGAAAAATGTTGATTTTATCTTGATTTATTCTGTTGTAAACTTCTATTGCTATTTTGAAAAGTTATAGGTTCCCATGCTTAGAGATTGATTAAGCAGAAACTGCTAACAAGATAAAACCAACCTATACCAGACCAACCTGTTCTACCACCCATTTGCTACTTCTGTACATAGGAAAATATTCATAGCTTGTCTAACTGAAAGGTCCCAGAAATCCTAACTGCCAAATATAGTCTAGAGACCTGATGGAGAAGTGTTGATCAGGGATCACCTAGCCACTTGTCCTATTTTCATAACATCTTACCGCAAAACTAAAGGGATGAGATCCTAATGCAAATTCTGTACAGTAAGTTAACAAAAGAATAAAGCGAAATTTGAAGTGAGATGGCACTATATTGTGAATACAACTGACCTGCATGTTCCATAGGCCAATAGTTGGTAACACAGTTCCTTGTTTTCATCCTGCTCTCTACGCTAAAGAATAAATATAAATAAAGTTCAAATCATTTTTCCCCTTTACTACATAACATGTCACTTTGATGCATCTACTTCGATGCACTTTTTTTGCATTGTGTTTAAATAAAGCTGTATCATCAATTTTGACAATAAATTTTCCGCAATCGCTGGTGAGTGTTGATTCCATTTTGGCTGTGCCATTTACTCCAAGACCCTGCAGAGAATTTTGAGTCGAGGAATGCCTATGACATAAAAACATTCCCCGTCGACTGTGATTTCTCTACCGAGTGTTCGACATAATGCTGTTATAAACCATGGGTTATCATATACTACCAGAACCAGAAAGTTGATGGTCAACTCCTGCGGGGTACACAATGTGGCTATCATTGGCAAAAGTAGATGAAGAAAGCAAATAAACATGTGGCGCTTCCTTCTTGTTTGGACATTTTCGTAAGCATTGGTCACGTGATCACCCCATCCAGCCTGTGTAACGGCTTTCCTGGATCTACGAGTTCTAGGCTAGGACTCTGAAGTGACTTGCCAAAGGACACTCCCAAGAAACCAGAGGTGTCCATGGGGTTCGAACCCAGAACCCCCTAATTCTTTTTCTGACACCTTAGCTACTGGGCCATGCAGGGCCCCATTTTGCGCCTACTTTGACTTTTTAAAAGCAACTGTGAAAAAAGGATAAATTGCTCCAAATAAACTACAAAATATCATGATGAAGATAAATTTTCTTTTGTTTTCATTGGTCATCTGCTGAATTACAGTTTGAGCCAGTTACATATTCTATATGGGGGAATGGGTAAAATCTGTGTCGGACAATATCGTTACACCTGCAAACCATATTAAAGTTCTGGAAGCAACACTGGTTTTACATAAAAAATATGGGAACAAGATTCGACTTCAAAGCATGTTCCATGTAACAAATTTGAACCAGGGAATGCCACAATATAAAAAACTTCCAAAACATCGGTTAACGATTAATTTATAAACCCATGTCGTGCTGGAACGAACTTCATTCTTATGCAAACAGTTTAGATCTAGGCCAGCTGCCAAGTTAATTGGCGGCTGACCTGTGATCTAACCTGTTTGCTACTCTGAGTTTCTTTCCTCATCAAAAAATAAGCAGATATTTAAGGTTTCCGAAAGCAGATGACACAAAAATCTATTTTTAGAAAAGTTACCCAGAATTCCAAGGGTTAACTTAGCCTCTTACCTCGACCATTCCTGCTAGAAAAGCCTTCAATTCTTTGGGTATTTCGGCTTGAGATCGCTTCAGCAGCTCCTGCAAAGTTCTCACCTGAGGGGCACAATTCTCCGTTATCAGTAGGTGGGAAACTGGTTCTAGGGTAGGCTGAAATAAAACAAATAATGTATATATACCGATATAAATACAAATAACGTCTGAAATAAAAAAGTTAAACCTACTCTTTCAGATAAAGATAAAAAAGAAGCTAGGGAAACAGTGCTTATCTTTTGTGCTTTTCACTTATTTCCTTATGAAATGAAATTAATGTAAAAAAACTATGTTCAAAATTACTTTATTGTATTGCTTTTTATTTATGGTGCTTGTCAAAATGGTAAGTCAATATGTAAGCAACATTTTGTATAAGTTTCGCTAATAAACTTTTGAACTTTTTATAATTGATTTCACTTAGATAAAATGGCGGTCAGCTCGACCCTTTACCAAACGCCAAATTTACGACTGTCCGAAAATGAAAGAGTTTGCAGACAACATATCAAAATGTGTTAAAATCAATATTTTGATAGTGCAGAAAACATTGTGGGAAAAGGAGAAATTGCTTGTACAGAGCAATTTCTTCTTTTCCCACATTGTTTTCCAGAGTGGTCTGCAACAAACTGGTCAAATGTTGATATTGATTGGTAATGGGTTTACACATGCTTTCGAGGTCAAATCGAAATATCACCTTTAACACATGTCAAGAGAAATATTGCCAATCAGAGGGTGAGGGGTACAATAGCTTTCCTTCCTCATTAAAAAGTTAATACTCATAAATAAAACTCAACGCTTACTTTTTTATGAGCTGTTGCAAAGTTGTAGAACAGCTGCCTCATGCATGACATCCTGTTTCCAAATTTGGTTTTAGAGTTGGGAAGATCATAGTGTATCAGAACAGTGGCATTTGTAATGTTCATGTTCATTACATGGTTATCACTGCAAACTGGAATAGAAAAATAAGTACAACAATCAATCTAAATTCATCAACATATAAGGAATGTCATGTCTTTATGTTACCTTTAGTTTATAGCTTTTGGACCTGTGTAGCGCAGTGGTTAAGGTAGAGGTCTATCAACTTTGGTGCCCTGGTACAGGTTTCTCCAATTTGTATAGTGTCCACTGGCAAGACACTTCAGAGCCCTAGCATAGCCAGAGGTTCATTAAGAGCTGAGAACTGGGGATTTCCATGGCTACTTTGATCAGTTTGATAATAAATCTACTGATGAGGTCCCCAAAAACCCCACCTACTTTAACAAATCACCCTCCTTCTACAAATATAAAGGAAACCCCTGATAATACTTGGGAATCCAGGAAAGTTGTGATATAACAAGAAACATTGTTGACATGGCATAAGACTCCATATAAAAGGATGAAACAAATCAACTGATCTTTGCTATATGTTTGATAAAATGTCAAATAAAGCCAACACAATTACCAAGAAGTTTTGAACGTCCGCGCGCCCATTCATGAGCAATGGCCTTCACATCGTACAATTCCATGTGTTCACTGACCACAATCATATCGTAGGCATAAGCTCTCAGGCCCTACAAAATATATAGGATAAACTTGATTAGTTACACTGACCAAACTTGACGGCCATATCAGACAATTGATTTTTATTATCTAAATGAGTTTTATATAGTGTAAACATTATTTCAATGATGTTGCTATGTCTATATCATAGATCCCATACTTCATTGTGGACTGGAAAAGCCATGGCAATTCTGTTGGTAACCAGGAACTTACCTCTCATGAAAACTCAAATGCCCAAATGGAGAAAGGTCGTGTAACTTCAAGTTTTGAACTCTTGACCACTAGGCCACAGAGGTACATACAGACAAAATTAAAAATGATTGCCCAATGGTATTGGGTAGAAATTTTTGTGACAGAAAGGGATGGGAAATTGTTTGTCTCAAATTTTTTTTTGAGAAACTTATGTAAAGTTGTCTGCTGTTGGCAATAAAAAAAAGTATAAATAATGGAGAGCATAAAATTAATGTTTATATTACCCCTGTTAAGAAGCGTACGTCCTCCATGCTGGATGAAAAAATAATAATTCGATGTTCTGTGCCAGCAATGTTCTCCAAAAGGCCAAGCACCTCCCTCATACGACCATCCGTCTTACAAATATGTGGAATCTGAAAAGAAAAGAAAATGCCATGAAAAACTAAGAAGTTAAAGAGAGGGCAACCTTGCAGGACCTGTAAAAACCCTAATACAGTGAACCCTCGTTAATCCGGACCCCGATTATCCGGATGTTTCGCAATCCGAACGAAATTGTAAGGGAACGGAATTATTGGACCAGTTTGTTGCAGACGACTTTTGAAAACATTGTGGGTAAAGGAGAAATTGCTCGTCTCCTTTTCCTACAATGTTTTCTGCCATATCAGAAGATTATCTTTGAAGTTCATCACGTTTTGATATGTCTTCTGCAAACTCTTTCAATTTGGGACGGTCGACAATTTGGCGTTTGCTAAAGGGTTATAAGTATATACCGCTCATACAGACCGTTTATGTCTTAATGTGAATAAGAACATGCTCTGCTTCATTAGTCCGGATTATTCGGTAAACCGGACATTTTGTTGAGAACGGACATGTTCGGATAAACGAGGGTTCACTGTACCTCACTTCCAAACATCTGCTGCCGACTACTTAACAAACCATTGTGACAAAAGTTGCCAACAGAGTAAATCCAAGGTTGATTTTTCTAGCTATGCTTTGTTATGGATGTTGTTTGTTAGACAGGGGCTTGTCCAAGATTATCCATTGAGCCATTTGATTGTCCGAATGAACTTCCATGTCGAAAAAGGCTTATCTGTCTTCATAATATAATGGCTCTCTAAGAGGGGGTAGACCACATGACTGCCTTACTCTCTATAGTATAGCCACAACCAATAAGGACAAGATCTAACGTCTGCGTTACAGAGCCAACTCTTACTTTAGAACGATGATTGAATCCCGTCGGGCGACTAAAAATAACGTTGATATTTTATTTATCAATATTTATTTACTTTATTTTGTTTACAATATAATTGTCATCTGCTGTTGCTTCCAATTTGGAGTACAGACAAAAGTAAATACTCAGTAATGGGATAATAAAAGAAAGTAATGTGTTAAAAAAATATATCTATAATGAAAGCAATAAAACAAGTTTCAACCCACCTGCCTTACTCTCCCATAAATTGCTGCTTCAAAAGGGGAGGTAACAATTAAGATGGGGTCGTTTAACACATTTTCTGTGAACTGACTATTCACTTGTGTCCACTGGGACCCAAACACAAGAATCTGACGAGGGCACTCTAACCCCTGCGTCTGGTTCTGTATCACGAGGCTGTATTCCATCTTGATGTAGTTTATCTCCACGTGGAACGTGTCTAGCGTGTGTTCACAGTCATCTATCACCTGTTTAATGGAACAAAAAAAAAACGTTTTGAATCTTAGGGGAACAAAATCATTGTTTTAAATGTGATCAGCTTATCCTTTTTCAGGGGCCTCCGTGGCCTAGTGGTTAGAGTACAGAACTTAAAATCACATGACCCCTCTGTCCGCGTGGGTTTAAATCCTGAGAGGGATATGGATTTTCATGAGAGGCAGTCTCCGGATTGACTTACGGAATGCCGATGGTTCTTCCCGTCTTGACTAGCCCTTGTGGGCAGTTGAGTATGGGGTCTTCCTCCATCATTAAGAGTCGGGCATCGCTACATAACTGAAATAATGTTGATGTGATGTAAAACCCATATAAAAAAAAAATACCATTAAAGATATGAATGTTTTTTGATTGTTTATATGGGATTAAATGCTATGTCAACAATTTTTCATTTATATTACAGCTTTCCTGGATACACCAGAACTAGGCAAAAGCTCTGTCGTGACTTCCAAAGGACACTCCCACAAAACAAATGGTATCGGTTGGGCTCAAACAAGAGACTCCTGAGTCTTAAGTCCACCACCTTCACCAACAGGGCCAAGCAGGACCAATCAATGTTCATTAACCCAACTCAAATCACTTTTTTTTTAATAAGAAAAATAAAATTTGACACATTCTATAAGATATTTGGTGAGGTTCAAACTAAGAACTTAAACTATCATTCTAAGCCAACCCCTTTTCTCTAATGAAATTTTGTGACCAAATCAAAAGCTTTAGCAGTTTACAATATATGAAAAAGAGTAAACTCAATTGTCTATCTGAGAGGAAACTAAAGTGACAGAAGTAAAAATTGCTTGCCCCTTTCATTTGGCCACAAGTGTTTCAAGAATTACCTGCTTCAGATCCATTAAAATGTGTCTGTATAAAGGACAAAGAGCTTTGTTAAAGAATTATACATTACAAAGCTATGACATTTGTAAAAAAACACAATTCATCCTTCTATCCATAATGAAAATAAAACTTTTTCGTATTTCAAATTCTATTTCTCAATTCACTTTGTCATCCTTATCAAATAACATAGACAAACTTTTGAAAAAACTTTACTAGAAGAACAAGGGAGTTTTTAGCATTGCAATACAAACCAAATGACAGAGTCGTCGCAGATCCGTATATCCCTTCTCTAACAACCGCTTCAAGCTTGGGGGCGTTGTTATCAGTATGTCACAGCCATTAATTAGCTCAAACTGCAATCAAACAAAACACATTTTAATATTCATCACTTGATGAACTAAACATGGAGTACCTTGAGTCCAATATAGTGTTTCAGTTCATAAAGGGAGATGGTTCTTTTCCTTCCAGTAGCATGGTCTGTCTACCTTAAATCTGCCTCTTGAACTGAAGGTCCTTGGTTTTGATCCCTGTCAGGCGAGGTGAAAATTGCCCGTACTACCAAACAAATCGGAGCAATTACTGGATTTGTATCCAGGAAGCAGTCATCGAAAGGGCTTTGATAAACATCTAGCTTCTGTCACAAGTGGTGTAAAAAAAATAAGAATTGGTGTAAGGCCTTCATTTCTTAAATTTGGAAGAGGTCTTGGACTTGTCATTTTGGGACGTTTAAATGCTTAAATTGCTAAATTGCGAATTATGACTCCGGAAATCATTATGGGAAAAGGGAAATTCTCCTTTTCCAAGTTTACGACCCTATCAGATGATTATCACATTTTGAAATGCCGTCTGCAAACTCTTTCAAATTTGCGACAGTCTAAAATTTGGCATTCGGTAAAGGGTCAATGAGGGTTGGCAAAAGAATGGTATACTCACAGCCCTATTTTCTTCCTGTCCGCCACCATACACCAAGAGCACTCTGGTCTTCCTCCCTTGAATGACCTGCGATGTTGCATGACAAACACCTTCTGCTCTCCTCCAAGACTTGCATAGTATGATCACCAAGGGCTACAAAACGTTCCAATAGGGGAATGACGTCAAAATCCTGGCACATTTCTTCTTTAATTCTTTTGATTAAGTTCAACTCTTTCTCAAAACAGAAGACAAAATTAAATTTAAAATATTAAGTAGAAACAAACCATTGTGACAAAAGGATAAATTTATCATTTTGAACAGTTTATCCATTTGTCAGGGTGGTTCTTAAGTCATAAAGGATAAACTCCTCATTGTCAACAGTTTATCCTTTTGACACAGTTTTTCTAAATTCTTCTGCAGTAAATGCTATGATTGTATTTTAAGACTGTTTCATGATCATCAATATGTAAGTCCCCATTGTTTGCAAATTTTATGATGAAAAAGATTCTAACATCATTATTTCCTCGATACAAGAATAAGAGGTAAATATGCATAAAACTTATAAACAAACAAAGTTACTGACCCCCATTCCTGCAGGTAGCTCCTTGTACATGTTTGACCCGGCCAGGAAGTTGATCAGTGCGTACAGGTAGGTCATTGTTTTCCCCGACCTTGGTCTTGATATAGCGATAATGTGTCGCCCGCTCATGACGGCAGGCCAGCCGTATGACTGTACCAAATTGGGCGAAACAAACTCGTGGTGTTCCCAATGCTGAAAGTACAATTTCCAAATGCATTGGCTTGAATAAGGCTTGTAAGTTTTTTGGGTACAGTATAAATAAAAATGTTTATTTATTACATAATGTCTTTTGGGTACAGATTTGAATTCTCGCAATAACTAAGGAGTACCAATAATACAGTCAATCTTAATTTAAGAGACTGTTGTAAAAAGAGACAAGAACTATGGTGAAACAGAGAATTGATGGTTGGGGCTGTGAATCCAAATTGTTATGTGGCAAAGTGTAGAAATATTATCTGGTGTGCCAAAGGCAAATTGGATAATAATCCTAAAAAACTTTCTTATTCAAAGACACCAACCATCTATTCTATTTGTGATATTAGATATAATGGATTCAAATAAACAAACAAAAAGCAAAAATAAAACATGAAAAAAGGGAAACGATTTTGAATGGCTTTTTCACCACTGCTCCTTGAACAATTGCTTACCTTGGTTATTTCGTGTATAAAGGGAAATTTCTCTATGTCATAGACTGGCTTTTTAGGGGCTTTACCATGGACCAACACATTATCCACCATCCCTACAGCTTCTGTCTTTGTCTTACTAGGCTAAAGTGTAAACAAAACGCAAGTATAATGATTAATTGTGGTGTGACAAGTCTTCTGTCGTATTTAACCCTTATAGTGCTGGAACTGACTTCATGCTTATGCAAACAGGTTAGATAACATGCCAGCCACCAAGTAAATTGGCGGATGGCCTGTGATCTGACCTTTTTGCTAATCTGAGTATATTTTCCCATCAAAATTAAGCAGATATTTGAAAAAAAAAAATGGAAAGCAGACAACACAAAATCAACTTTTAGAAATGACCCATCATTCTAAGGGTTAAGTTGTATCAGAGCTTAAATTCTAGCTTTCCAGGAGACAAACTTTGACTTCCCTTAACCAGAGCATCTTCAAAACAAAATAACCAATGTTACAAAGGGAGAAATTCCCCATAATGAGCAATTGGTTTTGTCAAAATGGTTTTTGATTAAAAAATCACAATAATTATGTTATTGTTTCAACTGTTGTCTGTCTTTCCCATCGAATTTGGACCTGTCTCAAAATCTTACTTAACCCTTTACGGTATATAGCGCCGTTCGCCGCCTTATCGATTACCGTATAAAACCCTTTTCGCCGTTATACCTATTACCGTATAAAACCTATTTTGACGTTCTATCGATTACCGCATAGAACGCTTTTTGACAGCTGAAAAATTGATTCAACTTTAGCTCTTAATAACACATCTTTGCACACACGTCATTTTCTCCAAAGTTTATTTTCCTCTTAAAAAAATATGTCTTCTTTCATTTCCGATGATAAAATTATAGGGTCAAAGTTTAAACTTTTGCTCTAGAGAGAATCTTTTGATAATGGTCTCACGACACGCTTATGGAAATAACGCTATCAAATTGAGATGAAGGGAATCCAAATTACCAATCCAATTAATGAGAAGTCTTCCGGTCATAAAAGATCAAAACACTGCCGATTTGTAAAGACTCGATAAGGATTTCATGCAATTCTTTAGTAACTTAACACATTTCTAAAAATACTATCCAATTAAAACGAGAGCATACGGCACGCGACCTGTAAAGGATGTTTATGACACGGAGCTATTGTTCAAAGTTTAAAGGCGATTGAAAACCGAGCCGTCAAAAAATTGACGTTATAAAGACGGCCTTTTTAAAATATCTATCCAATTTGGTGTTTCCGATCGCAAGTCAGACATCAATGTAGATTCAGAGCAGTAATTTGATCGTTTTTTTTAAGCCTGAAGATGATGAAATGTTGATAAATAATACCAATTCACGGACAAGCAAATTAGATCATTCCTCCGACTTTGACTACAACTACGAGCTTTTGGTAAATTCATCACCCATGGACACGTATTTTACGGAAATATTAGCATGTTTCGTTGCCAAAATGAGTTGATTTTTACTGTTTTACATTTATTAGAAGGACCAGGTTTAACTTCTTTACAAAGCAATATTGGGTTGAAAAACATTCTTTTCTTCATTTTGGAAACGGTTTGAATGGGAATTGAAGTAAAACGATTCAGCTTTGTTGAGAAATATGCAAAGACAAAGTATGTATCTCGACTCATGAATGGTATTTTTCGGCAACAAAATTCCCTGCAATTGATGACAAAACAGAAAAACAAATAAGGGATCTCTCAGGGAGAACACATAAGTCAGTCATATCATTACTTTTGACTTTGTATAATTCACGCCGTAATATACATTTTCATTGTTTGTTTAATTTTTTACAACTTAATCCTGATATGACTGTATCACTTATTAAAGAAAAAAACATCAACTTAAAGGAAATTTTGTTCTCGTCGTCTTTTATTCTTTGAGAAAATCTATTAGATGAATGTAAAATGCATTAATTTGGGTTTGATTAACAGTACCCCAATCAATAACAATTATCGGAGATAATCCTGTGCAAATAGGTACCCAGGGTGACTAATTATGTATGCGTTAATGGTCTTTGATAATCGGATGGTTTATACCTATAGTGTCACTGATAAGCCTTATCTCTATACCTTAAAGGGTTAAGAGAATATGTTAACTTGAAATGTTCCAATTTATTACTTTATGTTGGATTTTTTTTTTTTTTCATCAAAACTCTTAGGACTGTTACAAGCAATCCCTATTTTTGTCAAAGTGGTTTTTACATTAAACCACTTTGTCAAAGCAATCATTTGTACCCTCATCTGCTGTTGCTTTTGATTAAGTCCATCGAAAAGTGAAATCTTGGTAGATAACAGAATAGGTGTGTGCCATATTAGCATGTTTTACTGTACATAAAGATAAATATCTAAACTTTTAGAGAAATACATTTACAACAGTATTGTCAAAGAGAAGTCTACAAATGGTTTGCTGAATAACTATTATAAAAAGTGAATGAGCATTTCTCTTACCATTTTCACATAGATTTTTAATCCATAATGCAAAATAAACTTAAAAAATTCAATTACTAGTACAAGAAACTAGATTGAAACTCAAGGTGAAAATCACAATGGTGATAAAAATGGATTTTAATCCATGGAATTGCTACTTTCACTTTCACTTTAGCATTCTCTGCTAAGATCAAGCTGAATATTGATTATAAAACAAATATAGGTCATTCAATAATTCTAAAAATAACTCTACTTTCACTTTAACATTACTTGGTATGCTCCATACAGCTAATCAATTTGAAATTAATCAACACTTAAATTATCTATGCAGAAGATTAAATTTGGAAAATTGTGTCAAAATACAAATGTGCTCTTCTTGAACAAATTCCACTTTTGTCACAATGATTTCTTTTTTTCTTTTTGATAATTTGATAATAATTTGATAATAATTTACTTTAACTTTGAACAAAGAAGAAGGGTTAAAAAGATTTAACCTTTACCAAACGCAAAATTTTCGAATATCGAATGTCCCAAATTGAAAGAGTTTGCAGATGACATTTCAAAAAGTGATGGAATTGAAAAACAATCTTCTGATAGGACAGAAAACATTGTGGGAAAAGGATTAATTGCTTGTTAAGAGCAATTCTTCATTTTCCCGCAATGTTTTCCAGATGTCGTCTGCAACAAACTGGTCAAATGTTGTTATTGTTTGGTAAACCGTTAACCAATTCCCCCATATAAGAGTTAGTGGTTATTTCAAATTAAAAGCAAAAGCAACCTTTTTCAACAATTTTCAGTTATAACAATTATGCATAATAACAATGCTTCA
Source organism: Cerastoderma edule (assembly GCA_947846245.1). Taxonomy (NCBI): domain Eukaryota; kingdom Metazoa; phylum Mollusca; class Bivalvia; order Cardiida; family Cardiidae; genus Cerastoderma; species Cerastoderma edule. The sequence continues at coordinate 13,043,146 of OX401410.1, read as the reverse complement.
ATAGTTTTTTATTCTTTTCTCATAGGTTGTTTTCTAAAGTCTTCTTATGCATAGGTTGTAAAATGTGTTATGGTAGAGAAATCAATAAAGTTATTTGTAACAATTAACGCTTAGAATGCTCGGTAATTTTTAAAAATAGACTTTTATGTTGTCTACTTTCCAAAACCTTAAATATCTGCTTAATTTTGATGAGGAAAGATTCTCAGGGTAGCAAACAGGTTAGATCACAGGCCAGACGCCAATTTACTTTGCGGCTGGCCTGGATCTAAACTGTTTGCGTAAGCATGAAGTCGGTTCCAGCACTATAAGGGTTAACAGAGTGACACAAACATAAGATGAAGTAGAAACCGTAACCATAAGGGAGATCAACAACAAGAAACTTACTTTAGCATTAGCACCAGGTACATCTTGAGTATTCCTAGAAAAGCCTGTTGATAGTTCTTTTAATAACCTAAAAGGAAAACATGCAGACCTAAATTTGAGAAAAAAAACAGTCCTGTCTCTCAACAATTTTTCAGTTATGAACCGAATTTCCTGGATCTTCCTAGTACAAGGCTAGGGCTCTGAAGTGACTTGCGAAAGATCAATCCCCAAATCCAGAGGTGCTGGTGGGGCTCAAATCCAGGACCCCCCTGAGTTCTATGTCCTCTAACTAAACCACAGAGCCATGCAGGACAATATCATCTTTATAAGTCCCTAGATCACAGAATCTATTGAAAAGGTTTCGAAATACTCCATATTCAAGACTATTTTATTTGTTTAACAACAATTGTGTAGGAAGCTTGAATCTCATTTAATTCATCTTGATGCCTGCTTCTTGGATACTCAACCAATACTTTCGCCAATTTGTGAGTTAGTCCCGGCAATTTGCAATGTGCCTTACAGGCATCAAAACCTGGACCCTCAGTACAACAGGCCGAGGCTCTACCCCTGCACCACTATCCCAAACAGCAATTTTTACCACCCCTTACAAGGAACAAACCCCGGACCCAAGGTACAAGTGGTGACACTCTACCCCTGCACCACTGTTCCCAACTGATGCCTCTATATCAGGAAAGAAGTAAAAACTCACTTATCACCGGTAAACTTTGCCATCAGTTCTGCCCTCTTGTCTGTAGATGCACCCCCATTACCACCATTTGAAAGTCTGAATGAAGAGAACAAAAAACATGTAAAAAAAAGTAATGTAAAACAAGTTAATATCTTAACAAACAGAAAAAGTTAAAAGAAACTTGTATACATTAAAAATCAACAACAAGAGCTGTCCATAAGACAGCATGCTCGACTATTTGATAATGTCGGAGAGAGGTATAGGTCAGTGAAATATTATAATTTCTTAAACATGAGGGTGCACAGAATGATTCCTTACAATAGTTGTTGAGATACAAACATGCATATAAAACTACGATACCAGAGGTCCAAGGTCTACCACTAAACTGCTGTCACCCTAAATCATTGTATTATAAATCTAAATCATTGTATTATAAATCTAAATCATTGTATTATAAATCTAAAACATTGTATTATAAATCTAAATCATTGTATTATAAATCTAAATCATTGTATTATAAATCTTAAACATTGTATTATAACGGCTGTTGTTAAAAAGATTCAACCCTTAGAATGCTGAACAATTTTCTTAAAATATATTCTTGTGGCATCTGCTTTCCTAAACCATAATTATCTGCTTAATTTTGATGAGGAAAGATGCTTAGATTAGCAAAAAGGTTAGATCACAGGCAAGCCGCCAATTTACTTGGCAGCTGATCTGGATCTTACCTGTTTACATCGGCCATGAAGTCGGTTCCAGCACTATAAGGGTTAAAGCTCTAAATCACTTGTCTATCATTCATAGTTTATATATTTTTTTCATATATGCAAGACAGTCCTCTTTTGATGTTCTCTATAGTGAACCATACTTAATCAATTCTACTTTGTTAGAATTGTCAGATTAATGTTACTATATAGAAACCTCAAAGCTTATACATCCTGCAATATTCTTACACTAAATTGTGGTCTTTCTAGTTTTTATAGCTAAACCAAGTCTTTTTTCATACATATACTACCATTAAGTTTGTCACTCTATTCCATATCCTTACATCAACTTTGTCTCTATTTCAAATACTCGCAATGAGGTTTTAACCCTCTAGTTCTTCTTTCACAAAGCTTGTCTATATTTCATACAGTTACACCAAGTAAGTCTTCTTGTTTCAAACACTTACACAAAGCCAATCTCTCTATTTCATTATACGTACACCATCTGAATTTCCCAATTTCATGTACTTACACCAAATAAGTCTCTTTATTTCATGTACTTAACACCAAATAAGTCTCTTTATTTCATGTACTTACACCGTATTAGTCTTTTTATTTCATGTACTTACACCAAATGAGTCTCTTTATTCCATATACTTACAAGTTTGTCTTTCTTTCATCATAGGTAATGCTTGTTGCCTGTCCTGGATGTCGGGAAGGCTGCATCTCGTTTGTCATAGAGGCCGCCACTGTGCTCCTACACGATGCCGAAGATTCACTGCCAGAGGTGTAATTTCTCCATTGATTTCTAAGACTCTCATTGGGGGCATCTTTAAGAGGTTCATTATCCAAAACATTGGAATTGTGTTGTTTTGTTGTCATTTCCAAGTGCTTATAACCGACTGATTCATCCAGCACCTGTCTATTCAAACTGGCAATACTTGACTTTTCCACTGCTTGATTGTTTTTATCAACCACATCTGCAAACAGTTCACCCTTTGATGTTTCTCTTTTTATTGCATTGTTATCATTTTGATTATTTCTTACGAACTGTAGACCAGGGGATGGTGGTGAGCTGATATTTGGTGAAATGATCTTAAACAACGCCCCCCTACCAAACACAGGTGAACCTCGCCCTAGTGCCTGTAATGGGCTAGTAATGGTTGACCTCTGTTGCTTGGGCGTAGTACCGATATTCACTGTACCCATCTTACCTGTTATGGGGCTTACTTCATCGTTCTTGGATAGGGGACTCCTGTCATGAGTATTGAGAGTATCTCCTTGCAGAGAACATGTAACCTTTGTTGTAGAGTATCCATAAGGAGATACTGATACACTTTCTCTCACATTATCCATTTCACAATCCTGTTCTTGCACTAAAGAGCCTGTCAATTCAGTCTTGGAAAGCAATTTGTCTGTTTTACAATGTTGGTTTGAGTTAGCTTTGGCACTGTTACAATTTAAACTGAATGATAGACGCTGCACATTGGGCTCACTTGGGGGAAACAGTTCAGATGCCCTTTCTGATGATTGGGAATTACACATATGATTAACATTTGTATTTGGCACTTCATTTTGTACTTGTTTTGCCTCCTCAACAGTCTCATTCTGGCTGCTGTGTGGATACTTGAGAGCATTTCTCTTTGAAGGACTGATAACTCTCGGTAGATTACGATGAGATATAGCCGATACTGCCTCGCTGTCTGTCATACATCCCCTCTCTGATAACACATGCCTATGGACAGGAAGCTCTACATCTGATCTCGCTGTATCACCATCGTTATGCAGTCCCGACATACGGACTGTTAAACTGCTTGGGGACTTTTTATACTTCTGCATTGGTAGGGTTGGAGTGTCTAAAACAAAAAAATTGAATCATTATCTCACTTTCCTGGGATTCAACTGTAATTAACAAGGGCTCTGTAGCCTCATGACAAGCCACTACCATGGAGCAAGCCCTAAGGTTAAGTGTGCCACTTTAGCTACATTGCTGTGCATGTCGCGTTATGGGATACAGTGAACCCTCGTTTATCCGAACACGTCCGTTCCCAACAAAATGTCCGGTTTACCGAATAATCCGGACTAATGAAGCAGAGCATGTTCTTATTCACATTAAGACATAAACGGTCTGTATGAGCGATGTATATAACCCTTTAGCAAACGCCAAATTGTCGACCGACCCAAATTGAAAGAGTTTGCAGAAGACATATCAAAACGTGATGAAATTCAAAGATTATCTTCTGATATGGCAGAAAACATTGTGCGAAAAGGAGAAATTGCTCGTCACGAGCAATTTCTCCTTTACCCACAATGTTTTCAAAAGTCGTCTGCAATAAACTGGTCCAATAATTCCGTTCCCTTACAATTTTGTTCGGATTGCGAGACATCCGGATAATCGGGATCCGGATAAACGAGGGTTCACTGTAGTTAATTCCTCTAAATGTTAGCATTTCCAACAGTAGACATAGAAACAATTGATGAGAATAATTTCATACTGTCCTTTTAAACGTTTCACATAGAGTAACTCTCTGTATTTGCATCAATTAAACTAGTCAACAAAGCCCATATGGAGTAAAAAACTCATATTGCAATTTAGGGAATGTCTAAAATTTAGAGCAAAAGAGACAAGATTATAAACAAGTAACAAAATATATCATTCTTTGCTATACGAACTGGACACTATAGTGACCAAATGAGTATTGCTTGTATCAAAATATTTTAGCAATTTCTTTTGTCAATATTTTTTCTTGAGTCATTCAAAGCAGTTGCATTAAAACAGTTTATATGAGGGAAAGGGTAAAGCACAGCTTATTTCATACAACCTTCATGATCGGCAGATGCAGCATAGCGCTGGACCACAAGGGCATCATTTAAGCACACACGGTTCCCACTCTGAGTGTATAAATACATCATTACGATAAGGACACCATCAGTGCTACGGGAAACCGTCTTGGCTTTGATATACACAGCAGCTGAAAAAAATAGTGTGTTTTTTTTTAACTGATGTCTAGATCAGCCTTTTAACCCTTATAGTGCTGGAACCAACTTCATGCTTATGTAAACAGGTTATATCCAGGCCAGTCTCCAAGTTAATTGGTGACTGCCCTGTGATCTAACCTGTTTGCTACGCTGAGTATCTTTCCTCAACAAAACTAAGCGCATATTAAAGGTTTTGGAAAGCAGACGTCACAAACATCTATTTTTAGAAAATTACACAGCATTCTAAGGGTTCTAAAACTGCAAAATAAACTTTGATGAGATGTTTCTAATGAGTAAATGATTAAGGGAAAATGTAGAAATCCCCTCTAAACAAGTGCTCTCTTTCAATGTGCCAAAGATCTCTGTTCATCTGCAGAAAACACACTCAATCTTTTACAATTAACATAGAAAATAACTAGGCACAAATAACTTCTACCATTTCTCACGATCATTTGGCTTAAGTCCTTTTAGTAAATATCATACACTATAAAATACAAGGTGCGAATTTACAAGCTGCCAGGTAAATAGAATAAAGGTTCATGAATTTGAGGAAACTTGGAAGTTTAAGAACTTTCCTTGAGAACTACATAACAACTTTACTGTCATATGATAGGCACTAAAGAATAGTCGGGGCCTCCATGGCCTCGTGGTTAGAGTACAGAGCTTGAAATCACATGGCCCCTCTCTGCATGGGTTCAAATCCTGAGAGGGATATGGATCTTTATGAGAGGCAGTCTCCCCACTGACTTACAAAATTGTATGCCTTGACCAGCCCTTATGGGCAGTTGAGTGTGGGGTCTTCCTCCATTATTAAGAGTCGGGCATCGCTACATAACTGAAATAATGTTGATGTGATGTAAAACCCATATAAAAAAAAAAAAAATAGTCATTAGAAGCAAACTTAGATCACTGTAACATTTTTTTATCCGAATACATAGAGGTCACAGATATCGAAATACAAACTAATTCTACTTCCATTGGCTATTATCCAGTATATCTCATGCAACAGATTTCAATACTTTGCTGAATACGAATAAAATTAATTCTATATGAAGAAAAAGGGAACCTACCTTTTATATGATCTGTCATAAACCGCACAGCTGAAGAGTCCCACTTAAACACAGGTCTAGATAGCGGATGGAAAGCAAAGAATTTATATAAGACTTTGTAAAAGCAACAGAAGAGATTTGTGTTTAAAGGAAAATGTTAAAGATATGATGTTTGTTTGTATGGGGTTTAACGCAACAACTTTTCAATTATGTAACAGCTTTCCTGAATCAACCAGTACTAGGCTATAGCTCTAAGATGACTTGCCAAAGGGCACTCCCACAGAACCATGGGTGTCTTGGGGCTTGAACCCACAACCCCAGAGTTCTAAGTCAACCAATTTAACCACTGTGCCACGCAGGACCCTTTGAAGTATGAAGACTTGGCCTTTACAGCTAAGGTAACCCACAAAAAACAAAGTGTATTAAGTTTCAATACCTAAAGATTCAGACAAATGATATAACAGCCTCTTTTTCTTCCACTACTAAAGGAATATGTTCGAAGTATGAAACCGTGGCGTTTCAGCTAAGGTTACCACAGGGAACACAGTGTAAAGAGTTTCCCCCGATATCTCTCATCCCGCTTGATTCTTGCAATTTTAGCATGCCTCATCACATATTGGACAGAATGCAATTAATTCTATTGGTTCACGTGGAACAAGCATAACACATTTACTTCTCTATCAAGGGTGTTGATTTGTTTACATAAAACAACAAATTTATACATCCCTGTATCATTGTTTGACACAGGCAGAACTATTAACAGATTAATTTCGGGATTACGGAGATACATGTACTGTGTGACAAACGCCATATATGTCAGTAATATCCATACCGATCATTTTTATCAAATCTGAATTTGCAATAGGTCCTAAACAACCGAAATTGATCCAAAACCGACAAAACCAGCGTTTTCCTGATCCCTGATTAAAATGGATATATATATTCATGTGCAGAAGATAATAAAAAAGGACAGCATACCTTTCGTAGACCATCAAATCTTCGGAGGAAATCTGCAGTGATAAAGGCTTGATTCCATACAGAGACAGTTGTTTTATTTGATGAGGAAATTGGGCAAATCTGGTGGGAATCTGACGAAGACTGCAAAGAACAAGAACAGTAAATATATAAATATTTGAATTGAAGGGAAAATGGACAAACAGTTAAACTTGTATTAACCCCTTCCTTACACCAACATAACTCATGTTCTGCCCAGAATTTACTCCTAATGAGCAAAAGCTGTCTTAGCCAGAAGGTTGAAATTGTTAATAGTTAAACCGTGTGCAATTTTTCGAGGATATTTTTGTTGTATTGTTAATTGGTGTTACCATTTTTGGAGCTAATATCTAAGGCAACCCTTTACTAAATCATGCCTTCCTTTGATGCGTCTCGTGAAGAACGCTAATGGCTTCTATGACAAAAAAGAAGCCAAAGGTGCAATTTATCCTTTTGTCATAGTGGTTTTTATCCAAACTACAGTGAATATATATGTTTTTCATGTTACTTTTTATCGTCTGCTGACAATTTGAATTCATACCAGACACAAATCCCGTATGGTGGAATGAGTCAATGTTGTTATAGAGAATAGATGGTTGGCGCTGTGAATCAGAAATGTTATCAGGCAAGGCGTAGGAATATCATCCAGTAAGCCGAAGGCGAATCAGATAAAAATCTGAAGCCGAGCCCTGTTACCTATTCAAAGACATCAACCATCTATTCTTTCTATCCTGGTACCTATATGGATTCAAATAAACGAATACAAAATAAAACATGAAAAAAGAGAAACAAACCAGAAAATCAGTACTGACAAGTGCAGCAATCACATAATCCAGTGATGGATATCAAAAATGTTATAAGGCACCCTATCTGTAAATTATCCTGGTGACAGGATCAATTTTATAAAGAGACTGTTCTATTTGAAATTCATGATTATACATACTTTGGCACTGGGATCTGACGATTTGTTCCTTCATCTATTAAGAAGCAGCTGAAAACAAAAGAGTTATATTTAAAGTATGCAAACCATCAGTAAATTCCCCTGTGAAAACTCACAGACTACCACTTTGGCAAAGACCTAGAATGTTAACTGTCTGTTGGTATGTATGGTGTTTAATACCGTATCAACAATTTTTCAGTTATACTGCCTCTGTCCTGGATCCACCAGTACTAGGCTATTGTCTAAAAGCCTTCACAGACAAGTGATTTATCACTGAAATTCACTTATACCAGAACAAATGCAGGAAAATATTTGGCATCTATTGACAAGTAATACAAAACCATATTTTATATCCATGGAATTAAGGACGAGGCTCATCAAAAGTGCTTCCTCTTCATGTTAGTTCTAATTTACTGAAGTTTGTTGGGATAAATTTCAACCAATCTCAAGGCTTTGTGATTACAGAGTACAATAAGAATTATGTTGTTGAATTCCCTCAGAGCGTCCGCCTCTTGTACTGTGGGTCCCGGGTTCGATTCCGGTTAGGGGAGATTAAAATTGCTGGGACCAGCCCACAAGAAACGGTGCTAGTATTCAGGAAGCAGTCATCATTAGTGAATTTAATAAGCTTCAAGACTTCGTCACAATTGATGTAACATAAATTAGTTTAAACTGAAATGACGTTTCAATGTGACCAGGAGTATCGGATGGGGTCGAACCCAAGACACCTGAGTTCCATGTCCAACACTGTAACCACTGGGCCATGGATGATCCTGATCAGACATAACCTTTTATGATATTGAGGAAAAACGTTCTTATCAAAGGATATAAGATCAGATAGCTTTAAAAATTCTTTGATCATAGGTGGGTTTTTTTTTTCTTCGTTTTTACATACAGTGGACCCGCGATAATCCGAACGTCGTTTATCCGGAATATTCACCATCCGAACAGAATTTTGAGGGAACGGATCTTACCTTCATCAATTTAACTGTTTAATGCGGAAAATCCGCGTTCCGGAACCGGACAAAAATATTCGGGAACCAACAGTCACTTTTCATAGTATATGCGTATGGCTAGTCCGGAAACCAGTAAAATAGTTTATTTTGCGGTTACAGTTGCAAATAAAGGGATCGGTCTTCTGTTGTAAACGGCATTCACACGTTTTGCAAACTGTCACGTATGCTTGACCATAACATGTCACCTAGTGTAGTGTACTGGAAGGTGTTGATTGTTTGTTAATCGGTCATTCCGTCAGTTGATTGGTCTTACATTATTGTAATTACGGTCGCATGTCGATAGTTGAGTTTGTAAAAGGTGTTGATTGGCTGATTGGCTGCTTAGACAGCGATCGGGAGACAATGTCTGGCAATCATTTTCAATTATTACTCAATCGATATGCTCCTTTTCCCTATAAATAAACTCTCGACAATACCTACCTATCTCATTTCTCGATATTGAAATAAGAAGATACAACTTGAAGATGTCTACACCCACAGCCAAACGAAGACAGTTCTTTTCAGAGCTATCTAAAGGAATTTTAACTTCTCGAAAGACATTGCTTCAAATTGTCATTTTTTTTAAAAATCCGTTTTGACCAATTAAACACTTCCTTAACACACTTTATATTTCCCTTCAAAAAAATAAAATAATTGTGTATTTCTTACTTCATAGTAATGATCATGATACACCGACACCGTGTAAAGGTAAACATTTCGCTGTAACTCGCATATTCTTTATTCCGGAAAATTCGTTAATACGAACGTTTCTCCTGGGAACGAAAGTGTTCGGATAAACGAGGGTCCACTGTATATAATAATCAAAAATCTTCTGCACGCTACACCAAACAATCTTGGCATCTAAGAGATCTGCGACAAGCAAGTAATTGAAACGACACAGGAGCAATTCCTTCCTTTGTCTCACACTTACTATGACAAAGGCAGGTATAACCTATACAAAATAGGAGAAATGGTTAAAGCGTTATTCTTTTAGACCTACCTAGCATGTAATCCAGCCTTCAGACCCATCTGTCCATCCACTCTGACTCTATGCCACACAGTTCCAACTTTACCCACACATATCTGACCCTGTTAATTGTAAATGTAAGAGATCATAACTCCTTATCTACATCATAACAACAGTGAGCCACAGCGGTATTGGAAGAGTGCCTGCCTCTGGTACCAAGATTCCCTGGTACGATCCCCATTAGCAGCAAGGTGAATATGCCAGAATTAACCCAAACATCGAGGATGAGTGTGAGTACTGGTCATGTACCCAGGAAGCAGTCAGTGATAAGGAATTTAGTAAGCTTCTCAGTGATAAGGAATTTAGTAAGCTTCTCAGTGATAAGGAATTTAGTAAGCTTCTCAGTGATAAGGAATTTAGTAAGCTTCTCAGTGATAAGGAATTTAGTAAGCTTCTCAGTGATAAGGAATTTAGTAAACTTCAAGCTTTCAGTCATACTTGTTGTTAAATAAATAAGTCTCAGTTTAAAAAGTACTATAAGAATATGCCTTTACCTACATAATATAATATATCTAATTCCATCATATATGCACATTTCAATTATCAGATGCCTCTTAAAATAACTACGTCTGACAAAAAATGAATCCTTTTGTCTCGATGTTCTCCTGAGTTTTAACACCTAAAATGCAACAGTAACAAAATACGAAAAGAATGAAATACTGAAACTCCCAACCTCAAGTTAACCCTTACAGTGCTGGAACAGATTTCATGCTTATGCAAACAGGTTGGATCTAGGCCAGCCACCAAGTAAATTGGCGGCTGGCCTTCGCTCTAACCTGTTTGCAAACTCTGAGTATCCTCCCTCATCAAAATTTAGCAGATACTTAAGGATTTGGAAAGCTTTAAGAAAATGACCCAGCATTCTAAGGGTTAATCAAAAATATATCAATGCCAGATAATCAGCTTTATTTTGATTACCGATTTTGGGTGATACGGAATGACTGTAGACATCTGGTCATTGTTGAAATGGCTGTTCATTTCCACATGCATTGCCGTAAATTCCTTCGTCTCATTGCCATCTCTGTCAATCACTTTGGCTGTCAAACTCCCATGCACCCCAATCTGAAAATGTTTTTCATGATACATCCCTTTACTACATGTATAGTTGTATACATGTAGCTACTTTTATGTACAGTCAAACTTGTGTTAAGAGGCCAGCCTATGGGAAAAAATATATTGGCTGTTTAAGACATGTTGGCTGCTTAACAGATATTGATTTACACTATAAATCTAACAATGGGAATTTCTGTAGTGGTTGTTTAAGGCAGGTTGGCTGCTTAAAAGGGTGGTTGCTTAACACAAGTTTGACTGTACTTACATAAAACAAATTTAGAAACATATTGTACACTGTACTTCCAACCACCTTTATCTATTTAACTCTATAACTATGAAGTTCAATGTTGAGAAATATTTAAGATTTCTTTTAATTATGCTCAGGAAATAATTCCAGTTTGACAATCTAATGGAAAGACATACAAAGAGGTGACTATTATGATAAATAACTAAGACTTAACCTGATGGTATAACAGGGTGATAAAAAATCTGATTCTAATTTACTATTTAGATTTCCTACTACATGAATGCCAAATCTTTTTCAGCATTTGTCTGTACGATGGTTAAATGTAGTAAACTTCAGTGAAAATCAACTTGTCCATTAAGGCTTTTGGACAAGATGGGCAATGCAGACAATTGATTTTAACAGCCTTGAATATTATAGTAGATCAATACCTACTGAAATAGTAATTGCTCTTAGGAAAATTTGATTATGTTGAGCAATTTGACTTTTTGGGTTTAACCTGATATAATACAGAATATCAATCCTCATATTTTACAATAATTAGAATTTTTTTTTCTTTTGCTAGGCCATATAATTTCATTACACGTGTACCTATAAAGTAATGGGATAATTCTCTCCACACAGTGTAATGGTTTATAAATCTAACCTGAACATTTTCCAGAATACTTTTTCTTGACATCCTAGAAGTGGTCAGCAACTTCCTATTGATCTGCAATAAGATGACAAGATAAGCCTTAAAGAATGCTTTTTATATCTCTTTTCTTTTCAATATCTCTTTCAGTCTTGACTTGGAAAATATACAATTGATATCAGAGGCAATATCTATATGAGACAGAGTAACCAAATCCTTTCCTGTCAAACCACATTGGCCCCGGTGTGTAAGAGGGGAATTCTGTGCAGTACATGAAAAAATAAACTGTAACTTCTAAAGAAGGAAATTTTGTAGTTATGAAAAGAATGCACCGTAAATTGATAGCATATCAAATGGTTATTGCAAGCCATAACTCATTCCTTTACTTGTCTTTTGTATGTTCTGGGTACATCAATAGATACCCATTTGAATTCCACCAGACATCAGAGGAGAACTAGTAACATTGTCAAAGATTTCAAAAGCTGGGTAAGATCTTGAAAACGTTCATACAGTTTCATTTTCAAAGATATTAAATGTTTCAACAACCGGATTTCAATTTCAATTTTCGTCAAACAAAATTTGAAATAAGCAGATACGTTTTCATCAATCAAATGATAACTTTACCAGTTGAGTTAAAAATCATTTCATAAAGAAATATGAAACGGGCAATTCAAACGAGTCATTGTTTACATCGACACCGGTACCCCATCGACACCGTTTAAAAAATATTGCGAAATTACCTTCTTTTTCAGCTCATTTACGCTTTTTATATAGTCGATCAAAAACGTTGCATAATACGTGATGAAGAAGGGTTATATTCACCGTGTATGCATCTGCAGAGCGTCTCTCTGGAACTTGTTATCACTAATCATCATCACAATCGTGGTCCTGCTTGATTACATGCTGTTTCCGCTGTATGACGTCATGTTGTCACGTGGTATTTCTGAAGTGCCAATCTCTCTACCGGTTTCAAAGACAAGACGTTAATTTGTCTACATCTAACGCTATCACTTTAGACACTGCTCTGCTTCAGTGTTGTTATGTTTCACATGAAGTCTGACTTTACGTCTCACGGGTTTTTCCGTTTTTTTTTGCCAATAAGTAACAACAGGGACATAGCTAGTCCGAATAGTGCGTAACACCAATTTCAAAAATGAAAAAAATAAAAATAAACATGACCAGAAATTGTTATGCATTACCCTAAATCTCCAAATATACACCAAATCCCACCATTCCCACTTACTTACAAAAACTTCGCAGGGGAGCCAATATTAAATTATTATATTACATATCTAATAAACGATCTACGTTTCGGGGCCGTTCCTACATTTTTCAGTTCTGAAACGGCCATAGCCCGGGGATTTAGTAGAAAAACATTTCACTTCATGATGCAAGCAAATCACTTGGCATATTTATTAACAAGACCATTATCTAACGAAAAAGACGTTAGCCATCGGCCTTTCTGTGTGAGTTTCAAAATGGCCGCCATTTTTCAAAATGGCCGCCAAAAATATGATCTTAACCTGATGTCATCAATAATTAAAAGAATTGCATACGTATATTTGTCTTACACTTAATAAATATATATTTCATGTATCAGAAAGTTTATATTTTATGAAATAATATTAAATATGGCTGCGAATTTCCAAGATGGCCGCCACTTTTTTTACGGTTTTAGGCAATCAGTTCCACTGAAAATCATCATATCTAACAAACTATTTTAAAATGTTTTCAATATGCGGATTTTTTTTAAATCATCTTATCTTGAATATTAATAATCGTTTCAATAATAGAATTTATCACCAGAAGACTCAATCGTATCTACTCGGCAATCCCCGTAACAAGTCGGTAGATATACCTCGTAGGCAGTACCAATCTGAACACATCGGGTTTATCCAATGAAAACACCTCTGAAATAATAGGGATGACGCCATATTGGTTCCCGCGGAAATGACGTCACTTCACTTTCGTTGTTAAAAATAGATCTTAAATGTGAAATCGTAAAAGTCGTTTAATTTGATTAATGAAACAACTATATATGTCACAACTTATGATTTCGCTATTTCGTATGAGTTACCGATAAGAAATGATTAAAAAAGATATCCAACACTTCCATGTATATTGAACTACTTAACGTGCACGCTTAGAAAAGGTGTTAATTGGCGGATGCCGATTTACCCGAAAAATTGCAACCCTACACTTATATCCGAGCAATCGTATCTACTCGGCAATCCCCGTAACAAGTCGGTAGATATACCTCGTAAGCAGTACATGAATAGGCCTACACCAGAAATCCTGGGGTAATTCGCCTTTCTTTCCGCGGATAACGCAAAATGCACACAGGCACTAAATATGTTTTTGAATACACACACATTGGTTAAATATCACAATTGAATGTTTTTTTTACCCTTTTCATTAAAGATGATCATATCAACACATCTTTGTTTCATATTTTGTCAATCGGCTCTTTTCGGCAATCCCCGGCTTGTACCGGGGATTTCCGAGTAGATACGATTGCAAACGGACATGCCCTTCGTTGCAATCTGAACACATCGGGTTTATCAGATGAAAACACCTCTGAAATAATAGGGATGGCGCCATATTGGTTTCCAGCGGAATGACGTCACTTCACTTTCGTGTTTAAAAATAGATCTTTAATGTGAAATCTAAAAAGTCTTTAAATTTGATTGAGGAAACAACTTTACATGTCACAACAACAATTTTACCATTTGGTATGAGTTACTGATAAAAAGATTACTTAAAAGGATGTCCAACCCTTTCATCACATTGAACTACTTAACTTGCACGCTTAGAAAATGTGTTAATTGGCGGATGCCGATTTACCCGAAAAATTGTAACCCTACACTTATATCCGAGGTGTATTTCACAGCTCACGGAAATACCCGAGTAGTTCCGATTGCCTTCGTTGCTGACCTACTTTCAAAGATGGCTCCCCATTACCTCCGAGGTTATTTTAAGAAATGGCCGAGGTGTTCCGAATGATATCCGAGGTGTATTTCACAGCTCACGGAAATACCCGAGTAGTTCCGATTGAGGCAGTACATGAATACACCAGAAATCCTGGGGTAATTCGCCTTATTTCCGGCAGATAACGCAAAATACACACAGGCACTAAATATGTATTTAAATACACACAAATTGGTTATATATCACAATTAAATGGTTTTTTTACCCTTTTCATTAAAGATGATCATATGAACACATCTTTGTTTCATATTTTGTCAATCAGCTCTTTCCGGTAATCCCCGGCTTGTGACGGGGATTGCCGAGTTGATACGATTGGCCCTTCGTTGCTGACCTACTTTCAAAAATGGCTCCCCATTACCTCCGAGGTTATTTTAAGAAATGGCCGAGGTGTTCCGAATGCAGAAGACTACCTGGTGGCCACTATGTTACGTGCGTAGTGTTCACCCCTTGATCACAATGAGGTCAATAGTCATACAAGGGGAGCCAATCTGATTATATTTACAATGATTTACCACCGAAAATTGATTTTTTTAGAGAATTATGTTCACCAGAAAATTCGGAAACATCACAGACATATTATCATATGCTATTTGGCATGGTTATGAGGAACTGGATAAATGTTGAATAATGTTGACACTGGTTAATCACATATTTTACACTGATTTGAAATTCTTAACATTAAATTTAGGGTAATAAATCAAACAGCACCCAGTCGATATAATAACACAATAATTCTTAGACAAATAGTCAAACTCACAATTTTTTCACAATTGCACAAAACATTTGGTCAATGAATTTTGACACTGGGCAAATAGGTATTTGACACTGATTTGAAATTGATTAACATTGAAATTTAGGTTAACGTTTTAAATCAAACCGCCCCCAGTGAATAAAATAACACAATAACACAGATAAATAGTAATGCTCATACTTTCTATCACACTCCAACAAAATTGGAGGTCTTATTTGTTTCTCCTTGCGATGCAATGGCAACAACATAGATCAGTGCTGCTGAGGTCAAATCAAAAACATTTACATCTTCCACTGCAATCAGTCTTGCGCCCGCACTTTGTGAGTCTTTGAAGTTATCAGCTACTGCAGGAAAATCCCTCCATTCGATTCGTCATTGGCCATCACATTTGGTCCCACCCCATTCTGCAGGACTCACAATTTTCATTTCCTGCACAGTAGCTTGTCCGCATATGCACCATGCTTGATACGCCATTCGTGTGGGTGGTATAGCGTCGTATGATCTCTTTTTTTCTCGCTAACAAGTATAAGATGTAGCAAACAATTCGAGACATTCACTACCTACATCTGTAGAAGAGCTACTTCAAGATATCAAATAGGTAATGGGGTAAAGGTCAAAAAGAGTATTTGCATTGCCAAGAATTAGTTCTCAACCCCAGTAAAAAGAATGGATCGTGTTTAATATCTTACAATAACAACATAACTGTTTATGTAAGCAGTTTGTTTTATATATATATAAAAAAAAGAGTTCAAAACAGCAAATGGGGATGCCACTTTCAATTTCTAAAACATGAATATCACAATCTCTGGATATGAATTTTGGTTTATCCATCCTATATTGCTTCAGTAGAGAAACAAATATGTTCAAAGTAAACGTTTATTTGATAAACCTTTACTTAGAACATATTTGTTTGGGAAAGGGTTAGTTGGTGGCAACTTTGTATCTTTGTACTACAATTACTGTACATGTAATAAATTATTACATGTACTTGTAGAACAAAGATACAAACCAACAAACCCTTGTTTTCGCAGTCTATTGATTTATTCAACTAGTGGGCTAGATATATGACAGTAGAAGTCAAAATAATTTGACTTGAAGATTGCTTTTTATTTTCTGATAGAACAATCTGACAGGAGATATTGCCAGATACAAAATCTTCTCAATATTTCCCGATCACATCAAATTAGTTTGACTAATGACAGTAGAAGACTATCAATTGTCCCAGATGGATATTTCTGACTATTATTCATACTGAAAAGGATTTTTTTTTTATCAGTAACTCATTTGTAGAATTGACTTACTTTCTCATGACATACATAATTCGATGGTTTGAATCTAGAACGATAACCTTGCCAGACCCACGAACCGCGTTACCAACGACATGGAGAGATCGCAGACGACATTTTGTTGCAATAAATAAACAGTACAATTGCTTTTGCATTCCCTGTCAAGCTGCAGTCATGTGGTATGCCTGTGGTAGGCCTGTCCAAGGCACTGTTCAAAGCTTCAAGTGTAATTCACATTTAAAAGTAATCTAAAAAAGGGGAAAAAGACCGAGTGTGCTCACTGTGTTGGCCAAATGACTTAACCCATTACCAAACAATAACAGCATTTGACCAGTTTGTTGCAGACGACTCTAGAAAACTTTGAGGGGAAAGGAGAAATTGCTCGTTAAGAGCAATTTCTCCCTTTCCAACAATTTTTTCTGCCCTATCAATATATCATTTTTCAATTTCATCACACTTTGAAACGTCGTCTGCAAACTGTTTCAATTTGGGGCAGTCGAAAATTTGGCGTTTGGTAAAGGGTTTAAAAGCAGATGCATTGCGTGAGGGAAATTACAGACAGTAATTCGCGTCAAAAATTGTATCATAACGTACCTAAATAGTTTTTTAATTCTTTTTTCTTGTGAGAGCTTTTCCCAGATCCTATTTGATTTATGTGTCTACACGTGACTTTTGTGCAGGTTACATCACTGTCTGTATGTTCGTCCATTTGTGTGTCTGTCAGTCTAACTGCCGGTAAACTGGTCTGTCCGAGCGGAGATTTACAGCAGTGATGTTTGACGAATCAGATGCACAAATTGTCTTAAACATGAGTACAATCGTTTGTCTTTCTTTCTATCTGCTTAACCCTTTACCAAACGCTAAATTTTCGACTGTCCTAAACTGTGAAAAAATTGAAAAATAATCTTCTGATAGGGCAAGAAACATTATTAAGAGCAATTTCTCCTTTTCCAACAATGTTTCCAGTGTCGTCTACAACAAACTGGTCAAATGTCTTTATTATTGGTAATGGATTAAAGAGAGGGTGTACAAAAGTAAAGTTTCATTCCAAACCCTTTTGCAAAAGAAAACAATGCGCCCATTTGTTTAGCTGTTCGTCTGTGTCCATTTACTGCAATCAGGTTTGGTTGAACTGATTCACATACTGTCTGCAGAATCATTATGTCGATTTGTACTACTCTGTTTATGTGTCTGTCTGTAGAATTAAAACTCAAAGCAAGAGGGGTTAAGCAATCTATGTTGGACATAGCATAGGGGCATATGTCATAATACATATAATAACACTATATATACACAAGCTTGTGTATATATAGTGTTATTACAGGTATTATGACATATACCCCCGTGGGACATATTTGATGTATATTTGTCCATGCTTAGAGGCATCCATGCAAGAATTTGATTGGTCTGTTCAGAGACATAGATAACATGTTATTTATGTCTCTGGTCTGTTCAATTTTTGCACATGTATGCCTTTAATTCAAAACCAATGGACATGTTCCTGTGTTAAGGTAAGTTTCAACAAAGACCTAATAAACACAGATAAGCAACTCTGCAAAATACCGTTCTTTCTCGCGTTGACATCTCGTTCGCGAGATTTTATCTTCCTGTAAATACAGACGCTTTATTTTGTTAATCAAAGCGTCTGCCGTCGCTGATCAGCTATGGTAGCCCCTTTATTGACACTCCCGACCCCAAAAACCAATAAACAGATGGCCACCAGCTGTGGTGCCCTGCTGTGATAATTACCGGGGATTATAACTTATTGTAATATTGTACTGTGTCAAACTGAAATGTTTAGCTAAATTTTATGACGGAGAAAAATTTCAGCAGCAAAATTTACTGTTAAAATATTAGCTTAAATCTATACTTTTGTGGAATGGGTCTCTAAATGGGAATTATCTTTTTTTGCGGCAAATCATGTACAATATTCGGGGTACAGACAATTCCCCACTAGGACAATAACCCACTAGGACAATAACCCACAGGACAGTTACCCACTGGACAATTACCCACCGGACAATACCCCACATTTGTGTCAAATAGGACAATTCCCCACTGGTATAATGAAATCGTCATAAAACTTTTTTTTCAAGAATCTGAATTAAAGAAGTATTAAAATATATTTTTAAACCATTATCTTCAATTTACACATGAAAATATAATTCGTAATGGGGAACATTCTATTTTCTTTGAAAAATGTACTCAATACCATCATCATCACCATCTGCATCATCATCATCATCATCATCATCATCATCATCAACAATGTTAGAATTATATTATCAAACAACAACTAGCTAAAGCTTTTATCCATTCTATTAAAATCTAGATATAAAAAAATAAATGCGTGTGTATTTCTATTTATAAATGAAAAATGATCGTTCGGATAAATTTTCAAATAAAGATAAACGTTCAGGAAGAAAGTTCATCATTTCTGTTTCAATAAGAAATTTTCTGTAAGTAGATCATGGTCATGTGAAACATTCTCGGTCATGTGAAACATTCTCACTTTGTATATTCAGGCGATCCACTACTACGTCGTCGGAGAATGTTCGACGACGTAGTAGTGGATCGCTTGAATATACAAAGTGGATTGAGTTTTAACACAACCGTAAAGTGGCCTGGTGACGTAAATGGGCTTAGGGTTAGGGTTAGGGTTAGGGTTAGGGATTATGTTTTTATAAATAATATCTTTTTTTTCATTTATATCTTTCATTGTTTCACATAAGATTTCTTATGATGCAAAGTATTCAATTTCATTCTGAGGAAGATTTAGATCTATATAATACAATGTCGCAAACGTTGTCGCAAATATGCGTCAAAACTCTATCCACTTCGTCGTCATAATTTCGATCCACTACTAGCTCAACCAACATTCTCATTCCAGTGAACGGTCGTCAGATTTCTAAAACAACTTGGCACAAGAAAGAACGTATGCCTGACCTTTTTTTAAAGAGATACAGACTTGGCTACCTAACCTCTAAAAGCAACCTTACATGTAATATAAATGGAATTGATGTACGAATTTGAAGAAAGAAAATATTTAGCATATAAACCATTGTTTTTAATAAATGAAAACTTCATTTTTTCCCTTATCAAAATTCTAGATATTTCGAAAAAGAAAGGTTAACGTGCCCATTGTTTATCAAGTGATATACAGGAAGCTTGCATCATACTATTGTACTTTATTGTCAACTAAGAAATTGAGTTATCCCCGTGGGGATTAAGATAACAGACATTCCAAAGACTAGGCTAACTTTAGAATTACATTTTGTATTAGATCTTTTTAGAGTGTCTTCTCAGCTAGAGCCATATTCTTCTGCGCACAAATATGCACCCGAGTCTGCTTTTTATCTCTTGATTTGCAGCATGTTGATGTCATACACTTCCAGAACACACAAACATGCTGTCATTAGCGGCAAATTTTACACTTTCTTTGCATGGCAATTATTTCCAGCTGAACCAAACAGAACATATCGTTACATCTTCCACGTATACAGTTTATATACAATAAGAGAGTACTAAGAATAAATTCAAATTAAAAAAACCAAACAAGACCAGTTAAGAGAATTTAAATGCCTCTTAACATCACAAAAATATGAAAAAAAAGTTCTTGATCTTCCCTTGTTCGATAAAAATATGTGTAATGAATCAAAGTTTGTCTAAATCAACCCATATTTTGTTTTTGTTTCCGAGGAGTTAGACAAAAACTATTGCTCTACTACTAAAACATGCAACCATATGATTTCAAAAACCAAGACCAGATAAGAGAATTAAAATGCCTCTCAACATCACAAAAATGTATAAAAGTCCTTGATCTTCAATTGGTCGATAAGAATATGTGTAATGAATCAAAGTTTGTCTAAATCAACCCATATTTTGTTTTTGTTTCCGAAGAGTTAGACAAAAACTATTGCTCTACTTCTAAAACATGCAACCATATGATTTCAAAAAACCAAGACCAGATAAGAGAATTTAAATGCCTCTCAACATCACAAAAATGTATAAAAGTCCTTGATCTTCGATTGGTCGATAAAAATATGTGTAATGAATCTAAGTTTGTCTTAATCAACCCATATTTTGTTTTGGTTTTCGAGGAGTAAAACTATTGCTCTACTACTAAAACATTCAACCATATGATTTAAAAAAACCAAGACCAGATAAGAGAATTAAAATGCCTCTCAACATCACAAAAATGTATAAAAGTCCTCGATCTTCAATTGGTCGATAAAAATATGTGTAATGAATCAAAGTTTGTCTAAATCAACCCATATTTTATTTTTGTTTCCGAGGAGTTAGACAAAAACTATTGCTCTACTTCTTAAACATGCAACCATATGATTTCAAAAAACCAAGACCAGATAAGAGAATTTAAATGCCTCTCAACATCACAAAAATGTATAAAAGTCCTTGATCTTCAATTGGTCGATAAAACTATGTGTAATGAATCGAAGTTTCTCTTAATCAACCCATATTTTGTTTTTGTTTCTGAGGAGTTATACAAATACTCTACCATCCCATTCAATTCTAGACATATAGCACTCTCGGTTCTATTGATGATACACATTTAGAACACGTGTTTCACCAGTGGTAAAAGGAAATCAACTGTCTCATATGCAATTATTAATAAAAACAACACACTAATAAAGGAATTATAAAACTATCGAAGAATTAATCAAATAAACGTTAGTTTTCACACTTTATTCAACCTTCGTTTACATCGTCTAGCTGGCAGACACACTTCAGTGCAGACGAGATTAGGAAGTCTCGCATAGTCTCCCGAAATCTCATCCTCCACGAGATGATAAGGGAGTTCGGTTTTTACCTATGGGGAGTTGCTTATCTTTGTTTATTAGGTCTTTGGTTTCAACTAGGCCTTATACAATCTTAGAAGTTTTATTAATTATGCTCGACCCTGCTTCCAGAATATATAGCCAGTAATAGCGCAAATGTGCATTGACGATAAAGTCTATGGTAGACTACGCTATTTCTGGGAATCGGACACAAAACTCTCGTGCCCTGAAGCTGACGCTTTACTCAGGCCACATATCCTCTTAAGGTCTTGATATAGCTCCAAAAGATATTTTCGGTGACCACCCATAGGGTTTTGCGAAGTAACTGAAACACTCGCTGCTACCGGATCAAAATTCAAACACAGAAAAAATAAAGTAAAATAAATTTGTCTTGTGACAGAGGTGGCGAAATCGGATTTCGATCTACTTGTTCGATAACACCAAATATTTTTCTGCACTTCTCCCTGTCTATTATAGGCATAATGGTCTAATAGTAGTTAAGCTAAGCGATATAAACATTTAATTCTACCACCACAGTTGACGGGCAATGCTGCTTGCATTCAAAACGACCCTTTGGGTAATGGCGGCTAGCGTAACAGCTTGATTGGATTTATGGACTGCATGCACCACAGGGACCAATGTCATTTGACATACCTACAATATCTGGATATCGACAATATATGTTCACATATGTATGTCAAACAGCATTGGTCCCTGTTAGAAATATAGATAACATGTTATCTATGTTTCTGGTTTCTTGAGGATGTACCATCGGTTTATGAACTGAACATGCCGCAATAAATACGAAACAATTTTAAAAGCTGAGAATAACCATAAAGAAAAAGGAAAAAACGAAAGCAGGTTAAAGTTTTTTAATCCAATTCAATATGACACAAATGAAACATGAATAAACACATAATATGCAGTATTTCCAGGACAATTTGCTTCCATGAAGTGAATTCTCCAATCTGACTCTCAGAAGATTGGTTATTCGATGGTTATTGACAAGGAAATTGGTGGTTTTGCGTCCATTTGTAATAGCAATTCAGGCTACTGATAGGACCGGACCTTGGTTTAAAGTCTCATCTGAAGGACTGGCGAGTCGTGAAATACTAGAAAATATCTTTGAAATTCCAGCTGCTAGACCTAGGATCAAACCATGGAGCCCTGGGTGCTGTTTTACTTAACAACCTAAGAAAAATATTTGCGTAAGTCATAACCGATACACATGAATAGTATCTTCAATGAAAGTACAATATTGAAATGTGACACGTCATTGGAACCGTCTCGGAGAGACAATTCCAATGATGTGTTACTTTGCAATATTGTTTCTCCCAATATTGAAATAAGAGGAATTATCATTTTAGACTTACGCAAATCTTAAGCGTAAACTGTTTAGTAAAACGGCACCCTGGACAGATGCTCTTTGACGCCGTTCTGCATCAAAATGGAGTACAGCTGCAATGCCATTTGCAAATACCAAGATACCAGTATCATCACAAGAATAATTCTTATGTGAGCACATAAAGCATGGTTAAGAATTGAAATAAAAATTCCTTCAATGACTCAAGATGACATTGATTTAAAAGAAGAAATTGCTCAAAAAGTGCTGTTTCTCCTTTCATTACAATTACTTCTATCAAATATCACAAAGCATAATCCTATTTTCAATACATTACAGTCTAACTTGTGTTAAGCAGCCACCCTTTTAAGCAGCCAACCTGCCTTAAACAGCCACTACAGAAAGTCCCATTGTTAGATTTATAGTGTACATCAATTTGTGTTAAGCAGCCAACCTGTCTTAAACAGCCAATTTACCCTATCCCATAGGCTGGCCTCTTAACACAAGTTTGACTGTACTTTATAAATGTTGGATCAAGAACAGAGTCTCGTATGCACATCTAAGGGCACCTCTGGATAGCACACAAACAGATTTCCAACATTATCTGTATATCTATTGCTTGTGTACTCTGCACATCTAAGGGCACCTCTGGATAGCACACAAACAGATTTCCAACATTATCTGTATATCTATTGCTTGTGTACTCTGCAGTGTCACGTGACTCTTTGTTGGTATTAAGGTAATAAATCCATCAAGTCACTTTTTCCTTCTGGATAAGATCAGCATCTTTGCTTCCTGATCGAAAAATAGGAAAAAAATGTTCAAAATTGAATGGTACACATTACATATTATATTCTCTATTGTAAGATGGAAAGGATAAAACATGTTCCAAAGTAGATGGTAGACATAAAATGTTCAAAATTGTATGGCATACATGTCATAACATTTCTAAAATGTATGGTAGACATATATAACATGTTAAAAATTGTATGGTAGACATAAATAACTTTTTGAAAATTGTAATGCATTTACCAAATGCTCAAAACTGTATGGGAGACATAATACAACATGATAAACTGTTATAAAAACACTATAAAACAGGTATCTAAGAAATAAGGAATCATAGATATTTAATAGAAAATGACAAAGAATGAAGAAAAAATACTTTTGGGTTGGCCAAATTTGATACCTTTCTTTGTCAATTCAGTACCTTTGTTATTTTAGAGTTACAGTATTCTTGTACACTCAGACATAAAGTTATAAATCTTTGTGAATGGAGGCATTAAACCTAAAATCCTTCCAAATTGGTTCAACCTCTTCTATCAGTAGATTTGGAACCTTGAAACTTGACAATTACTGATGGTTTCTTCACGACATAAACTAGCTGTCAAAGGCATTTCAACTTGGGATTCTCCTCTATTGCTTTTGATACATATATATATACCGGTAAAACATTTTAATATCACTGGTGTGGACAAAAAAAGAAATCCAATGAAAATAAACTAACTCACCTGAATGAATGAGAAGCAATCCTGCTAATATTAGACATGATCCCATCCACCACAGAACTGATAAGCTTTCTCCGAAAACAACAAAACCAACCACAGCCTGAAATTGAAAATGGTATCCATATCAGTGAATAAACCCATTGAAAAGCACCTGCCATATACAAAAGATATAAAAAAAAACACAATATCATAAAATACATGTAGATAGAAAAAATCCTTAAAGCAATAGTTTTCTACTTTAACCCTTTCCCAAACGCCCAAATTTTCGACCGTCCCAAATTGAAAGAGTTTGCAGACGACATTTCAGAATGTAATGAAATTGAAATATAATCTTCTGATAGGGCAGAAAACATTGTGGGAAAAGGAAAAATTGTTCATTATGAGCAATTTCTCCTTCTCCCATTTTGTTTTCCAGAGTCTTCAGCAACAAAGTGGTTAAATGTTGTTATTGTTTGGTAATGGCTTAATCAAGCCTTTATTGGCAGTTACTCCAGATTCTACAGTGTTCTTCTTCAATCACATTTGGCCTGAGTGTTGTAAATACAACCCCTAAGATACTGTTGGTGAATTGTAAAATGCTCTTCAAAACAAGGGCAACACCTTGCTGGTGCCAACCTGCTTGTTTTCACTGTCTAAAAAGGGGCAATAATTTTGTGGGGAAAAAAAGGCTTACCAGAGTTATCTTTCTTAGCCTAAGCAGTCTTGTTTTGGTAAATATACAAAAAGTAAGCTAAACCAAATATGTATTTAAAAATAATTTAGTTTTAACCTTTTATTTCATATTGTTTGTAAAGCAATAATATACATCTCATATAAATCACTATCTAAGTCTCTATTGTTCTTTCTGTTTCCACTAACTCCAAAAGTGAATAAATGAAGTAACAAGGTAAACTCTACATTCACAGGATTTAAACCAACAACTTTCATGCCCTGAAGCAGATGCTCTTTAGAAGGAACACTGTCAACAATATTCAATCAAAACTGTGATAAGTAGTCAACCAGGGGAAAACATGAAATTGGTTGCTTAACAGAGGTGGCTGCTTACAGCAAAAAACCTCCTTTCTAGTTTTCATGTTCAATTTAAACATAAGGCGTCACATAAAAAAATGAATAAATTAATATTTAATACACAATAGTTGGCTTACTGTTACAAAGAAATTGGCCCCTGTATTGGTTATGGTGGCTTCCACAGTGGAGGAGGTGTATTGTAAAGACTTGGTGTAAAACGTCCACATCAGTCCATTGAACAGGAATATCAGCATAAAACACAGCACTCTGAGAGCTAAACTGACCTAAATGGTGCAAGAAAATATTTAAATTGAAAATTAACACACTACCAACATGATGCATAGGACAGAACTAAGAACAGGTGAAAAGGAAGCATTAAGCCTCCCCTCTGAATGTATGCATTTTGTTATATCAGTATCTGAAGACTTTGGAAACAACATACAAATGTAACAAAAAGTGGAATTGCTTATAATGAGAAAATTTCCTATTTCTCTATAATGTTTTCGTACCATAAGGGTGGGCCAGTGTCTAAGGCGGTCCACTTGTAAAGTTGTAAACCCAGGGGTTCAGGGTTTGCACAAGTGTCTTTTGGCCCTTTTCCAGTACTAAAATGAATCCGAGAAAAGCCGTAATTTATGATTTATTCATCTATCTTTTAACCACTTGATAATTAATTCTATTCATCTAAGAGCATAGCCAGTGGTTTGGACATTGCATTGCAAAGTACTGGTTTGATGATACAACAAGCATCCAGATATATGCACAAACAATTAATTCATAAAGTTCATATCATAGTCAACCTTATTTGACGAGATTTGGAAATACATGTATTGAGAAATTCTTGAAACAGGCAATATCTCGCATTAGATCGCCCTATCAGAAAATTAAAGCCATCATATTTTGACTGCGGCATATCTCCTAAAAGATTTAAGGCTTACCGAATCACAAAGGCTTTGACTAGTAGTCCCGGATGTGTTTAAGGATGACATTGTCTGTTGACATATTGTGTTAACAGCCTCTGCAGTCATTGCAAGCTTGGCACATACAGACGCCATTGCTGCCATGGTCCCTGCTAGAACAGCTAGCATTATACCCAGACTCTGCTGCATCCTTATCGATATACGGAAAATGGAAAAAAGGTTGAGCATAATAAACAGTAATAATTCAATACAAAACAATCTCTAGTTCATCATATCCGAGAAATTAATAAAAGATTGCATGCTATATACATGTTGATGTTTAATATACCATTTCAAAGAAGCCAACTTTGGGGCATATTTTTTTCTTTCTTACAACCCTATGCAGTGCTCTTTTGCGTTATATAACATGGGCCTAAAAAGGGACCTTCCCAATTGGATAGTCCTTCAAAAGGATGCAGTTCCCCAAACATTAAATCAAACAAGCTTTTTGGTTTTCCATTGTAGCAATTTTAAGCAATAATACTTCCCAAAATTATCAGACTTTAAGGGCAATTAAAGGGAAACAAAGCTTTGCTGTGTCGATGTGGGTTCTAAACAGAATTGTATTCTTGTGACTGTTGCAGTGAACATAATAGGAAGAACATAATTGAACAGGGTATCAAAATACTTCCATGAAGAGTTAAACATGTACTCCCGTTTTCTTATTCTTCTCATATTATAGATTTTAAAATGGTAAATTTCAGTCCAAACAAATCGGTGACAGGAAATGTCATCTTAACCCTAAGGTGCATGGCTTCTCTCAAGGCTTGGAAACATCAATTCTGTGTCCTATAACTCAGAGAAGATGAGTATATATTCCAAAATAGAAAAGATTAACCATGCATACATGTGTGAGATCCTGTGGCTGTCATCTGTCAAACTTCTAACACTATTAAACATTACAAATTTAATCGAACTTGTTTATTAACGTGTCTTCTACCTTTGGATATTGTTGAGTGAATTTTTTAAGACTTCATTAATCTGAATGAAAAACGAGTTAACTGAGAAGCACATGATTTCATCCATTGAATAAAAATTGCTTTTGTGTCGAAATGCTGAACGTAAGAAAATTACCGTGTAAGGTTGGGAACATAATTCTAGTAAGGGCTCTAGCGTCCTTGCCGATCAGCAAACAAACCAATCACAAATAAAAAGATGGCTGAAATCATAGTCAGCATGCAGGCCTATGCCAAATTGTTACTTCATACAGCGAAATATCCACATTGTGCCGTAAACGGAGTCCTCTTAGTCGAGGACAATAAATTAAACAAAGAAAAGAAGCAAATTCGATTCGTTGACTGTATCCCTTTGTTCCATTTATCTCTTAGTTTAGCACCGATGCTTGAGGCTGCACTGTTGCAGGTAAGGTTATTCGTACTGGTTCTGTATCCGGATACGTCATTTAAATAGCCTTTGTGCTGATGCTCTGTCTCTAACCCGTCTCTTATGCTTTTGTTAACAGAGAGCTAGAAAAATATTGTTTCAATACTAGAATAATACGGGCGAAAGACCGTGCCGAAGGCACGGTCTGAAGACCGCCTATATGTTACACGTACGTACGAAACGAAAGAAGGTACCTACAAAACCAAGGATTTCCGAATTACTCAGAACCCTAAAGGACTTTTTTCGGCCATTTTGGTTGCAACCGGTTTTTTTGGCCCCATATGGCGCCATCTTGTCCGAAAATTTATTTTTATTCCGCTCCTTTACTAGCAATGATGTGGAAAAATCAAAGTCAACAAGCAAAAAATAGAAGGATTTTCCTCCGAATATTTTTTACAACATCTTAAACAATAAACAGTTTTGTAAAATTTAGACCGCATTTCAACATTTTCTGTTAATTTGGTGAAGGTGGCGTCTCTCATCCTAAAACCCGTCAATTCTTCATATGTTGACATGGTGATTACACCAAAAACTGTAACGTGCACTTTCCGTTTTTGTGTATCACGTGACAAGACATTTTCTTTACAAATCATCATCGTTCCGATCACCGCTTCAAATCTTAAATCGAATGAAATAATCGCCTTGTTGAACGAACATCGAAAACGATGATGCCAGGTAAGATAACTTTTTGTACACTTTCATTTTCGTATAAAGAACGCATATT
This sequence comes from Cerastoderma edule, assembly GCA_947846245.1. Classification (NCBI taxonomy): domain Eukaryota; kingdom Metazoa; phylum Mollusca; class Bivalvia; order Cardiida; family Cardiidae; genus Cerastoderma; species Cerastoderma edule. The sequence goes on along the minus strand of OX401410.1, from coordinate 13,014,735 downwards.
TTGACAGTATATTTTGTTAAAAGCGAGATAGATAAATCGAAGAGAGTCTGGACCGTCATTCTATGTTTACAAACAAGATGGACACTACGAGCACTGTCTTACTCCGAATATTGATTTTATGTCACCCCATCTATCTATGTGTCGAGGTAGTACTTAGTACACTTTCCAGTGTTAAACGCTACGGGCAATATGGACATACATTTTAGAGACGAAAAAAGGTTTGTTTACATTGATATCATTTCAAGGCTGAGTAATCTTGATCCGTATTGGATTCTTCTTTTTGGATTGACGATGTGCCTGTTTGTTTTTTATTCACACATTCTTTGCTCTTTAATTCTTGAATCTACCTGTCCTGATGACTTCCAAAATATGTCTTTTCACCGATTATTAATGGAGACATAGTCGGGGAACATAGTAATGACTTTTAAGTAAATTTTATTTGTCTGCTTTCCAGAATCAGCCATAGTTCAGACTGTGTGAAGGTCAAATGTGAACCGGCAACCAAAGAAATGAATGTTGTGGTACTGCATAAAGAAAGATTCTTTGTTTTATAAGCACATGTAAGTACAACTTATCTTTTTCATAAGTAATTATGATATGAATAATACCTTGCAAATACAGATAAGACAAACAACAAGGAAATTTTGGTTTGAACAGCTTTTTACTTTAGAAAGAAGGTTTTACCTGAACTACATGTGTTTTATACTGTTTTCAACACTATGTCAAACATAAATTTTATGGCTTATAGTTTGTGTACATGTCAATACATCCTCTTAGCATGTTTTTTCTAGAAAAAAACTGCACTGCAATATTTTTAAACTAGATCACTTTATCTTCCTTCCATTCATAATTTGATGAGAAATCTTAATAAACAATGATTTAAAAGGATGTATAATGACTAATGAATTTCAAACAAGTGGCTGGAATAGATTTGTTTTCCATTAATGTACATGGCTCAGTCTATAAGGATTACAACTAAACGAACAAAGACAGCATAAGTAATTCTATAACAAGATTTTGGCAAACATGTTGCCATTAAAAGCTATTCAAAACAAAGTTTGGGAATACAAAAAAGACTACATTACTTTTGAAATGATATCTATTCAACATTCATGTTTTATGTACATATTATACATCAAAACACTTCTGCTGTATACGAGGTACAGTGACAAAGAAAGAACCATTTTAACATGGATTTTGTTTTAAACTTATGTTTCTTCCATTATTTCTTTTAAACAGAAATATGTGTGCCTGACAGAGGAGGAACTGTACCTGAAAGTGCTGACAAAAAGAGAACAGATGAAGACGTGTATGAAAATTGTCCCTGTATTTTTTTCTCTAAAAGTTTAAATGTCAAACTTGTGTTAAGAGGCCAGCCTATGGGACAGAGTAAAACCAGTTAACCCATTACCAAACAAAACTAAAATTTAACCACTTTGTTGAAGATGAATAAGGAAAAAGTTGTGGGGAAAGGAGAAATTGCTCGTGACAAGCACTTTTTTCCTTTTCCCACAATACTTTCTACCCTATCAAAAGATTATATTTCAAATGTCTGCAAACACTTTCAATTTGGGACAGTAACAAATTTGGGGTTTGGTAAATTGTTAAATTATGTAAACACTTTTTGAAGCAAGCAGGGCATAACAGATTTGAGTAAAGCCACCATTGTAACTGAATTATTTCTACAGCAAGTTTTCCCTTTTGTCACAATGATTTTATTCTTTACAAAAATGCTCTCTTTTTTCTGATTACAAACACTTTTGGTTGCAAATAATTTCTATTTCAAACAATGAGGGCTTTGCATTTTCAAATCATTTGGACATTTCTAGCAATAAAGCATAAACAATGATAATTTCTAAATATTATTGGGTAAAAGATATTGTAATTCATAGAAACATTGTTTTGAAAGATTCCCTTGCATCACATTGGCTTCTTATTATTCTCTGTTAAAGATATGTTCAATTCTTTCTACCTTTTATAATGGTTTTAAAAACACTTTGACAAAATCATGAATATAGTCAAATGACTAAATGAGCAGTTATCCTTTTTCTCATTATAGTTTAAATCAAATGTCATAGTAAAATTATGCAATTTTCTTGTGGTCTGCTATTGCTTTCATTGGTAACAGTCACAAATAAAGCTTGAATTAAGGTTTATGGATAAATGATGGCATGTTGCCTGTTTACTTTCAAAAGAAGATGTAATAGTTAAGTAATTTACAAAAATTATGTGCTTTATTCTCAAATTGGACTCCTTTTTGTAAATTGTGAAATATTCAACAATTATTGATAATACACCCTGAAGATGATAAAACAAAACCTTTGGAAATAATACTTTAATCAATAGTTCGTTAAAAGGAGTAACAGGTTATTGGCACAACATTGAAGCAAATGTTATGTTTATATGTGGATAATATGAAAACTTATATAACTTTCTTTATTTAAACTATTTAATGTAAATCATGCATTGCATTTTGCAGAAGGTTAAACCAAACGTAGGCTAACACTATGGCTGATCATTTGAACAAGTTTTTGTATAGATCTGTACATATTGTATTGAGACACGTGTTTGTTATTACTACTAATTACCTTAAATAAAATTTGTCAATTGTTTAACAATAGAATTTTTTTTGTTTGTTTCAACTTATTATAGAAGGACTTTAGGTGCTGTAGATAATTTTAAAGAATTTTGACAATGATGGATTTTCTTTGTAATACAATTTTTTCTATTTCATCACTAAATCATATGTTGTGAAAGATTTTTAAGAATTATTCAGAGAAAACATATGCTTACAACATACAATTTGGTGAAGAGTAAATTCTACATATCAAGGTTTCAGTGCAAGACAATACTGTAAGTGCTTCACATATATGAAGTACTTACTGAAGTCTTGTGTTGAATCCTCATTTTGCATGGAGAGATTTTGGAATTCAAATTCTTTAGTTTGGTGGTTTTGATATTGCACAAACAGTGTCTTCTGTTTCTTATTGCATTACTGATATGGGTAGGACAGCTAAAACATGAGAGTATCTAGCGAGAACCACCAACCACACATACATGATAATGAGTCTTAGATGCTATGTTTGATAATAGTTTAACAACATTTTCAACAGAATGCTTCAGTTGTGTCAATAGACATATCCCTGTTTGTTCCTATTATTTCCTCATTAGTCCCTGCAAATAAACCTTCTAAGCCACCCATCACTTACCCCATAAAAACATCGTTGCTCTGTGGTTTAGTCAAATTAAAATAATTCAACATGAAGAAGCGTTCCACCCCCCGACCCCCCCCCACCCCCAAAGATAGTTTTTGGTAGGACCTGGATCACAGCTAAAATGTGGTTATGGAGTATCCATTGATAGCATCCAACCATACATCAATGTTAATAAGTCTTAGATGCTATTGTTGGATTATGGTTTAACACCATTTTCAACAAAGTGTTCCAGTTTTATATCAATCGACATTAATCCCTGCTCCTGTTATTTCCCCACCAGAACCTTCCAATATTCCTCGCTGGACATAGTCCGAATGATCCAGACGTGGATATTTCATTCTACGCCACAGTTACAGCTTGGATCATCCTAGTTACCCTAGACACTGGCCATTTAACCCATACGAATATCCTTACTCTTTGTTTGGAAATTTAAAAAGTCGTGGTGCAATGCCTTTCGAAAGAATATCATACAAGCCAAAGTATCAAATGCATAATTATTCAAGCTCAATACCAAATATACTTCTGTCTTATGACTATGCACCATTCATAATGGTTAGCAACTCATATAATATATCCACAGTGGTAAAATACAGTAGTTGGCGTCGTAGGTTATATATCAAACATATCTGATTTGTATATTGACAATGGCTATTTCTTTTAAATTGGAGTGCCTCCTGACAGGACACTGCTTCCTTGCCAAGTATTACTGATACAATACAAAGGGAACATTATGGTATACAAATCCAGAATTATAGCACATTAATTGAAAGAACAAATCTCTTTCGCCCGGTTTAGGCTTTGCCTATTATCATATTAGTAACTGTACTTAGTGTATGAAATGTATTTCTTTTAGCACTTAATTTATGAAATTCCTCTTTTAAACAACTATAGTTTGATTGTGTTAATACTTAGGTTGAGAATTTCCTACTTTAATTGATTAATTTGAGTGTTTGCATTAAAAACGAACTGCACAGATTTTGCCTAAATCAAATTAGAGACATAGATAACACCCATGTGTTTGAAAATGAAATGACTAAAATAATTGTTGTAAGTATGTAAATTACAGTGTGTATTAAAATAGAAATAAACTATTTTGCAAGTATGTAATAATAGTAAGTGTTAATTAATTAACAATTAATTAATATGGGATTAAATTGTTTTTCACACCCAATTTAACTGTTGTTCTCTCTAGTTTATGTTTTTACCAAACCAGCCAGAGCTATTACTATAGTTTACTTTTTTACCGAACTAGTCAATTACCGAATCGACCTGTAATCCATGTTTTGCCGCCCTAAAATTGGGAAGAGGCCGAGGACTGTTGATTTTTTGGTAATTTTATCGATGAATTTGAAAAATAGGGAGGGAAATCAAAAATCTGATGTGACTTTAATCTTTTTGGAAAACTGCACAATTTTAAAGCAATTTCCAATTGGAGGGTGCCTTTTATAGGCTCTTGTTATATAACGAGAAAAAGTCCTGGACACCAAATAGCTTTGAAGGAAAATAAACTATACAGGAGTATGCTAGGGAATACCCCTTTACAAGGACTCAAGGTTTGAAAAGAAAGTGTTACTCACAAATGCAATTATGATTAATTGGATTGCAGTCATTAACTTCAATTACAAAACATCTCTCAATGGCAATGCAGCAATCAATGAAGAAGAATAGCTAATGTGTATTTTGTCTCAAATCATATGCTGTCTAATCATTTATGAAGAACTGTTTTTTTCTATTTTAAGGGCCCTGCTTAGCATAGTGGTTAAGGTGGCAGTCTTAAAACTCAGGGATCTGTTTGTACCTCAGATTTCATGTGACACCTCAGAGGCCAAGCCTATAAATCTTGAATCCAGTAAAGGCAAAAATCAGTGCATAAATTATAAATTGTTGACATGGCATTATTATTAAACCCCATTATTATAAAAGTTTTTGTTGTATGGTTTGCTCATTTTGATTAAAATTTTGGAAAGACCCAAAAAGGGAAATTTTTAATATTCATAAAGAATGTATCACTCAAGTTAATCTTAAAGTACACCTTTTTATTTTTTTATTTGTTTGTTATAAATTTGTTACATTTTCTTCAAGCTTAAGACAAAAGCTTAACAAAAGGTTATCAACCCTTTTTAATTAAAACAAATATTTCATTTCAGATTGATGCATATTGTAAAAGTAAAGGTTTGGTTATTGGTGGTTATTACCAAGCTAATGAACATTTAGATGAGGATGGGTAAGCTTTTCAAACTAAATTGTATTGATTTTAGGAAAAGGTGTTATAGTACTATGCATTTCTTTTGAAATCGGATTTATTAGTATTCCGCTTAGTCTTCTGTTATAAACAAACTTTATCAAGGTCATTAATGTTAGACATTGACTACTGGTTGGGGAGTCTATTTATTTATGTAAATTATCTTAACATGGTTTTAATTAATAACCAAATTGCCTATGCAAACCATTGGTTAAAATGCCTTCTAAATTGGTTGCTTCATTCCTAGTAATAAAGTCTGATTAAAGAGGGTTGTCTGGCTGAATTGGTTAGATCTCAACCTAGATTATTCAAATCTTTATGGAATCCTTGCCTTTATTGGGACTGTTGTCATACAATATAGAACTGGGTGTCAGGGATCAGGAAATCTCCGAATCCCAATCGGTCCGAGAATCGGCCCAAAACCCTTCATACATCTTCATCCCCCTTCCCCCCAAAGAAGAAATTTTAATTATTAATTTCTTTCATGCATCTAACCAAAGTTAATGCTTAATGTGAAAGATTTAAACTAACCTTTTATTTGGATTAACATTAAGTACACACTTAATGTTTATGTATTCCAATAATCATATTAAGATTGACCATTCGAAATGAAAGGTAAACAGGATCTGAGGTTCATTTGTTTCAAAGAGTCCCTTTGGTGATTCCCCTGATGTTCTATGAAGTTATTCAATGTTGAAATTGCCTTGCGTCAGTGTGGGAAGAAAGTTTTCAATATCATCACACTTTACACATTATAACTCTTTGATGTCTAGCAATTTAACAAGTAACTTTACACTTCGGACCGAATGTGCATAAATTGATATGTTTTCACGGAATAAGGGTGTCACATGTACTTCTCAATCAAGCGTGCCTGTCTGTTTACAATTAAACCCCCAATTTAAACATGCCTAGGGCATTGTTTGACACGGGATAAAAATTAACGGATTACTTATGTGATCCTGGAGGTATTGTTAGCTGTGTAGAGTGTCATATCAGTCTATTATCCGGACCGATATTTTCATCAAATCTCAACTTGTAACCGGTCCAGTACAACCGAAACGGTTCAAATCCGTCAAAACCGGCATTTTACTGATCCCTGCTGGGTGTCATATGGTCAACATACGGTTTTGTTTAAAACAAAAAGGTAGTGGGACATCAAAATATTAATAACAAAAAGGCTCTAAGTCAAATATATACCAACTATTTAAAGTGTGCCAATTATTGAATTAAAGCCAGACTGATAAACAGGTATGGAATAAACAAATACCATTTCTTATTTATTTATACTTTCTCTCTTCTTTTGATTGTAGATTAAATAATGTCGCTAGACATATAGGCAGGAAGGTACATGAAAACTATTCAGATGCCTGTCTTTTTATGGTAAGATTTTGTCACCTTAGTTTCCCCACAATCTTGGTTGCCAGATAAGAAATCTTATACTAACTGTTAGAGATGGCTAAAGCAGACAATCCATTTTTTCCTTTTTTTTTTCTTTTTTAATGTATTGATGCCATTTGATGGGCTGTTCAAGCAAATTTTGAGTGGCTCTACTTAAATTTTGTCCATTTCGATGTTTTACCTTGTATCTTCAGTAACTGTTGTAGACTGTTTGGAAATCTTAATCGATCTACCTATTCTCAGCTATCATATTCATGCTGGACTTGTCAATAAGGAAAAAAAAAGAGAGAAGAAAAAAAGGATTGTTTTGCAAGAAATTTGTTAAACAGATACCAATTAACATGTTCTTTGTTTCAAAGTGTGTGTCATTTTAAAATTGAAATCTATCTGGAAGTGATAATGTTGAAATCATGAGTTTGGGCAATTCTTCTTATGAAGATTGTCTGAATAATTGCCTATATAAAAACAAGAGCAAAAGGTCTATATCAAGGCAACGTTTTAGTCTTTTGAGCAGGTTCTCAAAAGTTATTGTGTAATCCTTTTTTAAAGGCACACATCAAATTCTTCTTGATGAGATTATTTTATTATTGAAAACTCACAACAAAGGGCTCTAACTAGAAGAAAAAGTCTGCTTTCTTCAGCCCAGAAACCCATTAAGATTTCTCTCTTTTCATGATTGTTTCTGGGTATGCAGGTCAATTCAATTAGAAAGATTGAATATATGACAGTATTTTCTCTCTTTATTTTGCTACAGGTGAATAATAGAAAAGTTTCAGATTTAACATCTCCTTGTTATACACTCTACACCAATAAAGAAACGGGCTGGAAACAATTAAATGAAAGGTAAGTATGCATAAAATCAAATCTGGTCAATTAACAACAACATTTGAATATCTTTTATCCTTTACCCTTTCCCAAACACCAAATTTTTAACTGTCCCAAATTGAAAGAGTTTGCAGACAACATTTTAAAATGTGATGTAATTGGAAAATTATCATCTGATAGGACAGAAAACATTGTGGGAAAAGGAGAAATTGCTCATTACGAGCAATTTCTCCTTTTCCCACAATGTTTTTTAGGTCATCTGCAACAAAGTGGTCAAATGTCGTTATTGTTTGGGAAAGGGTTAAAAGCTACATACCTCCTGGATGGGACAGTTAAAATTGCTTTAACAAACCATTTCCTATTCTCTCACAATGGTTTTCTTTTATCTGCATTTGTACAAGAGAACATGTCCTGAAAAGGATAAATGTGATTACGAAAGGAAAAATGACATCTATCTTTGCTGTGATGAAGTAAAAGTTTATCATTTGAATATACTTTAGAAAACATCATTTCAGCAAATCAGTTATAAGCCTTCAATTTTGCTTCTGTGATCGATAAGAAAAAGATTTACTAAGTATGTTAACATAGAGAATCGAATGTCCGAGTTATACAGACAATGCTAATTCTAATCACTTGATAATCATAATCTAAAATCTATTATATTTGATTTTCTTGACAGAGAAACAGTCGAGGAAGATTCTTTATTAGCGGCAGCCACCTTAGTCCAAAACCAACAATATAGGGAGCTAGTTGACTTAGACAACCATTTCGACGATGTGAAGAATGATTGGAGAAATCTGGGGTTAAATGACATTATCAGTAAATGCACCTAATAGTGGTATGAACTTGACAGACATTGGATCAGATATGTTTTGTCTCATTACATGTACATGTTCAACCATATATCTTTGTTTTGGCATTATCCTTACAGATCAGGGTACCGTTTCACTAAACAGTTTACAATTAAGATTTGCGTAAGTCCAAAACAACAGTTCCTCTTATTTCATTATTGGGCGAAGCAATATTGCAAAGTAACACAATGACATGTCACATTGCAATATTGTACTTTCATTGAAGACACTATCCATGTGTATCAGTTATGACTAACGCAAATATTTACCTTAAGGCGTTTAGTAAAAGGCTACCCAGAGGTCCAGATAAAGGGGGTATCTTGATGCCAAAACTTACCGTTATTGTGGATACTCGTTAAAATTATTCCAATGATACGGTTTTAATGATTACCCACAAAATAGATTGGTTTGATATTTGTTGAATTGATTTTGCTTGAAAAAATTCAACAACAACACGTTTTTTGTCAAAGCATTATAATCGCATCGCAACATAACTGATATGATTTTGAATAATGTAAAACCCTTGTATTTTGAATTAATATAGATAAGGACATGGAAGCAAAATGTGTGGACATTTATCTGGGTACTGTAATGGGGAAAGGTGTATCTGGTCTAATGGCTGGGTTGTATGTTAATGTAGCTGTAATTTATGTTCCTTAGGACTCTTGAGTACAGAGCTTACTTTCATAAGCCTTGAAGCTGACTTTCTGCATCTTGAAGCAAAATGCATTTTAAAAGCATTATTGGAAAAGGAGAATTGGATGCTTGATTCTACTTTCTGTGGCCATGAAGACGATCTGTTTGAAACAGACTGTCTTCTTGGAAACATTGTGAAGAAAAGGAAGAAATGCAAAGTTATGCATATCTTCCTTTTCCTAGAATGTATTTGAGGTCCTATCATGTTAGAATGTATAACCAATATTGGTTTATTTATACAGAAATGTCTTTTGGCAACGACCTCGTTGAATGTAGTTTAAATAAAGTAATGTGACAGGATAAATTGCCTTTAAATCACTTCCTTTCTGTTAAAGATGTTGTGATGACCTGCCTGTCTGTTGCAAGTCAAAATTCATATATATTCATTTTGGATGAGATTTTGCAGAAACTTTCTATTTTATATCTGACTCAAATCCTGCGTTTTCATGATTCATTTAAGTTTCTTATGAAAGTGATTTGAACAAATGCTCTTGTAATGAAATGTCGTCTAAAATGCAATATAAAATCTACCCAAGAATTTATTTACTAATTTGTATAAAAAGCATTTGAATTAAAAAAAGAAAATTGTAATTTTTTAATTACATTAAGGCAAAGTATTGTGCCCTGAAATTCCCAACATTTTGCCTTATGTCATAAAAATTGGTTAATTACATAAAACTCCTAGGTTTTTTTTTTTTTTTATATATTTATGGTAGCATGTTATTTATGAAATAATTATACATTAAGACACCTACATATACTTGCATAAAAGAATTGTTATTCTCAATTTGATGACTTCATTTAATATGTTCTTGAGTGAAATATAGGTGTTCTATATCTGTAATGAAATCTTTACTGTTTCAAGTTACTGTTTCCTATTGAACCCTTTTCTCAAAGAAACTTCGCTTTGAGGCATCCACTTCAAAAGTCTTTTGAAACAACTCCGCCCCAAACTCATAATTGCTCCCAAAGAGGAATTTATCCTTATGTCAAATTGTCTCTCACCCTAGGGATATCTGATGCTTTCAAATTGGATCATTCAAAATTGTCTACCTTGGTTTGGGTAAAGTGATCCTATTTTGACCATAGATGGATTCAGATTAATCTTATTCATACCAATGGTTTCTCCTGAATAATACCTTAGGGAGAATGTAACAAGACCTAAATGGAGGAATAGACTACTACTATATGAAGTTACATATACAGTGATGTCTCGTTAATCCGAACACGTCCGTTCCCAACAAAATGTCCGAATTACCGAATCATCCGGACTGATGAAGCAGAGCATGTTCTTATACACATTAAGACATAAATGGTCTGTATGCACATGTAAACTTATAACCCTTTAGCAAATGGCAAATTGTCGACCGTCCCAAATTTAAAGAGTTTGCAGACGACATTTCAAAACGTGATGAAATTCAAAAATCTTCTAATATGGCAGAAAACATGGGAAAAGGAGAAATTGCTCGTCACAAGCAATTTCTCCTTTACCCACAATGTTTTCAAAAGTCGTCTGCAACGCAACACACTGGTCAAATAATTCCGTTCCCTTACAATTTCGTTCGGATTGCAAGACATCCGGATTATTGGGGTCCGGATAAACGAGGCTTCACTGTATGGCATTCACAAAGACATATTTAGATGACTTGTCTTCAGCTAGTTACAGTTAAGAAAAATGAAATATAAAAACAATAGTTTTTATAATGAATGGAGCTTGCATTAATATTATTAAATAAAGTATAAGCTATTGGTATACTCTTGCAAAGAATGATTGGATAGAAGTACATAGGAACTCATAACAATTGTGTATGACTGGTGGATGATGTTCATATATATGCATTCAATGTTCAAATAATGTTTCTAATTTAATTGTACATGTGTTTGTATTTTGTGAAACATCTCATTGTTTGAACATTATATTAAGGCCAATTTATTACGGACAACCTTTTCACCTAGTTTTGGGTGTCAACAAATGTTTTAAATATGAATTTTATTAGAATATCATAAGATTTGGTAAATAGGAATATCTTACAATAAGAGAGCTATTCATTTGTTATGTTTTCCATTAAAAAAATGCTTTATTATAAACAGCAAATAAAAAAAGATATTGGGATAAAATAATAAGTTCATAAACTTGTATAGTTTTGTGTATGTAAATGTGTATTTGTTATTACAATTGGAATTTGCTTTTCAATAGAAAACACTTTAAAATAACTAAAGAACCCCTCTCCCATGTGGGAATTAGGGTAAACATTGAACCCATTTACTAAACGACATTAGGAATATGTTTGCCTAAGTCAGATAAAAATGGATAATATCTTAAATGAAGACACAATATTATAATATGACACGTCATTGGAAGCATCTCAGAGAGACAATTCCAATGGTGTTTTGCTTTGCAATATTGCTTAACCAAATATTACAATAAGAGGGAATTTTGCTTAGAACTTTCACGAAGTTTAAGTATTACATGTGAATGCTTAGTAAGACGGTATGTCGATGTTTCTCTTAAGGTAAACCCTCCCTTCTGGGTTGAAAAGCTCAATGTATTCTCTCTATTATGAGCTGGGCTTGTAATAGATTTCTGTTGAAATTGTGTAAGAAGCCAATAAAAAAGCAAGAAAAAAAACTTATATTAAACTTTTTGTGGTTTCAATGCAAGACTAAGGTAAGTCCTTCACAAACATGAAACATTTACTTTATAGTCCTGCACTGAACATTCTTATTGTATGTCCTCATCAAAGGGACCAAGATCTTTGACATACCTATATTATCAAAATTAACAGGTATGTCAAACTATCATGGTCCCTGTGAGCCTCATTAGATATTGTCTATTGAGGCAATTTTGGTGGGTAAATGAATGACTGATTGACAAAATGAATTGTGAAATAAACATGTAGTATTCTGTAGTCTGATACACCCTCTGATCTGTCGGTTGTTTATAGATTGTCCATACTTATTTATGTATTAAACAGAAGTGCTTACAGATTTCATTATACTATTCATTTTAAATGTACAGAGAAACACAAGATCTAAGCTGAGGCATTGCTCATTTACACAATTTTTCTTTCCATCCAAATTTTCTCTTGAACACTCAGTATAGTTTTAAAACAAAAAGAAATTAACATTGTTCCAAATGTGCTACAAGAAAACTAACCCATTACTTCATGATATGTCACATACTGAAAACATGTGATAAAAGGATACATTGCTCATGTTGACCATTTAGTCCTTGTATTGCAATGGATTCAATCCAATATCAAAATTAGAATGTTGCTTTTTCTGTTCACCCATTGTTGCTATCAATCTTACATGTTACAAATTCCTCAATGGGTCAATTATTCATTAAAGACATTTGACTAGATATTGTATGAAGTGTGTTTTCAGCAAAGCCATACAGATGGTTTTTGCTCCTTTGTGTTTCCATGCGTCATTCTTAATTCTTACTATGTACATTTTGAAAGAACTATCATGAAGAAGTGAGAATTAGTGAGACAAACGATAACTAGCAAAGTTTTTATTCTATTGTACATGTGTTTCTCATGATCCTAAATATAATGTGATTCGCATTCATACTTTGTATTCAGATTAAACCTATCAAATCCATCAAACATTTGTTTGCCTATTTATATTTGCAATATTTACTTACCACAAGGTCTCTTCATTCTTCTTTAACCCATTTAGTACTGGAACCAACTTCATGCTCATGCAAACATGTTGGGTCATGCCAGCTGTCAAGTAAATTGACTGACACCAGGATGTTAAATGTGGATTGACCCAAACAACAATTTACTCCAAGATGGATAGTGTTTTGCAGCCACTTATTGACTATTTTTGAGTTTCTCTGAAGATTTTCGTCGGTTAATGTCTCAAAAACGTGGGAAACCTTGTTGCCTCAAATACATGTATACTTTCCTTAATACCCCTTCAGACGAATTGGAAGTATCTGTTGATACGATTACTTCTAATAGGGGAATTAAGCACATTCGTGATGTTTTGTAATCAGAAAATATAAATCATTCACGGCCTACTTAATGGTTACAGTCTGATTCTGTCATTTCGAACCAGTCTCAAAATGGCATATAGTGGATTGGGTTTACATGTAACAGAATAAACTAAAAAGAAAATAAACGATAAACAAAACCGTTTAATAACGAATCAAAAACATACAATGAACACGTACAATATATCACTTTATTGTTGATAAAGTGAATGCATATAACAAAAGGAATATGATGACGTAATGTATTTCCACGTGCTACGTTTTTTCCCCTCGTTGAATCGGATGATCCAATCTGTAACTGTGTGTAGAACGAAATATCTTCTTCTGTATCATTCGGAATATCATTGTGTGGGAAAAAATTACATCTCGTGAGATGCACATTTTCTCACGCGACTCGAAGCCAATACGAGCCACGAGAAAGATACTTTGTCACCAGATTTCGTGTATTCTATCAGAGTTTAGACGTATATCCTTGTAGTGACTGTACGACCAGGTCCGCCGCATACATCGATGATCCCCATGACAACGTAATACCATTAGCACCGTGCCCGTAGTTATGGACAACCTGAAGGAATAGAAGAAATAAAACGAACACAGAATTACTTTTTTTTTTAATTCTTCAACAAACTCCGTGCTTGATTTTTAACTTGGAATTGGCTCACTTTGGCACGCATGTTATAAAAAACTTAATTACGTTTGGCTATAAATATATGATTATTTATGTGCTTTTAGTGCCTAGCTCAGTACAAGGAAGACGAGGAAACGATTTTGAAGAAAGGAGACCTTGTTTCCGACAAAAGTGCCTTTTCATGAAATTAAACTCAAAACCTCGTTTTTACACATTTGCATATTACTCGTACACATGTGTTTGAGCCGTCAGATATAGGCCATAACTTTAACCCAAAAGCGATAACAGTGACTGCTTGAGACCATGTCACTCTTTGAAATTGGGGCTAGCAATACCGCCTTTTGTTACAACGGTAACTGGCTACAAAGGGTGAATACTACGAAGTATTGCAAACCATGTTATCGTACTTGATAATTGCCATATGCATGTTCTTTAAATTGGAGCTCTTGCAAAATAGCATTGGGGGGAATGAGGTACACCGGAACAAACCTTCAACGTTCCTCTGTTACTGGAGATCGTCTCCTTCTCCACCCGCACAGGGTCTCTATGGGGCCTCAAATCTACCCATTCAGAAATAATTGGTGCTCCCTGGAAATGCAAACGGAATATCACGATAAAGTATTTTTCCCGGTGTTTGTATTTGCTTCAATGCGTGGGACATTTTAATAGGAATGAAACACAGGAATCTAATCACTTCTGATAAAGTTATATAAAGCTCGAGTCACTAGAAAGCAAATGAATCATTAAATGTAATATTTTTGCAATCATCATAAAAAAGTTCGATTCATCCATCTTATCCTAACTTGGCACCCAACCAATAGAACGCTAAACGCATATTTATGCATGAAAGCATGGTGATGAACGCAAGTATTCATGCACAAAAGAATAGGATTAACCGCAATGTTGAGGATTATTTAGTTATAATATAGCTTTCTTGCGATTAACCAGTACTAGACGAGGTATGATATGAACTATTCCATTCTATGCTATCATTAGAAATAGACAAATCACTCCAAGCTTTGCATACCTTAAGACTCGGCCAAAGGTTGTAACACCTTTGTAAGATTCCGTCCGTATCCTTTTGGTCCCGCTCTATGCTGAAGTTATTCTTCTGCCTAATACCTCCAAGTGAAACAAAATCCCCATACCTGTCATTGAAATGATTAACAGTCAATTTGGAATCAATCGAGAGGGACACAAAAGATCAAAGCTTCTGCAAAGAAATCGCAGCCGAAGACCGACTGTTTTGGACATGCGCGCCCGTCGACTGCGATTTCTCTGCCGAGTGTTAGAAGTAATCCCGTCGTAAAGCATGGCTTATCATATACCAACAGAACCGGAAAGTTGATGGTCAACTCATACGGGGTACAAACTAGGGCTATCATTGGCCAAAAGTAGGGGGAAAGCAAAAATATATGTGGCGCGGCCATCTTGTTCGGGCATAAGATCGTGATTCACCGCCTGAATTAGGCAACGTATAAGGACATGATATTATACGGGATTGTTAATTAGTATTCTTTTAAACAGCAGGTCTGATGTTTAACATTGATACGATACATTTTGTGAGTATCGATGCCGTAGGACTTGACGAAAATAAAAACAGAACAAAAATAAGAATGACTACCTATGGAGGAAACTTATAGTATATAAGATTACCCCCCCCCACACACACACATACATACATCAGAGGGACCAATGGCGTTTGACATACATGTCTATATCCTCATTATATACAAGGTGTAGATATTGATGATATAGGTATGTATGTCAAACGACATGGTCCCTGTGCCTTACAGAAGAGGATCATTTGAACGAATCTTAAGGAATTTATCTTCAGAAATGCGATTCTTATCATTAGTTCTCCTGTTAATATATTGTCGATAGGAAAGAAAGGTATTGTTACAAGTACCTCGGTATAAAATATGCACCATCGTCAGTATAGACCCAATTCTTTATCCAAGGCGCCTTAACCTGATAAAAATACATGAATAATAATTGTTATATTTATATCTGTGAAGTTTTGGGATTTTGTTGGGTTATGACCATTTTCCTTATCACACAGTAGAGAGAAGAAATAACGCTCGAGTGTCCAAAAAACGAGTTGAAAAAAAAATCTACATTTTTGTAAGTCCGAAATGCTAAAGAAATATTATAAGGCTAATGTCTTAAAACCTGCGTCGTGAGCACTTCATAGAACTTAACACTAAACGGTTATGATGTCTTTTTCATACACATGAGCACGCCTATCCTCTACAACGATACACGGCTATCGTATTTGCATATTTGTTTAACCCATTACCAAACAATAACGACATTTTACCACTTTGTTGCAGACAACTCTGGAAAACACTGTGGGCAAAGGAGAAATTGCTCGTAACGAGCAATTTCTCCTTTTCCCACAATGTTTTCTACTCTATCAGAAGATTACTTTCCAATTTCATCTCATTTTGAAATGTCGTCTTCAAACACTTTCATTTTGAGACTGTCTAAAATGTGGCGTTTGGTAAAGGGTTAAACAAAAGCTTCACTATGGACATGACAGAGCAATGGTTACCTGGATAAGATGGCCCCGCACAGGGTATACGGCTTTGTCGCCAACGAGATGCAGGCTTCGGAAACCAGTACAATTCACTACGACGTCGTATTGCCCGCCTATAAACTGAAACAAATAAGACAACACGTGTTTTATGCCTTTTACTGATGAAAATGGTTCAAGCAAAAGAATAGAATAATCAATTACAGATAACTCGAATGGTCCAATGTGTTAATGTACAGTCTTAAAAATGTCTAAGTCTGGATCACCTGGAATAAGTTTAGGACGGCAAAAACTAACAATGAACAACAAAATACGAACATTATATTACGATGCAAATCTTTCAACCATTTGGCTGAGTTCGGTTATGATTTCGCTTTATTGGATTAAAGGAAACACGTGGTACACCGTCATGTAATAGTTTCACAATTTTGGATGTATGCGCATTCATTAGGTTGGTAACGCTGTTCAAATAATTTTTGGACCTTTGTTTACTTCTCGAGCGATTTCAATTTCCAAAGATACGAACCTATATTCTTCATGGAAGCGGGTCTATATCTCCAGTTTCGCATTGATCAATTCATTATTTTGTCTCAATATATTATCACGTTTCTTCCGCAGTCGTCTTTTATGTTTCGTGTTTCTGTTAGTGAACATACCACAATGGGTTGGTTAAACAGAATGTCAATTACCTCTTGGAGCGAATTCACAGTTCTATGTTCCACAGTTCCACCGCCTTCTTTGAATCTGTAACACATCGAACACATTAGCTTCGTTGAGAGGAAGCCATTCGAAAAGAGTGTAATGTTCAACCTTATATTCAATTATAATTGTTAAAAATGTACTTAATTTCTATCCAACACCACAAACTAGATTATTGTCGTACATCAAATTGGTCTCTGTTGTTGTTTTATAATTTCTTTTTTTTTGGTTTTTACAATAAGAAAGTAAGTAAGGAAAGTAAGTATTAACTTAATGAAGATTATACAAAATATTTGGGCTGTATTTTCAATCAAGCCCAATAGTTGTTAGCCTTGGGTCTCGACCCTTGCGTATATGCACGGGGACCGGGACCCCTAGGCTAGACAGTTGACATATTTCCGATTAACAGCCCATGTCCCTCTTTCACATACGCCTGGAAATGTAGTCCTCTATAAGCGGAAGAATACATAGGTTAACGTAAGTTCTAAACACTTGCCTAACCTTAAAGATACAATGCAATTGAACCGTCTATCTTATTATACTAAGAATGATTGCAGGTTACGGTTTCAGTTTAGGAAATAAAATAAATCAGTAGGATTTGGGTCAGGATTCATTTGTTCGAAATCTTTGGATACTTACCTTCTCATTAACCAAGGGAGGTAATACACGAGATCTGTTATCACTGTGGTAACTTGATATCCGTACCTAGAACAAAACAGAACATCTTTCGTTAACTGATGTCCTCATATTGGATTTTATCATATTTAACATAAACGCTCTAATTAATACGACATGAAAAAAGAAAAAAAAAAACCAAAACAATATATTGGTAATATTGAATTGTGACCATTTTAACAAAGATAGAAATGATGCCTCTCGAGTAATAATTATTTCTTGGGTCTTTTTTCTGCGACGATGCGTTTAAAGGAAGATTAATTTTAAGTTACATGTAAATCGACTAAATTTAAAACCCAAAGTAATATGAACACTGAGGAGTAGTCAAAACTGCAAAGCAAGTTTAGACGGCGATGCTCAGTCATGTTACATAAGTGATTGTGTCAAAAAGATGAAGCCTTTTGGTTTTTTTACGACAAAACTCATTCTTAAAACTTACTCGTAATTAACACCAAGTTTCTTCATTTCCGATGGTGTGAGTTCTCGGAAACTGTACACAAGCTCTTTATAGAGCGGATTCTATAAGGTACAGATATAAGCAGTTAAACATAATGTTACACGAATTAACAACCTATACAAAGTTCTATATGTCATGTGTGAAGATATTACCACTGTCTAACGAACTACACTGTCTTTCAATGATCTTTCCTTGGTTCGTTACAATACTCAAGAGAACGATAAATATGCACTAGGCCAACACATAAGTAATAACGGTACATTCTATAAAGTATAAAGTAGAACTGTAATAAATGAATATTAAGTTACTTAAATGATACATATCATTTTAGTTACTAAATATCCAATTGCATGTATCATATTCCTTTTGATTTCCCAATAAAAATGCTTATCGTTCCGGTCCCTTCACGTTGTATTGAACTTCCAACAATTGCAGATAGGCATTCGTGAATAGACTCAAGACTTTAAAGGACACTGTTTATTACTTATGAATATATATCTGATATGACTGGTAACAACGGAACTTAACAACGGAGTTAGTAAAAAGAAAACTAGGACAAAACGTAACCAAGTACGGTCACGTGACAAATAAAACCTACCACGATTGGTGTATGACTGAAGACGTAACCAGGCATGATCATGTGACCTGCATCACTCGCTTCGGATGATTTCGCAAGACTAGAGAAGTGGTTAAATGCAGCGAGACTCCATCGCCTGTAATATAAGTTAATCAATTGTGTATTGTGGCTTAGGATCATATTAGGTAATGTATATAAATTCTCATCAACAAAAATATTACAATGCCTTCATTGTGTTAAATCAAACACATTTATTTGGCTGAACAGCAAAGATGGTTGAAGAGCGAAACATGACCTTGGTTGCAGCAGCTTGAATAATGTTTCCTTATCTTACTGCAACCACAGTGATGGCATTTTTGGACTAAAGCGTTTGGATTTTTCTTATGTTTGTCTAGTTGTAAGTAGTTGATTATTAAGATATCTATGATCTTTCTTATTGAGATATGGTGGCTACCTCGCCTTAAGCACATAAGCACTTTTTACAATATGTGTTCAATTTTCTTACTCTGGCCAAAATTAACAACTATTGAATGAGGATCCCAAGCTGGCTCTCTTTATGTGTGCCAAACTGCGTTCGAGAACCAAAGTGCGCATGCGCGATTGGCTGCTAGTGCCTCACAAGGTTTTTGAGGAAGGGACCAAGCGCAAAGACCCACCTCGTTTTAAACGACAGATTCTTACTTGATTGTGGCCGCGTCTAGCCCGAGTATATGCTCAGCATTGGGCCGGAAGAGCCCGCCTGCTCCGTAACTAGTCGTCTCCTTGTAAAACTTGTCCGCTATGATAGTTATCTTTGCTCCCGGAAGACGTTTTTGCAGGTTAACAGCTGTTGAAAGGCCAACAACGCCTGCACCAACGATGGCAATGTTGGACACCATATTGGAACGTAGTCTGAAACCGAGAAAACACCTGGTTATTTAATTCATATTGATACATGTTGAAGATGAATGAGTTGACTTCATATCAGCTTTAAATTTGCTTCTTATCGATTAAACAATTAAAAGTGCATTCAACGAGTTGCAATGTAAAGAACGCGGCCTATGTCGTCGGTATATATATAAGAATAGTCACCTCTCTAGAAATGAATGACACAGCAATTAACATGATATAAGTATATATTTGTAGAAAGTTACCCAGCATTCTAAGTGTCAAGAATGATTTACGTTTATCACAATGCTTTAAACTGAGAATGATTTAGGCAATTGGCTCAGCTGTTTACCGATGATAATTGATAGAAATACTAATCCTGTAGTAAATAGTCACCGCGAGTGAATTTAAAAGGCTACAAGTTTCGGACACAATCGTTGTTAAACAAATAAGTTAAGTAAGTTCAGTAAAGCAAACTACGGCACACGTTATTTCAACAACAAAAAAAGATAAAAATAACCTCTTTGGGAGAATGCAACCAAATATGCCGTTTGTTGACAATAAATACAAATTACATATTACTTACCAATCGTAGAGCGAAAGGTATCTCCTTAACTAGTATAATAATAATAATACATAGTATTGTAACTAATTTAAATTTGTAATATATGTATGTACAAGGCTCAAGGTAAACGTAACATTTCAATGGCTAAATGATTTTCGTGTATTCTATATCACAACCACACGTTATAGTTAATCATTAGAAATGTATCTGTGGAACGGTTCGCAGGAGTATAAAAAAAAATATAGAGTTTAGTCATGAAAGGCAGATGTGTCGTCTGAAAAGGAGTACGTTAATTCCTTTTATCTCAAACCGATCTGAACCTGTATGTATTTAGTATGCAGACACATTGCTCAATCTCCAGGCACGCATATAGTCCTTCATTAGAATGGTACTACATTTAAGGTGCTTGCTCATCAATGTGAGGAAAGTTGGAAGTTAAACATTTCTCTTTAAAACTGCTTAACAGCTGTTATACGATGCATATTGAATGGCCATTGGTGGGAAAACTAGATTGTTCTTAATTCTTTAAAGTAAATGTGCAATTAATTAACATGTATTAAAACCAAAAAGCGTGACATCGCTTTCGACATCTACCACCTAAAAACTGTATATACGTTGACGCACCCTGAATAATCATTCTTCAAAGGGCTAATTTTAATTGAATATCAAACACCAATGCAAAAACAGTAGTTTTCACGACATTTCATTTTGACTTTCAAATGTTCTCTTCTGTGAACAAGCACCTTTAAGTGTCTGACATTACTTTTTTCTTTTTTTTATATGGGTTTTACATCACATCAACATTATTTCAGTTATGTAGCGATGCCCGACTATTAATGATGGAGGAAGACCCCATATTCAACTGCCCATAAGGGCTGGTCAAGGCGGGTAGAACCATCGGCATTCCGTATGTCAGTCGGGAGACTGCCTCTCATGAAAATCCATATCCCTCTCAGGATTTGAACCCACGCGGAGAGGGGCAATGTGATTTCAAGTTCTGGGGCCCGTTTTACTAAACAACTTACGGAAAATGTTTGCGTAAGTCATAATTGATTAACATGGATAATATCTTCAATGAAAGTACAATATTGCAATGTGACACGTCATTGGAAGCGTCTCGGAGAGACGATTCCAATGATGTGTTACTTTGCAATATTGCTTTGCCAAATATTGAAATAAAAGGACTTGTTGTTTTAGACTTACGCAAATCTTAAGCGTAAACTGTTTAGTAAAACGGGCCCCTGTACTCTAACCACTAGGCCACGGAGGCCCCCTGACATTACTATACATGTTGGTTTTGAATTGACATTACCCTTACTTTGAAATAACTGCTTTTGAGGCCACTACTAATAGAATGAATTTCTTCTGGCGAGCATTTTACCACTTTGTTGAATTGATCTCTACCGTACATTACAGTGAATGTATAGGAAAGAAGTATTTTGTTCTCGCTATTTTCTGTCGTCTGCTATTGCTTCCACTCAATATTGGACAACACACGCATTTCCATTCCATGTGAATGTAGGGTTGAATAAGTTCTTAAACACTTCAACACTGGGGAAGCCGTATGCAATAACACGCAGCAAGACCACATGTTATAAAGATTATAAACAGATATTCGACTTGTTCTTTTCAAAATGACGTGTTACCTCCACATGTGAGTGTTTAGCCACATGTGAGTGTTTAGCCACATGTGAGTGTTTAGCCACACGTGACTGTTTGGCCACATGTGAGTGTTTAGCCACATGTGAGTGTTTAGCCACATGTGAGTGTTTAGCCACACGTGAGTGTTTAGCCGCATGTGAGTGTTTAGCCACATGTGAGTGTTTAGCCACATGTGAGTCTTTACGTGCAGAAACCTCCATTTGTGAAACGCTCACGACATATTGCTCCAGATTAAGGTCATTCTGACGGTTTAGATCCAATCACCCGCACGGGAAATTGTGATTTTATTAAATTGAAAGCTCTGACAGACATCCAATCATCAACCAAACAAAATATGTATAGATATTTCTTTGGCAGAGGTGGCAACATTAAAGGCACATCAAAGGAGAGAAGTAAAAATAAATTACTGAACAAATTTATGGAGTTGGTTTTTTATGTTCATAAAAGTCATGAGAATTAGTTTAGGAATGCATTGAGACCCTATTAAATTGACTCATTTAAAATAAGTTATTTTGTGCTTGAAATATTGTTGTCTCCAATTCAATCATGTTTATCGACAAACTGTTTGTTTACATATTCAGAATAACGAAATCTGATTGGTCGGTTCAAAAATGTGTGTATTAACTGTCAAGGTCAGAGGTGAAGAATCAGGAAATCTGACTTATAAAACTTGCTAATCTGGGTTATTTGTGGTTTACTTTCACGTTTAAGTTGTGCTTATGGTGTTTTCTGGTAATAACTTTCTGAATCTGACCAAAAGTGTTCTAAATAATATAGTTTGATATAGCATTAATCTCCTTTAATGGGCCTTTAATTGTCATTATTGCCCAGCTTGTCAAAAAGTCTGAACGGACAAGTGAATTTCTACTTTAATATACTACATAACCATTATACGGATATGCACAATAACAGATATGGATTTTATGGACAAGTAAATTAAAATCAGATTCCGCCACCCCTGCTATGTGCAAATGGTTAAAAGCCATATGACCAAAAGGGAAAAGAGTCCTGATACAAGCTTTATCTCATTTAATCTAAGTTGGTTCTATTCTCGATAGAGCCACCTGTTAATGCTGTATTAAAAGCTAAAACATGTTGAAATGAAAAAAAAAAAAAGAAAATAAGATAAAAAATAAATTTATATACCAGCCAAGCACTGTGGGGTGTGTTTATGACGGTGTGCTTAAGGAAGAATACCCATAATCTGCCATTTTGAAACATATTCTTTCGTCGAATTAATTCGGTCGTTCTCGGCATACACCGGTCGGAGTCGGAATAGTTCCGGCTCGGACCGGTGTATGCCGAGAACGACCGAAGTAATCCGACGAAAGAAAATGTTTAAAAATGTCGGTAAATGGGTCCATGTGACCTGACAAGACCCAGCGATAACGTAACCTTGACTCTGTCGTTTATTTTCAAGTACAAATTAGACCCTTCGCCCATTTAATAATGAGCAATCGTAACTACTCGGGTATTTCCGTGGTCTGTGTTCTCCTTGGATAAACCCGATTTTGTTATAATGGGCTGATCTAACCCATTTTCATGTATGATGAGATGGCCTAAAAGAAGCTGTAGAATACAATTATTTATTGTATAAAATAGTTATTTTCTAAAACGAAATTGGTTCAAAATCATTTCGAAAAAAAAGAAATGACAAAAAAAGGTTCGTGATGAGAAACGTCTCCTTACTATCACAATTGTTTCTAAAGTCTTCTGAATCTGGCGATTGGAAGTGAACATGTACAATCTATGGGGTGACGTATTGACACACTTCAGATATCAATACACAGATATCTCCCTATGCATAAGCATGTGAACCGTTTTAAAGACAACCGTTCTTGGCTTACTATTAGAGTAGCCTACCTACAATCTGTGACTTCTGACAAGAATGTTCATAAAGGCCGGTCAAGACGGATAGAACCATCGTCGGCAGGGAGGCTTTTCTAAATTAGAACTTCGGATCTCCCGCTACCATGATAAGAACGATCGCATGGACTTGGATACCGTTTTACTCTAGGCGACTTAAGAAAAATACTTGCGAAAGTCCTAACTGATAAACATGGATAGTATCTTAAATGAAAACACGTTATTGTCATGTGACACGTCAATGGAAGAGTCTCAGAGAGACTCTTCCATTGATGTGTTACTCTGCAATAATGCTTTGCCAAACATTGAAATAAGAGGGAATGTTGTTTTGAACTTTAATCAAAGTTATCAGACAATGTTGATTAAAAGGGTTTACAGTTTTGTAAGTATAACAAGTCCAAGAGCCTGTCTCACAATGACTTTACATTTACGCTCACAAAATCGTCAAAGGAATCTCAGAGGTAACTTTTGTGTTAGTGAAAAGCAGAAGACATGCGTTTTTTAACTTTTTTTACATGAAAAATATTTTTCAGGTAGGACTAAAGTTCCGTTCGAATCTAAGTTGTCGCCTCTCTGATGTACTTTTTGCCCATTTACATTAACGTTTATACAAGGTAAACTTTCATATGAACCTTTGAAAGAAAGGCCCCAGTAGGCCTACGCTAACCATTGTGCCAAGGAGGCCACGATCTAAAATAAAATTAGGTCATCAGACTGTTATATCGCAGCTGTTTACAGGAATTCGTTATATAATCTTCAAGGTTAAAAGTTTAAAGTCGCATATATAGCAGTGACGTCAACAAATTAACGATACACATAACAGTTGACGTTTTGTAAACGCTAACAGTCTTGGAATCTTTCTTTCAATCTGAACACATCGGGTTTATCCAATGAAAACACCTCTGAAATAATAGGGATGACGCCATATTGGTTCCCGCGGAAATGACGTCACTTCACTTTCGTTGTTAAAATAGATCTTACATTTAATTCAATGTGAAATCGTAAAAGTCGTTTAATTTGATTAAGGAAACAACTATATATGTCACAACTTATAATTTCGCTATTTCGTATGAGTTACCGATAAAAAATGATTTAGAAGGATATCCAACACTTCAATATACATTGAACTACTTAACTTTCACGTGTATTTCACAGCTCACAGAAATACCCGAGTAGTTCCGATTGCCTTTCTTTATAAGCCCTCAATTTTGAATAATGCGGTGACAGGTCTGTCACAACGACCTGGAAATCGTGCGTATGAGACTTTTAAAGGTCGTTGTACACAGTTGTGAGGAAGTTTAGATGTTTAGAATACATTTCTTTTAACTTGCATAACATCTGTACTGTTATATGATAGACACTGAAGAATAGTCATTGTAAGCAAAGTTAGGTCGCCTTTAACCCTTTAAAATGTGTATACAGTGAATTAACATTTACTTTAGTCCAAAAGCATAACAACGCTTTTGATTCTTCCCATATAATATGTGTATACTTAGATCGTTGACACTTTCTGAATGAATTATGCTTTCGATATCTACTTTTGTTTGTAGGCCTATAGATATCAAACAATTGAACAAAAACTGGTATTGTTTCAATGATATTTAATTTGACTCTTGAATTTCTTCTGCGAATAAGCACCTACGACAAATGATCCCTAGATGCGATCGAATAAAAAAAATCTATATTAGTATCCAGGAGGCTGTTATCTAGAGTGACTTTGAACAAGCTTCAAGCATCCTTCACAATTTGATGTTAAACAAACAGGTAAATAATATATAGGCTACTTCTGGGGTTTTCCATGAAGTAAGCCCGTAAGGTTCCATAAATAAACCCCATGTCACGTGTACTCATATCGATATTTCAATTGTATACGTTTATTTGTGTTTTGTTCATCTAAAACATTTATCTGCTTCACTGGCCATTAACCCTTTACCAAACAATGAAGGAATTCGCCCAGTCTGTTGCAGACGACTTCTACTTTTCCCTCAATGTTTTCTGCCCTAATCAGAAGATTACTTTTCAATTGCATCACATTTTAAAATGTCGTCTGCAAACTCTTTCAATTTGGGACAGTCGATGATTTGGCGTTTGGTAAAGGATTAATCCAATTACAGTATATGGTCAATCGATCTACTAGGACGATGTCCCGTCACTTGCTGACGAACCCCAATCGAAGGACACATAACATTGGCCCAAATTTAGACAAGTTTATGTATTCAGTAAGTGAACACATAAAACAGCACGTCGGCTCGATCAGAAATTTAAACAGGTTACATAAGTATAGAATATACGTTGTAAGAAAAATATATACAATAAGCAAACTCTACTCTAACAAGTTACAGCTAAATATCTTGACAAGTAATACATTTTATAAATACCTTTAATTCACTACTAATCCCTTGCCTGTCTCAGTCTAAAGTCCACAACCTAGCACTTATATTACACTTAATTAATTAGCCACGAAGCATATATACTAATATTCAGTTCGCAATGCCGTAGAGTAGGCTACATTTCAAAGTTTTATCTCCTTTTGAATTATTCAGTACAGAGGATATTATTCCATTACTCCATATGTAGAAAAAATGAACCTAACAGCAATTAATCCTTTGCGCAGTGTTCTCCGATCGGAATTCTTCTAAAACATATGTGGCAAAGCGAGCTACTAGATATTTACCCTTATAGTTCTGAAATCGACTTCATGCTTATGCAAACAGTTTGGATCCAGGCCAGCCGCCAAATGAATTGGCGGATGGCCTGTTCAAACATGTTTGCTCTTCTGAGTATCTTTGCTCATAAAAATGAAGCAGATATTTAAGGATTTGGAAAGCAATCGACACAAATGTGTAGAAATTTACCAGCTGTTTAAGTGTTAAGCGTAAGTGAATGACCCGTGAATTTAATAATTGAAGAATGTGGGTTTTTCTTCATAATTAATATTTAATTTGTTAGCCAACCATTAAACTGGTTAATAATCAATATCTACTTGATATAACAATCATTTGAAAGAGCAATTTCCCTTTTTCCAATAATTGTTTCAATATTCTTGTGTAGCAGCTGCCTAAAAAAAGGATTGAATATATATGAAGAAAGCGGTTCATATCTTATGATAACACTTGTTGCCTCTTGTGTACTTCTAATTATGACTCATATCAGGCGACCTCATTTAAGCGGCTCAACACTTATAACCATAACGCCGGGTAATTATCTAAAAATAGATTTTGGGTCGCCTGCTTTCCAAAGCCACAAATGTTTGCCTAATTTTGCTAAGGACACATACTCAGAGTAGCAAACAGGTCAGATACCAGGCCATCTGGCTTAGTTTATTTGGCGGCTGGCCTGGATCTAACCTGATTGCACAAGCATGGCGTCGGTTCCAGTACTATAAGGGTAAACCGCGTCAGACTCATTGTGTATATACACACATATTTTACATTGATTGTAAAACACGTTCTTTCAACTTAGATTCATCTCTCTAGATCCTAATTCATGAATACATAACAACCATATAATCAAGACTTGCAATGAATACGATTTATTGCAAAGTCGCACGAAATTCGAACCTACTACCTATGTATCCCAAAGCCGACGCCCTACCTACCCCCAGGGACCATCGACTTTCAGACTTTTTTTTTATCGAGGGTTCAGTGCAAGCCTTAAGTAAGTATTTCATGTCAATGAACGTCTTGCTATATATACATGTAGTCTTACACTGAACCATAGACACAGCCAACTTATTTCCATGCATAGGGGTCTTATATTGATCCTTGGGTCAGAAGTAACTTTGTAATGTACGTATAGTACAGTGAAGCCTCGTTTATCCGGACCCCGATTATCCGAATGTCCCGCAATCCGAACGAAATTGTTATTTGACCAGTTTGTTGCAGACAACTTTTGAAAACATTGTGGGAAAAGGAGAAATTGCTCGTGACGAGCAATTTCTCCTTTTCCCGCAATGTCTTCTGCCATATCAGAAGATTATTTTTGGGACGGTCGACAATTTGGCGCTTGCTACACGTGCATACAGACCGTTTATGTCTTAATGTGTATAAGAACATGCGCTACTTCATAAGTCCGGATGAATCGGTAATCCGGACACTTTGTTGGGAACGGACGTGTTCGGATTAACGAGAAATCACTGTATATTACATAGTACTGAACCCAGGACATATAAACCCCTGTGTTCCAATGCACAGCACAGCCAGTTTTAAGAACATTCAGAAACCACCAGAAATGACTGACAGAAGCAATCGGAACTACTCGGGTATTTCCGTGAGCTGTGAAATACACCTCGAGGTGTTTTCTATTGGATGAACCCGATGTGTTCAGATTGTGACAGAAGCAACAATTTATGACGAGTAATTGTTCTTGTAGTTACATTGTATTCACCACTCATAAAATCCCATGTGGTACAATGGATTGACACAGAATATAAACTGGCGCTATCCTACGAATTAAAGGCACATGAAAGGAGATTAATGCTATATCAAACTATTTTATTTGGTAAACTTTTGATCAGATTGAGTTAGTTATCATCAAAAAAAAACATCAGCAAAACTTGAACGTGAAAGTCTACCAGAAATAACTCAGATTAGCAAGATTAATTATTCAGATTGCCTCATTCTTCACCTATGACCTTGACAGTTGATACACAAATATATGAACCGACCAATCAGAATTCGTTATTTTGAATATGTAAACAAACAGGTTGTTGATAAACATGAATGAATTGGAGACAACTATATTTCAAGCACAAAATAACTTATGTTAAAGGAATCTTTTTAACAGGGTCTAAATTCATTTTTAATTAATTCTCATGACTTTTATGAACATAATAAAAGAACTCCATATATTCTTTCAGTAATTTATTTGTACTTATCTCCTTTTATGTGCCTCTAAACATTTACAATGGGTCCTGCGTGGCCCAGTGGTTAAGGTGGCGGGCTTAGAACTTGTGGTCCTGGGTTAGAGCCCCCAGTGGCACCTCTGGTTTCGTGGGAGCGACCTTTGGCAAGTCACGTCATAGCCATAGCCTATTAGGTCTACTGGCGGATCCAGAGAAGCCGTTACATAACTGAAAAATATTGATACGGCGCTAAACACCATACAAACAAAAAAGATCACAATGAGTGTATTCTTACCATTAACAATTCCGAAACGCAAGAGAAAACTAAGTTGAACAAAACTTAAAACTTGCATAAATGAGTTGAATAACACTTCAAACGTTTGCATAACTGAGTTGAGCAACACTTCAAACTTTCGCATGTATTCGTATGCATTTGACGAAAATCGCTAAAACATACCTGCAAGCATATTGCGTATCTATCCATCACGCTGAGAGTGCGTTGAGGTTAACTCCTTCACACACCATGCGTGATGCTGAATTAACCCATTATCAAACAATAACGACATGTAACCATTTTGTTGCAGACGACTCTGGAAAATATTATCGGAAGATTATTTTCCAATTTCATCACATTTTGAAATGTCGTCTGCAATCTCTTTCAATTTGGGACAGTCGAAACTTTGGCGTTTGGTAAAGGGTTAATATGTAACTCGTTCAAATAGAAAAAGAACAGCAGACAACAGTCATATATGTCACATGTATGAAAAGAAAAATCGCTGGGCTGTTGAAAAGAAGCCGATATGACAAAAGAAAAAAGTGCTCAACATGAGCAAATATTCCTTTTGTCAAAGTGGCTCTGTCTTTCTTTGTCATATGAAGTAACAAAGTTGTCGGATAACCTTATCGATCTGCATCGATCGTTGCATTATGGTGGTATATCTGACCTTGGAATGCTTGTTAATTTTCTTAAAAGAGATTTTTGTGTTGTCTGTTTTCCCAAATCTTAATTATCTGTTTAATTTTGACGAGGAAAGATATCCAGAGTAGCAAGCACTTTAGATCACAGGCCAGCCGCCAATTTAATTGGCCTAAATCTAACTTGTTTGCATAAGCATGAAGTCGGTTCCAGCACTGTAAGGGTTAATGTTTAGTATTTAATTACCTCATAGCCTTTTAGTCTTGATCGCAGCAGACGATATTTACCTGTGGTACAGTTACCAATGATAAAAAGGATGATTATCGATTCGTCTTCATGAGCAATTTCTCCTTGTGTTATAGTCGTTTCTCGTTTTCTTTTTTGCACCAAAGCAAGTGCATGTATGCTTGAGGTATGGGGTATAACACTGATACCTCAATACCCTCACTTTGCCGCATTTGCTACAAAATTATTAAGAAACATGCTTGACATAAATGTAATTTGCTCGTAATCAGTATTTTAACATTTTGTCACAATGGCTTTCCTGAGAAGCTGTATCTATGTTTCATTCCATTATTTTGCAGTTGTTAATGTTCGGACATTTCAAAAACCACACGGGAAATTCGTTAAAGATATTGTGTAAATTATCACCAATTACTTTTAAACATTATAAATCTCTCTCTCTCTCTCTCTCTCTCTCTCTCTCTCTCTCTCTCTCTCTCTCTCTCTCTCTCTCTCTCTCTCTCTCTCTCTCTCTCTCTCTCTCTCTCTCTCGCTCTCTCTCTCTCTCTCTCTCTCTCTCTCTCTCTCTCTCTCTCTCTCTCTCTCTCTATCTCTCTCTCTCTCTCTCTCTCTCTCTCTCTCTCTCTCTCTCTCTCTCTCTCTCTCTCTCCCCCCCTTTCTTTCTACTGTCTGTACGTCAGTCAGTCTGTTTGTCTGTCTCCCCTCTCTTTCTCTCCCCACCATTTCATTAAAATTCCATAAAAAAAAAGAAACAAAAAAAACCCAACCATGTACATGTTAATTGAATTGGTTAGGCTTTATCCCTTTTTCTAACCGCATACGCTACTATATTCGACCGTGAATGTTTACAATCGTCCAATTTGGTGTCTTGCCATGGGATAGACCTAATTATTGGCGAAATAATAAGCTGTATCTTGTTGTTCGGAATCAAAAAGTTAATTGGTTCTTTAAAACATAGAAACGGGTGATGGTCTTTTCCCGGAACCCTTTTCCCCGAAGAGGCGTTTCCCCCGAAATAAGTTTATTTACTACTCGAGGAGACGTTTCCCCGAAGTTAATTTATGTATCAATCTTATTTATAGATGTATCATATATTATATTTATTAATAGTTATAAGAGCTATTAATGATTATTTTTCATTTTCAAAAAAGTTGTTTGAAATAAAAATGCTGGTTATCAACATGACAACTAGGGTAATTAGGTCTCAACTAACATCAAAGAAAGCACTTACCATTTATGTATGTTAATGGTTTCTGATTAAGAAGTTAATCAATAGAGAACATAAAAAAGAAAAAAATGTAAATAACACAATATAAAAGATCGAAACTACCATATGACATAAGTTTTCCACTATAAATATTAACTTCAGGGAAACGACTCCTTGATTACTATATAAATTAACTGCGGGGAAACGGTTCTTCGGGGAAACGACTGTAAATCATAGAAACTACGTGTCGAGCGTAACAAAAGGGTACATTTTAGCAATGCCACCTTCTGTCAAAACGGGTTCTATACTATTTTGTTGAAAAGTAGCAGAGACATAGATAACTGTTGTCTCTGAAAGTAGGTAGTGTTTCACGGAGGAAAGAGTTCATCAGATATTTAGTGCAGTAAACGGTGAACCTGTCCGGTAAACGACCTTAGTGTTGTTGTCTGCATTCTGTACCTCGTTGACCTATATAGAACCCTAAAAACATCAACACTTTTCTCTAGATCAGTCGCGAATCTAGTCTAGTGTCAAAACCAGTGTCCAAAACTTGTCTGGGGCGATTTACAGGTAAAATGTCAGCTTTAATGTTCCGTTTATTTTGTTTTATTGTTAATAAATCTAACGGTTTAACGAATGCTTGATTGCCACAGATCATTAGATAATCAATTAATTGCGTCGCAATTTGCTCGTGATTTCCCGATTTCTTCGCGATGAAAATGTTAACTTACAGATGTAAGGTGGTAGTTTAAAATGTGAAAAGCTGTGATTTACTTTAATAATACTGAGCTTTTTTCTATTTCACAGACTCAAGTTTTGATTTTTTTAATAGATTGCCTTCTTTTTCTTAAAAACTAAACTAGAAACACTTCAACCCTTTCAAAATATTGTGGTGAATATCACAAGGGGTTTGATCATAGATACGATGTGCATGGCTGTCAATATCGCATATCAAAAATCTACCATACCATAATTAGAATAAGAAAATCGAACTACCCAGACACATAGATTAAGTTGTCATTTCTTATGTCACATATAAGCTGTTCTCAACTTGGTCGAGCAATTTCTTGTATGTCGTATAAATAAACCAATAAACTTCTGAATCAAACTGTTAATTTTTCAACTCATTTTGCACCAGTTGTGGGTTGCAGAGGGCATAGTGAAAGATACCAAAGACCTAATAAACACAGATAAGCAACTCTGCAAAATACCGTTCTTTCTCGTGTTGACATCTCGTTCGCGAGATTTTGCCTTCCTTTTAATACAGACGCTTTATTTTGTTAATCAAAGCGTCTGCCGTCGCTAATCAGCTATGGTAGCCCTTTTATTGACCCTCCCGACCCCAAAAACCAATAAACAGATGGCCACCAGCTGTGGTGCCCTGCTGGGATAATTACCGTGGATTATAACTTATTGTAATATTGCACTGTGTCAAACTGAAATGTTTAGCTAAATTTTATGACGGAGGAAAATTTCAGCAGCAAAATTTACGGTTAAAATATTAGCTTAAATCTATACTTTTGTGGAATGGGAATTCTCTTTTTTTGCGGCATATCATGTACAATATTCTATTTTCTTTGAAAAATGTACTCAATACCATCATCATCATCACCATCTCCATCATCATCATCATCATCACCATCATCATCATCATCATCATCATCATCATCATCATCATCATCATCAACAATGTTAGAATAATAATATCAAACAACAACTAGCTTAAGGTTTTATCCATTCTAATAAAATCTAGTTATAAAAAAATAAATATATGAATATATGAAAAAAAGTTCTTGATCTTCCCTTGTTCAATAAAAATATGTGTAATGAATCAAAGTTTGTCTAAATCAACCCATATTTTGTTTTTGTTTCCGAGGAGTTAGACAAAAAGTATTGCTCTACTACTTAAACATGCAACCATATGATTTAAAAAAACCAAGACCAGATATGAGAATTTAAATGCCTCTCAACATCACAAAAATGTATAAAAGTTCTTGATCTTCAATTGGTCGATAAAAATATGTGTAATGAATCAAAGTTTGTCCAAATCAACCCATATTTTGTTTTTGTTTCCGAGGAGTTAGACAAAAAGTATTGCTCTACTACTTAAACATGCAACCATATGATTTAAAAAAACCAAGACCAGATATGAGAATTTAAATGCCTCTCAACATCACAAAAATGTATAAAAGTCCTTGATCTTCAATTGGTCGATAAAACTATGTGAAATGAATCAAAGTTTGTCTAAATCAACCCATATTTTGTTTTTGTTTTCGAGGAGTTAGACAAAACTATTGCTCTACTACTAAAACATGCAACCATATGATTTCAAAAAACCAAGACCAGATAAAAGAATCTGAATGCCTCTCAACATCACAAAAATGTATAAAGTCCTTGATCTTCAATTGGTCGATAAAAATATGTGTAATGAATCAAAGTTTGTCTAAATCAACCCATATTTTGTTTTCGTTTTCTAGGAGTTAGACAAAAACTATTGCACTACTACTAAAACATGCAACCATATGATTTAAAAGAACCAAGACCAGATAAGAGAATTAAAATGCCTCTCAACATCACAAAAATGTATAAAAGTCCTTGATCTTCAATTGGTCGATAAAACTATGTGTAATGAATCAAAGTTTGTCTAAATCAACCCATATTTTGTTTTTGTTTCCGAGGAGTTATGCAAATACTCTACCATCCCATCCAATTCCAGACATATAGCACTTTCGGTTCTATTGATGATACACATTTTAAAACACGTGTTTCACCAGTGGTAAATGGAAATCAATTGTCTCATATGCAATTATTAATAAAATCAACACACTAATAAAGGAATGTTAAAACTATCAAAAATTAATAAAATAAACGTTAGTTTTCACACTTTATTCAACCTTCGTTTACATCGTCTAGCTGGCAGACACACTTCAGTGGCTATAAGGAAGTCTCGCATAGTCTCCCGAAATCTCATCCTCCACGATATTATAAGGGAGTTCGGTCTTTACCTATGGGGAGTTGCTTATCTGTGTTTATTAGGTCTTTGAAGATACTCACTGCCTGTGCTACCAGTTAGAGCTAATACTTAAGCTCACTACCTGTGCTACCAGTTGGAGCTCTATATAATTTTTTGTAATATAAATGTATTTTTTGTATTTTACAGGGAGGAGGACATTGATTCATGATGTCAGCTAGGCAGGCGTTACACAAAGCCACACATTTACATTGCTTATGTAGGTCCTTTACCCACAAATCCAGTCCATTCGTCAGGGTGACCCCAGTTTTTACAACGAAACTGTCCAGGTTTGTGAGCACTCACAGATTGAGACCATGCTTCACCAACGATACCAAGTCTCAAGGCGGTACAATCACATCCACATTTCTTTCGAGATCTCTCAGTTCAGGGGACACAGTTAAAGTGAAGCCGGTGTTTCTACAAGCCAAGGAATTCAACAATAAGCTGGCATTTATTAGCCAGCATGGAAGATACACTTTTAACGACTTGTATTACTACAGCCTTAAGCTGGCCGAGGAAATCTATAACCATGTCTGTCCAGAGAATGGTAACAATGGTAAAAATGATGGAAACACTTCCGAGCTGCCTTTACTTGGCGAAAGAATTGCATTTCTATGTGAGAACGACATGTCTTATTTAATTACCCAGTGGGCCATCTGGCTTAACGGGGGTATAGCTGTGCCGCTTTGTAAATCCCACCCGGAGAGCGAGATGGAGTATTTCGTTTCCGATTCTGGTTCCTCTTTAATCATTGCAACGGACGACTTTGCTGGCAGAGTTACAGGTATTTCAGAGAACCTGGGTATTCCCTTGATGTTGGTGTCACCGGATGATTACGGAGGTGATTACAACGAAAAAGAAAACCCTTGGTTCAGCCATGGTGTTGACAGGTATGAGGTTCTACAGGGGTGTTTGGCGGAGGATAAGTTCAGAGATATGAAGGCTATGATTATTTATACGAGTGGGACTACTGGAAGACCCAAGGTGAGGGAGGTCATCTTTCTCTTACATAATCTTTTCTTTCTTCTGCTTTATTTATTATATAGATATTTTTTTTTTATCAGAAATATGCATCATTTTAACATGCAGTTTTCAGATTACTCAAAGTAAAAGTTACTAGAAGCAATGCCCATGTGTATTTGTTTGTTGGAGATTCTTTTACATTGTTCATTGCTTAAACCATTATGAATGATAACTTCAATGCAATTTGTTGACTTTTCAGTTATATCAAACTCAACGCAATCCCCCTCTTGTCGGAATTCTAAAGGTCCTTCTTAAGGGTGTTGGTGGTTAGTGAACAGAACTTGGTATCACATGGACCCTCTCTGCATGGGTTCAAGTCCTGGTGATAGCATTTGGATATTGATGAGAGGCAGTCTTCTGACTGATTTATGGAATGCCAATGTTTTCTACCCAGCTTAACCAGCCATTATTTGTTGTTGGGTATGGGACCTCCCTCAATCAATATGAGTCTTAACTCTCGACATAACTAGAGGGTGACAGTAGTACAGAGGTAGAGTGTCGGCCTCTTGTACCAAGGGTCCCAGGTCAAATCCCTGTTAGGTGAGGTCAAAATTGCCTGGACTAACCTACAACTCAGCGTGACAACTGGTTCAGTATCCAGGAAGCAGTCATTGTGAGCGAATGTCATAAGCTTCAAGCTACCGTCACAATCAATGTAAAATAGATAAGTTCAAACTAACATAACTGAAATATTGTTGACGCAATGTTAAAACCCATATAACCAAATGGTCACACAACAAAAAATGTTGTCCGATGTTTATTTGTCCGTGTCTATTTTCAGGGTGTGGTGTATACGCATGGCAACATACATGCGCAGATTGAGGGTATGCGGGAGGCATGGAAATGGACGCCGGATGATGTTATACTTCATGCCTTGCCTCTTCACCATGTGCATGGAGTGGTCAACGTACTTCTGACCCCTCTATACTGCGGAGCTACCTGCATTATGTTGCCAAAGTTTGATGCTGCTTCAGTAAGGGTTTAACCGTTTTTCACTTTTGTCTTGCAAATTGCATTATAAGGGATTGGGTAAAAAACCATGTTGCAAGGTTTCATTAAGAGGCGAGGGCCAGGGATTTTCCCTGGCTACTTTGACCAGAAACCTCTGCTACTTTGCTTAGTTTTATGATAAAACTACTGATAAGGTCCCCCAACCCGCCAACTTTTGTAAATTACCCTCATACTACCTGTTTGATGATTCAGTAGTATTGAAATGATGGATCAAAGATAATAGAAAATGAACTGTTTAAAAGCTTTACTATATCTGCTAAGCGAAAATGATATGTATTTACCAAAGGTTTATGAATTGAGTTAAGAAGGTATCAATAATCAATTTTCATATAAGTCTATTGACCTATAATGCCATTAAATATCTGTATAAGACATTTTATTTCATAAAAATAATCTCAATCTGTGAGAAAGTCATTAAATGATTAAAACAAAGTATATATTAAATAAAAAGAAAATAGAATACACTACAGTATCTTTTATTGCAAAAACAGTCGCAGTTTATGGCAATATCCACGTAATACAATTATTTCATACCAAAGAACAAAAAGAGCATACATGTTAGCTGAAGAGCAAAATATATTGTAAAACATATTTTTAACTAATGATTCGTTTTCATTACACATTTTACCAGATCAATTAAGTCTCAATTGAATTAGATCCTATTTGCTTTATCGTAACACAATATTTGCTTAGGCAAACTATTTTAACAGGTGTGGAAAATGCTGTTGACAGACATCAGTCATCTGCCAATCAACATGTTCATGGCTGTCCCGACCATCTACGCTAAACTTATAGAGGAATACGAGGCAAACAAAGCAGATCCATTATATTCAAACATGAAGGAGGTCCTTAAAGACAAGATAAGGTATGTAAAAGATATTCGCATTAGATCTATGATATGAGCTTCAGATTAGAGCTGTGCTACAACCATGCATTTAACCCTTAGAATGCTGGGTAATTTTCTAGAATTCTAGAATTTTCTTTTGATTTTTGTGTTGTCTGTTTTCCCAAACCTTCATATATAATTGCTTAATGTTGATGAGGAAAGATACTTAGAGTAGCAAACAGGTAAGATCACAGGCCAGCTGCCAGGTGAATTGGCGGCTGGCCTGTGTTCCAATTTGTTTGCGTAAGCATGAAGTCGGTTCCGGGGGCCCGTTTTACTAAACAGTTTACGCTTAAGATTTGCGTAAGTCTAAAACAACAAGTCCATTTATTTCAATATTTGGCAAAGCAATATTGCAAAGTAACACATCATTGGAATCGTCTCTCCGAGACGCTTCCAATGACGTGTCACATTGCAATATAGTACTTTCATTGAAGATATTATCCATGTTAATCAATTATGACTTACGCAAACATTTTCCGTAAGCTGTTTAGTAAAACGGGCCCCAGTAGTACAAATGTTAAAGGTGCTTGTTGATGCATGAAGAAATTTGCAGGTCAAAATAAAATGTTGTTGCAACAATGCTGTTTTTGTTTTGCAGTATGATATTAAATGAAATGTGCCAATTTTTTTAAGTATGTATAGATGGTATGCAATGGATTTCAAAACCATTGCAAAGGATCAGACTGCATTATCATTCATTGTATATAGGCTCAGAATACCCTGATACAAATTAATTTCAATTAGTGATTACCTCTAGAGTAATGGTGAGTTGATTCACAGCATTGCACAGCCTGTTATGGAGAAATCAGAGTAGAAAAGTTGTAAAAAATTCCTTTAATTGGTCAATTATTGATTGAATTATTAAATGCCTCTAGGTTAATGGTGAGTGGATCGGCAGAATTGCCCCAGCCTGTTATGGAGAAATGGGAAGCAATGAGGTATAAGGCAATCTCCGAATCCCAATCGGTCCATGAATCTACCCCAATCCCTTTGATATCTCTTTACATGGGGATAACAATTAACGGTTTAATTTATGATTCTGGAGACATTGTAAGGTGTGTAGAATTTTTTCATCAAATCTCAACTTGCAATCAGTCCAGTACAACGGAAATCCTTCCAAAACCGACAGAACCAGCATTTTCCTGATCCCTGGAAGCAATTACAGGACACAAATTCCTTTAATTGATTTATAATTAATTGAATTAGTAAATATCTCTAGATTAATGGTGAGTGGATCTGCAGCATTGCCCCAGCCTGTTATGGAGAAATGGGAAGCAATTACAGGACACACCCTTCTGGAGAGATACGGCATGACAGAGATTGGAATGGCCCTAACCAATCCATTGGATGGGGAAAGACAACCAGGTATTGCTTAACCCATTACCGAACAATAACAACATTTAACCAGTTTGTTTCAGACGACTCTGGAAGACATTGTGGATAAAGGAGAAATTGCTCTATAAGAGCCTTGTGGTTAAGGCATCTTTCTTGGGACAGGGAGGTCGCAAGTTTGGGCCCAATGGGAAGCATTTGTCC
The DNA here is from genome assembly GCA_947846245.1 of Cerastoderma edule. Classification (NCBI taxonomy): domain Eukaryota; kingdom Metazoa; phylum Mollusca; class Bivalvia; order Cardiida; family Cardiidae; genus Cerastoderma; species Cerastoderma edule. The sequence continues at coordinate 12,976,292 of OX401410.1, read as the reverse complement.
TGAAAATGTTTCTGGTGCGACTTGTTCGGAAATGGCCAGTTCATGAGCTGTGAGCTAGTTTAATTTATGGTTACAGACTTATATCGGCTTGGCGCCTTGCTTATTTGTAGAAGTTGGGAGGAACTTGATATAATTTAATAGTGAAAAGTGTTTTATAAGCCAAACTGACTGACCGTTTTACTAGATGTGACACTATAATAAACAAAACCTTATATATTCACTGTGTACTGGCTTCAAATATTGCTTGATTGAATGCAGATGGTTCTAGCCCTCTTAACCCTTATAGTGCTGGATCTGACTTCATGCTTATGCAAACAGGTTAGATCCAGGCCAGCCACCAAGTAAATTGGCAGGTGGCCTGGATCCAACCTGTTTGCTTCTCTGAGTATCTTTCCTTATCAAAATTAAGCAGTTATTTAAGGTTTTGTAATGCATACGATACAAAGATCTTTTTTTAGAAAACAACCCAGCATTCTAAGAGATTACTGGCCCTCTATGATAAGCTCAAGGCATTGCAGTATAACAGAAATATTGTTATATAAAAGCTCTAATAAACAAGGATATGTTAATGGTTCATGTTAATTTGTTACATTCTAGGGGCAGTGGGTGTACCATTCCCCGGGGTCTCCGTCCGTATTGTAGATAACCATGACAAAGGTTACGACCTAGTGGCAACTGCTGATAGTCAAAATGTGACGGTCGAACCAGGTGAGTAACTTATACATGTATATTGTTCATTTTTATAAAGAGGTAATTTCTCTTTTACTTTGAATTTTTGTGCCTGTTTGAACATTTAAAAAGAAATTAACCATTCTGAAAGAGTTAAATGTAACAATATTAAACTTCTTTTTTCATACAAGAGTTTATGAGAGATCCTGTAAGCAACATTTGTAGAGAATTTAAAAAGGGAATTTGCCTTATGGTTTTCGGTAGAAACCATAGGGACAGTTGCCTTGAATTTTAATTGATATTTGATCTTTGAAATAACCTATCACTGTCTCATACCTGCAACCTTCCACACAGAGACACATACACTTTGACTACCATGGAGGTGAAAAATTGAAGGAGTTTAACATCACATTTACTGTTAGGTATACAAAATAATAAATTTCCCTCATTTTACCTTTATTAATGCCTTTGCATTAAATGCCTTTTTACATGCCATTTCTCTTGTTGTCAAAGGGGTTTCTTTATTTTTTTGTTGCAAATGTTTATGGAGTAGTGGTTTAAACAACTAACAAAGGGTCCATGAATCTTACCACGTAAAAGATCTCTTAGCTAAGTGGAAATATTGCTATTAAAGGAGAAAAGCCTTTAGATGAGCTTTTTCTTTCGTAACAATGATTTTAATTTCATCTTCCATGAAGGTATTACATAAAGGTAGAATGAGGGCATTAAATTATTTTGTATTCCTAAAAGTAAATGTGATGTTACTGTCCTTTCATTTTATACCTCTATGGTAGCGCAGATGTAACACTTTTGTGCCTCTGTGTGCAAGGTAACAAGTATGAGACTGCACCAGGTTATTTCAAAGACCAAACATTAATTGAAGTCAAGGCTACCACTTCATTCCACCCTGAAAATATAATTCTGTACTTGTAATTTCTCCTTTTGTTACACTTGTGTCCTGAATAACCCTATAGTACTTGGACCGAACTTGTGCTTATGCAAACAGGTTAGATCCAGGCCAGCCGCCAAGTAAATAAGCAGCTGGCCTTTGATCTAACCTGTTTGCCACTCTGTGTATATTTCCTCATCAAAATAAAGCAGATATTTAATGTTTCAGAAAGCAGATGGCACAACAATCTAATTTTTAGAAAATTACCCAGCATTCTAAAGGTTAAACTGCTAAAGACATGTTATAATGAATTTAAGCCTGATAAATTCTTATTTAAAAAAAAATCTGCTCTTCATTTTTACAGAAAAGGAGGAGGAACAAGGGGAGCTGCTGGTAAAGGGAGATAATGTGTTCAAGGAATACTGGAACAAACCGGACGCCACGACAGAAAGTTTTACTGATGACGGTTGGTTTAAAACTGGTAAGATTGTTTTGATAATAATGATTATTTTACTTACTTGGAAGGGGATAGTTTCCCACAGTGATAGGACATCATATTCTATAATTTAGAGAGTAGTAACTTGACTCGTTCACATGGTTTTAGTAATAGTATCATAGAAGTACAACAATTGATTGCTCATACCATTCACTTACAAAAAGAAAGTATTTAGAATGACAAAAAATTGATGATTGTATTTATATTAGAATTATTTTCACCAATTTAAGGGCATTTAATATATAAAAGACATATCTATAAATGCCTATTTTATATATTTATACAGTTCATAAATTCAGGACTTTATACTGTTTATTAAAGGAAGTTTGATATAGCAACTGGTCAAAAATTGAAAACAACAGCTTAAGACAAATAAAAAACAGAATGAACAAAAATATTCTCTTTAATATTATGTAGAAACTGTTGTGACAAAAGGATAAGATAGATAAATCATCTTAGTGAGCTTTAAAGTCTCTACAGTCTTCTACAACAGATACATCAAAATGGGATACTGGATGTTATATTATGAATTAAATGGTTAAATGTTGAAACAATTTGAAAATGCAGTTTACAGCCAAAAAGCAGCACTGAATTCCATCCAGAGATCACTATGATTGAACTGGTATTTCTTTCTTTGCTCAAAGCTTCCTTATTCCATAAACTAACAAATATAATTTATCTGTATCATTCAGGTGACACTGCTGTGTTTAAAGATGGGGCGTTCCGAATCGTAGGTCGGACTTCTGTGGATGTTCTGAAGTGCGGTGGATACAAGATCAGTGCCCTAGAGGTGGAGCGTCATCTACTCGCCCATCCTGTGATCAAAGACATCGCTGTTGTTGGTACGCTTGTGACCCTTAGAATGCTGGTTGATTTTCTAAAAATAGATTTTTTGTGCCGTTTGCTTTCCAAAAACATTTAATATCTGCTCGCCCATCCTGTGATCAAAGACATGGCTGGTGTTGGTAGGCTCATAACTGTTTAACCCTTAGAATGCTTGGTGATTTGGTAATTTTCTAGATATAGATTTTTGTGTTGTCTGCTTTCCAAAACCTTAAATATCTACTCGCCCATCCTATGATTAAAGACAGGGCTGTTGTTGGTATGCTCATTGCTGCTGAACCCTTAGAATACTGGGTGATTACTCAAAAAAGATTTTCGTGCCGTCTGCTTTCCAAAGCATTTGATATCTGCTTAATTTTGATAAGGAAAGATAATTAAAAGAGCAATCAGGTTAGAACACAGGCCAGTTACTTTGACATTTTGATGGTCTATATAACTTAATCAACAGTTTGATTTGTTTATTGGAAATGTTCCCTCATGAACATTGCCTGGGTATAACAAACTCGTGTAAACACACTAGTTCTGCGCAAATAATGTTTCACTCAGGTAATTATTTCCCATTAACAAAACAAACTGTTGATTAAACCCAACTGGGCAACAGTGGTTGAGAGGTATACTGTCAGGCTCTTGTACAAAGGTTCCTGGGTTTGATCCCTGTTAGGCGTGATGAAAATTGCCGGCACTAGCCCTGAAATCAGCACAAATACTGGTTTATTATCAAGGAAAGAGACATCGGAAGTCAATTAAATAAGCTCCAAACTTCTGTCACAATTGATATCGATTAAATAAGTTTAAAGTAAATGTATTTTTTGTGCTGCAGGTTTGCCTGATGAGATGTGGGGGCAGAAAATCGCCGCAGTGGTTGTTGTAGAGGACATGGAGAGCCTAGACCTCGAGGAGATGAAGGCTTGGGCTGCAGATAAAATGGCGCCCTATCATATACCTACAGTATTGATGATTGTCGATGAAATGCCAAGAAACGCAATGGGAAAGGTCAACAAGAAACAGCTGGCTAAGGATTTATTCCCAGAGTATTTTTAAAATGAATCTTGGACAAAATGTTAATTGCGATGATTTGAAGTGTTGGCCTATTTGTATGCAACGTAACGTATAATAACATATAATCGTATGCAGTCTAAAACACTATGAGAACAGGGGAAATAACTTTGAATTTCTGTTGTTAAAATGTTTCCTTCTCTCTGTTAACTGTTATCCATTCCTGGCTGGCAATAATATCCAAAAATCTTTAATACCTTTGATTGTGTTGTCTGCTAATACTAATGTTTGAAAGTTTAATTTCTGAATATGTTCAAATAGAAAACTGCTTGGATGTATGTTCAAGAAACTTGGGTGTGATTGTGTTAACTGTGTAAACATGAAATGAAAATTAAAAAATTGTGCAAAACGCCTTTCCTTCTTTGAAAAAAAAATGCAATTTAGGGCAACTTATGTAAATGTTTGGAATAGCTTGTATGAAAAATGACTGTTGACAATGATGGTAAAGTGGGAAAAGTTCAAATCCTGCGAGGGATATGGATTTTCATGAGAGGCAGTCTCCCGACTGACTTACGGAATGTCAATGGTTCTACCCGCCTTGACCAGCCCTTATGGACAGTTGAGTATGGGGTCTTCCTCCATCATTAATAGTCGGGCATTGCTACATAACTGAAATAATGTTGATGTGATGTAAAACCCATATATAAAAAAAAAATAGAACTTAAACTAACTTGGTCCTTCTTTGCATGGGTTCAAATTACAGAGATGTCATTTGGATTTTCATGAGAGGTAGTCACTCGGCTCACTTATGGAATAGTGATGGTTCAACCTGGCTTGATTATAGGTCTTCCTCCATCAGCAAAAGTTGGGCATTGCATCATTTCTGAAATAATGTTGGCACAATGTAAAATCCACTTTAAAAAAAGGAAATCTCAATAAAATAAAATATATGAATTGATGATAAATTCTTTTTGCACAATGCTTTTGGGAATGGGTAAATTCTTCCAATCCTATTTAAATAGTCTTTGCAGTAAATGAATAGCGGGATGTAAACTCGGATATGTAATTAGTTATCTATTTGCGATAATGGGTTAACTGCGTTAAGACTAAGTGATGCAAAGAGCCCGCCATGAAATCTTTGTGTGTTTTGTTGTTGTAACCCATTCCAGAGTTTCCATGAACCTTGAACAGTTTTGGGGAAAGTCTTTTTAATAGCAAGCAAAAACGTCAGGGTATATTCACATTGGTCAGGTTATTTTGAGGTTTCAAAAACTCAGGAATATTTGCAATCAAAAGAGAGTTATTGATTTGTATAGAATATGAACACCGTGTCTATTGTATTTTTTTTTTAAATAGCATTATATAAAGGAAACTGCTTGAGTAGTATAGTGAAGTTGTAAGAAAGTTTTTCGCAAATTTTGATAGATTTTTCTTAATTTGCCTAGATTTTTAGATGAATGCGTAGAAATTCTATACAATTGTTTATGAAATGGCTGATAAGGTTGTGGATTTGTTATTGTATGTATGATAAAAATGTTTCTTTAAATGCAAATACTTCTTTATGAAAAAATCTAAGTCTATGGGTTAAAATTAACAGCGATTTTTATTAGAGTAAATTTATCAAAGGAGTTAACATCAAGTGAGGGCATGACAGCATTTTTTAGCCTGTCTCCTATGTTAGTCATGGTTGCATATACCAAATAAAAAAGTTGCTTTAAAACTAGTCATTAATGGTGATTTTTTTTGTGTATAACATTTCACTTAAAGGGATTATCTCACAGAATGTTTAATGTGAGGGACAAATGTTTAAAAGACAATTTATACAATCCTTATCAATAAATATATGAGTACATGTATTTGCAAAATCTACAGTTTAAGAATGCTGAAAAACCTGTGTTTTCTTTGAACTATTCTGGAACAAACAGTATAACCTTCAATGCTTTGATGAAAATAACTCTTAATGTGGGACCATGATACTGTTACCCATTTCAATTACTTTTTAGGACAGATTTAAAAGATCATTGTTTACAAAATAAACTGTTTTAACAGTTTACTAAATCTGCAACATAAATGTGCAATATCTTCACTACACAGTTATCAAATGAGATGAGAAGGCTGTCAAATTTCTAGTTTTAGAAAATAATAATTTCAATCTGTTGTGTGAATAGCCCTTTTAAGATAAGATGTACTTTACCTTTTGCTATATTAAGTGTATTTTTGTTCAGATTGACCAGCAGTATTCACTAGATGCCATCACTGGTGCTCTGTTTGACTGGATTTACCCTTAAAGGGACCAGTCAGTTAAAAGCATAAGATAAATTAAAATGTATATCAAGGGTTCAGTGCAAGACTATTGTAAGTGCTTCATATTTGTGAAGCACTTACTAGTCTTGCAATGAACCCTCATATAAAGTGATTGATGGAGGATTGCTCATTTTTAGCAATATCTTCTTTTATTAATTTTTTTTTTTAAGCTTTTCTGTTTTTCTATATATATGTATATATGTGTGTGTGAAGGAAAAGTTTGATTCTTATATTTCCTTTCTTAATGATTAATGACATTATTTTTAGTTCTTTTTTTTTGTATAAAGTTTGCAGGAAACAAATTCTGGGTTGTGGTGTGTAAGGCAATGGACAGTTCAATACTAACACTGGTGTCTAGTAATTATATGCCACTAACCCTTTACCAAACACCAAATTTTCAATTGTCCTAAATTAAAAGAGTTCACAGAAGACATTTTAAAAGATAATGAAATTGGAAAATAACCTTCTGTTAGGGCAGAAAGCATTGTGGGAAAAGGAAAAATTGCTCATTACGAGCCGATTTCTCCTTTTTCAATAATGTTTTCCAGAGTGGTCTGCAACAAAGTGGTTAAATGTCTTTTTTGTTTGGTAATGGGTTAAACAAAATATATCTTTTCATGCACTGTTTAAGAAGGGTTGTTTTATACAAGATTAAGTCTATTAGATATGAGTTAGTAACGTGTCTTCTGTGTTACATTGGAAAGAAAGAAAAACGCATCAAAGGGAGGAATAGCTCGCTATAGGTTAATAGAAGAGTAAAGAAAAGGCATTTCCCTGACATATTTGGACAGACCGTTTTGTGATGGAAAAGAATGGTGCTTGTCACAATTTTTTGATTCCTTTTGTCACACTAGTTTTGGGGAAGCCTGCTGTAACAGGTGTGTCAGAAGGAGTGTATACCAAAGAAACCTGGCCTAAGTATTAAATTTACAAGACTTTTTTTTACAAGATTTTGCATGTACTAATGTAACAGTATCCAGAGTTTTTCTTATTCCATATAATGATGTTAGATTTTGATGTGTATCATAAAATGAGAATTGTTAAGTTTTTTCTTGTGAAGCATGGTGCCTTTTGATTATTGATTGAAGAAATCCAGTTTGAATAAAACAATAACAATAATTAAAGCTGCCTTTTCTTGCTCTTGTTTATTTGGTTTTGCATTTGCAGACTCTTTATATTATTTTATTTACTCCGATTAAAGATATTTTCGTCTTACACAAGTTAATGCTAGCCATAAAAATCTGCAGTGGCAGAATGATTTGTGTTTGGGACTAGAAACTGGCAAACTGGGGTTCCATCTTTGATGGCAACCATCTATTCCACCATGGATTAATTGTCCTTTGGCAAGACACCTTTCCTGACTTTGTACTGCTAGATTATCCAGGGAACATTTACTATATTGCTCAAATGTGAGCCCTGTACATTAATGGATGAGAAGAATGAAAAAGAACCAAAAAACATATATAACTTAATTGTTTAACCAATTACCTCACATGGCTTTTTCAAAGGGTTCAAATTGACAAATATATAGGACTGTTGGATAGCAATTAGGCACAGCGGTTTCTGTTTCTTCTCATGAAGGTGTGTTCAGCATACATTTTAAAGTTAGGTGAAACTCCTAACCTATTCTTTACTTTTCCAAATGGAAGATTGAAATGGTTTGCAGATGACAACTGCAATAATATAAACAGAAATGACAACTGCAATAATATGAACAGAAATGACGACTGCAATAATATAAACAGAAATGACAACTGCAATAATATAAACAGAAATGACAACTGCAATAATATAAACAGAAATGACGACTGCAATAATATAAACAGAAATGACAACTGCAATAATATAAACAGAAATGACAACTGCAATGATATAAACAGAAATGACAACTGCAATAATTTGAACAGAAATGACAACTGCAATAATATAAACAGAAATGACAACTGCAATAATATAAACAGAAATGACAACTGCAATACTATAAACAGAAATAATCCTTACAATTATTAGCTGCAGCCTCACTTTGCATTAAGTTATGGTACAGGGCCATATAGATTTCTTTGTAAATGATGATATAAAAAGTACATCAGAAAAGATTTAACTTATACGTGAAGGGAGAAAATGAGGCCTGCCAAAATGAGGCCTGTCGGTAAAATTTTTCACACTATTAAACAGTCTATACCTCATTGACAAAAAGTTTCCTTTGAGATTCAAGCATTACAATAGTTAAGTTATCAATCTTTTTAAGTCCCAAAACCTGAAATAACATGGCCTCTCTGTGCATGAGTTCATTTGTTGGTATATAGATCTGATTTTCATAAATAGTAGGCTCTGGGCTGACTTTTATTCACGCTGATAGTTCTTCCCTACTGGACTCGCCCCTATTTGCAGTTAAGCTTGAGACTTTTCTGCATGTATGATGAAAAGCTGGTATTGAAATATAACTGGAATTCTATTGGTGTGATGAAAGACCCTTATAAACAAAATTATTGACCAAGCTTTGTTGTTAGAGGTATGTTTAGATAAGTATCTCTGAAAGTGTGTGTTAAACTGTTTTCCTTATATACACTTTCTTATGTTCATTTATCATACAATCTTTAGCTCACCTGAGCACAAAGTGCTCAAGGTGAGCTTTTGTGTTCGCCCAATTTCTGTCGTTCGTCGCCCGTCGTCCGTCGTGCGCCGTCAACAATTTCTTTAATCATCTTCTCCTCCTAAACCATTGAGCCAATCTTAACCAAACTTCACAGGAATGTCCATTGGGTGATGCTCTTCAAAATTTGGTTGCCGTGGCATGAAAAAGGGGAATTTCTGCAATTTAAAAAAAATCTTGTCTGAAACCACTGGTCAGAATTCAAAATACTTAAACAGGAATTTTCTTTGGGGGCCTCTTTTTAAAAGTAGTTCAAAGAATTTTGATATCTCGAAAAACATGGCCACCAGGCTGCGTTGAACTTAAACACGTTTTTGTTTTCACTATATACATGAATGCTAAAATTTATAACTTTACAAGCATGTTTTTTTCCAAACCTCTGGGCCAATTTCAATGAGATATCATGTGAAGCATCCCTAGTTGGAGGGGAGATAGATTTGTCAAAAAAATTAGTCATGTGACCAAAATGGCTGCCATGCCCATATTTGGTAAAAACCATGAAAAAATCTTGTCCCAAACCACTGGTCAGATTTCAACAAAATTTCACAGGAATGTTCTTTGGGGGCATCTATTTAAAAGTTGTTCAAAGAATACTGATATCTTGAAAAACATGGCGGCCAGGGTGCGTTGGACTTTGAACACGTTTTTGGTTTAACTATTATACATGTATGCTAGAATTTATAACTTTACAAACATCTTTTTTTTTCCAAACTTCAGGGCCAATTTCAATGAAATATCATGTGAAGCAATCCTAGTTAGAGGGGAGAAAGATTTGTCAAAAAGAATTTGTCATGTAACTAAAGTGGCTGCCATGCCCATATTTGGTAAAGACCTTAAAGAAATCTTCTTGTCACAAACCACTGGTCAGATTTCAACATAATTTCACAGGAAAGTTCTTTGGGGTCCCTCCTATAAGGATTGTTGAAATTTCTTAAATATCTTGAAAAACATGGCGACCAGGGTGCGTTGAACTTTGAAGGTGTTTTTGTTTTCACTATATGTAAGCATGGTAGAATTTAAGAAAAAAATATCAATATCAATTTGGATGTCGAAATATGCCAAAATGATAACCACAAAATGGCAACAATAGATCATACTGGACAAAAGTGCAGGCTGATCTTCGTACATACACAATCTGTAAAAGTAGAATATTCAGTTTCCTCATTGTAAGAATTATGTACCATTTCAATGTCCAACATCAAGCATACAGTGTCCAACTTGTAAAATGAGGGGAAAAAGGTCAATGCATAGAAGCACAAGAAACTCTGTGTAAAATGTAAAAGCAATGTTTCTAACTATTCTTCAAATAAGTGGTAATATCAGGTGAGCGGTTCTAGGGCCATCATGGCCCTCTTGTTAAGACTTGTGACAGAAATGATTTCGTTTTTTTTATTCAGGAAAGCATTTTCTATCGTTACAATATTTGTTGAAGGGATATGTATATATGTTTATTTTGGAAAGTTGTCAATAATTGTTCCCCACTGAACTTTGCACTTGAAGTTGAAAAAAAAATCCCAAGAGAGTTATCTCTCTTTGATACATTGTCAGTTGTTTTGCCATGAACGTTTTAGCATTATCTCCCTTTAACCGTTGAGTCTGGTTATAAAATAGGAGCAATACTCTACAATAGATAACATACCCATCGAGCCATCCTACTTTGACCCTTCACCAAACGCCAATCTTCCATCTGTCCCAAATTGAAAGAGTTTGCAGACGACATTTCGAAATGTGATGAAATTGGAAAGTATTCTCCTGATAGAGTTTAAAACATTGTGGGAAAAGGAGAATTTGCTCTTAAAGAGCAATTTCCCGTTATCCTACAATGTTTTCCAGAGTCGTCTGCAACAAACTGGTCAAATGTCTTTATCGTTTGGTAATGGCTAAATTGACATATATATATATATGTGTTTCAGACGAACGCACGGTAAATTTATTCTGATGAAAGGCATCTCAGCCTTTGCGCTCTCTGGATTTTTGCTGACACCATTCCGGTAGGATAAATAAAAAAAAAACAAACAAAAAAAACCGCCAAAGCGCATGCGTACCGATTGAAGGAGCTAATGATAAAAATCGTCAAGTGTCCTCCGCGCCATCATCAATAGAAGACATCAGAGGCTTGACTTTTAATTGACTGCGCTTACAAGCCTTTCAAAGATGATCGCTTAAACATCGCTCCTTAAAAGATGCAATTTCACGCTCAAAGAAAGCCAGGCCATAAAGATCGCATCGACAAGATGTCTCTTCTTTTTTTTTTCGTTAAAGGGGCCCCTTATGTGACCCTTTTTATTGTAGTTAAAAATTGGATCTAATGAAATTTTTTGATAAATACACTGTATATGTACATTAATGAGTGGAATATTGTTTCCATCGAGGCAATTTGTATCTTGATGGAAACTTATTGGCATTGATACTCAAAAGCAGGGTAGGTATTTTGAGATTTTGCCAGAACGTTGCTGTTCTTAATGAGAAATAATGACAGAACGCTACAAAGCGGGTTAACCCATTACCGAACAATAACGACATTTGACCAGTTTGTTGCAGACAACTCTGGAAAACATTGTGGGAAAAGGAGAAATTGCTCTTTAAGAGCAATTTCTCCTTTTCCCACAATGTTTTCTCCCCTACCAGAAGATTGTTTTTCAATTCATTCATCCCGTTTTGAAACGTCGTCTGCAAACTCTTTCAATTTGGGAGAGTCAAAAGTTTGGCGTTTGGTAAAGGGTTAGAGTAATTACAATGGACCGCTTTGACAAGATGGGGGAGGGCATGAAAGAGGACCCTAAACGAGCTGCGGTATCCGACAATTAAGATGTAGAAAAACGCTATTTAACTCTTCACCACACGACAATTCATTAGAAACTGAACATACGAAATTCAAAACGTTAGCAGACGACACTAGTATTCTAAACCAATTTGAACTTTGAATATATACATATCATTTACGATAGAAAATATTGTGGGAAAAGGAGAGAAATTGCTCTTGCGAGCAATTTCTCCTTTCCCCACTATATTTTCAGAAATTCATCTGCAATCGTTATCTAGACAGACATTCATGGGTTTGTTGAAGGATGAAGGGTCAACCGTTTGAAAGGTCCCAACATCCTCATAATGCTTCTAGACATGAAATGCACCCCCACGGAACACTGATTCTGTTTGGGCTCTGTTTGGGCTATCGGGTATCCAGCGCGGGACCCTAAACAGAACCCAATTGTTTGGCGAAGAAGCCCCATCTTTTAAAGGGTCCCTGCGAGCCCCTTTTCCTAATACTATCGACCTTGAACAAACGCGATTCGGAAACTATGATAAACAGAAAATGTACAGTCCAGCTTGTGTTAAGCAACCATCCTTTGACCACCACAGAAAGTCCAATTGTTGGATTCATAGTAAACATCAATTTGTGTTAAGCAGCCAACCTGTCATAAACAGCCAATTCTTTTTCAGTTCCATAGCCTGACCTCTTATCACAAGTTTGACTGTAGTTGTCTATCTTAGGACCAAGAATAGAAGCGTACTGTACAGCGTAGTAGACCAAGGCCCATTTGTTACCCATCTACTCCCTTTCACTGAGCGGACGATTTAGTAGAGACGGGATTTGATAATATACTATTATAAAAAAGAAATTTTAGAGTCCCATGTTGAATCCAACTAAACCAGGAGTATATTGTATATAGTTGGAAACCCTGGTTCATATGTAACCCGCAAATTCCCTTCCCTAGAACGGAGGAGTAAGCCAGGACGACATTCATAAAAGATACGTTCATAATAAGAAACATGAAATATCCCGTGTTTGACCAAGAACAAACGAATATAGCGTCGAAGGCTTAAGTTCAACTGTCTTCCGTCAAGTCCCTTCCCTAAAGGTGACGATTTAATACAGAGGATATATGAAAAAACATACTATCGGCGCGAGTACTGGTCTAGTATTCAGGAAGACGTCATCAAGAGTGGCTTTGAATAAGTTTTAAGCTCCATTCACAATCGATGTAAAACTAATAAGGTAAATAAAAAGGATAATACCGAAAGGAGACGAGTTAACACAGAGGACATATGGAACAACATACTGTTATAAAAAGCAAATGTTGGTATCCTGAGCAAGACCCAAAACAGAAGCATACTGTATAGTGGCAAATAGTCAGCTTTCAACTGTCCAACGCTATCTTTTTTCCTTTAAACAGACGAAAATCATTCTGATAAAAAAGGAAATTAAGATGTCGCACGTTGGACCCAAACCAGGAGTTTATATTATGATGTTCAATTTTCAATCAAGGAAGGAAGACCCCTAGCTTTACTGACCATATGAGCTGGCCAAGTCGGATAGAGTCATCGGCATTCCGTAAATCAGCGAAGACCTTCTTCCATGAAAATTCAAATATTTCGTTACCATGATTTAAACCCAAGCAAAGAGGGGCAATGCGATATCAACTTCTGTGTTATATCCCCTTGCCACGGGGCCTCACTGAAAGGATGGGGTTTTCACACTGCATGGCTGTAGATAAAGATGGTGGGACAGATTATGGGTTTTGAGGGGTTGTGCGCGAAGCTTTTGAACATCCTTTCCCAATCCAAAGGACATTGTAGTAGACGATAACTAGATCCCAGTAGCAAACCGACGACCTTATTCACGGCAAAATGCATTAACCCATTACCATACAGTAACGACGTTTGACCAGTTTGTTGCAGACGACTATGGAAAACATTGTGGGAAAAAAAATTGCTCATGAAATTTCCCTTTTCTCACAATGTTTTCTGCTTTATCAGAAGATTATTTTTCAATTCCATCACATTTTGAAAAGTCGTCTGCAAACTCTTTCAATTTGAGACAGTCGAAAATTTGTGGTTTGGCCAAGGATCAAATGAAAATCTGCCGCTTCGAATTCCGAAATCATTAAGACAAAATGAGAATTTGCTCTGGACGAGCAAATTCTCATTTTGTCTCAATGTTTTCAAGCGTCGTCTGCAGAAAAAATGATAACAAAAAGATAAAGAAAAAAAATTCGTCTGGTCTCAAGGAAATAGTTAACCGTGATAAACTGTCAGCTCACCACATGTCCTCAGTTGTGGGTAACTCGAGATGCGGCAATGAAAGATTAATACGCCCGCCCCCCGCCCCCTCTCCCTCGTCCTCCTCCTCCATCCTTATCCGGCTGTTTTCACAACGGCAACTGATAATCTAACTCACACATAATTCCAAAAAGGTGTAACAATATCGTCGACGATTGATGAATCATATTACCTTTTGCTACAAAAAACCCGTAAGACAATAAATAATTGCGTTGATAAATATTATCTGATAAATTGTCATGAACATGAGCTAGGTACGCTTGGAGGCTTTTCGGGTTTGAGGAAAGCGTCTGTGATGTACCGAAAGGAGCATTCAAAAGAATCTGAACCGTTCTTGGTTGACCCCCATTTCGTGTCGAAAGCCCCTTAACCGAGAGTTGACTTTTTTAATTGCTTTAAAGAGAAGCTGGAGACATCACTCATCTTATTTTGAACCACCAATCAAGAGGGACTGATGGCTTAATTAAGATATTCCCGATTTTGTTCGCTAGGTCTTGGTAACTGGTTTTTGGTTAAAGAAGCCGGCAAAGAAAGGGCATCTTTGTCTTTTTCTCAAGTAATGAATCATTCATATTTTACACATGGGACACATACGACAAATCACTGATTTTCTGATACTTTATTTCATATGAGGCCTCTGGTCCATAATACGAGCATACATACATCTTACGACATTTTCCCGACATATACAATATATGTATGGTGCATGATTATCAGACAATAACAAACCAGATATGCTGGTAATTTGAAAATTCGGTCAGTGACTGGTATCTTTGTTGGCTTTTCCGGAAAAGCACCACTTGGGCTAGAAATGACGGCACAACTGTGTTGTGGCTTCATGTTGGCCAAGCAACAAATCAAGCTCTAGACGTAACGCCGTCGTAACTATATCAGGGTCTAAGCTTTTCTCTTGTAAAACATTTCGTAGCGTAGGTGTTGAGACCAGCTGCGTTCTAAGAAAAGTATTCTTAGATAGAAAAAAACCATCCAATCTGAACTCATTGAGATATCCAACGAAAACATCTCAGATCACGGAAATACCCGAGTTGTTACGATTAAAAAGCATCGTGTAGTTGACTGTTTGTACCTTTCCCCCCTTTACCAGTTCTTCGATTTAGGGTGATTTCGTGACCGGTCCCAATATCAAGCAACAGTAGACATTGATTTTAAAAGTTAAGCTATCTTTAACTTCATCTGTATCACTGTATCTTAGCTTTTTTCCTGAAGGTTAATCAACGTAATGTGTTTATGGATTAACCTTTACAGTGCTGGAACCGACTTCATACTTGTGCAAACAGGTTAGTTCCAGGCCAGCCGCCAAGTTAATTGGCGGCTGGCCTGTGATCTAACCTGTTTGTTTCTCTGAGTAACTTTCCTCAACAGAATTAAGCAGGTATTTAAGGTTTTGGAAAGCAGACGACACGAAAATCTATTTTTAGAAATTTTACCCAGCATTCTCTATAAGGGTTTTCTTCGTGGCCCTTTAATGGATGCCCACAAGTCACGTGGTGGTATTGAAGGATGTGGGGGCATCAACAAGAGGAGAGTCGACAGTGATAATGATGTTGACTTTTCACGGTGAATTACAGGAGAATAAAGGACGTGTTTCATCCCTAAGGTAGCCATATAAGCCATGAGAGAACGGGGAATAAGGTGAACGCACGTTTATGTTGTGTCCATGTGATAACCCCAATAGCATTTTGGGCGTATGTTAATAATCATGTGAAGAAAAGGAGACGTAGAACTTTCTCATGATGATCAAAAAACGTCTTTTTTGGTCATGACGAACAATTTTTCTTGCCTTATTGCTCTCAAATGCAAGATTAGGCAACAACATTTAAAGTTAGAACACTTATTTAAAAACACTCTTTCTAGCATATGTTGCCGAAGATTGCACTCTGACAAAAGAACGAATTTCCCATAGGAAGTAATTCATCATTTCGTCACACTGAGTTCTAAACTTAGTCATAATGTCTTGTCAACTCTGTCGTCTGTTGTTCTTTTCAATTTGGCGTTAGGCTTTTTCCCGTCACCGGGAGGCTTCGAGGAAGGTTCCCTTTTCCCAAGACTCTGGACCATTTATTGTCCTCTAGATCGTAAACTGAGACGAACTTCTATTGAAAGCGCACTTGTCGAGTCGATTGTTTTCAGTTATCAGTTCTCAAAAGTTTCCGTTTTCTTCTGATGACTGAAAGGTACATCAAGTGCATTCATCTGTTTTCTGTTATAGCTAAAAACCGCCCAGACTAATAACAGGAAATCATATAACGCATACGTGGTTGTATCCCTGTAATAGTCTAAAACGAGTCATAAGGTGTGTCACATGTTAAGAAGTACTTCCGGGTCAAAAGTAGTCCCACTTAGAAAGTTTGATTTTTGACCTCTGCTGCATTGTTTTGCTGATTACAGATGGCTTGGAAGAACACTGATATGATTTCTGTAAAGATGAAAGTCATGCAATGCTCTAAAAGTTTATTTCGTTTAACAAACGTTGCAGGAGTACTTGTTTGGGATGTATGAATACAAATAATGGTGCCTTGGCCAGATCTTGAAAGCTTGTGCAATGATTTTCGGACGGTACTAATACACATTGACCCGTAGAAAAACATATATATGATTTCATTATAGTTTGGACAGTTTATTGGACCAACTTGGTGTTTCAGCATAAACATATGGGAAAAACCAAATTTTAACTCAGCAGAGCCATGCGAACACATGGTCTAACAGTGGGAATATAGAATCCCTAAACTCACAGTTATATGACAATGATAGTTCATGAAGTCAAGACAGGGTTTACGAATTTGGACTGCAAACTTCGTGGGCGAGCTAACGCCTGAAATGCTGCAGAGCCATAGAACAGGGGATCCCGGTTCCACTCCCCATTGGGGATCTTGG
The DNA here is from genome assembly GCA_947846245.1 of Cerastoderma edule. Taxonomy (NCBI): domain Eukaryota; kingdom Metazoa; phylum Mollusca; class Bivalvia; order Cardiida; family Cardiidae; genus Cerastoderma; species Cerastoderma edule. The sequence goes on along the minus strand of OX401410.1, from coordinate 12,959,486 downwards.
GTTTCAACTTGATAATGGGTGGGAAAGCAGGAGCAAGTCTAATAAAGGACACCACAGCGTCTTTCTGGTGATCTGCATGAATGTTTGAGTATATATTTGACGGGAACACTGGATCCAAGACAAATACGTGGCAGCAAAATATCTCTCGTGAGATCTTCGTGAAGATTTTAGTTGATATTTGGCGGGAAAGCTAAAATAAACACTAATAACGGACACCGCAACGTCTTTCTGTTTTTTATCAAACGTTATTCATTGATGTTGTGACTCTCGGTTAACTATCGATGCAATTAGAAGACAAGCTTTTGTGCCAATGAAGCCTTTTGGTAACGATAGACTCGTTTGCAATTTGTTAGTCATATAGGAAACTTGCTCTCATGAAACATAAGTTTGATAATGCCAAGATGTTAAAGAACAAATATGGTCCCGGGTTCAAGCCTGCAGAGTGTCAAACGTTTCGCTGGAGTGGTCTTTTGTAAGAAATAGAAGAATCCTATCCGGTTAATCCAAAAAAAATGTGTATTATACATGTAGTTAAGTAATTGTTGAAATTAGACAATTAGACGTTAGACAATGTTAAACAATGAAACAACGCGAACTCTAGTTTTATTTCAGTTATCTAGCCACTAAGATCCGGGGGTCCTCGACAACAATCAAATGCTGTCTCGTCTTAAACCAAACCGCACAGGTTTGTATTGTACAAAGCCTTTGTCACTTAGCAGATGTTATAAGGCTCGTTTTCCCACACATTTCGGCTCTTTATCTATAGGGGATGTCGTTTTCGGGCCTTCTTCTTCGAAGGTTGACGAGAAATCGATACGCTTCTTAGTATTAATTATTATCAGTTTATCCTTTTACCAAACGACACGATATAGACGTCCCGAATTAACCCATTGTATACCAAACAATAACGACGTTTGACCAGTTTGTTGCCGACGACTCTTGAAAGTATTGTGGGAAAAGGAGAAATGCTCTTAACGAGCAATTTCTCCTTTTCCCACAATGTTTTCTATCCTGTCAGAAAATTAGTTTTACAATTCCATCACATTTTGAAATGTCGTCTGTAAACTCTTTCAATTTGGTAGTGTCGGAAACTTGGCGTTTGGTAACGGGCCAACACATTACTACCTAACGCCACAGGTTGCGTCTTGCAGCAGACGTCTTTCAATAAGCATTGTCTGGAAAAAAAAGTGAGTAGAAAATATTATTGAAAAAGGAGATATTTATCATAAGGGCAATTTTCTCATTATTCAACAACATTTCGTTTGATCGTCCACAGCAGATGATTCGATAGAAGTTTTTTTTTCCACAAAAACAAATAATTGGAAATGATAAACAGGGATCGAAACAGGAGATTATCATTTATAGAAGGAAATATCACTTTAACAATGAAAGGTAAATCGGTCAGAAGAAAGGCAAATAAGTGCCATTTTCATATACAGTGAACCCTCGTTTATCCGGACACCGATTATCCGGATGTCTCGCAATCCGAACAAAATTGTAAGGGAACGGAATAATTGGACCAGTTTATTGCAGACGACTTTTGAAAACATTGTGGGTAAAGGAGAAATTGCTCGTCACGAGCAATTTCTCTTTTACCCACAATGTTTTCTGCCATATCAGAAGATTATCTTTGAGTTTCATCACGTTTTGATATGTCTTCTGCAAACTCTTTCAATTTGGGACGGACGACAATTTGGCGTTTGCTAAAGGGTTATAAGTATACACCGCTCATACAGACCGTTTATGTCTTAATGTGAATAAGAACATGCTCTGCTTCATTAGTCCGGATTATTCGGTAAACAGGACATTTTGTTGGGAACGGACGTGTTCGGATAAACGAGGGTTCACTGTATAAGGCAATCGATATGCACAGGACAGGCTGATCTTTGGAGATGCTATCCGTCTTCAATGTAGAACTGTTTATACTTTAGATCTGGAGAGGTGGCTGACCATATTAACATACACATAAGGTTCCGTACATTATTAGCTTAAACATTTTAGGAAAACATTACCATTTCGCAACTATTTTGCAGTCATGATTTTCATTTATTGATGTCTTTAACCCTTATAGTGCTGGAACCGACTTCATGCTTATGCAAACAGGTTGGATCCAGGCCAGCCGCCAAGTAAAATGGCGGCTGGCCTGTAATCCAACCTGTTTGATACGCTGGGTATCTTAAAGGTTTAAGATTTTGGAAAGCAGATGACACAAAAATCTATTCAGAGAAAATAACCCAGCATTTTAAGGGTTGAATTAAACCATTATCAAATTCCACACGAGGGATTGTGTTCTCAGTGGGTATCACGGAAATGCATTGACGTCGTCTGCTTTATGACGTTGAAGCAACCAGACTTTACTAAAAACTCGCAAATCAGAAGAGATAAGACACACTTACACTGTACTTACTGATTGTTTAGCAAGCGACACGTCCGAAAATCAACTGAGATTAACCGCTACCCTTATAGTGCTGGAACCGACTTAATGCTTATGCAAACATGTTAGAATCAGGCCAGCCGCCAAGTAAATTGGCTGCTGGACTGTGATCTAACCTGTTTGCTATTTTGAGGATCTTTCCTTAACAAAACTTAGTAGATATGTAAGGTTTCGGACAGCAGACGACAAAAAAGTTTTTTTTTAAAATATTTCCCAGCATTCTAAGGGTTAATTGCTTACTATATGATATGACACTTTGAAGTATCCGCTGAAAAGGACTTAAAGAAACCTCTCTGAAGAAACAATAAATTGCTCCCAACGAACGTTCTATCCCCTTTTATTTTATACATGTTTTATTCGTCTTTTTATACATAGATAAATACAATTAACGGATACAAGGATTCGAACGGAAGCTAACCATATAAAGATCGTCCCCCATATATCCGATACACTAAGAAAAGGTATTTGCTTTGATTACTATTTTTCAACTATCCTTTAATAAAATGAGAAGAATGCTATGACCTTTTGTCACAATAGTTACCACGCAGCATTATAAACTAAACATATTCTACTAGGTAATTTTTGTCGTCTGAAGTTGCTTTCAATTTGGACTAGACATAAATTCCGAGATGGGCCAATAGGTTAGCTGTTCACTCAGTAATTGTAATTGGGAATGAAGTATAAGCCCAGTTTATCACTCCCCGTCTTGTTTCTTCAGTTGTATTTGTATACACAGCATTATAATCAACTCAAAAAAAATTAAACATCTTTGAACGAGAATTGGGAGAAGAGAGTACTCAAAAGTAGCCATTGAAATAGCACGTATACAAGGATATCGATGTCTTAAGAGAAAAATAAAAAATAAGAAACGCATTTCTTTCCGTTATTCAAACAAGTTCCCTCATAGATTCTTATAAAGGTCTCAAAAGTTACACTAGCGTAACTACAATAATAAAGTAACATTAAGCAATACTTTAGCTGCTATAGTATTTTATATGCAGTTTTGTTAGGTTAAACGACTTCATGCTTATACAAACAGGTAAGATCCAGGCCAGCCGCCAAGGGAATTGGCGGCTGGCCTGTGATCTTACCTGTCTACTTCTCTGAATATTTGTACTCAAGAAAATTAAGCAGTTATTAAATGTTTTGGAAAGCAGACGACACAAAAATCTATTTTTAAAAAGTTACCCAGCATTCTAAGGGTTTAAGCTGTACTGAAGAATCGAACAACATTGGCCAAAACTTTATAATTCCGAATCTTGTATTTCGTTCATTTCCCCCCATTTATATCGTTTTTGGCAAAAATACTTGATGATGAGGAATTACCTGTTATAAAAAGAACACCCGCATTTCAAACGCACATGAATTTGGCATTGCCTGATCGCTGCTAAAACCCCTTTTTAGCTTGAAGTTATAATGGCCGTAATAAAGAAAAAAGCGGTAATTTCATGCCTTAGAACGATTTGTTTTGTTGTTCATCGACGATTTGTTAAACTTCCAAGCTACTGATGCCTAAATTATGCTAGTTTGGAAATGACAAAAGGGTTTCTCATTTGATGTATTCATTTGGGTTTGTTTGTTTTTCTCGCATATTTTCCAATATAGGCTCTCTTTTCAACTTCATCTTAAGGAGTGAAAATAAAGACTTGCCTCGCCATACTATTTGGACTGCGTCAGACCAAAACGAGTACTTTTTAACCCTTGCCTGTACATTGCGTTACCAATCAAATCGAAACCAAAACCATTTTACAACGTCATAAGCGAAGTAGGTGGTAAATCCTGGTTATATTGGAATTAGTAAGGTTTTATTAGCATTTGGACCACAATAATTGATTGAAAGAAATATACGGTGATGTCTCGTTAATCCGAACACGTTCGTTCGTAGCAAACACAAAATTGTCGACCGTCCCAAATTGAAAGAGTTTGCAGACGACATTTCAAAACGTCATGAAATTAAAAAATAATCTTCGATATGGCAGAAAACATTGTGGGAAAAGGAGAAATTGCTCGTCACGAGCAATTTCTTCTTTACCCACAATGTTTTCAAGAGTCGTCTGCAACAAATTGGTCAAATAATTCCGTTCCCTTACAATTTCGTTCGGATTGCGAGACATCCGGATAATTGGGGTCCGGATAAACGAGGGTTCACTGTACCAAGGAGATAAAGAAAAATGGGACTGAGAAAAGGGTAGCGGGGATTGAACATAGATAGACAAAAACGGTATAATGGGCAAAAGAAGAAGAATATGACAAAGACTACGTAATAAAAGATGGTGAAGAAATAGAAGAACAGCAAGTAAAAAGAAGAAAATGCCGTTTGTTTGATAGTAAAAGAACGATGACACGCATATGAAAAAGAACCAAAAGATGAAGAGGAAGAGGAAGAGGAAGAAAAAAGGGAAAATTAGTAAATGAAAATGAAAAAGAGAAGAAGGCGAAGAAGAAAAAGTAGAAGAGAAAGAAAGAAAATGATAAGAAGAAGGAGCAATAAGAGGAGATGAAGATAAAGCAGAAGCAGAAATGGAGGAAGTAGTAGAAGAAGAATAAAAAGTAGTAGAAGAGAAGAAGAAGAAGATGATGTTGATGCTAGTGGTCGCGTGATGATATCATTGATGATGATGATGACGATAAAGCTGCTTCTGCTTCTGGTGCTGATGATAATGATCTAGATGGTAATAGAAGCATATACATACGAAGAAAAACCAAAATAATCAAGATAAAAAGAAGGACAATCGCAACAATTGTTAAGTAAAAACGCGGCTAAGGATAAGCCTGGGCAAAACAACATCTCCGATCCGTAACGGCATCCCACAATGCAGCAGTAGATATGTCTTAAAGGACCTCCTTTTCACTTAAGCCAATATTTGTTCAACAATTTATCGCTGTTTAGACGCCGTTAATTGATGTATAAGCCAAAAATCGATGGAAGTTGAAAAACAAAATCTATAAATTTGGACTACATCTTAGGAGACTTCGTTTTCCCCTCCGGTTAAACCCTTTCCCTTCATCCCAGGAAGATGTTGCAGACGACATGATCATATTTTGACAGACGACATGATGAAATAGCAACAGACGACATGAGGAATATGTTACAAACGACATGAAAAATTGTAGTAAACAACATGATAAAAATATTAACAGACGACATCGTGAAATTGTAACAAACGACAAGAGGCAATTATAACAGACGATATGAAAAAAGCAGAGCTGTAACAAACGATATGGGGATACTAGAACAGACGACATGATGATGTTGTAACAGAAGGAATGATGAAAGTGTAACAATCGACCCTAAAGGAAGTTATGGAACAAACATTATATATATAAGAGTGAATAACCTATTTGTCTTTGACCGATGGGGAAGGTTCTCAGCCAAAGCAAAATCTGCTTTTGTCACGATGTGTTCAAATATATTTCCTGGTGCCGTCTTATTCGTCTGTACGAGTATTCAAAATAAAACTAACGACACCGTTTATCGAAGGAAAAAAAAGACATTCAAAATGTGAGAAAAGATGAATAACATCAAAATCCCTGAAACCAAAGTAAGCTTTGCTCACCTTGAACAAATACTACTTATGTAACACTGTTTCAAAGCTTCATTTGTGTTTTGAGTCGTTTACATTCGAAGAATGCTGTAACAATGCGCATGGTGCTCCGCTTAAGAACTTCTTTCTTTCAACCGATAATACTATAGATCGAAGTGGTTAGGCTTTAACCCAGTGGGTAATGTAACAATTTGTTATTTCGGAATTGATCTTTTCTTAAACATCCATACTGTTCCTGCGAAGTAAGGAGCAATTCTTTCTTTCTTCTCGTTATGGGGTAATGCGCAATGGGTAATAAGGAAAAGTTGGGTGAGGCTACAATGGATATCGAGTGGGCCATAAGAGCCCACGAATAGGTGCCCAAATAAGTACCCCTGGGCTAATGGGTTTCCTTTTATACCCGGGGATTTACCAATGGGTTACGATCATCATTTACTTTTATACAGTAACCAATTCAAGTTTTGAAACGCGTTATCATTTCTAATATAGTTTTCCTTTCTGTTGATTTCAATAATTGTTCTTCCTTAGAGTTCTGCGTTGAGCTCCGCAGCATTAGTGTTGCAGTGTTTTTTTTGTTTATTTATTTGTTTTAAAGATCGTATTAACAAATGTTCAGTTATATAACGGGTTTCCTGGATCCACCAGTACTAGGCTATGGCTCTGAAGTAACCTACCGTGACGAGCAATTTCTCCTTTTGTCACCGTGTATGTACAGTGATGTCTCGTTAATCCGAACACGTCCGTTCCCAACTAAATTTCCGGATGACCGAATCATTCGGACTGATGAAGCAGATCATGTCCTCATACACATTAAGACATAAACAGTCTGTAAGCACGTGTATACTTATAACCCTTAAGCACACGCCAAATTGTCGACCGTCCCAAATTGAAAGAGTTTGCAGACGACATTTCAAAACGTGATGAAATTCAAATATAATCTTCTGATATGGCAGAAAACATTATGAGAAAAGGAGAAATTGCTCGTCACGAGCAATTTCTCCTTTACCCACAATGTTTTCAAAGTCGTCTGCAACAAGCTGGTCAAATAATTCCGTTCCCTTACCATTTCGTTCGGATTGCGAGACATCCGGATAATCGGGGTCCGGATAAACGAAGCTTCACTGAACTGTTTTCTATGGACTAGCGTGTTGATGTATACTGTATCTTTATTTAATCTTAAGTTAATCTCAGGCATAGTTAACCCTTAGAATGCTGGGTAATTTTCTAAAGATAGATTTTGTGTCTCGGCTGCTTTCCAAAACCTTAATTATCTGCTTAATTTTATTGTGGAACGATACCCAAAGTAGCAAACAGGTTAGATCACAGACCAGCCGCCAAATTACTTGGCGGCTGGTCTGGTTCTAACCAGTTTGCATAGGCATGAAGTCGGTGCGAGCATTTAAAGGGTTTAACGCCTGTTATCGGTACAAGGGTGTTTTGAAAAGCATCCGTATTATACACATTGTCGTGAATGATAATTAATTTTCGCACGAGAGGAGGGGGGGGGGGGGGCTTCGTTATTCGAACCTCCGTATATCTTTATAAATAGGGGGTCTATCGCCATGTCAACATTTTTCAAGTAACATAACGGCTTTCCAGGGATTAAGTATTACTCTGTCTGGGCTTTGAAATGTTTTACCAAAGAACAATACCAAGAAACTTGCGACGCTTGCGTTTTTCAAACCAGGGACTCTAAAGACAAAAGACTGTCACATTAACCACTAGGTCATGCAGGACCAACGAAGCCTTCAAATATACATGCTCTTTCTCTCCCATCAAAGTTAAAGCCCGTCTAGATAGGGAAATTCGGTTAGTATTTGGGCATCCCTTATTGATCTGGTGTCCACATGTTAAACTGTATCAAAAGGTCTTTGAGATTTCCAGATATACGAAATAATGGTCGCTAAATGATGGGTTCAATTTCCATTGAAAAGCATTGAAAAATTGAAAATTGGTGAGAAAAAGTAAAAACACAAAATAAAACATAAGAAACGTATGAGAAGCTGCTCCTCAGGAGCTGTTCAATTTCTCTTCACTGTCCAAGAATTTTCGTGAATCACCCTTTTCTTTATAAAAACGAATGAAAATACAGAGTAAACGTTCATATATGCAAACGAACTGACGCATTGTGTCATTAATACATCATATAGACACGTTGGTAAATAAATAAAGTTATAATAAACCATACGACATCGACACAGATGCCTATGACTCATTTTCACCTGACACCGCTCGACGAAATTTCGAAACCAGAGGCAGAATTCAATCGATGGCAATCATGTTCGATCTTGCGTTGGAAGTCGATCAGATTTCGGGATACAAAAACCCCGACATTGATAAATAAGAAAGAGAAAAAATAATATAATAAATACGGTGGGGATGATGAAGTATAAGGGAGTATAATCATCCATTATTGTGCGATTTCAATACATCCCCTATCTGATGAAATATTGGAGCTGTCACTGCCATAAAACGACAGGAGATGCGATAAGTCCGCCTTATCTATAGACTGCCTGTACCTGCCTCATGTCAGCTTACGGAATATTAACCCATTACCAAGCGATAACGGCGTTTGACCAGTTTGTTGCAGAAGACTTAAGAAAACATTGTGGAACACGGAGAAATTGCTCTAAACGAGCAATTTCTCCTTTTCCCATAATGTTTTCTGTCCTATCAGAAGATTATGTTTCAATTTCATCACATTTTGAAATGTCGTCTGCAACCTCTTTGAAATTGGGACAGTGAAAAATGTGACGTTTGGTAAAGGGTTAAAACCGGGCACGAGTTTGAGGTCGAATACCCATCAGACAAATTAAGAAAATTGGGCTCAGTAAAGGCTTTTGAAATTGTAAATATTTTCATGAGTTACATTTCAACTTATTCTTTAACCAAAGGAATTGCCATTTTGCCATTATGGATGTTCTATATTTATCTCGTGTCCTGTATTTAATATTTCTCTTAAAAGTACTTAGTAAACGATTCAAGGAACGACTGTGACACAAGGAGAAATTGCTCACGATAAGACCGCCTTATGTTATAGACTGCCTGTACCTGCCTCATGTCAGCTTATGGCATTTTATGTTTTATGAACACATGAATTTATGAATTTATGTTTATGCAAACAGGTAAGATCCAGGCCAGCCGCCAAGTAAATTGGCGGCTGGCGTGTGATCCAATCTATATGCTACCCTGAGTTTCTTTCCTCATAGAAAATAAGCAGATATTTAATGTTTGAGAAAATAGACGACACAAAATATATCTTTGAAAAAATGACTCTGTATTCTAAGGGTTAAAACAGACCGGAATGTAAAGTGAACATTTTTCACTTGTCCTCAAAGAGGCTTAAAGAAATGATTGTGACACAAGGAGAAATTGCTGATGATAAGTCGGGCTAATCTATTGACTTATCTTTTGACTACCTGCCTCATGACAGCTTAAGACGCAAGAAAACCGTCTGGTATATAAAGTAGAAAACAATTTCTTGTCCTTCATTTCATATTTTTTATCTTATTAGAACTTAGTAGATGATTCAAAAGGAGACATTGCTCACGATAAGTTGGTCAAACCTGTGATAGGATTTCATGTGAATTGTATCCCCATGCCATATATATATATTTTTTTTTCATATGGGTTTTACATCACATCAACATTATTTCAGTTATGTAGCGATGCCCGACTATTAATGATGGAGGAAGACCCCACACTCAACTGCCCATAAGGGCTGGTCAAGGCGGGTAGAACCATCGGCATTCCGTAAGTCAGTCGGGAGACTGCCTCTCATGAAAATCCATATCCCTCTCAGGATTTGAACCCACGCGGAGAGGGGCCATGTGATTTCAAGTTCTGTACTCTAACCACTAGGCCACGGAGGCCCCTTCCATGCCATATTTAAAGTATTCGAGCCCCGCCAACACCTCTGGTTCGTGGGAGTGTCATTTAGCAAGACACTTCAGAGCCCTAGGCATGTACTTGTGGATCCTGGAACACCGAAGCATAACTGAAAAATTGTCGACACTGTTATAAACAACAAACAAAACAAACAAACAATCTAAGAAGGTGATAAAAGAAACGACTGTGACAAAATGAAAATTTGCTTATGATGAGCAAGGGTAATGTACGAGTATATGCCTCTTGTCAAGCTACGCCAAACTGGTCTGGATTTAAAAGTGAACAAATGCCAAGCTTGCGCAAAAGCCATAAATGGACAAGTACTAATTATTTACCAAAAATTTACTATTAATTCATTATGCAGATAAGTGTAGGAGAGAATTTGGCACTTGCGGAAAAGTAAATCAAATTCACATTTTGTATTTCCTTGTGTAATATATATAGACATATTTGAGAAATAAATCGACTCCCTTCTTTGCAGGCACGTTTGAATAAATTACGACCAATGTTGATTACGTCTACCCAAAACGGTGAATCGATAAGTGATATATCACGAATTGGCGATGTTGCACTTTTATCCCTGCATCAAATAGTTTGAAACAGACATCTAGATAAAGAATTGATTTATAACGCAAAATAAAGAATAAATTCATGCAAGGCTTACGTATAATACCTTTACTACGCAAGAAGCACCATAATGAGCACTCTTTTTCTGTTGCCACATTGTTCCAACAGCCTTCATTTTGAAACGTATATAGCTTACGCTGTATTCTGTAACCAAAACGGGTGATAAGTTGCAATATGAGCTTTTTATTTGTAGGCCCTTTGTGTAAACATACTTGCATCCGCTGATAAGCATACATTGTCGTTTTACATCGATGTAAGAGCATTCGTCATGTTATATTGTTGCCCTTTAGAAGCTGCGCCTTGTTATCTCAGGGTGGGAGTGGATGGAGTCGGTAGGATGATGGTCCACGTGTTGATCACTGTTTTACCGAAATACTTGATACCTTTGATGCGTAAGTCATAACTGATATGCATGGAGAGAATGTATCTCAAATAAAAGTACACTATTGCCATGTGACATGTCATTGGAAACGACTGGGGGAGCAGGATAGCCCGAACAGGATGGAAAATTACGTCTTGCAATATTTGCATTAAACCGAACATTCTCTGTCCCAACCGATGAATACCGAAAACGACCGGGGTAATCCGACGAAAGTGTGAGTTTCAAAAGGGCGGATTATGGGACATTTTACCTCGATCAAGACCAAAGGCTGACACTTCCTCAGCCAATCAGATGGCGGGGATGTTTATTCTGCGGCTGCCCGTCTCCTCCTATTCCCCTCCTTGTTATCTATTATTTGAATTCCAAATAAAGTCATTAAATGTGCGCCTTTGTTTACACATACGCAATATAGCGATAACTCACCAGTCTCTATGTTTATTACGCGACTTAGCAATGTCATCCAGGTGTTGGATAACCCTTTCTATCCTTTGAACGTATTTTAACGCATCTGATACATGGAAGTAAAGAAGCAAGTCAGACAAATAAAAAAATGCAGCTTGACAGTTAAATAAAGAAAATAGTGTGACAAAGGAGAGGAAATATTCATAAAGAGCGTAATTGTTTCTACCGAATGTCACAAAGGGAATGCTGGTGGGCAGTGGTAGATCGTCGACCTCTTGAATCGAGGGTTCAGGGTCCGATCCCCGTCAGCGGCGAGGTGAAAATTGCCGGAACTAGCCCACAAATCGGCGCGAGTATTAGTTTACTATCCATCGAAGGTGAATTTGATAAGTTAAATTAAATAGAATATCTATTAACTTACATTGAAAATTGTAATATTCAAAATGCGTATCTGATATTGCTCGCAATTTTAAACAAGACAGTTATTCAAACATGAGGGAAGAGGGGTGAATTTTTAAAGGGGGTGTTGATAAATACCGATAAGTTTGCACCTATGAATAATTCTCGAAATTCACAAACTTTACAGGTATATAACAATAACTTGGTGCTTCTTACTCTATGCTTCGTGGCTGGTTCAAAATGAATCGCAACAACGTGATACACCGTAAAACGTTACATGGAATGCGATAAAACATCACTTCCCTTGTGACATTAAACAGAAGTCCCTTTAACAAAAGGATAACGTGCTTGCTTCAATGTCATAATTCTTGCATTATCAGCATCCTAACAGGGTCTTTTCTATATCATTACATTTGCACAGAGATACACACCATACTTTACTTGTGGAAGGCTGCATTTTCTACATTCGAACCAGATCGTACCGAAGACATAGCATCAATGGCTTCCTCAACAGGACGAAGGACAGTGTAGCATGTTTTATCATTTTCACTTGCATTAATCAATATACAGTTGCGAAAGCACACGTTCTTATAACCGAATTAGTAGATGGATGGATAACCTTAACCCTTTACCAAACACCAACTTTTCGACTGTTCCAAATTGAAAGAGTTTGCAGACGACATTTCCAGAAAACAATCTTCTGATATGGCAGAAAACATTGTGGGAAAAGGAGAAATTGCTCGTTAGGAGCAATTTCTCCTTTTCCCACAATGTTTTTCAGAGTCGTCTGCAACAAACACGTCAAATATCGCTGTTTTTTTGGTGATGGGTTAATCTGAAACAAAATTCCCACCAAAACTGTTTCATTGGGCTTTTTACTTAACACCGAGAGTAAACAAGAGGTTGTATTTCTGATAACGTTGCTGATGCTTTGACGCTTTATTACCAGATACGGTCGAAACTCTACCTCGTAAAATGGTACATAGTATCAACGATAAATCCTACCCTTTATGCGGGCAATTTGGTGATGCCCAACAACATTAAAGTTATGTTGAAGTGTTTGCTTGGTCGGAACCGAAACTACTCATTCCCGTCCTTGAGTTGGCTTTTCAAGGAGAAACTTTTACTTTTCATCGATTGAGAATGAAGTCTCTCTAACTTTTGTCAATTGCTCTCAAATCTCCTTCCCGGATACATAACCAGTAATCGCGCCAACTTTTCCAACAATGTTTTCCAGAGTCGTCATTGTTTGGTAATGTGTTCAACAACCCCAATGCGCAGTTGAGTTTTTGGGTCTTCCTCTATCATTTAGAGTCGGGCAACGCAATTGAACTGAAATAATGTTGACGCGATGCAAAACCTCATACAGATAAAAGAATAAATAAGAAAAGACCTATTTATCGCTTGGGTATCAAATTCGCGCGTTTTCCCATCACGTGACAGAGATGTGTGGATGCCCGCCAAATTGCTGAATTCGATAAGTCGAATGTAAACAAGGTACCCCGATGGCTGATAACAAAAATTGATGCTTAGAGACTTTATATAACAAGCGATTGATTTTTACACGGGGGTACATAAAGGGTATTGAAATGAGTCCGTGGGAAAATTTGAATAATTCCACCTGTGCTTGTTATGAATAGATATATATCTTACAACGCGTCATCAATAGTTCTATTATATTTCTTGGCGTAATGATTAGTGTCATGATGGAGACCGGTGGAACCTGGTTCGATTTCCGGTGACGGCGAAATATTTCACAATGGAGTGTCTTTTAGAAAAACACATTTCCTAGCCTACTAGTAGGCTATGCAGGGACCATGTACCATAACAACCTATAGTGAGTCATGTACATTAATGGAAAAACGCGCAAACAAACAAAAACAAGACCCAGCTGTCAAATGAGGACTGTGTAGAACTGGATAGAATATCGACATAACGACCTGTTACGGGGGGTCGGTCTCTGGTTCTGAGGGTCCCGGTTCGATCCTGATTGGTGGAAATTCCAGGACTAACCCACACAATAGCGCGATTACTTGTATCAGTGACAGTAAATCAGCGATAGCGCGTCGGCTGTTGGTACCGAGAGTCCCGGCCTAGACCAAAATAACGACAAGATAAAAATTCCAGGACTGACCCACGCACGGGTCAGCTGACGGAAATACCCGATTAGTTCCAATTGGGATCATGTATCGGGGTAGCAGCCATCGAGAGTGGATCAAATAATCTTTCAATTTCCGTCATAATTGATGTAAAAAATAATTAACACCTGTGTCACCACACGTCATAGAATAACATATTGAGGGAGTACATGTGTACACTAGTACGATTTCTATTGCATTGTCTGGGCTGTTGCATAAAAAAGACTGCATTCTTCGTTTTCATCGCGAGAGTCGTTGGTACATGTACGCATGCCTGTGGTTGGTAAAAAAAGTATTCTTTGTGGGATGTATTACCCAGTCGAATGTACGTGTAAATTCGAAACAGCTTTAGAGCAACGTTTAGTCTTGATCATATTTGATCCACTGCTGCTTTTTGATCGAGTACGGCTTCTTTTTTTGTGACAGTTGTTTACCACAGTTGCGCATACCAATTTTCTGTCCGATTTGACATACAGAATATGAGATATCAACAGTAGGCTCTATGCACATCAGGATTTCCCCAACAATCCTTAAGACGCTGGGACTGGGATGCGACCAGGCATGTTACATACTTTCATAAGTTAACTTCTTGTTTTAAAGTTGATGCCTGAAAGCTATTTGGATGTGGTTTACTGATACAAATGAAAGAGAATGAGAACGCGAAACATATATCAGTCAATAATCTTTCAGTCAAGAACCTAAAATGTGCTTTACACGCTTGAAGATGCATTTAAGAAGCTGATGCTTTTAGGCTGCCGGGGCACTACTTTCAAATTCAACTCAGAATTATAGATGCTGGGGTAAGACTATTTATCAAATTAAGGTGCTAAGAGTCATCCCAGCGTTTTCAGTGCCTGTGGAAATCCCTGTATGTAAATGATAGGCCACACTGTCTTCTTGGTTAAGGAATTACACGGTATGGTAAACTGGATGAGGTTCAAATTGGAGATAAAATGAGACGGCACATAGGCCCCTATAGCAACTAAGGAAAGTAATATTTTCATTTTAATATGAGATAAGAGGCAGATGTAACGGAAGAGAAAACCAAGAAAGCATCTGTCACAGTTCCCAGTTATCGTCTTAATGGGTTGGAGTTTGGGTCCAAGTGCGTTCAACTATTCCACATACGAGATAAGGTTTACATTGAAAGAGAAAGAAGACGACAAATTTAGCACTTGAAATATGTGTAAATTTAATACAGTGAAGCCTCGTTTATCCGGACCCCGATTATCCGGATGTCTCGCAATCCGAACGAAGTTTTAAGGGAACGGAATTGTTGTGCAGTTATTTGCTTAACCAATTACCAAACAGTAACGAAACTTGACAAGTTTGTTGCAGACGACTCTTTAAAACATTGTGGGTAAAGGAGAAATTGCTCGTGACGAGCAATTTCTCCTTTACCCACAATGTTTTCTGCCATAACAGAAAATTGATTTTGAATTACATCAGGTTTTGAAATGTCGTCTTCAAACTCTTTCAATTTGGGACGGTCGAAAATCTGGCGTTTAAGAAAGGTTTATAAGTATACGCGTGCATAAAGACCGTTTATGTCTAAATATGTATAAGATCGGGCCCTGCTTCAGTAGTCCGGATTATTCGTTAATCCGGAAATTTTGTCGGGAACGGACGAGTTCGGATTAACGAGATATTACTGTATATCTGCGTAATAATATTAGGTAAGAAAGAAATATAACGTTGGGAAGGTTTTTGACTGGAAAATGTCAGAAAGTCAATAGCAGACGCCAAATGTACAATGTGAAAAATATATATATTTGCGTTTTGTTATAAGGCAAGAAACAAATATATTGGTGGTAGGAAAGCTTTTGACGGCATCTGTCAAAAAATCCAGATATCGTCTACAAATGCGACGTGTTTGGACCGATCATAATCTTCCAAATGAAGACAACGGCGTCAGCTCATTCAGACACACTGAATTTTGTAAATATTCCAATTTGAGAGCGACTGCAGATGAAAACTTAATTAATTACTTAATTATAAAAACAGACCAAAGCGGTTACATTGCCGCGATTCGAAAAGG
Source organism: Cerastoderma edule (assembly GCA_947846245.1). Classification (NCBI taxonomy): domain Eukaryota; kingdom Metazoa; phylum Mollusca; class Bivalvia; order Cardiida; family Cardiidae; genus Cerastoderma; species Cerastoderma edule. The sequence continues at coordinate 12,943,633 of OX401410.1, read as the reverse complement.
GTTTAGAAATTATTGTGACAAAAATGGAAAAAAACTGCTCATCGTGAAAATAATAATCCCACTTATAAACGAGCTTTTTTTTTTTACCCTTATAGTCTTCAAACCGACTTCATGCTTAAACAAACAGGTTGGATTCAGACCAGCCGCCAAGTTAATTGGTGACTGGTCTGTGATCTAACCTGTTTGCTATTCTGAGTATCTTCCATCTTCAAAATTAAGCAGATATTTAAGGTTTTGGAAAGCAGACGACACAAAAAACTATTTTAAGAAATTTACCCACCATTCTAAGGATTGTGTCTTCTGCAGCGAAGTGCGCCAACATGAGTAGATATGGAGGGAACGTGTTAAAGCGACCAGATAAATGAATGGCGCGATCCAGTCGAGAAACTCTTTTGTTTTCGCGAAGCCTGATACTGTCGCTTCGCTGTTAGTTTCTATGATAAGTTAGAATCTGTTGAAATGCATTCAGGGGGCACCGTATGGGGAATGTTCCAAATTGCTGTATTCATGAGAGAGTTTGATCTATTCTTTGCGAATGTGGAAAGTGGTCTGTTTGTTTGGTATATTTTCAGAGGACGCATTCGACGGTATTGCAGCAAGCGCCTTGAAATATATCTGTTTACTATGAGGAGGTAGTTAGGTTGCTTTTTGATATGGATATTAGAAAAAAATAATGATAGCAGTTGACAAAACAATTCATCAATCAATCAATCAATCAATCAATCAATCAATCAATCAATCAATCAATCAAGCAAGCAAACAAGCAAGCAAACAAGCAAGCAAGCAAGCAAGCAAGCAAGCAAGCAAGCAAGCAAGCAAGCAAGCAACCAAGCAAGTCGGTTTCTAATGTGATAAAAAAAGAGAAGAGTTGTAAACTCGTAAATGTTTGGTCTAGCCTTGAGAATCTTCCAAGGAATTATAATTCTTAAGTTTGACACGACCAATACATTCTCTGATGCCAATAATCTGTGGGCCAACCATCAATCTGAACAAATCGGGTTTATCCAATGAAAACACAGCTCACGGATATACCCGAATAGTTCTGATTGGCGAAGCATTTGAAAAAATCGCTTAACATCGGCTCAGCTCGATTTTACAACCGCATCGACAGGTTCGCGGTTATATTACTATATCAAGCTCGAAATCGACGAAGAAACACCCCAAGCCTCGTTTCCTATAATAGCTTGCTCAAGCCGGGTACAACCATCCATAGAGTCTTCGTCAGCCTGGAGACTACCTCGCATGAAAATCAGAATCCCTGGGTACCGATTTACTAAACAACTTACGAACAATATTTGCGTAAGTAATGACTGGTACACATGGATAGTATATTCAATGAAAGTACAATATTGCAATGTGACACGTCATTGGAAGCGTCTCGGAGAGACGATTCCAATGATGTGTTACTTTGCAATATTGCTTCGCCAAATATTGAGATAAGAGGAATTGTTGTTTTGGACTTACGCAAATCTTAAGCGTAAACTGTTTAGTAAAACGGTCTATTATTTTCTTTGCCCCGTCTCGTATCCAATATACCCTCCCGATTTTGATACTATCGCTGCGTACAAGTCATCGTCTAGGGTCGAGTTCGTACTTTATATAATCCGATTTTAACATCTTTTGGACGTTGTTTCGAGTTTATAACGGGAACAATAGGGGGATAAAACAGCTACCCTTGACTCAGCACATGACGATGTAAAGTGTTCCACAAATAGCTATTTAACTACGTCTTGGTAGGTTTGCGTGATTTTACGATTCCGCAACAGAGGGATTCATGAACGTATGTGACAAAAGGAGAAATTGCTCGTAACGAGCAATTTCTCCTTTTGTAGCATACGTTTCTAAGCCCCCCTCTCTCCCTCTCCGCGTGCGCAAAAATAAGGTAGTAGTGAATTGTGAATTTTCGTGGGAATTAGTCTTCCGACTGACTTATAGTATGTAAGTAGTCCTTTCCGTCCCAACTAGCCCTTTATGCAATTAAGTAAGAAGTCTTCCTCAATCCACGATGAAGCAGACATCGTAATATAACGTCAAATCGTTGACGCGATGAAAATGCGCATACCTACGTGACCAACGACTTGGTATAACCATTTTCCCTTTTTTTTTTAGCGGGATATGCATCCGACGACCGTCATAACTTACCGTTAAATTACAAGATAATTACCCATGATAACTCCACAGTTGCTTGGATAAACAGTAAGACTATTTAGAACGTTTGAGAACTAACTTGCGAATAATGAACAACTTCTGTAATTCTATGTTTAACCAAAAACAATGTTTGTTTTCCAATTTTGTCAAAATGGTTCCAAAGATCGCTTGCAGCACGCAGGTTTAAACAAATAACATGTAAACGCATCTACTCAATTAGGTCCGCACGAATCCGGTTTGCTTCTCTCGGGTTTGCTTCATTTATACAGGTGCGAAGAGTACTAATCGTCATTTTTTTTATATGGGTTTTACATCACATCAACATTATTTCAGTTATGTAGCGATGCCCGACTCTTAATGATGGAGGAAGACCCCATACTCAACTGCCCACAAGGGCTGGTCGAGGCGGGTAGAACCATCGGCATTCCGTAAGTCAGTCGGGAGACTGCCTCTCATGAAAGTCCCTATCCCTCTCAGGATTTGAACCAACGCGGAGAGAGGCCATGTGATTTCAAGTTCTGTACTCTAACCACTAGGCCACGGAGGCCCCACTAATCGTCATTGGATATAGATCAGAACAAATCAATGGCGGAAGGGAACACTTTGTAATACGACGAAAAAACTCTGATGCATAGGCTAATATGATGCGAAAGATTTCTTATGATAGGCCTACTCAAACCGCGTTTGCCTTAATTGGAATCCCTTGCCTATTTGAATTATTTTTTTACTTGAGGTTTACGTCTAAGCAAGATTTCTGTTGGTTCGAGAAGGTCAATGCGCCTCTCCTCTTTTGTGTTATATATAGACAGATCTAAAATATACAATTTCCAACACACACTGATTGCTTTCTCACTTAATTATAATTACATGTAATTGGTCGGTGCTGTGAGACGAATAAGTCAAGTCGTTCGTACGTAGTTATTTCAGAACCATAAAGAACCAAAGCAGATTAGGATTTTGAGCTCTGAATCTTGTTTCAGGAAACAAGCCTGGTTTCCGAATTAGGTTTTCATGTTCGACAAAAGCCTCTCCCATACACACCCAAAACAGGAGCAGCAGCTAACTTTTCAGCTTTATCAAGCCCATGTCGCAGAACGATTTTCTGCGATATTTCATGAACTTTTATTGACGTGAGTAATACTTTTGTCTATCTTCGTTGATTATTCATTTGGGAAAGTAGAGAGGGACCTTGCCTTTTGTTTATTTGGCCAATTACGGCCAAATTACGTCGGCATTGATACTTTATACTCGATATACGATAATGGATGATTATGCACATTCGCAGCAGGTAGGGAATTAAGCATCAAGACAGCATAATGCATTGCATGATGAAAGTAGTTGGTTCCCTTGCAATGCCTTCATATCACCAAAAATTCGAAATAGAAATGTTTTACCATTGCTGACTGTGTCTTTGTACAGCCACAGTATACTAGTGAAGCTTCTATATTTCCAAATACAGAGTTATACTCTGAATGCTTGAGCTTGTAACTTGTTTGATTTCTCAATGACCTAGCAGCGGGGGTATAGATGCAAAAGCGACTGGTCAACACTTGGGTTTTCGGGTAATCCCGGATTATCCTCTCCAGCTAGAACAGAATTAATCCATCTCCCATGATTGAGTGTAATGCTCACATAATAAACAACGATAAACAATTCCCCCATATATAGTGTGTATATAAACACGTATTTGATTGTTTATATATACATAGAGGAAATAAATATTGTATACTGATGGCGTCGAAATATATATTCTATGTTAGATCTCCTTTGAATCAGTATATTATATTATATCATTATTACTTCGGACATTATCGAGGGTTCACTGCAATACTATAGTAAGTGCTTCATGTTTATGAAGCACTTACTATAGTCTTGCATTGAACCCTCGTAAAAATATAAATCATTGATTATTTTCCAACCAATCTATAGACATCACCTTTCTGTTGCAGACAGGGTTTAAATCTATCTAGGATGGAAGTTGATTTCAGTCATATAACTGCAGTCAGCACACCTATTCATGATAGTGTTTTTTCCTCACGGGTACTGCACCATACACTGTCCAAGCACCTTAATGATTACTCTCAAGCATAGAAATAATTGATCAATTGTTACAGAGGAATAAACTTTTGGTGCAGTGATTTCAGTAAACATCGGTGAGAATATCGGCCGATCTAGGACTCGAACTCATAAGAGGTTGTGAGAAATGGATATGGGTTTACGCTGATTTAATCAATACTTCGGTTATATAAAGCTGTCTCTTATATGATCCATGTATTTTCTTCCAAATAGGGCCTACAATGGTGTCTTTTTTCTCAATGTAAATAAGGAGTGAGGCGCATGAAGTAAAAAGACTTTCAGTTGAGACAATTAACAGCACAATAAGAAACCGTCTTAAACTTTCGATCAACATCATGTGTTCGAAAATGCCACTTAACACCAACTATGTGAGTCATGCGTGCCCAAATGTTTATGGTACCGGACTGTGAACTCGGATATCCCAGATTCGAAGCCCACCGGTAGTTCTGGTTTTGTGGGAGTATCCTTTGACAATACATATCGGGGCCATAGCCTAGCACTGGTTAATTTTATATAAAAGCCGTTGTATTACTGAAAGATCGTTAACACCGCGTTAAACCCCATTAAACAATCCAAGAACTAAGTGGTGAGGAAATTCATCTTACGTTAATAAAAAGAAAGAGTTTTAAAACATGTGATTGTTTAAAAGCCCATTCTCCGCTTCTAGCATTGTTAGTTTGAATCATTTGATGCAGTTGAGTAATAACGCAATGTCGCAGATATCTAACACCTTCCTTCAATAGATATATATAATACGTACATGTTTTAAAATACAGGTATCGAAAGACTTAAACCGCACTAGACACAAACTTAATTTATCTAGTATTGAACAATCCCTTACTTGCATCTCAATTATCTTAAGCTTGAATTGCAAAACAAACCTGAGTTTTAAAACCCTTCAGCTGTCGATGCTGCTTTGAATTTCGACCAGGCCCAAATTTCCACATACGGATACGTTTAACCAAACCAGGATTCCTACGCTGAAATGAAGGAAAGGGTTAAAAATCGAACAGTATCGGATATTTCTGACTCAAAGACATGTCTGTACCTATTCCCCCCATAGTGTACCTCATTGAAATCATCAGGTTAGGCGAACGCTTAAAAATCTTTTACATTACCTGTGTCGGACAAAAAAGTGGAGGAACCGATAACTAGCGTATCGGGCCGGTATATACATTCGTTCCGCGACAGGCAGACACCGCAGCAGCATGTCGCGAAGGAAACAGGCCAAGCCTAGGCCCATATTCGGTAAGTCTAATTTATTTTCTATCCGTCCGTCTGTATGTGTGTATGTATGAAATGAGTTATTTAGTTGTCGGTGACTTACCGTGTTTTTTCTTGATTGATTGACAGGATAGAGAATTGACGTGTGTTTATAAACACAAGACGTGAAATACATATGAATTCATGTATATTTCTAACGGTCAACATTTGTTTGGTTGGAAGTCGGCGGAAGGGGGTCGGATTAATATTGTTCCAATAATATGGGATAACTATTTTGGTCAGTCGGTCAGTTGACAGCTGGATTGTGGTTGTAACTTGATATTTTGATGTCATCATTCCTGAATTTCTCTTTAGTCTATTAAAATTAATTTTTACCTGAAATTTTCAATAACTGAATTTCTTGAATATTATTGATTGATTGAGTGATTGATTGATTGAATTGTATTCGTTGTTGATTGAATGAAACATAAATGGTTGTTGAATCATTTTGATTGGTAGACTTATCAATATCTCTACTGTTTATGAATTGGCTAAATTGATTGATTGATTCATTCATTAATTGGCTTTCTATATTTGTATTGTTTTGGTTGGTTAATTGATCAGCTTTATTTTTAACAATGTATAAACTGGTTCAGTTAGCTGATTGATTGGTTGATTGATTGGTGATTGATTGATTGTTGATTGATTGATTGATTAGTGAAATGATTGGCATATATTGGTTTAATACCTATATTATAGAATGACAAGCAGTAAGACAGCATCTTGGTTTATTTGAATTAATGATATGAATTCATTTTGAGGAGGTGAAATTAAAAACTTTTATCTTCTTTCTCAACCGAATACAAGACTAGCATAGACACTCAATAACATGTATAAATCAAATAAGTCAGAAAGGTTATAAACCTTCATTTAGTTTTCCTTTGCCACACTGATTTCTTCTTATGAAAGGTGCTTTTAAGAGGTTCTATCTTCTAGCTGATTAAGACTAGAAAACAGGTTTCACATATGGGACCTGGATAGAATCACTTTAATATAGGAAGATTTGACCTATTTCATCTTATACAGTCAATTTTGTATTAAGAAACCAGTCTTAGACAGTGCATGAAACATTATTTTGTCTGAGGATATCTTAATGCAGGATGTAAGTCATTTAGGAAGCTTTTATTGGAGCTTACTGAATGACTGTCACTTGTATTAAGTTGTTAGTTGTCTTATACACCAGGGTACCTTTTTACTAAACAACTTACGGAAAATATATTTGCATAAGTCATAACTGATAAACATGGATAGTATCTTCAATGAAAGTACAATATTGCAATGTGACACATCATTGGAAGCGTCTTGGAGAGACCATTCCGATGATGTGTTACTTTGCAATATTGCTCTTCCCAATATTGAAATAAGAGGAATTGTTGTTTTAGACTTACGCAAGTCTTAAGCATAAACTGTTTAGTAAAACAGTACCCTGGCAAAATTCTATCTCCTTTAATTCTGGTCTCTTAAATCAAGATAATTTGATACAGGATGCAAGCCATGGAGCTTACTGAATGACTGGTGCTTGTATTAAGTTGTTAGTTATCTTATACAAGTCTAACATGTGTTAAGCAGCCAACCTGCCTCAAGCACCCACTTCAGCAAGTCCCATTGTTAGATTTATAGTGTAAATCAATTTGTGTTAAGCAGCCAACCTGTCTCAAACAGCCAATTTACTCTGTCCCATAGGCTGGCCTCTTAACACAAGTTTGACTGTACATTATGATTCTATCTCCTTTAATTATGGTCGCTTAAATCAATGTATTTTGCTGGAGTGTATCTTTATACAGGATGCAAGTCATGTGGGAAGCTCCTTTTGGAGCTTACTGAATGACTGGCCCTTATATCAAGCCGATAAGTTGTCTTATACACCACAATTCTATCTCTTTTAATTATGGTCTCATTAATCAATGTATTTTGTTGGAGGGTATCTTTATACAGGATGCAAGTCATTCAGTCGGCTCCTTTTATATCTCATTAGTGTTTAACCTACATTTTCATCCAATGAGAATGCGTCAATTTGAAATTTTTTGTTGGTTTATTTTCCATAAACTACTATTCGAGTGTTCTATCTGGGCTCTATGAGACTATTACTCTGGTATCACGCATGCGCATAAATGTGTAGTTTTAGGCTCCACCTCCAAATCAATGACACGTGTAAACCTAGCCTACGGTAGCGATTGAAAGATCGCTGTGACGTCGCGGGGAGAAATAAACACAGAAATAAATAAAAAGGAATTACAATTAACTGGGTATCCTAACATTGTTGAGAAAAAAAGAAACTGAACTATATTAACCTTTTACCCCATTAGGAATAATGTGACGGGTACAAATTGAAAGCATCAACAGACAACACATATATACATTATGAAAAAACACAGTTTCTTTTTTAAATTGAAAAGAAAACATTGTGACAAAAGGAGAAATTGCTCGTTACAAGCAATTTCTTCTTTTGTCACAAGGGCTTCTCAAGTTTTCTGCTGTAGGTGAGGAATAAATTATGGAGTAACGGGTTAAACTCAAAACTACATTGCAATCTACATCACTGGGTAGTGCAGTTTTCTTCTTCCAAATATGGTATGGCAGATTCTTGGCATGCAATTGACAGCCGCGGAAGGCGTGGTTTATGTCGAATTTCAAAATACTGAGCAGCAGTTTTATGCCATTCGCAGATCATACCCGTAGAGGCGTGGTTTGCCAGAGTCAAATAGAGCGCTCTATGGAAATGTAGGTTAAACACTAAATTGTTTAGAGGCTATATAGTGAAATTTAAACGACATAGAAACCCCGTCAGTCGCTATCGCTCCTTCCTTGGGGTTTCTATATCGTTTAAATTTCACTATCTAGCCTCTAACCTATATTTAATTTTAACTATGCAGGGTATTCATTCATATTTGTAGTAGGAGGGTGATATGCTAAAGAAGCCTCGGGTATGGGGGACGCAATCAGTACATTTATCATAAAACTGAGCAAAGTACTCAGGGTATCTGGTCAAAGTAGCCTGGCCCCTATGCTATGCTCTTTTAACCCTTTCCCAAATAATAACGACCTTTGACGACTCTGTTTCTGATGACTTTAGAAAACATTGTGGGAAAAGGAGAAATTGCTGGTGATGAGCAAGTTTTCCTTTTCCCTTAAGGCTTTCTGCTCTGAAGAATATTTTTCAATTTCATCATATTTTGAAATTTCGTCTGCAAACTCTTTCAATTTGTGACAGTCGAAAATTTGTTGTTTGGGAAAGGGTTAAATCAAGATTGACTGCACATACCTTTTGTTACACTTCTGGATCAGGCCATTAACGACTCACAGTGACAGAATCAGATCATTGGGTTCATAATAACATCAATACATTATTTCCAAAGCTTGATAATTGGTCAGGGTCCTGCGCCGCCCTGAGTGGTTACGGGCACAATCCTTATCAGCTGCACTGAGAGTTTTCGTGGAAGTGTTTTTGGGCAAGACACTGCAAAGCCCTGGCCTAGTACTGGTTTATCAAAGAAAGCCATAATATAAGTCAAATAAAGTTAGCACAGCGTTAACCCATTACCAAACAATAACAACATTTGACCAGTGTGTTGCAGATGACTCTGGAAAAGATTGTGGGAAAAGGAAAAATTGCTCTTAACGAGCAATTTCTCCTTTTCCCACAGTGTTTTTTGCCAAATCAGTAAATTAAATTTCAATTCCATCTTATTTTGAAATGTCATCTGCAAACTCTTTCAATGTGGGACTGTCAAAAATTCGGCGTTTGGTAAAGGGTTAAGGGTCCAATTAGCTGCAGTGCGTTTTTTGGTGAAAATGTCTTTGAGCAAGACCCTGTAGAGCCCTAGCCTAGGACTGGTTTATTACAGAAAGCTGTTATATGACTGAAATAATGTATACACAGCATTTAACCCAATATACACCCTCTAAAACAATTAGTAATTAAAAAGATAATTAAAAAAGTGCATGTTGGGCAATGGTTAAATCTGGCCAGGTGATACAAACAGGTGTCCTTCTGAGCCGGATTCTGGTTCATTGCCATGTAGCATGCATTATGCATCCTCATGAATTGTCATTCATTTTGTATGGACAAAAAATGACCACATGCAAAGCTACATCCTGGATTGCGCAATACCAACTGACTGCATCTGAGATTGAATCACTGACTAAGCATTTAACCTCTCCCCCCCATATACATTCCTCTCAAAGCATGGTAAACCCTTTACCAAACACCAAATATTCGACTGTCCCAAATTGAAAGAGTTTGCAGACGACATTTCAAAATGTGATGAAATTGGAAATAGGACAGAAAACATTATGGGAAAAGGAGAAATTGCTTGTACGCTCCTCAAACATATGTGTCTCAATGGATTGATGAAGCATTTACAGTTTTCCTTATACAAACATGTACTCAAATTAAAGCAGCTATAGGAAAGTCTATGAGAAACTACTGCACCAAAAGGGGAAACTGCTCACTATGAGCAACTTCTCATTTATATATTCCTTGATTCTATGTAGAAATGTCATTTGGCAAGTCATTTCAGAGCTCTAGCTTGGTACCGGTGGATCAAGAAAAGCTGTAACATGATTGAAAAATTGTTGAAACAGTGTTAAAACACCCAAAAAAAAAAGTAGTTTCTACTCAATAGAAGAAATGAAATAGTACTTATTTTGTTACAATGTTTTCGAAATTGGGTGCATTTAAAAGAGTAAATATGAATTACATGGGTTAATTTCCATTTCAACTTCATAATATGGGTTCATAGGGTTTCTAGCTATGTAAAGAAAGTTCTTCTGAGTACCCACAAAATTGAGCCAATTAAGTTTAATGAATCCTTTGGCTTTAGATCTCAACAAAATGATTCTGGGCAATACAAGATCTGCAAAAATCTATCAACTTTTTTTCATCTTTTAAATGAAATTCTTCTTTTGTCATTTTTTTCCCCAAAAACATTTTCTTCTAGAACATGCATGTTATGCCCACACATAGTTGATTCATAGACACATGCATATGTACCTGTGTATTAGATGAGGATGTTGGTTTCAAATGCAAGACGCGTAATGCAGAAATTGGCCCATATCACTTTACCAAAGTTTACGCTATATTTTCGACTGACCAAACTTGAAAGAGTTTGCAAACAAATTTGATCTTTGATTTGAAAAATGATCTTCTGATAGGGCAGAAAACAATGTGGGAAAAGGAGTAATTGCTTGTCAAGAGCAATTTCATTGCTTTTTAAGAGCAATTTTTCCTTTTCCCACAATGATTTCCTGAGTTGTCTGCAACAAACTGGTTAAATGTCATTATTGTTTGGTAAATGGGTTATGGGTCAGGCTAAATATTATCTCTCAAGGTGCTTCATATGTACATTTTCCCCAATCTTGATTTATTTGCAGTGAATGGCTTAGATATAAGTCCAATTATCCAAATTATTGAATTATTCTAAAAACAAAAATGTAAATTTGATTGATTGATTTATGTTGAGGTAATTGTGACAAAAGGAGAATTGGCTCAGCTTGAGCCAATTCTCCTTTTTATACAGCATTTTCCTTCGTTATCTGTTGCAATAGGCAGCTAAAGGATATTAAATTGTTTTAGGGAAACTATAAATGGAATTTTGAGGATACTTTTGCATCATTTATGACATATTTGTTTACTTTTTTTAACACTAATGAAGTGTTTGGTTAAAAAGAAGTAAAAAATACTCCTTTTGTCAAACTGTTTGTTTGTATGGTGTTTAACGCTGCATCAACAATTTCTACCATTATGTGACAGCTTTCTTTGATCCACCAGTACTAGGCTAGGGCTCTGTAGTTCCTATCCGCCATCTTAACCACTGAGCCACACAGGATCCTCCAGTCAAACTGTTACAATATGTTTGCCTTACAAACTGCATTTCAGCATTTGTGATGTGTTTTCTATGATAGGGAATGTAGTTTGAGGACCTCTTCTGCTTGACTAGTCTCTATGTAACATAATACCTTACCGTTTGTACGACCATCAAGTCCTTCTTTTCAAGTTTGTCCAAATTTACAATTAGCTTTGCATCTTTTATGATTATTCATAATGCGCTCATTTCAACAAAAGAAAATTATCTCTCAATGCATAAAGACTTGCCTATGCTCCCAGGAAAAGGGGGTTAAGCTTCTTTTGCTGTCTTGTTGAATTCTTTTTCATTTCATTAAAACTGGCAACCCTATGTTGTCTGTTCACGTTGAATTAAATTGCTCACATTATCTCACTCTCTTATCTCAGAAGTCCATACAAAAGGTTCAAATTCAAAGTAAATGCAGGTGATAAAAAACTTGAAAAAATGCATTTCTTTGATGTTATTGAATAATAAGATATGCTGTTAAAAGAATAACTTGCTCATGATGAGCAATTTATTCTTTTTTCGCAGTGATTTTAGGAGTGTCTTTTGTATAAATCATAAAAGTAAGGTATTATGCAGTCAGAACTTGATAAGGCAAAAATGGGTTTCTTAACGAGGCAACATTAAGAGATAATTGCCTTTAGATAATTGAACTTTATTATGCCATCAAACAAATGTCTCAAACCTCAAATACAAGATGAAAATGAACCATCAGTTAATATTTATGGTTTAGTCTTATGTTTTATGTAGTTGTCATCAATATTAATGGTCAAAGACTGAAGTTCCATCTAAATTCTTGGTTTGACAGGAAGTTGTAATTTTTTCGAGAATCAGGGACCAGGGTACCGTTTTACTAAACAGTTTACGCTTAAGATTTGCGTAAGTCTAAATGAAAAATTCCTCTTATTCTAATATTGGGCGAAGCAATATTGCAAAGTAACACATCATTGGAATTGTCTCTCCAAGACGCTTCCAATGACGTGTCACATTGCAATATTGTACTTTCATTGAAGATACTATCCATGTTAATCAATTATGACTTGCGCAAACATTTTCCGTAAGTTGTTTAGTAAAACGGGCCCCTGATACTTATCATCTCATCAAAACAATTATCAAGCCTACCCACAACAAAGGTTAACAACCCACAAATATGTAATAACCCACTACCAAACGCCAAATTTTCTACTGTCCCAAATTGAATGAGTTTGCAGACGACATTTCAAAGTGTGGTGAAATTTAAAAATAATCTTCTGATAGAGCAGATAACATTGTTGGAAAAGGAGAAATTGCTTGTTAAGAGCAATTTCTCCTTTTTCTACAATGTTTTCCAGGGCAGTCTGCAACAAAATGGTCAATTGTCGTTATTGTTTGGTAATGGGTTAATCATGATTTTAGTAGGTTTCCACAATATGGACAGATGTCTAGATAAAGAGATGTATAAAAGTCTTTTATTAAAGTGCAGTATTTTCAAAAACTATTTGACAAATTCTATTTTGTGGGTGCTCGTTTGTTTTTGTCTCTGCAACTACTTGTTCATCTTATGGTTACACCGGACAGACACACATCCCCCCCAACCCCAGCCATGTACCCGGGCTTTGTTTGAGTTCACATCTTATCTGCTAATCAATGAGGGAGCAGAAATCCCAGGATTAGACCCGATACATTTATTGAAAGGCTGGATTGAAATTCCGATGCAGCGCCTGTGATGTGGGGCGCCCCCTGTTTAAATCGATTATAGGATGCTTGTCATATTGACACACTTTAGAGCCCATGGAGAGCCCGGGCTCCCATGACGAGTGATGGGTTGCCATATCCAAGGTTAAGTTGGAGTATATAAATCCATAATTATATATACTGGTCCAGCTAACCCTTTCCCAAACAGCAAATTTTCGACTGTCCCAAATTGAAAGAGTTTGCAGTCGACATTTCAAAATGTGATGAAATTGAAAAATATTCTTTAGATAGATCAGAAAACCTTGTGGGAAAAGGAAAAATTGCTCGTTAAGAGCAATTTCTCCTTTTTCCCACAATGTTTTCTAAAGTTGTCTGCAACAAAGTGGTCAAATGTCGTTATTGTTTGGGAAAGGGTTAATCCATGAAAATACATGTGTATATAAAGGTCTAGATAAGAGGTGTTAATTCTTCTTGCCTACATCTTGATTTCCTCTCAGAACCCTATGTTGTGGTTGCTCATGTGTAATTTTCTCCGCAAGTACCCACTATCTAGGTTTTGAGAGAAAAATCAGATGGTTGGCTGTTCTGTGGTTATTGTAGTAGCTGCAGAAAATGGCTTTATAATCATGTTCTTGTGGTTAATCAAAACCTTTATGATGAATATGATTTTGTTGGTACTTTTATTTCAATAAATACCCATAACATACAGGTGTTAGAGAAGAAAATAACTTGTTTGGGTGTCCTAAGATCCTGACGTTTTTGCATCAATAATCATACTGATCATAATATTTCAGACACTGAAAATCCATCCTGCTGTTCTTGTTTCTGCCCCTGTTACAATTTGGACTCAAAATTCCCCGTATGATGGAATCAGCTAAATCATAGATGTTAGATAATTGGTAAAGTGTAAGCACGGAGAGCAAACAAGTTTACAACACCAGTTTTTCAAATTTATCAAACTGGTAAATCCCAGAGTTTTTGCATCAATATTCAAACTGATAACAATATTGCAGACACTGAAAATCTATCCTGCCCTGAATTGAACCTGTAATCAGTCATAAAAAGATATTTGCAAGATGATCACTCTTAAAGAAGTATGTTTACTGCACATGCTACACACAGAAATGGGGTCCTGCATGGCACAGTGATTAAGGTAGCACTCTACGACTTTGGGGTTCTGGGTTCGAGCTCCATCATGACCTCTGGTTTCTTGGGAATAGGAGTGTCCTTTGGTAAGACACATTACAGTGATGTCTCGTTAATCCGAACACGTCCGTTCCCAACAAAATGTCCGGATTACCGAATCATCCGGACTGATGCAGCAGAGCATGTCCTCATACACATTAAGTCATAAACGGTCTGTATGCACGTGTATACTTATAACCCTTTAGCAAACGCCAACTTGTCGACCGTCCCGAATTGAAAGAGTTTGCAGACGACATTTCAAAACGTGATGAAATTCAATAATAATCTTCTGATATGGCAAAAAACATTGTGGGAAAAGGAGAAATTGCTCGTCATGAGCAATTTCTCCTTTACTCACAATGTTTTCTAAAGTCGTCTGCAACAAACTGGTCAAATAATTCCGTTCCCTTACAATATCATTTGGATTGCAAGACATCCGGATAATCGGGGTCCGGATAAACGAGGCTTCACTGTATAAGGGTTTAGTTCAAGTCAATAGACTGCAATGCCCGTATAAAACTGTATTTTCCGGAACCATTTAGTGTGGAGGTTTGCATCCTTTGCCCATGCTGAGATGGATGGCACAATGATGCATTGTTTTCAAATTTTGAATTATTTATTTCTGTTTTAAACACTTTTCTGCCTCTGCTCTATACACCATGATTCTATTTTCTTTTACTTACTATATGGTTGCTTAAAATAAGATAAGGTGTAAAATCAATTCATAACTTGTTAAAGTGTAAGAAATTTATTAAAATACCATTGCTTATCTCAAGCTATTCCTTTTATTGTCGTAACATTTTCTACAACATATATCAGTAAAAGGGGCGTACAAAGTACAAAAATACTTAAAGCAATAATTTATATCTGAAAACATCCAGATATCGACATCAGAGTTACACGGCCGGGGTGGTTGCGGCACATCTGTGCATAGATATCAAACTTCCCAGAGAAAAAGGTGACATTATGTCAATAGAAGCATCTTAGTGCTTTTGATCCTCTTCGACAAAATGCAAACATCGAGCTCAAAACATGCCCACATCAGGGCTTAGGAGCAGAGTAAACAAGACTTCCCGGGGAGCCCGTTTTCTGTCCTTCCATAACAAAAAATGAAATTCTGCATGTTTTATTTTAAACAATCAATAACAGTTTTTGACCCTTTTTCTCTCTTTTAAGGAATGGCAGAATGATGCTTTTTATAATTTCACAGAGCAAAGTTCTTTTTGGTTATTTCGTAAAGATGTTTGTATGATTGAATATTCTTCTTTCTTTCTTTTTAAATGTTACATTTTGACAAAGATAATACTATTATAGTATTGAAAAGTAAGCTTTTGAAACACTTGGTGTTGATGGAAAATTATGTTTGCAATGAGCAGTTCTTTACTTTTGTCTCATTCATTTTCATATGTAATGAGGCGTTTTCAATTAGATTAAATGATGCTCAAAGTTGACATATTTTGGCAAGCATAGTTAAAACAAAAGAAAATGCTACAAATTTTTTTGATAAATTATTGTTTGTTTATTGCACACATAAAATGTCAGAGTATCAGTATGTAAGATTGGGGTTTAATACCAGTTTCAACAATATGGTTTATATATTCATATGCATACTGAAAAAAGTTTTATCTTCAATTATTGTGCAAAGATACTGTTTTCAGCCATTATGCCTTACCGGGCGTCTCCCATGTTATTTCCCCGGGCAGGCGATCTATGGGGTATTGGGCGTATTCCTTGAGTATGGAGGCTATATTGGGTATGGCAGAGACCCCACTGTTTCATCTTCTTTTATCTATCATTGATTGGTTGGGATAACCCTATCCTTGAATGTAACAGGGCACATGACATCCTATCTTGAGAATGTTAATGTATATGGCACTGGTACAGAAGTTAGATAATGGTGTTTCCTTCGCTAACTTATTTATTTTTTCTTCAAATCCTATTTTGTTGGTAATCATTAGAACCATCTCGATGAGACGATTCTAATGAGTACAAACAATATAGGATTTATTGATTTTTTAAAAAAGAAATATTTATAGATTGTAAAGCCCTCCTGTTTACTTACTTGTCTAAACTTCTGATATGAGGTTATTTCCATGAGAAGTTAGAAAATATTGACATTAAGATCAGTAGGAAATATAAAAAAATACCACAAAATGAGTAGAATTCTCTGAGAATGAAGAAATTTCTATTTGTAAGGTCTTTTTCTATTTTTAATGAAGAATGATTCCTACACTAAAAACAAGGTAAGGTTTCGAATGGAGTTTACAATCTCCTAACCAAATAAAGCAAAGGATGAATTGACTGGTGTGTTTGAAGAGCCCCTTGACTTAGGAGTAAATTGAAAGTTTTCATCTGTTCACATCAGGTGCAAACGTCTATAGCGATGTTTCAAGTGGGCCGATCTCAGAACTTCGGAAGAGCTTTTGAAAGCGAAAGACAATAGATCCTCGGGTGGTTGATGGATTCAAGTTTTAACAAAGTCTCTCCTCTTTAACTCTTAACTTTTCATCTCATATGTGTTTTGTGAATTGTTTTAATTAAAAGCAATGGCAGACGATGATTATTAAGTATGAAACATATTATGGTATCGGGTAAAAACCATTATTACAAAGGGAAATATTCTTGTCATAAGCTATTGGCTGTGAATTCATTTTTTTTCTTTTTCTGTAAGTGTGTTAAAACAAGATTGCATGAGGGAAGGTTTAAGACTCCTTATAAATGATGATTTTGACCAATTGTATTTTGCTAAATCTTGGATTTATATGATCTTTTTTTATATTTTTGATGATAAAGGCCGAAACATATTGTATGTTGAGAAGAGAAGCAAAGTTGTCGTTCTACATATAATTGGTCATTTTTTCTTTATTATTTACCTTTTAATTAACAACAAGCAATTTTATCTCCCATAATGAAAGATTAAAACCAACATGTTAAGGGTTCATTATGAGGCATGGACATTTAGGAGATGCTGTGCCCAGTTTGGAATGTTATTTCAATAAACTCATCTATCCATTATTATCTGCAATAAAGCTTATCCCATTTGTCAATAAACACATCTTGCAATTTCAAAATTGGACCAACTTATAGTGAATAGAAATACCTGTAGATACTTTACATGCATCATAGCAGAACTATAAACTTGAAGAATTACCCAAAAGAAGCCATGTATTGATACAAAATTAAAATATGCTTATTAACAATCAGAATTTGATCTTGATTAACAAATTTTTAGTTTGTCCATAATTTCTTAACCATTCATGCTCGATTTAAAATGCACTTAACAATTTCCGACTTACAGTTTTATGTAACCATTAAAATCACCTACAGGAGACAGTTTTGAGTATGACAAATGCCATTTTCCTCTTAAATCATGCAAATATCATTATAAGAAAGGGGAAAACGGTTTGTGATGAACAAAGCAGTCTCCTTTTATCACAGAGTTTCATTTCAAAACAAAAGTATCAAATTTTCATAACTGGGAGACTAGTCACAAGATTCACAAAATTCATTGTAGAGTATCAAGGTATGGTTTACGTCTGCTTATGTAGACCTTTTTTATTTTGAAATAACCCCTTATCTGTAGACAGCATCAAATAATCAATATTGGTTTTGTAATGGGGGCCAAAGTTTTAAGCGCTGCAAGACATGTGTTTTAATGATGGGTTACAAGTATCATCTCGAAGGATTTCGAGGAGTTTCGTTCAATCACTACTTCCTGTTTCTGAGAGCTTTAATGGTGATGTTTTGTCGTCATACATCCCTTGTAAATGATGAATTTTGTAATGATAAAATTGCCAATTAAGAGAGTTTTCCATTTTGATAGCAGTATTGAGACAATGTCTTTGTAACCAAAAAAGGGAGAGAGTATTTTCTCCAAAAGGGAAAGAGTATTTTTCCCCGTTATGCCAATGGTTAAGTTTAATCTTACTTATTTAGCATCAATTTTGATGGAAGCTTGAATCTTATTCACTTACACCCAAAGACTGCTTCCTCAGGATACATGACCAGTTCCCCAGTTTGTGGGTTAGTCCTGGCAATTTCAATGGGGAGCGAACCAAGGACCCTCAGAATTAGAGGTTGACGCTCTACCACTGCACCTTTGTCACCAATAGTTTCTCATACCGCAACAGTTCTTTTTGTATTTTTTTTTCAAGTAAATATGAGTGAAAATATCAACTTGCATTTTGCTTGTTCCAACAATAGTTTTAGTCAAGGGTTATGCTGATAAAGGAGCCAGTGTCTCCGTGCCATCTGGTTATTGAGATAAAAGTTTCTCTGACATGAAACACTGTGATGTAATGGTTGCATGTATCTTTTGAAAAGAGTAAGGTAAAAGGAATGATTCCCAACTTTAATTAATTTTGAGAATGGTAGAACAAGATTATGGAAGTTGCAAATCTTTTTTTGCAATAGAAATATATAAAACACAGATAATGATAGTAATTTTCAGGCAAATCATTTTCTTTTTTAGATATTCATTTTCGTGATTACAAAACATACTTAGTTTTGCAAAGCTAGCAGTTCAGTATTGTATTATTTCTTTGTGACCCAACTGTTTTGTCTAGAATCCTGCACAAATGTGCCAAACCTCCTTTACGTACAATGTTTTTGTAATGTTTTGCTGGTAGATGCCAGAAATCTGTCATTTGCAGATTATAAGGAAATTGCTTGGCCCAAGAAATATCTATCTCTTCCTGGTTGAATAATAGAGTCATATTTGGAAGCTTGTCATTGGACTGACGTAATACAAAATTCATCCAAATTCCCCATTGATTCTGACATTGAGTAGATGGCAAAAAGCAATATACGGGCCGCAATATACAAAAAGAAATCCTTTAGGGGCATTTTTAGAAAAAGCACTGTGTCTTGAATGATATATCAATAAACATATAAATCAACATTCTTACAAAAAGGGTGATTTGCTCGTAATGAGTAACCTAGCCATTTTTCTCAAAGTATTTTTCCCTAAAACTTATTCATTCCATCTTAGATATATAATAAATCTTTAATCTTGTAAGGGGGGCCTCCGTGGCCTAGTGGTTAGAGTACAGAACTTGAAATCACATGGCCCCTCTCCGCGTGGGTTCAAATCCTGAGAAGGATATGGATTTTCATGAGAGGCAGTCTCCCGACTGACTTACGGAATGCCGATGGTTCTACCCGCCTTGACCAGCCCTTATGGGCAGTTGAGTATGGGGTCTTCCTCCATCAATAAGAGTCCGGCATCGCTACATAACTGAAATAATGTTGATGTGATGTAAAACCCATAAAAAAAAAAAAAAAAAAAAATCTTGTAAGATAGAGAAAAGGTATAGTGTCAAATAAGTACATGATTATCAAGAGCAAATTTTCCTATTTATCACATTTTTTTTCAAAATTTGACTGTGAAAACCTTCTAAAACCAGTTAAATTTCATTGCTTTTTTGAGCCTGGATTGCAGGCACTTACGGTACTTATGCAATGCATTTCAATATTTTTGTTTTTTATTTTTTCGAAAAAGGGTAAAGGTATAGAGTCAAATAAGTGTCTAAACATTAAGAGCAAGTTTTCCTTTTACCAGTATCTATAATCAAAATTTGACAGTGAAATATTTTCATAGATGTTATGTTTCATTGCTTCTTTAACCCTTTCCCAAACAACAATTCTTCAACAGTCCCAAATTGAAAAAGATTGCAGACGACATTTCAACATGTGATGAAATTGGGAAGTAATCTTCTGATAGGGCAGAAAAACATTGTGGGTAAAGGAGAAATTGCTCATCACGAGCAATTTCTCCTTTTCCCACAATGTTTTCTAAAGTCGTATGCAACACAGTGTCAAATGTCGTTATTGTTTGGGAAAGGGTTAAGTCTGGATTGTAGGCAGTTACAATACTTCTAAAGCTATTTCAATATTTTATTCTTTTTTTTTAAGAAAATGGTAAAGGTACTGTGTCAGATTCGTGACTTGGGATAACCTTCCCTAGTTAGCAGAGCGGTGCGGCACTCGGGGGTCGCCACACCTGTTGCCGTTCCCAGTCTATCTCCCGACTGATACCATGCCAGTCTCTGGGACCTTGGCATTGGCTTTTATCAGTAACAGCATTTATAGGCTTAGCCCTTTGAATGCTTGCTAATTCTCATAACAAATATGTTTTTTTGTTGGCTGCTTTCCGAAACCTTCAATGTCTGCTTACTTTTGTTGAGGAAAGAGCCTAGAGTAACAAACAGGTTAGATCACAGGCCAGCAGCCAAGTAACTTGGTGGCTGGCCTTGATCTAACCTGTTTGCATAAGCATGAAGTCAGATCCAGCACTATAAGGATGACATGCTAGTCCCATGTTGTTGCTTTAACCCATTACCAAACAACAACAATATTTGACCAATTTGTTGATGACAAATCTGGAAACCATTGTGGGAAAAGGAGAAATTGCTCCATACGACCAATTTTTCCTTTTCCCACAATGTTTTCTGCCCTAACAGAAGATTATTTTCCAATTTCATCACATTTTTAGATGTCGTCTGCAAACTCTTTCAATTTGGGACAGTCAAAAATTTGGTGATTGGTAAAGGGTTAAACTTTAACAAGTCACACTTTTCCATATTAGGGAATGCTATTACTTTAGCTTTTCATTGATATAAAAAGTTTCAAAGATTATTCTAAATATGTAGTTTGATTACTTTTAAGAAAATTGTGACGATAAAAGGTTGTCAATGGCAAATGAGTTGTTCATTTGTCATGCTATCTTAATACTTGTCACTTAACATTGAAGAACTGACTGTTAAAGTCTCAGATTGGTGAGCTTCCAACTGCAGTAAGGCGAATACAGTAAAACCTTTTTCAAAGAGGTTGACTTAACAGTCAAGAATAAATAAATATATTGCTGCAAAATCTGTCATTGCTCTTACAATGCCCTTTTGCTGTTTCATGTACTGTTATTCACAAAGTTGTCTAATGCTACCATACTATTAGAAATTAGAAATATTTATACGCTATAAGTGTGCACCTTAGTTGCAATATGACTGCTTAGATCATAAAATGATGAGCAATCGCATGCACATGTTTCAGTAATGATTGAAACATTCCAAAGTTACTTTTTTATACAGTTTGTAAAGGAATTGAGGGCAATTTAGACTCTAATTGAGATAGTATCAATGGTTTCTTTATCATTTCACGTTTTTGAGAAAATGAAGCACTTGTTCACGGATAAATGTGGGGAGAGATTTGGTCGTTACATCAAGGTTGAGACCAATTTATAGTATTCTGAATGGAAGAAAATTGTCATAATTGAGGAAAATTGTTTCGCTGCAAGTTCTGTTGTAGATGGAATCCTTTACTATGTAATCAGATGGTAAAGGAACAGGTATGTGTGACTTAACCCTTATAGTGCTTGAAGATCTTCATGCTTATGCAAACAGGTCAGATCCAGACCAACCTTTGGTCTAACAAGTTTGCTACTCTGAGTAGTTTTCCTCATCAAGATTAAGCAGATATTTAAGGTTTTGTATAGCAGACAACACACAAATCTATTTTCAGAAAATTACCAGAATTCTTGATGAAGAAAATTATTCAGAGTGGCAAATAGGTTAGATTACATGCCAGCCACTAATTTACTTGGCGGCTGGCCTTGATCCAACCTGTTTGCATAAGTATGAAGTCGTTTCCATCACTATAAGGGTTAATGTACCTGTCTCAGAACTCAGGGGCCCTGGTACCTTTGGTTACATGGGATTGATTTTTGGCAGGACGCTTTTAAGCCCTACCCTAGTACTGGTGAATCAAGGGATATATAACCGAAAAAATTGTTGACATAGGCTTAAGCATGAATCTTGTATCATTTTCAAAATGCATTTTTTTTTTTTCAAAAAAAACCTCATTCATTGACTGCTGAAATGTTTAATTCTTTACCAGTGTCAAACTTCAGGCCTGCTAATTTTCAGGCCTAGTCCTTATTTAAGGCTTTGATATTTTAGGTTTTCTTTCTATGCTCATATTGAAGATGATAAAATTCAGGCTTCAAGTAATGATTTTCAGGCTTGAGCATTCCTTAGCATTAGCAGGCCTGTAGTTAGATATGGGGAAATGGCTCCAGTCAAACTTGCCCTATTTAAATTCAAACCCAGCTCATAATTCCCATATACATCACGGACATGAGTGCCTGAAAGTAATTACGAATTAGACCTCGGTAAAGAAGAAGCATTTGTATATACATAATTTACCATCCTTTGTTGCGACACATGTCTTTAAATACTGAAAAAAATGACACTATCATTATCGGTCTCAATATCCGATATATCCTTGTCAATTAGCGTGTTAACACCTGCAGTTTGCTTAAGTCGCTGGTTCCAAATATTGCTGCTTAACCCGTTACCAAATGCCAAATTCATGACTGTTCCAAATAGAAAGAATTTGCAGCCAGCATTTCAACATGTGATGAAATTGAAAAATAATGTTCTGATAGGGCTGAAAACAGTGTGGGAAAAGGAGAAATTGCTCGTTACGAGCAATTTCTCCTTTTCCCACAATGTTTTCTAAAGTTGTCTGCAACAAAGTGGTCAAATGTTGTTATTGTTTGGGAAAGGGTTAAGTTAACTCATTACCAAACAATAACGACATTTGACCAGTTTATTGCAGACAACTCTGTAAAACATTGTGAGAAAAGGAAAAATTGCTCAATACGAGCATTTTCTCCTTTTTCCCCCTCAATGTTTTCTGCCCTATCAAAAGATTGTTTTCCCCATTCATCACATTGTTAAATGTCATCTGCAAACTCTTTTAATTTGGGTCGATTTAAAATTTGGTGTCTGGTAAAGGGTTAACATATGCAGTTTGCTTTAGTCTTGGTTCGAAGTTTTGCTGCTTAATTAATGGTAAAGCATTTTGGAAATACTAATTAATATATAATCAGAAATGGTGTAAATAATGTTCAAGTGGGAGATAACAATCATGCTAAGATTTTGCTGATTTTGCAAAACTGTGTCAGGCATTTGAAACATTGCAGCATTGAACATTTGAAAGTGTTACTGCCAGAAAGACAGGAAGCAATGTTCAATAAGATTCATGTCTCCTTTTCTCAGTAATTATGCTAATCAATATAATAATGAGTCAAAGAATTGTATGATTAAGAGAAAGTTGTATGATCAAAATCTTCTTTTTTTTTCTAATGTTTTGAGATTGATACATTGAGCGCAAACTACTCTTTTATGAATGTATTCATGAACCTGTGCTTGATGTTCATGAATCTGTTCTTGAATTTCATGAACAAGTTCTGTGTTAAGAAACAGTCATTAAATATCCACAAACATTCCTGAAGTTCATGAATAAGTTCTTGAATCTTTCTCAGCGGCAGCAAGCTGAGAGAATAACTTCCACAGAGGATTGTGAAAACGCTGCAAACACTGATATCACTTTGAGATAAGAGTGTTACAGTGTAAGCAGCCTTTCAAGCAGTGTCGAAAGCTTGTTAGATTTGTGAAAAGAAAATCATCTTTTTACGCATCATCGCCGAACAACCGTTATATCTTTAAAATTCAAAGCTTTGAAAAGCAAACTAATTTTCTGCTTTCGATAGGGTTCATTATATCCCTTTACTTTATAAATAATCCATCATGAAAGTGTTACACCTTTCACTGAAGAAGTTACAATTGTAAAAATAAGTTTTTTAGGTATTGGTTTTACATCATGTCGACATTATTTCAGTTTTGTTGCGATGCCGGACTCTTAATGTTTGAGGAAGACCCCTTACTCAACTGCTCATAAGGGCTGGTCAAGCCAGGTAGGACCATTCGCATTCCAAGAGTCAGTTGGAAGGCTACCTCCACTGAAAATCCATATCCCTCACTGGGATTTAAGCCCACATGTGAAAGGGCCATGTGATTTCAATCTACCAAAAGAGGGCTTGTTAAGTAGAAGTCCAGTATATTCTTACAGAATGTAAGACTGTTATTATTTGTTGTTCATGTCTGTGCTTGAAGTTCATGAGCACAGTTCTTAAAGCCTTCGAAGGGATTGCTTCACCCCTGTTTGATTGTTCCAATGAACTTTCTCCCTTTTACGCAAAATTCCTGTTCATCAAAGTTGTAAATGTTGGTTTATTAACATTTTGGAGTCTTGAAAGGTTGGCATAGCTCTCCTTATCCATAAGCAGTTGGTTTAACCCTTATAGGGCTGGAACCAACTTCTTTGGAACCTTTGTATAATCATGAAATCGGTTCCAGTACTGCAAGGGCCAAACTAAAAAGAATCCATTATATGACCCAAAATGCTTGTTATGAACACTGTGAGGGGTCTATAGTTATCCTGGGTTTAGTACCATGAAATACATGTTTAATATACAAATATTCTATTACATAGTACTGACCAAACATAGGCGTAGGAGCAGGGGGGGCCAGGGGGGCCCGGCCCCCCAATATCCAGACTGGGGGGGCCAGAGTATACTTTGGCCCCCCCAATATTCACAATGGCAAATGAAGATATTTGAAAAGAAAAATGAAAGAAACGAAATTTAACAGCAGAATAAAAATAAATATGTTTTTTGTGCTTTATCTAAAACCAATTTGCCTTTTGTTACAACAATAACCGTGGTACAGTGGTAGAGCGTCGGACTATTGTACCGAGGGTCCCGGGTTCGAATCCCCGTTAGGCGAGGTGAGAATTGCCGGGACTAGCCCTCAAACCGGCGCGATTACTGGTGTATTCTCCAGGAAGCAGTCATCGAGAGTGACTCGATGGGCTATTAAGCCTCCTTCACAATCGATCTAAAACAAATTGGAAAACAAAACAAACCAAAATCTTTTTGATGTCATCATCGCAAATGGCAATCTGAACACATCGGGTTAGCTAAAACTTAAACAATAATTTTACTCTCTTACCAGTTGAATCCGTGGCTGTGACAGCCTGGTCGCTGCTACTTTTTGTTTAGATCAATACATTTGATTTCCGCGTGAGATCGAGACCTGGCATATCCTTTTTTTTTTTTTTTTTTTTTTTTTTATTAAAGATACACATTTTCATACGCTTTCTTTTAATTCTTATTGAATCGAATTTGTAAATGCATGAATAGTCATGAAAAAGTTAAGGAACATTTATTCTTAGACCGGTCCTCATCTGAAGTTGGCCCCCCCCCAATGTTGAAAACGCTCCTACGCCTATGCCAAAGGATAACTATAGACCCCTTTGCTTATGAATGAATTTGCTAGAATTTTATTCTGAATTAATTGGTTTAGAATAAGTCAGAATAAGCCAAAGGAGTTTTCTTGATGAAGTCTGCAACCGAAACCAGATCACGGTAAATGTACCTGGTGAGAGTTCAAACTGAATCAACCAAGATAACCCTGTCTCGGTTATTACGAATCAGGTGTAACCTTCATCTAATATCGAAAGACATTTCTATCCTTGAAGATTTGAGGCTTAAGAAAAGGAAGTGATCCCTTTAGCAGAAGATCATACCGACTTGAAACATGTCACATATAAAACTTGACAGCATTTATTTATTCTCATAGAACAGAATTTTGTGATAAGTCAAGATCTAAAGCAACATCAGACCACATTTTTGTAGTGGGAAAAAAAACATTCTATTTGTAGTGAATGACAGAAACCATTGTGACAAAATCAGAAATTGCTGATTACAATTTTTTTCTTTTGTCACAGTGGTGCCTTCAGCTGGAGATCTGGTAGTTATCCTTTTGTCACATTGGTTTTTCCCAAAATCATAAAAGAAAATATAGATTTTCAAGCTTATTTTTTTGTCATCTGATTTTGCTTTCAATTTGGCCCAGTCACAAATTTCTATATGGGGAAACGGCGTAAACCCAGGTGAATATGTAAGATATATTCATAATGTTCCATCCCACAAAGGCTAAGGGAGCATGGTTACCAAGGGATGGATGGAGACCTCATAAATCGCCGAGCTATTTGAATCAACCATGTTTGCGAAGTTATACATTCAGCCAATATTTGTATTCCCCGAAAGCTGACAAAAGACTGTGTACATAGGATGGATGGACCTTCGTGGGCTTTTATGTACCAGGCTTCATTCATCTTTCTCCCCTTGACATCAATTCTGCCTTATCGTTACCTTATCCACTATGAGGGAGCTGGTTAAACCCTTAGAATGCTGGGTGATTTTCTAAAAATTGATTTTCGTATCGTCTGCTTTCCAAAAACTTTAAATACCTGCTTAAATTTCCTGAGGACAGATACTCAGAGTAGTAAATAGGTAAGATCACAGGCCAGCCGCCAATTCAATTGGTGACTGGCCTGTTATCTAACCTGTTTGCGTAAGCATGAAGTTGGTTCCAGCACTATAAGAGGGAAACCAAATGCTTATGAATAAGGAGAGATATGCCAACCTCTCAAGATTGCAAAATGTGACATGCATCAAAAGTGCTTGTATATTCCACTGAATGGGGAAATTTGGGAATTCTGTGTTTGCACAAGATTTATCGGTTTTTCTTAAGTTTGATGATAGATGAAATGGGCTGTCATCTTAAACCCCCTTAGCCCGATCCAGCGTTTCGGGGGTTTATTTCAAGAGCAATGTAAGTTCTATAATTTCTTCAAGGAATTTGCATCGTCTTGCACTAAAGCATCTATGTTGTATTTGATCACACTCCTTTTGGCTAATATTTAGCCCATTCCAGCGTTTCGAGGGTTATTTCATAGACCAATGTAAGTCCTACAGTGTCGTGAAGGATTTTGCATCGTCTTGCACCAAAGCAACTATTTGATAACACTCCTTTTGGCTAATACAAATTGGCTGTTATAGAAAGGTGCTAATTGGCTGTACATTTTGGTAGTTCAAATAAGCTGATACAGATTAGCTGATGGTTAGTTTACATTGGTTAACATTGCGTTCAACACATCGACTAGTAAAAGTTGCAGGATCCTGCCTAGCCAATTGGTTGAGATGCCTGACTTGGGACTCGGGGGTTGTGGTTTTGCGCCCCACCATGAAATGTGATCTGTGAAATTATGAGTTACTTTTTTTTTTATATGGGTTTTACATCACATCAACATTATTTCAGTTATGTAGCGATGCCCGACTATTAATGATGGAGGAAGACCCCATACTCAACTGCCCATAAGGCTGGTCAAGGAGGGTAGAACCATCGGCGTTCCGTAAGTCAGTCGGGAGACTGCCTCTCATGAAAGTCCATATCCCTCTCAGGATTTGAACCCACGCGGAGAGGGGCCATGTGATTTCAAGTTCTGTACTCTAACCACTAGGCCACGGAGGCCCCTTGCTTTTGGTCCGCAACAGGTGCCTCCATTTCTAGTGGTTAAAGAACAGAACTTTGCATCACATGGCCCCTCTATGCATTGGTTCAAATCCTAGTGACAGCATTTATATTTTCATGAGAGCAAGTCTTCAAACTGATTTATGGAATGCCAATGGTGCCTTGCTTGATATGGGCAGTTGAGCTAGGGGTCTTCCTCCATCATTAAGAATCGGACATAACAACATAACTGAAATAATGCTGACTCAATGTAAAACCCATGAAACTAAGCTCGTCTGCAATCATATTACAGTGAAGCCTCGTTAATCCGGACCCCGATTATCCAGATGTCTCCCTATCCAAACGAAATTGTAAGGGAACGGAATTAGTTGACCAATTTGTTGCAGACGACTTTTGAAAACATTGTGGGTTAAGGAGAAATTGCTCGTAACGAGCAATTTCTCCTTGACCCGCAATGTTTTCTGCCATAACAGAAGATTAATTATGAATTTCATCACATTTTGAACTGTCGTCTGCAAACTCTTTCAATTTGGGACGGTCGACAATTTGGCGTTTGCTAAAGGGTTATAAGTATACACGTGCATACAGACAGTTTATGTCTTAATGTGTATAAGAACATGCTCTGCTTCATTAGTCCGGATGATTCGGTCATCCGGATATTTTGTTGGGAACGGACGTGTTCGGATTAACCAGACATCACTGTAGTTGTATGCAGTAGAACCTGAACAACGGGCGATGGTTTTGAGAGGAAGGGTAATGGAAATAGTGAAGATGGCTATGGGTTTAAATTATTCACTAAACTGTCAAACTCTAGAATTGATTTGGCATCAGGCATTATCAATAAGGAATAGAATATCATTTCTCTTCCTCTTTAGAAAATCAATTAGTTTCCATGCATTTAAATGATGGCTTAAACTGATGGCTCATACACACTTCATTCAATAACACCTCACTTTGACTAACTCAGACATTTATGCTCTGGGAGTAATAAATGTACTTTGCTGGTAGTTGTACATATAACAGAAATACCTTAATCTATGTAATTAAATGTTGATTAATACTTACTTTGACACACCCATAGTAGAAGACTAAAAACTTTAGGTGACCAAAGGAGAAACTGTCCATACCAAACTATTCTTCCTTATGACACTGGTTTTAACACAACATCAGGTTGCAGACGTCAATTTCCATGCTTTTATATTGTCGTCTGCTATTGCTTTCAATTTGGACCAGTTACAAATCCCATTATGTTGGAATGGTTAAATGGGCATGATGTAACATATTCTATTTTTACCGTGGGCTTGATGACAAAGAGTGGTGGGTGACTTAATTGATTGTAACGCAACTCTTTGTCATTTATCCTCAGTTGTTCAAATTTGAGTGCAGATTGTATAGGTATTGCATCTGTTTACCCAATCCCTTATGAATAAGCAGAGGTCCGGATAAGAGGTGTGTTCTCCTCGTTAACTTATTTATATCCTTTCTATATCCTATATTGTGGGTACTGTTTAGAATCGTTTCGATGGGACAATTCTGATGAATGCATATACCCACAAAAGAGTGTACATCAAATTCAGGGATTCTTGAAAAATGCGTGGTGGCCCAGCGGTAAAGGAAGGAAACTTAGAACTTGGGGGTCCCGGGTTGGAGCCCCACAAACACCTCTGGTTTCATGGGAATGTCTTTTGGCAAGACACTTCAGAGCCCTAGCCCTAGTACTGGTGGATTTAGGAAAGTCGTCACATAACTAAAAAATTGTTAACACAACATTAAACACCATTTAAACAATCACAAATGAACCTCAGCAATACTGGGAAACCATATCACTCATGTTGGCATATTCATTACACTACATTATGCTCCCATCTATTCATTACTCGTGGTACTTTGATTTTTTTCAAGATGTCACGATCTGGCACAGGTTGGATGAATAATCAGAACTACCCATCACCGAAAACCTACACACAGAAAAAAAGAATCATCTCAACCGAGGGGTATTGTTCGTAATTACGAGCATGATCCAAACGGGGATGTGAGGGCTTTGTCTTGGGAAACAATGCGGCAATCGCGCCTCGCGATTCACAGTAGCCAGGATTTAATCAGATCTGATATTGAGGCTATTGTATCCCGCAATTACATCCCGAAGGATTTATCTTCATAATTTTTGGCAAAAGATGGTTGGGACCCACCCCTGGGTTAATTGTAATTGATGCATTGAGACGTTTCGCCATTATTCTGTGTTATCATGCATCTCTACACTGGGACATTGTTCATTCAACACGTTCCTTCATAACATGGTCTCAACTTAACCATACACCTAATTTTCGACTGTCCCAAATTGAAAGAGCTTGCAGACAACCTTTCAAAATGTGATGAAATTGGAAAATAATTTTCTGATACCGTAGAAAACATTGTGGGAAAAGAAGAAATTGCTCGTCACGAGCAATTTCTTCTTTTTCTCACAAAGTTTACCAGAGTCGTCTGCAGCAAACCGGTCAGTTGTCATTACTGTTTGGTAAGGGGTTAAACACATCTTTTCAAAGCAGAAGGTTGTGTCAGAAACCACAGTTAAAAAGTCAATTTGCTTTTGGAAGAGTGATTTTCTCCTTTGACCAAATTGATTTTGATGGAGATGTTTTTATATCAAATTTTACTATATCTGCTACCAATGCCGATGATAAATCTTTCAATTTGGACCAATCACATTAAGCATCCCGGGGGCACTCTACGCAATGTTAAGTCAGGAAGGGTGCTAGCTAGTATCTTAAAATAAGGGTGATGTACCGTCTTAGGATTGAATTAGTTCATCTTTTTTTTTCTTTTTATAAAACAAACACTCAATGATATTTGCTTCAACAATGCTATTGCTTTGACGCCAAGTCTTGTGCTATCTCAGTATCTTGGTTTAGATGTTAAATTGGTTTGGGCTTGGATATTGGGTTCTCCTCCAACCAAACAAACCCTGTGTTTTGAGGGTCTTCTGTAGAAGATTTTAGATTTTATAAATGCTGGAAAAAGAAGAATTGCTCATACGAGCTCATACGAGCAATTTCTCCTTTCTCAAAAATAATTTTAAATCCTACAAAAAAACATTTGAAGTAAGTTTTGTTTTACAATTTTATAATGAAATAGAAATAGTGCCATTTCAATTGTTTTGTCCATTTTGGATGATACTAAAAATATGCTGTTTTTATTGGCAAACTTTTTAAAGATCTAATAATTAATCCCATACTGATAACGTCATTGCATTTTCCATTTTGGGTGATAGATAAAAAATGTCGTGTTTATTTCAAGCGAAATGCATCTTAAGATTTTATGTTAACCACTTACTCCATGGTACCTCACATCACCAAATCTTCTGCAGAAGACTTTAGAAATAATTTTGACAAAATGCAAAAATCACCAGTGGGGCTGATGAGGCTTCAACTTGGAACCCAAGAGTTTAGAGTCCACTACCTTAACCACTTAGTCACCAGTGGACAAACAGGGTCATTAAGATACCTACTGTTGTAATATTGTGTCACTATGAAGCTCAAGTGATTACTTGTTCCATTCATAGCTGTTAACCCTTATAGTGCTGGAACCGACTTCGTGCTTATGCAAACAGATTCAGGGCAGACACCAGCTAAATTGGTGGCTGGCTTGTGATCTTACCTGTTTGCTTCTCAGAGTATCTTTCCTTATCGGAATTAAGCAGATATTTAAGGTTTTGGAAAGTGGACCACCCAAAAAATCAATTTTTAGAAAACTACCCAGCATTCTTAGGGTTAAATGTAAAAAGGTTAAATACAGAGGCAATGACCAGTTTTTCAATTGCAGATATCTTGCATTATAAAGAATCAAGAAGAGTTCATTCATTCATTCATGCATGCAAAGCCCAGCTTCCCATGCCTTAAGAATTTTAAACCTTTTTGATCCTTCATTTTTACCTATTGACCCATGTAATATTACCCAAAAAAGCTTAGAAAGCATTAATCTTTTTTTTTTCATTTGTTATGTAGATTTTTTCTAGCAGGTTCGAATTTAAAACAACAGAAAAAAGACATCTATAAGGTATGAAAAATCTGCATTTTCGTTGTGTTGTTGAGGAAGAAACCAATGTGTCAAAAGAAGAAATTGCTCTTCCAGAGCAATTTCTTCTTTTGACGCATTGGTTTCTTCAATTCTTTTGCTTTAGTGGCGGTAATATCAGTCAATAAAATGTAAAGGGATAAAGATACATTCAGCCATTGATGAGGGAATACATATAGATTCATGATGCTGGGTCGTTCACCAATCAAGAAATATATAGAAAAAACATGTCAATTTCGATGAATCCCCGCTTGAAATATTTCAATTGGATGTTGAACACATGTTACGGAGCTCTGCTCATGAATACATTATGCGCTTTCGATGTGATGCTGAAATCACGTATTAGCAATCTTTGTATGAATACATTTTCTATTTCGGTTTAAAAGGTCCTTGTTCACAGATGCGAGGAAGTTTGGAAGTTTTAAAAAATAATTTATTTAGAACTGCACAACAGCCGTACTGTTATAATGATACACACTGTCTGAGTACTTCAGTAGACATCCAAAACTATGTATTGTTTGATCATTCTTTGATCAAATACAGATGACTTTTTTGCAGCAGACGACAAGTAAGATGATGTATATCAAACTCCCAGAATTCATTCATAATTTGACTCTGTCTGAAGTTGCTGCAGCTGAAAGATTTAGGAAACCATTACGGCAAAAGAAGGAAGTTTTTGAACATTAAATGACGTTGTCAAATTAATTCTTTCACAAGGATTTAAATCTACATGAATATTATTTAATTACCAGTGCACATGTTTTAATTGATTCTTATTTGTTCTAATAAAAATCTGGAGCTCAAAACAGAAAGTCTCTTTAACACAAGACTTAGTGTAAGCTTTTCATTTTTTTGAAGGACAATTAAGCATTTGTATTGCATCAAGTTAGGCAAATGAGTTTATAATTTGGACTGTGACTCACTTAAGTCAGTAATTAAACCCTTTTGGCATAAGAAGTTCAGAGCAGATCAATTTACTCATATTTTGTCAAAGAGACAAGAAAAATGACTCACATATAATAAATATAAATAATTCACATATATACTTATATAGGATACCTGCCGTGCCTTTATAATGAACAAATAAGAATTGTTTCATTTTAAAGATTTTTTCATTCAGTCACAATGTTTAAAAAATGTTGGCTATTCCTGATAATTGAATATTGTGAATGTAAGAAAATATTTTACTTTATCGTGAACAAAGAAAGCATTTATTTCAATTTGCAATGAATGAATTGTCAAAATATGATGTAATTTTTGTTATGGAACAACTTCAAGCAATTCCATTTCCTTATGGTCATGACTTATGAATGCATAACAGACACATGTATATCTTATTCTTTATATTTCATTTTTTTTAACAAAAGAAGTTTTCTAAAAGAGCAACTCCATCTTAAAATGTTTCATTAAAGTCTAATAGATAAACGGACAGTCTATGATAACAAATTCATAAATATTTTGTCTTATCCATGGGAACCCTAAAAACTAATTATAAAATCATTCATAATGGAGGGTAATGGGTTCCCTGAATCGGCCCATCAGTAGATGACAAAATCTCAGGCTTTTATCTCTTTGAGCCATCACCCAAAGCCTTTGTGACGAAGGGAATGAAAGAAAGGGACCTTGAATACAGGCACAGAACGGGAATTTAAGAACGGGGTGATGACAGATTATTACGATTATTAGCGTCACTTCGATGATGGAGGTATTTCAAATTGTTTGGCCGGGATAAGTAATTTTGTCTGACCCATTCCCTCCAATGGGTTTTTTGTGTTTGATCAAATTTCAAAGCAACAGCATACGATTTTTTTTAACCCTTAGAATGCTTGGTATTTTCTAATAGAATCTTGTGTCGTCTGTCTTTTCAGCACCTTATATATCTGCTTAATTTTGATGAGGAAAGATACTCAGAGTAGCAAATAGGTAAGATTACAGGCCATCCGCCAAGTTGCTTGGTGGCTGGCCTGAATCTAACCTGTTTGCATAAACATGAAGTGGGCTCCAGCACTATAAGGGTTTATGAATACAAAGTAACATTTCCTTTTGGAATACTGGACATAGAGTCATTACAAATGTGCAATATCTTTTTCAGTCATCATTATTCTTTATTTCAAACTTTATTATTTGGTATCAAAAAATGATATCTGTTAATGATCATTTCTTAATTTTTGTCTCATTTCTTGTTTCCATTCTGGCAAGTGAGAAAGAAAGGGACCACTGCTTCTCCTCGAAGGGTTTAAGAATTGTTTGGTCTATTTAACTTTTCATGGTCATCGGTAAATAGCCCTTAATTGACGTCATTATGTATACATCAACAGCAATAATTGACAGCTTCTGGACGGATTCTGTTAATCTGTTGATGATTGATTACATCAAATAAATTCTATGATGATGAAGTCTTAGCACGCTTTTCTCTTTTGATTTTCGAATATTTTATCCATTACTCATACCTCTTAACCCATTACCGAAAATTAAGTTTTGTGACTGTTCAAAATTGAGAGCAACATCAGATGCTAATTAACCCTTAGAATGCTGGGTAACTTTCTGAAAATAGATTTTGTCTGCTTTCCAAAACTTTAAATATCTGCTTAGGTTAAATGAGGAAAGTTACTTAGAGTAGCAAACAGGGTAGATCACAGGATCACAAGTTCCCATTGTGAGGTCAATTTACAAATAGTAGTTAAATGCAATTTTTTTTATTAGTAAAATTTCAATAATGTCATTTTACAAATGATGGTAAAAAAAGAAAAATCTGAATGCTTTTTTTTTTATCAGTTAACTTTCAGTAACATAGATGAACTTAGTAAGGGCCAATGGTTAATTGCAAATATTTCCCCCTCTAATTTTGATTGTGAAGTAAAATTCTCTCAAAATTATTAAAAAACAAATTCATAATGAAGTTGTTCAGAAAATGAAAAAGAAATAGGTTCTATTATTTTTTTCTTTTCAATTAAGTGGTCAAAGCGTAACGGCAATTGGGATGAAAAGACGTACAGACAGTAACTGGATCGATTCAAGGCCTCTTCAATGTTAACGGGAGTAGCAACCGTGCGGCCTCTCCTATTGATAAAACCTTTCTGAAGAAGTGATAAATTTTCCTATTCAGCTTTTCTTGCTGAAACTTGCGTCCGTTTTTCCAATTTTTTTTTCCATAATTGGCCAGTCTCTACAGTTTACCATTATTGTCCCCAAATATAAAGAGGTAGCGGTGTTTGTGAAAGGCCGAATGATTTTAATTGCGAAAATATCATTCTCATCTTCCATAGCAGACCTTGTGAAATAAAGAATTTGAAAAGAAATTAAAAGCTCCTGGGGGACAAGACATTCATGCCAACGATAGAGAAATGATGTATTGATAAATCGGGCCTTCGGGGCATGTATATTGATGTTTACGTGAATGAAAACTGAAATTAATGCAGGGATAGTAATTGCCACCCCATAACAATGTGTCAAATTAAACAGTGCTTCCGTATAACATTTTTATGAGAAATTACACAATGTCTTTGTATCTTTTATATCTGGGATACAGTACAATATAAACATCAATTGTGATTCCCCTGTAAACATTGAACTCTTTAAAGCCTATTTTGAATTAGATATTTAATTATTGCACACCAATTGGATTATCAATTACCTCTTTCCCTGTCATCCTTTCTGGAGAAGATAACTTATGAACAATTTTTCTATTGGGTATGGTCTTTCTTCTCTGTTTTTTCCCTTTTGAAGTAAAAGATTTGTCAATTTGAATTTAAATATTGTTTTGAAAGAAGAAATTAACACCAAGTGGTTCTTAGCACAACAGTTCTATGAGGTTTTGACTTCAAAAGAATACATAGAACAGGGATTTTTCACATAATAAAACAGCTAGGGGCCATCATGCAGTTTTCCCAAAAACTCAATATCACACCAGATTTTTGGTGTCCCAATTCATCAATTTCATCAATTAAATTTCCCAAAATAAGCAGGCCAAGGGCTCTTCCCAGTTTACCTCTATAAGGCTGGAACCGACTTCATGCCAATGCAAACATTTTAGATCCTGCCAGCCGCCAAGTAAATTGGCAGCTGGCCTGTGATATATCCTGTTTGCTACTCTGAGTATCTTTCCTAAACAAAATAAAGCAGAGATATAAGGTTTTTGAAAGCGGCATCTCAAAAATGTATTTTTCTCAGAAACTTACCAAGTATTTTAAGGGTTGATGAAACAAAATCCAAGTAGCATGGTCAAAGCTGCTACAAAATATCACAACGAAATTTAATAACCCTCAGTCTTCATAACAGTTATCTGCTGCTGCCTTCTTTTTAGACCAGACGCAATATTACATATAAGGGAATAAATGATTTAAAATTAACTTAATTATATAATGGGGAAAGGGGACTCTGTACTTTATTTACTCGCCCCATTGATGCCGATGAAGTAGCTCTTACCGAATATCAACACAAACATTCTTTAGTCTAGTAACACTGTCCCAGATGCAGGCGGCTCTTAATTTGGTGGTTGGTTGCAGATGACATTTTCTTTCAAAAATAAATAAAAGAAACGAAAATAACATTGCATCGAAATGGTGGTTTGCTCAACAATAGCAAATTATTATTCTGTCATAATGCTTTGTTGAATGAATTATGAATATATTTGTAGATGAAATTGTAATTTTGGGTATAAATTTGATGAAATATTGTCATCTGCTGCAAATTGTTTGACACAGCAAGAGGGGTTAACAAATGCAGCAATGTCTTTCTTTTTACCTAGGTATATCGGTATTTCTGCATCGATCAGACTTTATCCCTGCCAGTCAATACCCAAGTTTTTGAAATTTCACGAAGTGCAAATAAGATGTGGATGGATTTTTTTTTTGCAGTAAACTATTGATTGTGGGCTGTAATAGGGTTAAGTTAACCCTTAGAATGCTGGGTAATTTTCTATAAATAGATTTTTGTGTCGTCTGCTTTCTAAAACCTTAAATATCTGCTTGATTTTGATGAGGAAAGATACTAAGAGTAGCAAACAGGTTAGAACACAGGCCAGCCGCCAATTACATGGTGGCTGGCCTGTGATTTAGCCTGTTTGCTTAAGCATGAAGTTTGTTCCGGCACTGTAAGGGTTAAATTAGTAATCAGAAAAATACCTGTATTTCACATTTCTGCTGAAGATGGTAAATGAACCTATTGAGGGAAAAGGAGACGCTGCTCGTACAAGGGATAGTTTCTCTTGCAACTGGTGATTTTAATTGGCTTGTTAATTGTTTTCTTATTTCATTCAAATAACATCTTGAGAGTTTGTTCACTGTTTTAAAAACTGTGTAATCACAAGTTAATGAGAATGGAATGAAACAAATGTTCATTGAAAAAATGAACACGAAAGTGTTTCAAATTGGTTGAGTAGATTCTTTCCACAATCGGTAGGACTATAGGTTTCTCATGATGTTTAATAAGGGCCTGTAAAAAGCATCTTCCAAATCAAAAGTCTATTCAAAATCATAGTCTTTTGCAATGTGCAAAAGTTCGTTAATTGCTCCCCAATATCAACATTCTAAAGTCGCTTCCAACTTAATGGTGAAAATTAATTCCTTTAAAACTGCATAATTAACAGCTGTACTGTTTTATGATAAGCGCAAAAGAATAGTAATTGTAAGGAAAATTAGACCGATTTAAGTCTTTGAAATGTGCTTACAGTCTGAATTAGCATTGTATTCAATCCAAAAGCATTACATTGCTTTTGAGATCTTTTGAGATCTTTTCATGTTAACTGTACCTTCTGAGATTAATTGATACTTCCTGAATGAATTATGCTTTCATTTGCTTCCTTAGATTATATATCAAAGAACAATACAAAACTGTATTGTTTCAACGTCATTTTATTTTGAATTATTCTTCTCTGAACAAGCCTCATTAAAGCAGTAAAAGCCCATCAACTGTTGCATGACACGAAAATTGTCTAGGCAAAAGGAGGTTAAACTAGGAGCACCAGGGGATAATAAAAACCTCGGTTAAAATTAACAGGTTTGATACCATAACCGCTATAACGGGCGGGTATCGGGTTGTATTGAAATGGAGAGTTTGGGTTCAGCTCCTAGCTGACATTACCCTCGGCCCGTTGTCATAATAAAGGAACCCAATCAGATTGAAAACCCCGCTCGCCCCGAAACTGGATCCGTTTTATCACATTTTTCTCCGATTGTTATGTCTCTTGCGGGCTTCATTGCACCTGAATTGGCTTTTGACAGTGTGATAGCTCTTGGTTTCAGCTTTGTCGGGTTGGCTTTCTCTCATTTCTCTCGCCCTGTCCCCGCGACAGGTTTGTTTTCATATAGATAATAGAATGGATCACGGGTACACTGAACATGAATAGATGTAGGTATTAAACTCTTTACCGAGCGCCAAATTCTCGACTGTCCCAAATCGAAAGGGATTGCCGATGACATTTCAAAATGTGATGGAATTGAAGAACTATCCTCTGATAGGGCAGAAAACATTGTGGATTTTTTTCTTTTCCCACAATGTTTTTCAGAGTTGTCTGCAACAAACTTGTTAATTGCTATTGTTTGGTAATGGGTTAATCCTTTAAATTTCAAACATAACAGAAGACATTTAAAGATTGTTTGCAGCAGATGACTTGTGAGAATGATTGTGACATAAGTGAGAATTTGAACCTGCAACAAAAGATGCGAGGAAACGTTACAAAGAAAGAAAGACTTTTTTCTCACAACTTCTTTTTTCTCACAAGAATTTTTGTTTTTATCATATTTTATTTTTCTTATCCACTTATGCTTCCACAGATATGGATCATTTACAAAATCTCATATGAGGGAATGTGTTAATGCCAATACATAATAAAGACCTCTAATATCGGATAAACCGGTGAAGGAAACAAAACGAGGATTCGATGCAAGACTGAAGTATGTCGTCTACAAACGTGGAGTACTTACAATAGCATTGCAGTAAACCCTTGAAAATGAGAAATTACGATTCTATTGTTTGTGTTTAACACCTTATTTAGCCTGATTCTTTCACCAAGTTCTTTTGTTTGATATGATTTTTGTATCGTCATGATATTGTCTTCACCATGGCCCATTAGTTCTTTTATTGTGCATTTTTCGACTTTCCTTTGGCAGGATGGCAAAAGATGATAACGCTTGATAATAGTCTGACCTTTTACCCAGTTTTCTTCATTTTAACCCTTGTAGTGCTGGAACCAACTTCATGCTTATGCAGACAGGTTAGATCCAGGCCAGCCGCCAAGTAAATTGGTGGCTGGCCTGTGATCTAACCTGTTTGCAACTCTGGGTATCTTTCCTCATCAAAATTAAGTAGATATTTAAGGTTTTGGAAAGCAGACGACACAAAAATCTATTATTAGAAAATTATTTAGCACTATAAGGGTTAATACTTTCTTATATTATTTTTTTTGAAATTCTACTTGATACAGACAATTGACATCATATTAGTTTACATATTTTTTCTTTTCAGTCTTTTTTTTATGTACATTTTTTTTATACAGAAATTTTACAGTTAACACGTTTTTTCAATTTATTTTTATTTTCTTTTTTCATTTTTTTTTATAAAATTTTCTTGATGCAGACAATTTGCAACATTTTCTTTTTACATTTTTAAACCTCTTCAAAACAGGAGATTTTGCTAAATATGAGTAAGTTCACTTTCATCACAATAGTGACAGTAGATGGCAGTTAAGAATTCAAGATAGTTATTATGAAATTTTGCTTTGTGATAAATGAGAAATTGCTTGGCAAGGAAGTTAAAATTCAAGATTGATAGTATAAACGTTTGCTTTGTGATATTGGAAGCTTTTACATATGTGCTTTTACATATGTAGCAGGGTCCTGCCTGGCCCAATGGTTAAGATAGCAGACTAAGTCAAGAGTTTGAATCCTTACACCAACTCTGGTTACGTGGGAGGGACCTTTTGCAAGTCACTTCAGATTCCTAGCTTAGTACTGGTGGATCCAGGAAAGCCGTTTCATTACTGAACAAATTGTTGATCCTGCATTAGACACCATACAAACAAAACTTAATATTGTGTGAAAAGTTATCTAGTCAGAATTGATATCATAATGGTGCTTTCTGAATGACTGGCTTCCAAATAAGCCATAAGTTATCCAAAACGATTCTCTTTTCTTTTACTTAAGTCACTCATACATGAGTTGACATTCAATTCAATGCAATTTTTTTGTGAGAAAGGAAAGGGAAGGAAAGGATAGATAGGTGGAATTTTTACTATGATTATGTGTATCGCAGCCAATTGTTCGGAAAAATGCTTTTTTGGGTTATCAATAAAAATGATCTCAAATGAATTCGAAGACAAAGGAAATTCGTTTTCTTTCAGATTTCATTCTTCATGTTAGACTGGTAGTAAAATGAATTGTCTCCAAGGGACAAAAGATGATGTTGAGATAAGATAGGGAGACAGAGATAGTAACCTCTAAGGAACCAGTCTTAATCCTTTACCAAACACCAAATTTTTGACTGTCCCAAATTGAAAGAGTTTGCAGACGACATTTCAAAATGTGATGAAATTGACAAATAATCATCTCAGAGGGCAGAAAACATTGTTGGAAAAGAACAAATTACTTGTTACAAGCAATTTTTTCTTTTCCCACAATGTTTTTAAGAGTCATCTGCAACAAAGTGGTTAAATACTGTTATTGTTTGTTATTTAGGCATTTTTTTTTTTTAAATATTGATGTAAAGGATTACAGCATGCAGTCGTCCTTTACTTGTGAGGTAAAATCGTCGTGCTGATCAAATGGAATGTCCCTATTGTCTCAAGATTTCTGTCTCATTGTTTCAACTAAAAGGCTGTTTTATGGTTCATTACGTAAAATATCGCTGAAGAAAAGAAAATGATATCAGCCACATTTTCTTCTCTAATACTTGAACAATGCGACTCCTCCGCCTCCTTTTCAAGACCTATTCTTAGTTTCTTTAACCCTTTACCAAACGCCAAATTTCCGACTGTCCCAAATTGAAAGAGTTTGCAGACGATATTTCAAGATGCAATAAGATTGGAAAATAATCTTCGGAGAGTGCAGAAAACATTGTGGAAAAAAGAAAAATGGCTAGTAACAAGTAATTTTTCCTTTTCCCACACTGTTTTGGAGAGTCATCTGCAACAAACTGGTTAAATGTCGTTATTGTTTGGTAATGGGTTAACCCTTATAGTGCTGGAACCTTCTTCGTGCTTATGCAAACAGGTTAGATCTAGGCCAGCCGCCAAGTAAACTGGCGCCTGGCCTGTGATCTAACCTGTTTGCTTCACTGGGTATCTTTCCCCATCAATATTACGGTAAGCAGATATTTAAAGTTTTGAAAAGCAGACGGAACAAAAATCTATTTTTAGAAAATTACCCAGCATTCTAAGGGTACTTGCTAGACTTACTCCATGTTAAGTCATGCATTTTTCTGCTGTTAAAGACCTTTAAAATAATACTCTGAGGGTTGAATACAATAGAATAGTAAGTTCTTCACAAACATGAAGCACTTATATACCACTTACTAATGAATGGCTTAGCTGATTGCATGGGAGTGTCCTTTGGCAAGACACTACAGAGGTGTCTAGTCTTGTACTGGGGAATAGCCATTACAGTAAATATAGCCAAAGAATATTCGCAGGCCTTAAATAACCATCTGTCCCAGTGGTTAAGGTGTTTAAGGGATTTCTCATGGTAGTGTCTTTGAGCAAGACACTGCAGAACCCTAGGATGGTACTGGAGAAATTCAGGAAAGATGTTTCC
This sequence comes from Cerastoderma edule, assembly GCA_947846245.1. Taxonomy (NCBI): domain Eukaryota; kingdom Metazoa; phylum Mollusca; class Bivalvia; order Cardiida; family Cardiidae; genus Cerastoderma; species Cerastoderma edule. Next base: position 12,902,404 of record OX401410.1, on the reverse strand, counting down.
CAATTTGGAAAGGTGTGACCGGTCCAAACTCAAAGAGGGCAGCAGACAACAAAAAAACAGCTATAAAAGATACATGTACATTTCCTGGATGGTATTAGGAAGAAATCACTGAAACAAAAAAAGATTTAGTTTCATCTAAGTTATGTTTTAAAATATAACTACCACAAGTTCTTAAGGAGAGAGGAAACAGTTCAAGCAATTTTAGATCAAAACATAAATAAATTTTGTTTAAGATCATAGCTCAAAACTAACCAATATGCCCTAAAGTTGCCATTATAACTTTATAGATATGATACAGTTCAAAGTGCAAGACTATGTAACTGCTAAATTGCTTATCTTTTCAGACTCTATAAATGTCTTGTAACATGTGAAAGGGTGATGGTTTTATTGGGAAAATGATGTAACCTCAGGGTTAATGAGGTCACCATACTGTTCTATTGCTTGTTAACATTTCCCTTCAAATATGTCTGTACCTTTAGCGTATGCCTCAAAGAAACAAAAATGCTTTAATTGAGCTGTTTGTCCGTCACAATAAGTCTAAATCATTTCTACAAGATCTACCTAGTTTCCTTTTTTTTTTCTTATTGGTATTTGAAAAAAAATAAAGACTTGGGTGAAGTCTTTACTTCATTGTTGAAAAATTTAAATAGTTTTGTCTAAGAGTGTTTCATGTGGTGAAGCATAATGTCACTTTGAAAGTGGATTTGAAAAAAAACCCAAAAACATCTAACACCAACAAAGAAGACATGATATGAATATATGATAATTTTTCATTGTTCCAACAATGTTGTTTTAGTTAAAAAAGACAAAATGGTTATCATAAAAAAATATGTTTAACTTTGCTGCATAAAAATGTGTTTTAGACTAGAACACCAGGTCCTGCTGTTCAAGTCATAAGAGACTAAAGGTTACTTGTCTTAAATTATTAACAGTTTACAAAGAAGACTGCCAATGATGAGATGTCAATTTTTTCCTTACATACATTTCAAACCAAAGATGAAGTTTTGTGACTATAATCACAATCTGAGGGGATGCATATACTTTTGACAAGCCTTAAACGTCTTTATAAGGGAATAAGTCTCGATAATGAGCTATTAACTAAACTTTTTTTCAACATTTTCACATCTATCATACAATAGCCTTCGAGACCAGACATCAGGGTACTGTTTTACTAAAGAGTTTACGCTTAAAATTTGCGTAAGTCTAAAACAACTATTCTCCTTATTTCAATATTGGGCGGAGCAATATTGCAAAGTAAAACATCATCGGAATCGTCTCTCCGAGACGCTTCCAATGACGTGTCACATTGCAATATTGTACTTTCATTGAAGATACTATCCATGTTTATCAATTATGACTTACGCAAATATTTTCCGTAAGTTGTTTAGTAAAACGGTACCCTGGACTATAAGGGAATAGGCAAAGCAATGAATACAGAATGTATCTAGTACAATATACAGTTGAACAGATTACGACAGAATTATATCTCCACATCATTTATGCATTTGAGATGGCTTTAACAATGGGATCTAATTAAAAAGGGTTTACAAAGTCAGGAAAGCCTCATGCTCATCCTATATAGTGGAGAGCTCAGTGACCCAGTAGTGCTTCTTTAACCCTGTACCAAATGCCAAATTTTCGACTGTCCCAAATTGAAAAAGTTTGCACACGACATTTCAAAATGTGATGAAATTGAAAAAAAATCTTTTGATAGGGCAGAAAACAATGTGGGGAATAGAGAAATGTCTCATTTCCCACAGGGTTTTTCAGAGTCATCTACAACACACTGGTCGAATCTCGTTATTGTTTGGTAAAGGGTTCAGGCATTAAATAAGTCAGTAAAGACATTCACCAAAGAGCAATTGAGTTAATATGTTAATTGTATAATTTGATCATGATTAATCTATTTAAATAGAAAAAACGCATGCTACTTTGAGTTTTATTCCTCAAGGAGATACAATTACGGTTTCTTATGACATAAATGGAACGACAAAGACAACTGCTGTTGCCTTTTACGAGAGAATTGGGTAATTGATGTACGTTAGAAAGCTGTTGGGAAAAATTGAATGATATGAAAGCTCATTCATATCCAAATTGTCATGTCAAAGAATGGATTCATTATGTATTCATTGCATCTTAATTGGATCTTGCATTAAGTCTAACAAATGTTTGGTGATGATGTAACTATTTGATTAAAAATGGAGCAATCTCTTGCCACCTGCATCTTGCTGTCAACTCGTGATTAGCATGTGGGGTGGACCTCCATGACGTAGCGGTTAGATACGGAAGTTGAAATCATAGGACCCCTCTCAGTATGGATTCAAATCCTCCAGGGGCGTAGCTTGACTGAAATAAATATGTAAGCACGTCATTTTAGGGGGATCCGGGGACATACTCCCCCTTGGAAAAAATGCAGTCTAAAATTGCTCAGGGGCATTCTGGCATGTATTTGAGTGCACCAAACTTTATTTTGCTCAAGAAGGAAATAAAGGCCCTTTCTGTCTAGTTTTTTTTTCAGTTTTTTTCTCTTAAATCCTGAAATAAAAGTGTAGGCATGTTCCTAAAGTGCCTGAAGGAAGCCGCGCCAATGTCCTGGGTACCGTTTTACTAAACAGTTTACACTTAAGATTAGCGTAAGTCTAAAACAACAATTCTTCTTATTTCAATATCGGGCAGAGCAATATTGCAAAGTCTCCGAGACGCTTCCAATGACATGTCACATTGCAATATTGTACTTTCATTGAATATACTATCCATGTTTATCAGTTATGAGTTACGCAAATATTTTCCATAAGTTGTTTAGTAAAACGGTACCCTGGTGATGAGAAGTATTTCCTAGTCAACTTACACACAATGTCGATTGTGCTACCCTGCTTGCCTAGCCCATATTGGCAATTGAAATAAAGATATTTCTCCGTCATTATGAGATGGGGATCACAACATAACTGAATAACTGTTGATATATCTTTCAACTTCCGCTACCCAATTATCAAAACACAACTCACTTTTATAGAATTTTGTGCCAGCATTGAGAGTATAAGAAGATACAGTATTTTAAAAGATATGGTGAAGAAGCCGTTTTCATGTGAATAATGACATTTAAGAGGGTATTCATCAAAAAATGTTCTGCTCTTAATTTGCATGCAACCTAATCCCCATATTTGACGCTTGAAATGTCTCTTTAATAACAAGTAATGGAATTATTCTTTTGCTGCCACAGATTGTATCTCCACTCATTTTGCATTAAATAAAAAAGCTCAAAGCAAGGTGATCTGGTTTCTATTCGACAAACATATTTTTGAAGAAACGGTAAGGTTTATATCCATGCAACAGGTGCCTGACAATGTACATATGATACAGCAGCATTGAATATCTTTAACAATAAGATTGATCCAAAACGCTCATTGTGGCACCACACATATGAGCCATAATTAGGTACCGGCAACACCCCCACCCCCCCAAATTAAATACAGAATTGTGTTTTTTGTTACTTGTACCTGTGATATGAGACTAAAATGATTAACCTGTTTGGTTAAAAAATGTTTTTTCCTCAAGTATAACAAAGTTAATTATATTCCTATCAGTGAAATACAGGGATTTCTCAGTGTATTAATTTTCAATTTTGTCACAGTGAATATTGTCACTAGTGATGATATCAAAAAGTCATCAGTTTTGACTGAACTATTTTCTTTTACCATTCCTTTGCATTAGAGAGAGTCATGGCTGCACTTTTGCACACGGCACTTAAATGTTTGTATTCTAAAATGTATCCATACGCGTGAATGACGTCATATGCCGCAAAAATGACGTCACAGGCATTGTTAACTGCTTTGCTCCTCCCATTTTATATTCCATTCGGCGTTTATGGAGGTATTTTGGCAAATATATTTACTATAGTGGAATAAAATAAATAGAGGATAATCAACTCCTTTCGGTTGATATAAAAAATATGTCACTTGAATGGGTTGTTATCATGTAGAAAAAACTCGGTCTTCGAACTCGTTTTTTCAACCTGATAACAACCCATTCTCGTGACATATTTTTTATATCAACCGAAAGGAGTTGATTATCCTCTATTTATTCCTCAATTATAACCAAGTATATCATACAGGCGAGGGTTGTTTAAAGTGACTATATTAAAGATTGGGATTTCTTTTTAAAAATAAAATCTCTGAGGATAAAATGGCCACACAGATCGATAGATCTTAGAATGTAAAATTAACTTGATTATTGATACACTATTCAACCCACTCAAAAAAAGGAATAGTTAAATATGGCTTCCTTAAGAAATAATTTTTTTTGACATGAATGCATTAGCAGTTCATTATAATCATTAGTTATGAATCATAGTTTTGAATAAACTTTATCTAAATTTTGTTGTAAAATTGCTTGAATTGTTTCTCTCTCCTTAAACCTTTTAGTGCTAGAACCGACTTATGGAAACAGGTTGGATCCGGGCCAGCTGCCAAGTAAATTAACGGTTGGCATTTTAAAGGTTAGAAACATACAGTTTTGATACAATTAGAAATAAGATATAACTAAGACGTAACTTAATCATTTTTTTTCCATTGATTTCTTCCCAATACCATTCATGAAATGTACATGTATTTTTTTCGTTCTGGTTTTTGTTGTCTGCTGCCGCTTTGAATTTGGACCGGTCACAAATTCGCAAATTAGGGAATGAGTCAAATAGTTCTTATCTGATGAAGGACAAAGACAAATTTCGGTTTATTGGTTGATAATTGTCCAAATTATCTTTCGGGAGTTATTACATCCATGACAAATTGGGCTAACCAAGGCATCTAGTCATTGCTAATGTCTTAACCCTTAGAATGCTGGGTAATTTTCTAAAAATGCCATTTTGTGTCGTCTGCTTTCCAAAACCATAAATATCTGCTTGATTTTGATGAGGAAAGATACTCAAAGTAGCAAAAGGGTAGATCACAATTTATTTGGCAGCTGGCCTTGATCTAACCTGTTTGGATAAGCATGAAGTCGGTTCCAGCACTATAAGGGTTAGTTACCTAATACGCAATTTTTTACTGCTTGAATAAGCGGTACAAGACCCTGGGTTCATCCATGGTTGATAGAAATTCTAAGCCATTATTCGGTTTTGATAGCCTCTACCAATTTTCCTTATGTATTGCATTATGTCAATCTGAACACATCGGGTTTATCCGCTGAAAACACCTCTGAAATAATAGGGATGACGCCATATTGTTTCCCGCGAGAATGATGTCACTTTACTTTCGTTTCTAAAAATAGATCTTGAATGTAAAATCCAAAAAGTCGTTAAATTTGATTGAGGAAACAAGTATACAAGTCACAACAACAAGTTCTCCATTTGGTATGAGTTACTGATCAAAAGTGATTAAAAAGGATGTCCAAGACTTCCATACACATTGAACTACTTAACGTGCACGCTTATAAAATGTGTTAATTGGCTGATGCCGATTTACCCGAAAAATTGTAACCCTACACTTATATCTGAGGTATATTTCACTGCTCACGGAAATACCCGAGTAGTTCCGATTGGCATGATATGTTACATCTAATTCACAAGAGGAAGATGACATGAGAAAGTATGAATAATCCAATTCTTGTTTCAAAGCCCAGTATAAGCAATTGTGGCAAAAGTAAAATTGAATTGTCTCTAACAAATTCTTCTTAATGTCACAATCTTTCAACATCTGCATTTTTATCTTGAAAAGAAACATTTGTTTTGAAAGTCATCTACTGCAAGCAACATTTAAGTGGTTGCTATGGAATTAAAACACAGCTTTGACAACAGGGGCGAGAGAGTTTTCAAACCATCTTATAATTAAAGTAGCACCCACAAATCCTATATCAATATTGTTTCAGCAAGTTTAGGCAGGACTGCTGAGACTTAAACCTTATACTTTGTAATACTAACTCTAAACACCTATTGCAGCAGACAAAAAATTGAAATCATTGTGACAAAAGTTGAAATCATTGTGACAAAAGTTGAAATCATTGTGACAAAAGTTGAAATCTTTTTGACAAAAAGAGAATTTGCTCCTCTGGTGCATATTCCTCCTTTTTATCACAATTATTTCAAAATTGATTATTTGTTTTTATAGATTTTTGTTTAATAATCTGGTTACCTTGAAAAACTTGGATGTGATTATTTTAATCAAACCTCTTTAGTTGTTATTTTGAACCTTTTATCCAATTTAAAATGTAATGCCACATCTTGATTTAAGGTAATGGTCTTTGATATTAACAGTCAAAGACGGAAAGAGTGTTTATTTTGTTTTATAGAAAATATTGAAAAAAATATTGAAATTTTGGTTTTGTTACATCTTTCTAATAATTGAAGATTAAATAACTGCATCAAAATGTTGGTTTCACTTGTAAATAAAAGAGGATAATTCTCTCAACCTAATTTCATTGTTTTAGGTTGGTTTCTGCTTTTGTCCCATTTGTGAACCACACAATTTCACAAAGAAATGTGAATTTTCATACCTATTAAGACTTCATGAATGGTTTCTATACAAAAGGTTAGAGAAAACCATTGCTATTAAACAAAACATTTTGACCACAACAATTTTCATTTTGTATCAATGGTGTCTATTCTTTTCATTTATCTATTGGACATTTATTTTTGGACTAAGGGTGCATCAGCTGTTTTCCTTGAGACATTGCCAAAAGAAATTTTCAAAAGTATCCTCAATCATCTTGCTTTAAACACACTTTAAAAATAGTCCTTCAGCGCTATCATTATTATTCATTATGTTTTAATTGTGTAATTTGTCCTCTGCTTCTTCTTAAATAAGGATAATAGGTTGGACCTCTCCTTTAAATATTTACTCGTCTCAGAACAATTCAGACAAAATTGCAAAAAGAAAGTGATTGCTTACCATGAGCAACACTTGCTCATCATGAGCAATTCATTCTTTCATAACCATGTAAATTATTACCAATATTGAAAAAGAAAATATCTATTCTTCTATGTACCATTTATGTATGTCATCTGCACTAATGCTTTCTATTTGAATCCCTCACAAAGTCTCATATGGGGGAATCTATGGTTAATCTGCACTCTGCTTTAAGAGGATGAGGGATTTGTCTTGACCCATTGATGGAGGCTTTACTGGCATCAGCCATAATGCACCCTTGACGCATACCTTGTAAAACTTAAATTAAGCTAGAATAAACACTGTATCCATAGACCGCCATTTTGAATTTCTTTTCTTTGTCGGATTGCTTTGTAAGTTCTTGGTTTACATTAGTCTGGGCTGGAACTATTCGCTTTACAACAACAGACAGATGTATACTGAGAATGAACGAAGGTATCTGATGAAGGAAAGATATTCAAAATAACTGATGAAGTAAAGATATTCAAAATAACTTGACGGCTACCTTTAACCTATGTCCAATACATTTTGTAATAGCACCTTTACTGCAGACCGCATTTAAAAAGACAAAGACAAATCCTCCTTTTTCGGATAATACTTTCAAGTGTTTTTTCACCACTTATGCAGATATTAAAGGATATTGTCTATACAGTCTAACCTGTGTTAAGCAGCCACCCTTTTAAGCAGCCAACCTGCCTTAAACAGCCACTACAGAAAGTCCCATTGTTAGATTTATAGTGTAAATCAATTTGTGTTAAGCAGCCAACCTGTCTTAAACAGCCAATTTACTCTGTCCCATAGGCTGGCCTCTTAACACAAGTTTGACTGTATTTTGTGTATTTTTTAATAAAAGCAGTATTTTACAGTGTCCTTCACATTGTGAAATTATCCTCTTAATATTCCTCCAGTTTGGATCTGTAACAAAATTGAGTATGAGTTCAAAAGTTAAATAGTTTTGGTATTGCCCCTTTTTTGTTACAGATAACTGTGGATGAATGTATCAATATAACAACAAGTTTATGCAACAACATTTGATCTTGCTGTTGTCTAAATGTTTTTGTTTTTAACTTTTTAAGGCTATAATAACAGTTACATCATTTTATAAAGACATTTATGTTGCTTTGATATCTTGGCTTTTGTCTGAGTGATTTTTTTGTGTTTTTAACCGTTCTAAGTAAATACTGACAGTTACACCATTTAATAAGGACTTTTACATTGCTTTGAAACCTTGATGTTGTTTTGTCAAATGTTTCCACCAATTTTCAATCATTTGTCAAGCAAATTTCTTGGCACAAGTCAAAGGGAAACCAATGGCCAACAGTCATGGATGATCCAATTTAAACCAAAACATTTAACCAGATGGCTTTGCCCTATACTGTTGTAAGTCCCTCACAACATCGGAGAACATACTGTATTATAGCATCAACTCAAAATGGAATCTAGTTAATCCAGTCTCAAAACAGAAGCTCCAACCATCTACCAGTTTGTCACTAAGCCTTTATTTCAATAATCCTACAATTACTAATCCCTTACTCATTTCCCCATATTCATTTTTTGACTGACTTGGGAATATTACTCGAGTTCTTCCTAGTTTAACCCTGAGAATACTTAGATTTTCCAAAACCTCTGGAAGATGTTTATAGCCAGACTTGATCGCATTTTGGATTTGAAATATTTTGACAAAAATGGCTCACCCTCAATGACAGTGAGACTTGGCCATGGAAAAAATTATGAATGGCAATAAATTATGAATTATGTTTGATAGTACCAACATGCTGCTGATCGAAACCGCCTTATTTCTACCAAAGTATGTCATTTTAACCCTTTACCAAACGCCAAATTTTAGACTGTCTCAAGTTGAAAGAGTTTGCAGACAACATTTCAAAATGCGATGAAATTGGAAAATAATCTTCTAAGTGGCGAGCAATGTCTCCTTTTCTCACAATGTTTTCCAGAGTCGTCTGCAACAAAGTGGGGTTCAATTAAATGTTGTTATTGTTTGGTAATGGGATATTTGACGGAGATATCAACCTGTGAATGGGGAAAGAATCAGTATGTGTTGTTACAACGGTTGAAAAGACTCGTCAAAACATATCATAGCTGACCCCTGCCACCAGCTTTTATATCTACCTTGTTGACTTAATTGATGGAGTTGGAATTTGTCACCTCACCGCTTGGCTTTCTTTTCCATTAACTAAGATAAACAGAACAATCTTTTCAGTGGGCACTTTGTGATTTATTCTCTCACTTTCAAGTGTTGGCATAAGGTGATGTACTCCTAAATGCAGCATTTCCTCTTTAAAATCTTTATAAGAAGAACAATTGCTCCCATCAAAGTTGCCAAGAGTATTTCGATGGTTCAGCGCAATACTATAGTAAGTGCTTCACGTTTGTGAAACACTTGCTATAGTCTTGCGTTGAACCCTCAATTTAACATTATTGTCAATGTATGGCTAAAGTGTTAAATTATCTTAATCATTATTTTATTTAGAAATCATGAATGAATGTTTTGCGTGGCCAAGTGGTTAAGGGAGCGGACTTAGAACTCAAGGTTCACAGGTTTGAATCCCACATGAGAATTTCCTTTGGCAAGACAATCTACAGCCCTAGCCTAGTGCCGGTGAATCCAGGAAAGCCTTTACATATCTCAAATACCATTCACACTGCATTAAACCCGATACCAGCAAAAAAATGATGGAAGTCTTATAAGCGTATTACTTTTTTTTATGTCAGGGAGGCATCCATAAAGATTTGTTGAAATGTCATTACTCCATTACCAAACAGTAAAGACATTTGACCAGTTTGTTGTAGATAACTCTGGGAAACATTGTCGGAAAAGGAGAAATTGCTCTTAATGAGCAATTTCTCCTTTTCCCACAATCTTTTCTGTCCGATCAGAACATTATTTTACAAGTTCACCACATCTTGAAAAGTCGTCTGCAAACTCTCTGAATTTGGAACAGTCAAAAATTTGGCGTTTGATAAAGGGTTAAACCATAATTCAACCGGTCAACTTTCAATTGTTTTCAAAATCCATCATGCTCTCAAGTGGGTCCAGGTTGAAAAAGAGTTATGACAGAGTTAAACATTACGGATAAAAAAAATGGGGGCTAATCTCCGTAAAAACGCTAATGTATTGCTATAGGTTAAGAAGCAATGAAAACAACCTGTTGAGAGATGTTAATTCAAATCTGCCATCCTTTATTAGGTCTGAAGTTATGCATTCAAGTACTGAGCTGTATTAATGTATTATATTCCATATGAAAACTTTGACCACAGCATGACCTTGGATTACGGTGAAGTTACATTAACCCTTGGTTAACGCGTCGGATCTGACTTCATGCTTCTGCAAACAGGTTAGATCCAGGCCAGCCTGTGATCTAACCTGTTTCCTGCTCTGAGTATCTTTCCTCGTCAAAATTTATAAAAGCAGATATTTGATGTTTTGGAAAGCAGCCGACACGAAAATCATATGAAAAGATTTAACCTTTACTCCACTTTAACTCTTTTGCTGCAGTATGTCCCTTATTGCCACAATGGTTTCTCCCCAATGTCATGGAGAAATAGTGTTGGTCCTGTGGGCCCAGTGGTTTAGTTGGCAAACTTATAACTCAGGGACCCGGGTTTGAGCCCAACTGGTGCCTCTTGTTTTGTGGGAATGTCCTTTGGCAAGTTCCATCAGAGCCCTAGCCTAGTTCTGTTGGATCCAGGAAAGTCCTTACATAATTTAAAATTTGTTGGCATGGTATTAAACATCATAAAAAAGGAGAAAATTAATAGTCATCATTCTGGATAGGATCATTATTGATGAATAAACTGTGAAATCCATATTACAAAATGAGAATTTATGTTGACAGTAAAGATGAAAATCTGCTTATTAGAAGCAAACTATCATTTTGTCACAATGTTTTCAATTGATGTCTGCTGCCGTACTGTAGAAAAGATATCTTAAAGCAGTTTATATTACTATACTTTTTAACCCTTTCATATTCTTTGTGTTTGCTGTTTTACAACATTCTAACAAAAACCAATTATCAGACAATATGTTCCTGGAAAAATGCATTGCAGAGTATTAAACCTTGAATACAGTATAAGTAAATTCTTATTTTGTTGAAATGATTTGCAACAGATTTCTGTGTTCAAAATCTACATAAAAAGCCATTTGCACATTGAGACAGGCAAAGGGCCAATAGGACAATACCAGGCATCACTTATTGATGGTCGGGCATTGATTTGTCTTTTATGGAATGTTTGTCGACCATCCCAGACCGGTGAAAGCTATACGTCGGTATAGATGGGTTTTTGTTGATTCATTAATGAATAATGGAAAGTACCGGATGCGCTAAAAGGATGCTCAATAGCTCCGATGCTGGCCGGCCTTTGTGTTTGCTAGTTGGCTATTGATGTCCGCTAAAACATTAATGTACCAATTCGTAATTCGAAACCCCTGAATGACCCTTTGGTGCTTGCACTAGAATGGGGGAATTGTCTGTATATTGTCCTGTATTTATTTACTCTTTTCCAGTGTAGCTTTAAAAGTATGGAATAGGATTTCAATGGCAATAAAGGCAGGTTGCTAAGAATTGATTGTTCTATTATTGCGCCCACTTGTCAGTGTTTGAAAAAAGCCCATCTCTATCAACTTTCAATGGTCAGCAAATCTCTGGCCCATTCTGTGTCATGATATTCGTGTTTTCTAGATTTTAACACTCAACCCTTTCCCAAACTTTCGACTGTCCCAAATTGAAAGAGTTTGCAGACGACATTTCAATATGTGATGATATAGGAAAATAATCTTATGATAGGGTAGAAAACATTGCGGGAAAAGAAATTGCTTGTTATGAGCAATATCTTCCTTTCCCACAATGTTTTCCAGAGTCGCCTGCAACAAACTGGTAAAAAGTTGTTATTGGTAATGGGTTAACTCATTCCTGCATTTTGAAAGTCATAACAGGTCCATCTTGAGAGCAACAGCAGGGGTCCGGCGTGGCCCAGTGGTTATGCCGTGGCAGACATAGAATCCGGGGTGGGGGGTCCTTAGTTAAAGTCCCATCAACACCTCTGGTTTCGTGGGATTGTCCTTTGACCAGTTATTTCAGAGCCCTAACCTTGTACTGGTGGATCCAGGAAAGGAGTAACATAACTGAAAAATTGATGACACAACATTAACACCATACTATACAGAAGGCAACAGCAGATTACAAAATTATATCATGAGAATCCCTCAATGACATTGGGTAGAATGCATTGTGACCAAAACATAAATTACTCATTTGCAATAATTTAGCTTTTGATCACAGCTGTTTCTAATGTTATCTGCAGCAGATGTGGCAAAATGTTGTGTTAAGAAATAGGCAGTTAACCCAATACCAAACAATAACGACATTTGAACTTTCACTCATAACTGTTTCACTTAAACACACTTGCTGCAAAAAGTTTGAAAGACGTGACAGAATGAACAACAGCTTATGATGAACAAACAGATCCTCCTTTTGTAAACCCTAATATTTTGGGTAATTTTCAAGAAATGTATTTTTGTGTCGTCTGCTTTCCAAAATCTTAAATATCTGCTTAATTTTGATGAGGAAAGATACCCAGAGTAGCAAACAGGTTAGATCACAGGCCAGCTGCCAAGTAATCTACTTGGCGGCTAGCCTGGATCTTACCTGTTTGCACAAGCATGAAGTTGGTTCCAGCACTATAAGGGTTAAAACAGCATCCTCTCTTATTGCCGGAAAAATCATAATTATCCTACTTCATTACTGCTACAACTTTCAAGATGGATAAGAGACAACACACCATTCAATATGTGGTAAATGGGTGGAGTGTGTGGGGGGCTACTTGTTTGATAATCAGTGACATCTCATTGGCTGTAGAATAATATTCAATTAGTGAGACAATGGTATTCACATCCTCCTAGATACAGCAACATCTATTTTATTATGAAAACCTGTACAACTTATCTAGACTACCGATCAGAGGTCTAGATAAGTTTCATGTCAAATTTTTTTTCATGCATGTTTTTCAAAATCTGTACAATAAATTCTATATTGTGGATACTCGTTAGAATCGTCTCAGACTCCCGCTTTGCACTGGAGCCCGACCAACCCAGTCCTTAGAGCCAATCCCTCTCCCGAAGTTACGGATCAAATTTTCCCTTACCTACATTGTTCTACCGACTAGCGGCTGTTCACCTTGGAGACCTGCTGGGGATATATCGGTACGGCTCGGAACAAGAATAACACTGTCTCCATCAGATTTTCAAGGGCAGACAAAGGCGCTCTGGACACCGCAAGAGCCTTTGAGACGATTCTATTGAGTAATAACAATGTAGAGTAAACAGAAGAAACAAATACAAAATTGAACATGGTAAATTTTATTACCTGGACTTATCAGCTCAGTTGTCAGGCTCCTCTTCACGTCAAAAACCCACTGGGGGGGCTAACTACCTCGTGTTGATAATGATGTGTCTATTGACAACTGTTGACAACATATGGAATTCATTGACTACTTTGACTGAGACCTTGCTTGCAAATGCATCAAAACAAGAATTGAAGTATTGAGGCATTATAGAATTGCGATTAGCGGGTTCCTTTAATCTTGTCCAGCCTCCGTGGCTTAGTGGTTAGAGTACAGAACTCGAAATCACATGGCCCCTCTCCGCGTGGGTTCAAATCCTGAGAGGGATGTGGATTTTCATGAGAGGCAGTCTCCCGACTGACTTACGGAATGCCGATGGTTCTACCCGCCTTGACCAGCCCCTATGGGCAGTTGAGTATGGGATCTTCCTCCATCATAAAGAGTCGGGCATCGCTACATAACTGAAATAATGTTGATGTGATGTAAAACCCATATGAAAAAAAATAAAATAATCTTGTCCCAGTCACAAAAGTCTGAACTTATTAGGTAATTGGCTTTTAAAGTAGTCGGGTCAAATGCATGCAGATGGAAGAAGTTGGCTAGTTCAATTATAAGTCTAGATACAACGAGTAATGACCTAATTAACTTCTATTTTTCTAATCCAATTTTGTGACTACTCATTAAACAATCTCTTTGAAACAATCTATATTAAAGAAACTCTTTGATTTTTTTTACTGCATGTAAAAGACAGGTACATACCATTATCTACCTTCATCATACCATTATCTATAGACTTCTGGGGCCCGTTTTACTAAACAACTTACGGAAAATGTTTGCGTAAGTCATAATCGATTAACATGGATCATATCTTCAATGAAAGTACAATATTGCAATGTGACACGTCATTGGAAGCGTCTCGGAGAGACGATTCCAATGATGTGTTACTTTGCAATATTGCTTTGCCAAATATTGAAATAAAAGGACTTGTTGTTTTAGACTTACGCAAATCTTAAGCGTAAACTGTTTAGTAAAACGGGCCTCTGGTTAAATCTGCCTGTCATCGTAGCGACTGCATGCCACCTGGAGTGTTACTGATGCTTTCATTAGAAACAGACTTATGTTACCTCTCCTTTTCATTCTAATGGAGAATGACAGTGGTCCAGGGGTGTATCATTGGCCTTGGGAAACGAGGGTTGTCGATCCGATTCCTGTGTGTAGCAGGGTCAAGAATCATATGCCATACATGAAATACCTAAATTTTCTACATTTGCTGCAGACTTGAGATACCTTTGTAACTAAAGCAGCTATTGCTTGTCTTTAGTAATTTCTTTTTTTGTCATAATGATTTTCATTATCTTGACTTGTAGTCTGCAGACGTAATGAAATATTTATATATGAGGAAAAGGCGAACCCTCCATAAATTTCTGATTCATGTTTTTGCAAAAAACTTACCTGAATGACTGGAGAGATGACATGCATAATGATGCTTGTTGCCATGGCAACTGACATGACCATGGTCTGCATCCCATTGATGCATGCAAGGACACGGCTTTTGATCCTCCATCACAGTTTTATTGAAGGCTTATTTCAGTCCACTTCATTTCTCCTTTTTCTTGAAATCGCCTGTTGATAATGATATCTAAAGGCATCTGACTTGTAGAAAAAATCAAAAACAAAAAAGAAATACTGCAAACAAAAAAGAACTTTAAAAGAGAAATATAAGCTACAATTCCTTATTTTGAAATATAAGCTACAATTTCTTATCTTGCAATTACATCAAATGGCATGGAGGCATTGTTTTACATTATTTCTAACATGTTTGCATATGAGCATGAAGTTGGCTCCAGCACTATAAGGGTTAAACAAAAGCAAAGGGTTGCTGTATCATAATGCGCCTTTCTCTGTAGTATAAACTCACCTCATATTTTCTACTTTCACTTTGCTGCTATGAAAATGAAGGCATCACATGTCATGTCACCAACCAAAGCATTGAATTCAAACACTAAAATTAAAAGCCCTTTTTCTACATGCATTTATAATTCAATTGATCTTTTTTGTTTTATTTTTTTTCTAAGCTTACATTCAGATTCAGAACATGTAACAAGCACAAAGGAATCTTGTAGTGTTTAATATAACTGCCTATGGGTGTATATGATTTCAAAACAGTGTGACAAAAGAGAATGATTATGTACATAAATTAATAGAACTAACAATATTTAATCAAAGATATACATCAATCTTAAGGGATATGCCTTAAGAATTTCTCCTTTTGCTATAATGTTCAAAGATTGTGGGCTGTGAAGGATCTTAATTAATTCACACACAACCTAATAAATCTTAATTAAGAAAGACATATAAATGCGTATGAACTCATCTCAGCTTCAATATAAAGAGGTGGCTATATATAACATGCCTTTAGTTTCATTCAGATTTCCTGAACATGCTCTAAATACTGTTGTTATAAGGTCATTTCTTACAATGTTTAGAAATGGATATCATATTTTCAAAGACATCTTATTTGCATACATTTAAGGCTTAACCCTTTACCAAACGGCAAGATTTCGACTGTCCCAAATTGAAAGAGTTTGCAGACAACATTTCAAAATGTGATGAAATTGAAAACAAATCTTCTAATGGGGCAGAAAACATTGTGTGAAAAGGAGAAATTGCACGGTAGAGCAATTTCTCCTTTTCCCACAGTGTTTTCCAGGGTCGTCTGCAACAAACTGGTCAAATGTCGTTATTGTCTGGTAATGGTAAGAATGAGGATGTATAAATAAAGGTATGTCAGCCTCAATGTAAAGGGATGTATACCTTTAGTTTTATTCACCATCCCAGGCAACTGATACTGTAGGGTCAGTGATGTGTGACACACAAGCGGCCTGCATTGAATACCACCCTATCTGACCAGGTAAACATCATGTAGGCTAGAGCCCTTTTACACCCAACCAACAAGTGGTTTCGTATTTGGATGTTGAAGATTTACCTGGGCTGCTGAAAATAGAGAGAGACTGGTTCAGCCAGCGTCACAGTGGTTGCAGCAGACGATAGAAGGCGGCCATTTTGGATGAAATGAAACCTTGTCACATGTGGTTGGGAATTGAAGTTACCTGTAAAAAGTGTCTTTTAATTGATTATGGATTTTGATTTAATTGGTGAACTTTGAAGTGATGATTGTTTAAACCAAGTGAAGATGGAGGAAGTATTTAGCTGGGGTAAGTTCACTGTTACCGTGAAAATGGCAGTTTTGAAGTTAGATTATGCAATTCAGAGAGGGTGAAACTGACGGCAAATGAGAGGGAAATTCTATTTATAGACTTGTTTGAAACTGGTCAATACAACTTGTAATGTGAATTGAGAACTTGAAAAGATGATGATTGATAGAAATGTATGCACTAGATATTTTTATTGACATTGCAAATGTGACTCACTTCCAAGTAAAGTTATTTGTGGCTCATTAGCTTTGGTATTCATTTCAAATAAAGCAGCTATTTATATTTCTTCAAGCATGCTAAAATGTCCAACCACATGACACTTTTGGAATGGGACAACTTTTGAACAGCCAACTTCAAACAGCATACTTCCAGGCCAGTTGTTGTCATTGGAAGAAAAATTGCATCATGAGTACTGTTTTCCAGAAACAGATCAAATCTTTAAATACATAGGTCATCAGCAAATGATTTAAATGAGGTTATGGTGACAAATGTTTCACTTGCTCATTTAAATATGACTTTTTTTCTTTTCCCCATCTCATTACAAGAATATAATGCAACATAACTTAATTAATTCAGTTTTGGTCTGCTTTATAATCTCTATTTATAATAATGGTTACCTAAGACACTTACTTCCTGCTGAAGAGACTGACGAAATTTACCATACATAATAATGTTACACTTTACCAAATTTCAAATTTTAGAATGTCCCAAATTGAAAGAGTCTGCAGACGACGTTTCAGAATGTGATGAAATTGAAAAATAATCTGCTGATAGGGCAGAAAACGTTGTGGGAAAAGTTAAAATTGCCCGTTACGAGCAATTCCTCCTTTTCCCACAATATTTTCCAGAGTCGTCTGCAACAAAGCGGTTATATGTCGTAATTGTTTTGTAATGGGATAAGGGCTGCATGCCTCACTGAACATATTGTCACCAGTTTTCCTCCTTAGATTTCTCAAAGGTGATTAATTAATATTCGAGGATGGCAAGGGGGATAATTTGCAGAGGTCATGCTACTTGAACATTTATAAGTAGATGAGTAGGTTTTTTTGTCAATGTGGTTATTTTTGATGATGAAGAATTTTGGATTTTTTTCTTGCAATGTGGCATCAAATTCATTCCAGCTGATGAATTCATTTATTTGAGCAAAGAAGACGGCTGGCTATATTGTTATAAAAATGCATCATCCTTTTTATTTTCTAAATGATTTGTAATGCAGACCAATTTTTGCCCACAAGATAAAAGTTCATGTATGAATGTATTCAGCAATAATCATTGAAAAAAGAAATTGTTTACTGAGAATGAAGACCCATTTTAGCAAAAGTTCATGTATGAATGTATTCAGCAATAATCATTGAAAAAAGAAATTGTTTACTGAGAATGAAGACCCATTTTAGCTATTGCCAGTTTCTTTATTGCCTCAAGATATATTTTGATTTGTATCAAAGACACGAAAAGCTGTCTGTATTTATAAACTTAAGAAGGTTATGTAATGTTTATTAGTATGACGTCATAAATTGATCCGTTTAATCTGGAAACAAATACTTTAAATTTACCATTCTTGGGCGGAGTGATTATTAAAATTAATGTATGGAGAAAATGTGTATAAATATATTAAGTAATCTTTTCTTTATACATCACTTTCATTCCAATCATAAAAAATCTTCAAACTCAATCATACCCCTTAATTAAGCGTTTATTGAATACCTTTTTTCAAAACAGATTTGTTAATTGGTAATAAATTGACCTATTTACAATTTTATGTGTGGTCTAAATTGAAAGCAACAGCAGGAGAACAAAGACTCTTAATATGAAGAATAGATAATAACTGTTGCTGTGGTGTATTAGGTAGAAACCTTTGTGACAAAAGTAACAATTTCTTACCACAAACATTACTTCTCTGGATTAGTGCAAGACTATACAGTGAAGCCTCGTTTATCCGGACCCTGATTGTAAGGGAACGGATTTATTTGACCAGTTTGTTGCAGACGACTTATGAAAACATTGTGGGTAAAGGAGAAATTGCTTGTGACGAGCAATTTCTCCTTTTCTCACAATGTTTTCTGCCATATCAGAAGATTATCTTTGAATTTCATCACGTTTTGAAATGTCGTCTGCAAACTCTTTCAATTTGGGACGGTCGACAATTTGGCATTTGCTAAAGGGTTATAAGTATACACGTGCATACAGACCGTTTATGTCTTAATGTGTAAAAGAACATAGTCTGCTTCATTAGTCCGGATGATTTGGTAATCCGGACATTTTTTTGTTCGGAACGGACGTGTTCGAATTAACAAGACATCACTGTATAGTAAATCTGTCACAAATGTGAAGCACTTACAATAATCTTGCATTGAACCCTAGATTTATCCTTTTATTGCGTTCGTTTCAGACGTCTTCTGCAAAAGGCATATAAAAAGAAAGAATCAATTAAAGAGGCTAATGGGTTAACCCATTACCAAACATTTAACCTCTTTCTTTCAGACAACTGTGGAAAAGATTGTTGGAAAAGGAGAAATGGCTTGTAACAAGAAGCAGAAGACCATTTTCCAATTTCATTACATTTTGAAATGTTGTCTGCAAACTCTTTCAATATGGGATAGTTGAAAATTTGGCATTTGGTAAATGGTTAATTAAAATGAAATTGCGTGTATGATTGCATTCTATTTAGATACGAGTCATGCCATTTCTAAGAGGCGTCACTATGGCATCAGCATTCAAGTCGCCGGACGAGACTTTCAAGGACTTGATGGCTGATAATGGGTCTCTTTGTCAAATTTTTATGAATGTTATAAATGCTCGACTGCAATAACACGAAACTTTGCATGCAATCATCCATTTATTATGATCAAAAGTTCAAATTTACATCTTTGAAATACTAACCCTTGAACTGACGGTGCTGTGCATGGGAAGTGTGTATTAGTTTTGAGTGGTTTGTTAGCCAGTTACCAAAAGGCACTGATAGTCCTCCTCCTTCTCAATCGGAACTACTCGGGTATTTCCGTGAGCTGTGAAATACACCTCGGATATAAGTGTAGGGTTACAATTTTTCGGGTAATTCGGCATCCGCCAATTAACACATTTTCTAAGCGTGCACGTTAAGTAGTTCAATGTGTTTGGAAGCGTTGGACATCCTTTTTAATCACTTTTGATCAGTAACTCATACCAAATGGCGAACTTGTTGTTGTGATATGTATACTTGTTTCCTCAATCAAATTTAACGACTTTTTTTATTTTACATTCAAGATCTATTTTTAGAAACGAAAGAAAGTGACGTCATTCTCGCGGGAAGCAATATGGCGTCATCCCTATTATTTCAGAGGTGTTTTCTATTGGATAAACCCGATGTGTTCAGATTGCCTCCTTCTGGAACCCAATGGCTATTAAGAGAAAGGAGAAAAATTATGAAAAAGGATGAATTGTCAGGAATGAGCTAATATTGCTGTTTTTCTTTTCTTCCAATAGTTGTCATCTGCTATACATACCATTTCCTCATATTGTATATGGTTATTGTGGTGGACCTAGAACTCGTGGGTCCCGGGTTTGAGCCCAGCTGACACCTCTGGTTTTGTGCAAATCACTTTGAACAGATCCCTAGCCTAGTGCTGGTGGATCCAGGAAAGCTGTTACATAACTGAAAATTGTTGAATCAGTATTACACACCATTCAAACAAAACAAATTACACTTCAGTAGATCCAATAAGCCAAAAGGAAAATTTCCCATCCTAAGCTGTTCATCTTTTTGTCACAACATTCGCTTTCTGAATCTTCTGAAGCAGCTGCGACATAAATGGGGAATTATGAACTGAAGTAAGGAGTAAAGGCGTCAAACATCTTCTTGCATCCGGGTAGGGGTTAATCTTTTGGCTCTTTTATCATCTATTTATGGGATTTGAAGATAGACTTGAAGATGTCATTTCCTTTACAATATTTATCTGGGGGTCCTTGAGACGGAGAAAATTGATGCTGCCCAATTGTCACACAGGTAAATCACATTGGGGGTTGGGGAGGTTCGTGCAAACAAAAAACGGGTTTTGTCACGAGATCTAAGCGCGAGATTAGCTAAAATTACGACACTGAAGGATAGCTGACTGGGAAATGAGGGTTGGATTTGGTGAAATTTATTATTCCATTGATTAAGATGTCATTACCTGGATCCCATATTCTGATAAAGATTTAACCCTTAGAATGCTGGGTAATTTTTTAGAAATAGATTTTTTTGTGTCGTCTGCTTTTCAAAACCTTAAATATTTGCTTAATTTTGTTGAGAAAAGATACTCAGAGTAGCAAACATGTTAGATCACAGCTGGCCTTTGATCTAACCTGTTTGCATATATATCTATGTAAGAATGAAGTCAGTTCCAGCAAAGGTTAAAGGGTGGTATAACCTACCTATTAACACATTCCCACAATAATAATTTCATTTAAAACAAGGGTCCTGCTTGTCCCACTGGGTAGGGGCTAGAACTTGTAACACAGCTAGTCCTGGGTTCACTCCTCACCAACAGTTCTGGAAGTGGAAGTGTCATTGGGCAAGACGCTGCAGAGCCCTGCCTTGTTCAGATGAAATCCATGTTGAAGAATCTAACACACTACCTATTTATTCCTGAGTTGTTTTCCAAAGATTGGTCCAAATTACATGAATCAGTTGATATAGATGATCAAATGTTACAGCAATTATAATTAAATTGAAATTTGAGTGCTCTTTTCCTGAATGGATTGCAATGGTTTTGCACTGAGACACAAATGCTTTATTTGGGACACTCCATAAATGATATCGGAGTGAATAATCTGCATTGCTGTAATAACCATTTCCGTCCAAGATGACTTTGTGATAGCATCAAATTGACAACAACAGCAAATCATAATTACAAAACGTTTTATCAACTAAGTTGACAAATTGTGCAAGAGGACCTTGGCTGTTGAGGCACCTTAAAACCCCAAGTAATAGGTTTGCAATCAAGGGATGCTGAATATATATGCTGTTTTTGGGCAATTAAATTGCAAAATTGTTGAAAACTTTCCTTTAATTCCCCCTTCTATAAACATTTTTAGGCACCATTAACCAAATAGAATAAATTATAGAATTAAAAAGAAACCAATAGGGTACATAAACCTTGTCCTGATTTTGACAATTTTGGTAATGAGAAGGATAACATTCTGTGTGTAGGAAACAGGAAAAAAATCATTTATTATGAGTGATTCTTTTTCCAATGGATGAATTTGACACTAATGTCAGTTTAAGAGTGATGGATTAATTCAATCTGAAACTTAGGAAGTTATTTAACGTATTGCCCAATAAAGGATTTGGTCACTTGTAGTCCAAAATATAATTAGAATGATGTTGTCTCTGATAGAATCTTAAGACACCAAACTTGAAACTCTAATTATCGGTACATCGACATGTGTGCTTCGATGTCTCCATTGATAGGAAATGTTGTTGGTAAATGAGAGGCTATTTCTTATATGGGTAATTTATTCCTTTACCACAAAGATTTCTAAAGTTGTCTTTCATAGGCTCATAACATGTAGAGATGATTTCTTTTTACTCATTCTCTATAATACAAGTCTGCTTCTGCATCCGCTGCAGAAGAAATTTAAAAAGTATTCTGACGAAAGAGCTGAATTGCTCTTAATGTCTTAATGAGATAATTTCTTTTAACTCCATAGTACCTGCACCTGCTGCAGTAAAATGTAAAAATCATTTCAAAGAAGGGTTAAATTGCTCTTAATAAACAAATTATTCATTTGTTTGAAGGCTTTTAGAAACAATACCATTGGGAAACTCTTTAAGAACATTCTTGATTTTTTCTTCTGCTGTTGCTTTCTAATTGGACCAGTCATAAATTCTGATATGGGGGAAAAGAATAATTGCACCTGCAGTAAACAACAACAGAGGCAGTTGTGACTAAAGAAGAAATTGCTGACAAAAAATTTCACATAGTTTCACAAATTATCCACATAACTATAAATTGTTCTATCTTATTTGACAAAGAATTTAAACTTTATAAAATGTTGTCTGCTGTTGCTTACTTGTTGAACAAGTTTCAGAACCCGATATAAGGAAATGGGTTAACCCTTTACCAAAAGCCAAATTTTCAACTGTCCCAAATAAAAAGAGCTTGCAGACGACATTTCCAAATGTGATGAAATTGAAAAATAATCTTCTGATAGTGCAGAAAACATTGTGGGAAAAGGAGAAATTGCTCGTTAAGAGCAATTCTTCCTTTCCCACAATGTTTTCCAAAGTGGTCTACATCAAACTGGTTAAATGTCATTATTGTTTGCTAATGGGCTAAATCCAGTATAAAGACCCAACATTACAAAATCAAACCAACATTTTCCCACCAGAAACTGGGGGGAGGAAACTGCTGCACAGAGACAAGCCTAAACTAGTCTTTGTGTATGACACAACTGTTCCTAGGAAGTACAGGTATTTCGAGATCAAGTCATCGTCTGCCGACATCAATAAATTTCGGATACAAGGCACTTGTCCTCTCTCACCGAGTGATGAAATTGATTTCTCGAGTTCAACTCATGATAAATTATATGGCATGGATAAAAGAGAACGCTTTCCTTGTTACAAATAGATCCAGATGCTGAAAAATTGGAAAGAACAAAATTTGGATAGAAATTTATCGAATACAGATAAATGATTTATACCCAATGAAAATTTCCAACATTTTTTTACATCATGCTATGATTTTCTCTTATGAAGCAATTTCTTCTAAAGGCTGCTGCAAATGTATTTCAAATTTGATCCATATGCAAATTTGATCCGTGTTGGGTAAAGGCTTGATATTGAAGGAGGATGTAAACAGTTAACTTGAAAACGACCACAGGAGGTTTAAATGGCAGGGTACAGAGGCACTGATGTTGATGCTATTCAATATACAGCTTTTATTGCCCAGCAGTTTGTCTAATTCAACCAAACAATAGTTTCCTGATGTTAAATGAAGTCATTATTGCCACATGATTTATTATTTGCTCACCTGATAAATCATGTTCAAGATGGGAAGCAGTCACTAGCTAGGAAAGAATATTGTGATGGTGGGGTGGTGGAAAAACGCTAGAAGTATTTAGCACATACTGGAGCATGGTTAGGTATACCCATCACCACTCTATATTCGATATACTGTTGAAATAGGAGCAAAACTCCAAAAAATCTAAATCAACCTAATTTCATTTGGTTTCAATGGTTGAAAAGTATGTGAATTAGTTAATTCAGTTGTTAATAGATATTTCCTCTTTCTTTTATACTTGGATTTAATTCACTTAAAATGTAGAACAAGAAGAATAGTTTAACACAGAAAAATGCAAATGATCTCATGATAAAAAATGTTGCATGTTAATAAAGGACATGCCTCTGATGTTAATATACATCTTTTCATTGAACAGGATCTATCAATAAAAACCAATTTAATCCATTATAAAACAAATAGTTGAGGTAAAACCCTATAAAAATGACGCAGCAGTCTTTTCAAGAAAGTGAAAGTAAATAAACCCGAGGCTATGCTGTACAAAGTAAATACTTATTAGGTAGCTTTCAGTACGTCTGGCATCATTATTGATACACTGAAATGGGGGGAAAACATTGCATAGAGGCTTCTTTGTTTGACGCTATTTATTGTAACTTCATTGAATTTTGTTCTTGCTGCATTTCAAAATGTGATGAAATTGGAAAATATTCTTCTGATAGGGCAGAAAACCTTGTGGGAAAAGGAAAAATTGATATTTTAAGATGAAAAGAAGTGTGCTTGATTTTTCTGATGCAGTACCATTTAATTGCAAAAAGGTTATTTTCCAATTTCATTACATTTTGAAAAGTCGTCTGCAAACTATTTTGATTTGAGACAGTCGAAATTCGGCGTTTAGTAAAGGGTGAATTCAGCCTGCAAGTGAAAGGCTTAGCAAACAAGGCAGAAAAATGGATGCTTGTCTAAGCATGCTCAGATACTAAATCATTTGTAACCAAACAAAATACTCTGCTTGCATGGACAATATAGTCATTTGATCCAATGTAAATAGACAAATGGATGAGTGATGCTATATGCATCATGTTGGCATGAAAACCAATCATACCTCCATTGTTTTATTTAGGGTCCATATTAATGTGTTTCATATTTAACCATTTCTCTCATATAGCGCGTCATACTGGTACGACTATATAGAATAAGGCATATTACTCCGCTATGGGAAAAGGTAAAGATGATCATTGCAAGTAGTTCCTCTTTTTGTCGCAACGATTTCGAAGGTGAATAAGCTAAAGTTAAATGAGGCATTTTTCTTTGTAATTTTGGAAACCAAAACAATATCTGCTTCTGTCACATTGTTTCTTGAGTCATCTGCTGCTTAGCAGAAAAGGATGTAGAATTGAAACAACTTATCTGGTAACTACTAATGTGTGCAACATTTTAATTGGCCTTACAAGGCCTAGGTAACTTTGTGCTTTTGCTAATTGCCTGAGAGAGAAAACACATAACAAAGGTTCAATGCAAGACAAAAAGTAAAGCACGTCTTGCTATAGTATTGCATTGAAATCTTTGATAATCTGTTGAAATTGCTTATCAACTATTTTTCAATGATTCTGCATTTTTTCGAATAAGGCATTTTCTCAACATTTGTAAATGTAATTGCGTGGTAAATGACATGTTCCAAATTTTTGTATTTGAGAAGGGCCATAAATTGAAAACCCAATCTGTATCAAATTGCCTAGCATTGAAAGAATAGTAAAAGATGATTTTTATTTCCATTGAAATCATATAAAAGATTTTTTTTTGTGCGTGTGAATTGATAATGTTCTAAAAACCTTTTTGATGAATTTGCAGCCAATGGGTGGGTTTGTAAACCCTTTCTCTTAAAGTTTAATTCATCTCAAATCTTACAATATGGGATTTTGTGTAACTGCCCAAATTCAAAGGATTTGAAGATAAAATTTATTTATAACAAAATGAGAATTTTCTGTCTTACAAAACATAGAAACCATTGTGGGAAAAGAAAAAATTGCTTTTCATTAGCAACTTCTAATTTGTTCACAATCGGTACTTCATGTAATGGTAGTATCTGCCAAATGCTTCGCCATTGGGCATGCATGGCCTAGTGGTTAGAGTACAGACTCTGGTATCACATGGCCCCTATCTGTGTGGGTTCAAATCCTTGTGGCTCCGTTTGGTTTTTCTGAGAGATATTTTACCGACTGACTGAATGCTTATGAATCTACCTGGTTTGACCACCTGGTTCGTGTAGGTAAGTCTTGGGTCTTAATCCTCCGTGACTTGGGTTTGTATGTCAGAGGGGCCTCCGTGGCCTAGTGGTTAGAGTACAGAACTTGAAATCACATGGCCCCTCTCCGCGTGGGTTCAAATCCTGAGAGGGATATGGATTTTCATCAGAGGCAGTCTCCCGACTGACTTACGGAATGTCGATGGTTCTACCCACCTTGACCAGCCCTTATGGGCAGATGAGTATGGGGTCTTCCTCCATCATTAATAGTCGGGCATCGCTACATAACTGAAATAATGTTGATGTGATGTAAAACCCATATAAAAAAAAAAATTGTATGTCAGACTGACTACTTGTTGAGCTATTAAGTTCTGAATCATGATACTTATATTTGTCTTTGTATCTAACAAAGCCCTTTATTATATGAGGAAGAGGTCTCTAAAGTCTAAAGTTAATTCAGACACCAGGAAATTGGTTGGTGGGGCGAAGTCTGAATTTCAGTCAAAGTATTATGTGAACAATATCTGAAGCCAAGCTGCGGCTCTTACTCTAGATCCCTTGGTAGCGTTATCCTAGGAATTTTTGTATGTTCAAAACAACCTTCCCCTTTAAATTAATGGTGGGATAGGCAATATTGTCAAGTTACACATCATTGGAATCGTCTCTCCGAGACGCTTCCAATGATGTGTCACATTACAATATTTAACTTGTATATGATGCTTGCCCATGTTTATAAGTTTTTACTGAGGCAAATATTTTTAAAAAGTTTTTATAAAACGGTACCATGAATTCTTAGTGGAACTTGCTAATCGCTGAGCTGTTAATGCCAGAATTATGATTTTTATTTCTGTCTTTATCTACTTACAGTGTATGAAGAGGACGTTGCGGAAGTCCATACAGAAGAGGGGTATGATCCAGACAACGAACATGCTCAAAATGTGCAGCAAAATGGAGAAATTAGTCAGGTAAAGTATAATTGATAAAAGCCCTAATTGATAGATGCTTGATCTCACCTTGTAGTTTCCTGCAACACAAAGTGTAATACAATTGCGAAGTGGTTGTTGGGCTAATTGAATTATTGAGATAGAAGGAAAATGTGTCCTTCCTGAGCGAATTCTTCATCAGTTGTCATGATTTAACCCTTTACCTGAAAATAACGGCATTTGAGAACTTTGTTGCAGACGACTCCAGAAAACACTGTTTTCTACTCTATCAGAAGATTACTTTCCAATCTTATCACATTTTGAAATGTCGTCTGCAAACTCTATAGATTTGGGACAGTCGAAAATTTGGCGTTTGGTAAAGGGTTAAAATTTCACTTATTATCCAATCATTGAACATTTAGTTACAGTGGTTCACCTTTTGGACTATCAATTAAGGCTTATGAAACATCTGTGACAAAAGGATGAATAATTGCTCAACATGAGCAATAAATCATTTGTCACAAGGATTCCTACACAATATTGTTATGAAAGTGTAATAATAGTAGCATTATACTCATTACAAGCATTTTGGCATTTTGTCGCAATGATTTTAATACCTAATATTGTAAAGAAAGTGTAATGCTTGCTTTATGTGTGGACCTGCGTGGCCCAGTGGTTAAGGAAGCAGACTAAGAACTTGGAGGTCACTGGTTCAAGCCCCACCAACACCTCTGGTTTCGTGGTAGTGATCTTCAACAAGTCACTTCAGAGCCCTAGCCTAGAACTGGTGGATCCAGGAAAGCCGTTACATAACTGAAAAACTGTTGATACAGCGTTTAAGAACATACAATTAAACAAACACAATGATTCTTTCCTAATATTGTTAGAAAGTTTAATGCTTGCTTTATATTCTTTACTAGCAATTAATCCTTTTTGTAGCAATGGTATCTACCTTATATCATTAAGAAAATTTTATTCTAAATATTTTTCACTTTTGTCTTCTGATTTTGACCTCAATTTTGATCAGTCACAACATGTGATATAAGGGAATGGTTTATGGGCCAATGAATGATTGGACAGCCAACATGACTTTTCTGACTAACTTGTGACAGACTAACATGGTTAACACTGAACATTTTGATAAATCATCGCTTAGATCAAAATCCTGTGGGTAATTTAGATAATAATGATTACTTTGATTTGTCTGCTTGTGGGATAGCAACCCCACATCCTTCGCGGGGAAGGGGTCGTGTAACGGTAAATTGCGGTAAATTGTCGTCTCTCAAGGCTCAAGTCATTATATCAATGGAGTCATGTCATTTCTTAACCCATGACTTCACGTGAAAATTCTTCCGATAGATTCTGGTTGTAGAACATACAAGCGCACATTGTGTGACTTTCATTCCTCAGTTTATCACTGTTGATGGCTTTTTTACATTTAAGTTTAGGAAAAGCTTCTTTTTTAATTCTTTCACCTCCAATATTTTGTGTTATTATAATCTTAAGGGCTGTTTGGGAATATGTTAAACCACTGATAGATTATCTCAACTTTTCTCTCTTCCTTGGAAATAATTAGTCTGGTATTAATTTGTTTTTTGCTATCTCTTAATCACTCAAGGAAAGAAATGTGCATTTAACAAATATTGCTCCATTTCCCATTGTGTTTCGAAACTGAAGCATCTCAAGGGGGTGGGCAAGTATTTGTGTCTAAAGAAAAGGTTAATCCCAGCCCTACATATTTATTTTTAACATCGATGATTATAGATAAGTCCTGTTAACAATTTTGACAAATTGCTCTGCGGCGGTTATTAGAATTCAATTTCTACGTCTCGTAATTATTTGATGACTGTATTACAAGTCTATTTGATATTCAGCCGCGTGTAAATATTTGATGAATTGCGACATCCAAGTTCTTGAGATGTGTCAGAAACGTATTTGACAGTTAATTGCTCGAATAGAATGGGTTTTGAATGAAAGTAGCAAAACCAATTGATTGTTTGCATATGGTATGCCTTGGACCCTTTTTCATACATTGACTCTTTAATCGTCGGTTATAATTGACTTTTGAAAACCACTTGCTCCAACAGTATGTGTTATATTTTTTATAATGTTTTCTCATTCAAACATTTAAATGCAACTTAACTTGAGGAGTTTTCATTAATTTGATATTACCGTTAAAGTGCTGGAACAGACTTCATGCTTATACAAACTTGTTAGATCCAGGCCAGCCACTAAGTAAATTGGCGGCTGGCCTGTGATCCTACCTGTTTGCTGCTCTGGGTATCTTTCCTCATCAAAATTAAGCAGATATTTAAGGTTTTGGAAAGCAGACAACACAAAAATCTTTTTTTAGGAAATTACCCAGCATTCTCAGTACTAAATACTTTGTGATCTCTGATATCTTTAGGTGACTGCTGTTGCAGGTGATTATACGAAAATGAGAATATTAAAATTTTATTTGGAAAAAAAATATTTATGCCCAATACAAACAACTTGCAGGTTAGATGCAAATTTATTGTATGTAGTGCACATATCGAGGATTTAACACAAGACTATAGAAATTTAAGCGTTTCACAAACTTGAAGCACTTAGTTATGTATTGTGATGAACCCTCAATATGTGATGCATTTACTAAAGTAATGCACCAAACAGACGATGTCAATAATATATCTTATGCAAAGACATAATTCAACCCCATTGAACATTATTGTTTTTAAACTTATTGGAGTTTGTATTTGCCTAAAATAAATACTGGATAACTAGGCATCCAGATAAAGGGAGTTATTCCAATATGTCTTCTTAAGGTATTACACCCCTGATGGAGAAAAATCAGAAATGTCAGAATAACAAAGTCAACGATTGAACCGTACAAATGACATTATAAAATCAAGTTTTATATCATGAGTATTTTTTTTACGGATTGAAATTTTATTTGGCACCTTTCATTCATGTCATTCTAACTTCAATGCAAAATTGATGATTGTATGATTATTAATAAAATTACCTTACTTAATTATAATCATGATAATAATAATAATAATATATAAATAATAATAATAATAATGATTATAGATTGTATGTGTATGTATGTAAATGTATATATGTATGTATGTAGCAACGACATGTAAATGTTATGCTAATAAAATGTTTGAACTTTGAACTTGATAATCAAGGGGATGTAATTACCCTGGATATGATAACAGAATTATTGATTATTCTCATTTTGTAAATATAAATTCAAAATTGGACAAATTTGGAAAAGTGGCTTGGTGGATGCCTTTTAAATGATAATCTTTCATAATGACATTTTAATTTATTCTTTAACCAAAACAAATACAAGTTTTCCATCAGGGGTGGAATACCTTAATTCCTATTCAAATTTTTTTATTCTGGGTACTTGTAAAGAATAGAATTTTTTTCAGGAGACAGTTCTAATGAGTATCAACGATATATGTTGTTAATTAATACAGGGGTTTCATTAATATTTGTAGCAGGAAGGGGATTTGAAAAAGTTGGCAGGGATATGGGGGCCCTAGGCAGTCGATTTATCATAAAACTGAGCAAAGATGCCATGGATATTTGGTCAAAGTAGCCAGGGAAAATACCCGGCCCAATGCTCTTAATGTTGAAGAAACCCCCGTAACCCTTTACCAAACACCTAATTTTTGACAGCCCAAAATTGAAAGACTTTGCAGGCAACATTTCAAGTTGTAATGAAATTGGAAAATAATCTTCTGATAGGGTAGAAAACATTGTTGGAAAAGGCTCAATGGTTTCTACCTTTCCCACAATGTTTTCCAGAGTCGCCTGCAACAAACTGGTCAATTGTTATTTTTATTTGGTAATGGGTAAATTATATATGGATTTCTAAATTTGAAATAATGCATGTAAATCACTGCCACATACTCCCTTATCTGGAACTCGGGTGCATTCTTACCCACAGTTTGGTAAATCAGTGGGACGACCCCCATGGCCCCCCATCCACTTTTTCAAGTAGATCGGTCTATTTGTCTTTTTATCAAGGCTGTTTGTCGCCATGACAACTAAGATGGATTCAGGACCAAACAACTTCATCTCTGGCTATTAAATTTTGAAATGGAAGGATATTAATCGTGTTTATGTTTCATATTTACATTTGGGCTTTGACATTTGATTGACATTTGATGCAGTTTGAGAGGAGAATTCCTTTAAACAGACTGTAGTTTTGTGTTAATCAGTCTGTGCTTTGAAAGAGGGTTGAGTGTGTTTTTAGTTTCTTATTTCTTCATCTTCTGTCTATTTGTTTGGCGGGGCCTTCATGGTCTGATGGCTAGAGAAGCGAATTTGAAATGACGATATAACTTGAATACTGTTGATGTGATGTTAAACACAATGAACCAATTACCAAACAATGAAAACATGAAACCACTTTGATGCAGACGACTCTGAAAAACATTGTGGGAAATGGAGAAATTGTTCGTAACGAGCAATTATTCCTTTTTTCACAATGTTTTCTCCAACTATCAGATTACTATTTTCACATTTCATCACATTTTGAAAATTTAATGTTGTCTGCAAACTCTTTCAATTTGGGACAGTCAAATATTTAGCATTTGATAAGGGGTTAAACAAAAAACTTATTTGTACAGGCATCTTGCCTTGTCTTGTTTTTTTCTGTTATCAAGCTCATTCTTAACATTTTCCTTTTTGAAATTGATAGAGTTATATTTTATTCATTTAATCATAGATAGGAATTTTAGATGAGATGGCAAGATAAGATGGCTGCCTTTAAGGACTCGGGTCCTGGGTTAAAGCCCCACTGGTACCTCTGGTTATGAGGCAGCATCCTTTTGCATGACACTTTAGAGCTCTAGCCTAGTACTTGAGAATCCAGGAAAGCCATAGCATAATTGAAATTTTGGTAACAAGCTTTACATAAAACCTTTTAGAACTTGATAAATGAATGATATTATATGTTCTCCAAGAAATATGTCAAAACCGTGTCCATTGGTAAAAGGGTAACACACAATAGGACTGTAACATCTTTTATAAAATTTGAGGTAATATGATTAATGTTCCATATTTAAACAGTAACAAAAGAAAATATTTTTAGTCGTCATATTTTTGATAAATGACTTAACCACCTTATAAGCAATCTGAAAGAGCGGGGAAACTATTGCCTGCTGATTATTCTTGCAACCCTTATAAAGCTGGAACCGACTTCATGCTTATGCAAACAGGTAAGATTGAGGCCAGCCGCCAAATAAATTGGCAGCTGGTCTGTGATCTTACCCGTTTGATACTCTGAGAATCATTCCTCATCAAAGTTAAGCAGATATTTAAGGTTTTGGACAGCAGATGACACTAAAATCTATTTTTGGAAAATGACCCAGCATTTTAAGGGTTAGTCTTGCTTTCTTCCCCTGTTTCATGTAAAATGCTGTTATTGTTAATTCACTATTACCATTGTTTTCAACATCTTTTTATATCACCTCAATAATGATGTCAATTAAGAATTGAAGCTGTATTGCTGATTAGTTCTTCACTTCAAATTTAGCTTTTAAATGAATTGTAACAGACTAAGTTGGCAGACAATGTCAAGGGTTCAGCGCAATACTATAGTAAGTGCTTCACGTTTGTGAAGCACTTACTATAGCCTTGCGTTGAACCCTTGATGTGACAATTAAAGTTATATACTTTCCTCTTCTCATCAATCTTTAATTTAGGATGAAGGATATTTCAAGGGTTCAATGCAAGAATATCTGTCAGTATTAACAGACAATATGTGATGGATTTCAAAACCGTTGCAACATTCTAGGATTTGAATACATATTTCGAGGGTTCAATGCAATACTATAGTAAGTGCTTCATGTTTATGAAGCACTTACTATAGTCTTGCATTGAACCCTCGATTTATTCATTGTAGTCAGGCTCGTATATAAGGACCTTTTGTATTTGAAATGGATAATCTCATATATATTTCATGCAACACTACAGCTGGTATACAGTTTAAATGTCCAATTTCAATGTCCAAGTTTTCTCCCATCTGTGAACAAGCAGCTTTAAAATGCCACATTGCCACATGCTCGCAAGATGCAACACGTCCTCTAAAGGATAATCAAGCGTCAAGCGAAACAAGATGTAGGAGCGATACCGTTATAGTTGGGCGGAAAAGTATGGCTTACACGGGTAATACGAGAGGGTGCAAACATCAAACTTGATGGTTCTTTTGTGATCTGCATAATACCCCCCTCACAATGGATGGGAAAATGTACTTGTCACTCTCCTTGAGTTAACCCAATCAATCCACACTAACGAAATTCAATAGAAATCGCCAAAAAGGAAAACTACTAAGCATCCCAAAATAGATAGATGTTTATGTTTGGCCTTATTTTGTATTATTTTCCCTGTTTCATGAAAGCTGTTATCTTTCTACATGATTATGATCGAAACCATTGTGACAAATGGAAACTACCGGTATGCTGATCTGAGGGAGAGAAATTGCTTTCCTGCATGAGCATTTACCAATTTTTGCTAACTAATTT
The DNA here is from genome assembly GCA_947846245.1 of Cerastoderma edule. Lineage (NCBI taxonomy): Eukaryota > Metazoa > Mollusca > Bivalvia > Cardiida > Cardiidae > Cerastoderma > Cerastoderma edule. The sequence goes on along the minus strand of OX401410.1, from coordinate 12,869,285 downwards.
CAAAATGGTGTCTGCAGCTGACATTTTTTTTTTATTGAAAAATGAAAACGGTTAGCCTTTTTGTACCTGAAATATAAAAAGGGCAGACAATCCTGGAACATTTCTTCGAAATTAAAGTAGAGCCGTAAATATTCTTAACCACTATGAGATGTGGGTTTAAAAACCTTTTCTTTTTTATCTTTAACTTTTATAGTGCTTGAACTGACTTATTGATTATGAAAACAGGTTGGATCCAGGCCAGCTGCCAAGTAAATTGGCAGCTGGCCTGTGATCTAACCTGCTTTCTACTCTGAGTATCTTTCCTCAACAAAATTCAGCATATATTAAAGGTTTTGGAAAGCAGACAACACAAAAATCTTTTTCAGAAAATTACCCTGAATTCTAAGGGTTAACCATGCTTATTTTGTTAGCCTTTTTGATACAGACAACGGTATTAACTTAAACAGTACATTTTGTGACATGACCTAAAGTCCTTTCTATTGTCAAAAAGATAGTTACCCCTGAAAAAGATTAAAGAGACATGTGTTTATTAACATGTGTTTATTAACATGTGTTTATGTGACCATGTTCTTGAGATTCATGACCATATCTATATACCTTGAAGCAAATTGTTTATCTGGACCCCAATAATCCATATATCTCGCAATCCGAACGAAATTGTAAGGGAACGGAATTATTTGACCCGTTTGTTGCAGACGACTTTTGAAAACATTGTGGCTAAAGGAGAAATTGCTTGTGATGAGCAATTTCTCCTTTTCCCACAATGTTTTCTGCCATATCAGAAGATTATTTTTGAATTTCATCACGTTTTGAAATGTCGTCTGCAAACTCTTTCAATTTGGGACGGTCGACAATTTGCCGTTTGCTAAAGGGTTATAAGTATACACGTGCATACAGACCGTTTATGTCTTAATGTGTATAAGAACATGCTCTGCTTCATCAGTCCGAAAGATTCAGTAATCGGGACATTTTGTTGGGAACAGACGTGCTCAGATTAACGAGACATCACTGTGTTTTATTAGTGATTCGCTGTTTAAAGGAGAATTTATGCAATATTATGTAAGGTAATTTCTTAGTTTTACTAATACTTGATAAAAATACCATCATAACTTACATTTTTGTGAAAAAAACAAAAGATTTAATTGTGATATCGTAGAGAATTTTAACAGGTTTGATTATATATCATATATCGACCAAAGTATCGATGTCAGAAAATAGTAAAATGTCGATCTTGGTTGACTGAAGCAGTGGCAAAAGAAACGATATAGACGTATTGAGTGCTATAGGGTTAAGAACAACTTCAGGTGTTCATAAACAGCCAATTTTTGGTCATGTCAGTTCTTGAAATTCATGGACACAGCTCTTGAATCACAGAGGCGCTGTGACCAATACTTGAAGGATTGTGAAGATCTGCCCTAAACTGATAAAATGTTAATCATGCCAATTGTGGTTACCCGCAATTATATCTATTTTTTTGTCAAATGCACCTAATTGTTACTCAATGGCCTAATATGACATTTGATGCCTGAAATGGGTAACTGCATTAGTCATGTGGAGAATAAGAAATATTTTCATAGTGATGATGGGTTCAATTAATAGTGACAAAATGAGAAATTGCACGGAATGAGCAATCTTTGCTAATTATTAAGGTCATAATTTTCAGTGTCAATTTCACAAATTATTTATTGTTATTCATATTTTTTCAATGACAGTTGATACTTTAGATTTGTAACAAGCAACTTCTTTATTTGTCACAGCAGTTTGTTATATATTGAATAATTATAGTTAATTAGTCATTTGTAATAAATTATAAAGAATATATATATATAAATATTTAAAACAGTAAGGAATCGCAATTTCTTGTAAATTTCAATCTCTTTATAGAAAGTTACCCAGAAAGCATGAACAAGAGAATATTTACCATGATATTCCTGAAAAATTGGGTCTTGTGTGGCCCACTGGTTTAGGGTAACAGACTTAGAACATGAGGGGTCCAAGGTTCAAGCCCCACTGACATCTCTGGTTTCATGGGAGTGACCTTTGGCAAGTCACTTCAGAGCCCTAGTCTAGTACTGATGGATCCAGGAAAGTTGTTCCATAACTGAAAAATGGTTGATACTGCATTAAACTCCACACAAAAAGAAAGCTGGAAGATTTGTTGAAAGCAGTGTTAATCTCAGAGAGGTAATCTTGGCCAATCTGAAATCCTGTGGGAGGCAAGCCCTCAAGAAGAAAATGCTCAGAGTTGATGTGAGTTGGGCTTTTGTTGAAACAACTTCTACATGATGATGTTCAAATATAATAGAAATTCTTATCTGAAAAGCCCCCGTTATATTTGTTTGAAAGGAAAGGAATTCCCAGTAAGTTGTGTGAAGTAGTCGTTATAATGAAGCTTTCAAAAGTACTGGGGTACGTACAATGGCCAGCCAATAGAATTATCCAAACATTTCTCCAACCCTTTCTCAAGGCGAAGATGAATCACACTATTAATCATATTGATTGCTACTGATGAATTTTCAAATATAATTGTTTGGAAAAGCATATCCAAGCCAATTTCTTTATTCTAGCATCTGATTTTGTCAATGCATCCTTTTTTTCTCTCAGAATTACTCATCTTTTTTCTTTTGAAATACCATTTAGTATTGTTTCAAGTCGGACAAGTTATGTGAAATGTGAGAAAAATGGGGTGGACTCTGTCTGAGTCATTTTACCGTCTCCATACGGACTGCCCTATAGAAATCCTAAACGATGCTATACAATAGGGGGATGTCATAATGCGAACAAAATAGCGGTGGTTTTTCATGCTTATGAACTTGTTATCTCTGGCCTATGTAAGCCAAGCCTCAGATGGGGGGGTTTGAATGGTAAATATTGACGCCTTTTACGGGTAAACTTCATCATACTAGTGTAAACAGCCTGTCAAGGTAGATCTTTAATCGAAAAATAAAGAAGTAGTAGAGGTGGATGGAATGGGTGTTAAACTGCAGGTATATTATTGATTTTTTTTTCAATTTTTTAGTTATAATTCATTTATGATTTTATTGATTTTAATTTTTTTATTTTTATAATTTATGATTTTAGTATTGATTATTATTTTATTTGATTTTTTTTATTTTTTTTTTTTTTTAACATTTTTTTTTTGATATTTAGATTACAAAAATGCAAATTTTGTATATTTTAATTGTAATTTTAAGATTTAATAGGATTACAGATTTGTTGAATTCTTGTAATTTGCCTACTTAATTTATATATTTTTTTCACATCAGTTCTTTGCTCTTTTTTCACATAATAATTCTTACCTTGGTCATTATGGTTGGTAGTGGTGAATTATTAGGTTTTGCAAACTTGAAGATTTAAAACTATCTTTGATGATGCACAAACCCATTGCATCATAAAGATGGTTTTACTTGTCCAATTTGAAAACCTTTTTATTGAACAGATTGGTAAATTACCATCTTCATTTTTTATTCAAACCGTTGTGGTAAGCAGAAATGGAGATGCTTCTTTTCATGAATGTATTTCTTAAGTCATTATAGTTCTTAACCCTTTCCTAAACAATAATGACATTTGACCGCTTTGTTGCAGACGTGTTTAGAAATCATTGTGGGAAAAGGAGAAATTGCCTGTAATAAGCAATTTTTCCTTTTGCCACAATGTTTTCTGTCCTATCAGAAGGTTATTTTCCAATTTCATCACATTTTGAAATGTCGTCTGTAAACTCTTTCAATTTGGAACAGTCAAAATTTGTTGTTTGGGAAAGGGTTAAGCTGAATGTCCTAGAAATGTACTGATTGCTTCCACCTCATGTAGGGTTTTGTTACTTGCTTAAATTTAATGAAAGCATCATGACACATCATAATTCAAGGGTGAAAACAAATATTTTTGTATTGTTGATAGTGGTAAGTAGCCATTTTATAGGTTTAAAAACACTTCAAGCAGTGTTGATTTTTGTTTTAATCTTCTGCTGCGCATCTTTTGAAACAAGATATTTGAAGTAAAGGACTAACCCCTTATCATCTCAAGTACCTATAGTTTTTGTGTTGTAAATGCTAAGTTTTAGGTGCACTTCTATTGTATTCCTACTCCTCTTCCGTACTCTACTTTGACTACTTTTTTCTTTTCTTTCATTATATTTTTACTGTGTTTTGATTCTTCACTTAGACTAAATGTAAAAATATTAATGTATCTAACGTCATTTTAATGTAATTTTACATTACACTTTCTGTAGTTTGAAGGTTACTTACATGGCAGGGTTGGTGAGCACTGATTTCAATAAACTTGTCCGCTAAAGCCAATCTCTTTTTTCACTTTCTCCGTTAAACTATTATATAGTAAGTTTCATTTAAAATTGGCTTGTACACTAAGAGTTTTGGCAAGCTGGGCAACTCAGACAATTGATTTTGCCACCCCTGCATCTAAGCTTTAATTGTAATTTTCCTCAATATTTGTTGTAATTCAACCTTAACATCACCCTTTTTTTTTTTTTTTTAACTCAATCATACCTATACTTTCAGGAGGATCAGGACGAGTTTGGAGAGTTCGCTCCCCTGGTGATGGACACATCTAGTCAAGATGGCCGACAATCAACTTCCTCTCCACCGCTTTCAACACCGTCCAGTATTAAACAAAGTGGAGACCTTCCACACCAAGATGGGAAGATGTTCTCTCCCGAACCCATCAAAGAAATCACACCAAAGGAAACCTCCATACCGTTAGCTCAACCTCAAAGTCAACGTGAGGGCAAAAAGATTTCTCCGGGTATCCCACGTTTTAACTCGGCATCATCATTCGCAGCAGCATTATCGTCATCGAACAGTAATGATAGTCTGTCGCTTGGAACATTGGCGTTTCAGAACCTGCCGCCCCAAAACTCCGACGATGCCTCATCGATGTCAGACTCCGCATCGGTTCCCACTTCACCGTCCGTTCTACGTAGGGGATCAAAGGTAACCAGGGTAATGTAGACATTTATTATAAGGTGTGAAGTTTTTACTGGTACCCACTGAGTGAATATTTGTAGACAATATTTTTGAACACCTACAGGCAGATCTTCAGTTTAAGTGGAGCTATCTTTGAAATGCAAGGAAAATAATATTTTATGTGTTGTTTTTTTAAGGGACTTTACTGCTGGTCTTTGGTTCCAGCTCTAATACATCTTGTTTTACGGGAGTGACCATTAGCAAGTTACTTCAGAGCTCTAGCCTAGTACTGATGGATCCAGGAAAGCAATAACATTACTGAAAAATTGTTGAAACAGTGCTAAACACCATAAAAACAAAGAACAAGGCAGCTCCCCTTATCTGCTGATCTGGCAAAATCACCGTTGTGGTTTGTTTACGTTTGGTTTTGTCTGAGAGTTTTTCAACATCCTTTGACACCTGCTTAACAAGTTTGCTGAAATTATGCAAACATCTCTCCAAAAATCTCTATAAAATCACACTTTTTCTCAACTCATACCATCATTCTATGCTGACTGTTATTGAATACGGTGACCACAAAATTGTACGAAAAAGAAAATTTGTTTTTATGTTGTTTTAGACTTTTGCTTCTCAAAACCTTTCATTCTATGCTTTTTCCAAAATGTTTGTACATTTTGATATATCTTTAAGTGATTAATCTTGGCCGAAGTATTAGTACTTTCCCTGTTATTATAAGTATTTTCCCTATTTTGGTTATTTGCAGAATCCTGCATAGCCCTGTGATTAAGGTGGCTGACTTAAAATTTTGGGGTCCCGGGTTCGGGCCCCACCAACACCTAGATTAGTTGGAGTTACCTTCTAATTCACTTTAGAGCTTTAGCCTAGTACTGGTGGATCCATGTAAACAAACAATCAAGTTTCAGGTCCCAAAAGGGTGGCACTGGTTTGACCCAGGGATTGCCATAGTTTAAGTAGATGATTATTTAAAACAATCTTAAATCACAAACATAGGCAAATGAGCATTGTGTTCTTCATACATAATCATATTCTTAAATGATTTTGCATATACCTCAGGATATCTCAGGAACATCTAATGGATGCTGGCTGTCATCTGCCACTTTGTCCATATCTAATTCTTCATCATTAATGTCTCGCAGCATATACTGATGTTTGTTGGTACCCTCCAACTGTCAGCATGGAATGTGGTCAGATGAGTTTGATTTGAGGTGAATTCAGTTTGATCACTCTGTACACGCCCACACCTTATAGTTTGTGCCTCCATGATGATTGGTTCATAAACTGTTGTCATAGTTACATACCAAATATTGCCATAGCAACAACTTCTTTGTTTTATTAATTTTGTAAATGTTTTAGTGTGTCTTCATCTTCTCTCTTGTATGTGTTTCTATCTGCTTTTACCTTGTGAAACAAAAAGATTCTTATTTGACATGTGTGATTTTCTCCTAACCAGTTTTTACCTTGAACTTTGACCTTTATTCACTAATCAGGGCTATTTTCATTGCCATCACGGAAACCTTTTCCCACACAGATACACATTGGTCCTTTTGATCCACTGCTGCACATTATATGGCAAGGAACAGCACTGTTAGAAAGTATGATTTGCCAGGACTTGGTCAATTAATACCTTTCGAGCAGTGTTTTTCCTCTTTATTGTCTATTTGTTGAGGGAAAGGTAGAGAGTATTTGATTGTTTGTAAAATGAAACCTGTTTGTATTTTGTGTCTATAAATGATAGGCAGTTGTATTAAATATTTCTCACAAATTTCTTTCATTTCTTTCATACTCAGATATGTGAAAAAATATTTGGAAAAAGTAAGATCCAAATCCACATCTACACACAGGTTTCATTTGTGATTAATTAATATGTAATGGAAAATGGAGATTTTATTTGATTAATGATTACTCTTTGTCTTTTAGTTTTGAATCGCTTTCCTCTCTCAACCTTTTTGTCCATCTCTCCCTAGTGCCCTGGTTAGAAATCTTGAATACACCGACTAAATGTCATTATTAGTCTAATACAAGGGAGGCTACTCATTCAAGCATAATTTAATAAAAATCCACACGTTTTTATACTGGTAAGGATTATGTCCCTTTGATAAACTATGTAAATGGTCACATTTCAAAGAAGATTGGAAATGCTAGTCTCTTGCCTTATTTTGTTAAGTCTGTTAAAAGTTTCTTGCTAAGATATTTTAAAGATTTTGCTGCAATATAATAATCATTTTTAACCAGCCTCAAATGGATGCCTACGTTATTGGAAGTGACTGATATTCTTCTTTTTGTTAGATGCCATTTAGATGAATGTTGTCATACTTGGTAGAAACAATCTGATTGAAGAAGAAATGACCAGTATTTTCTGAATATTACATTTATACTGACGTCAAAAAGTGAATATTTGCCTAACATTTTATCATGATATAACCAACCATAAGTCTAAATATGCCCTCTGTGAAAATCCTATTTCTTGTACCTCAAAAGATTTTCATCTTTATGTAAATGTTTTATTTTATTTGGATTTAAGTATTTTGTACAAGGCTTACACTGTGTGAATTTCTAGAAGGCTTGTCACTGGTGAAAAAACACTGTGTGTTGAAACAAATCCACCACTCTTCGATTGTGTGTGTCTTTTCTTTACATGCTCCTACAATTTCCCGCTTGCAGCACGGAGATAAAAACATTTTTTTCATTACCCCCCTTATATCTGCATTGTCACAGCACAGTGATAGGTGTATCCGAGAAATAAGCCTTACAAAAATCTGGTAGGTTTATGATGATTGTGTTAATATTTCAGCAGTCGGAAATGGATTCGGATGAGAACGGAGAGAATCTGGACTTAGATCCGGACTTTGATGGTCTTGAAGACTTACTAAAAGAACTAATTAGAAATAAGGTACCTCCCTAACTACTATAGTTATCTGTTATATTGTACTCCTGCATTATGACTACTCAGACCACACCCGGGGAATGCGGTACTTTTGAAAAAAAATATGCATGTATTCATTGGAATTGATTTTTGTGAATGAACCGTTAAGTTATCATTACAGGGCATAACATTTTCCCAAGTTATTAGCTTGTTACATGTTTATTTTTTTCTTTATGTTTCTATGTTAAACATGAATGCATAAACTTGATTACGCATGCATGCTCCACAAAGGATAAAAAACTTGCAAGTTGTGCAAACTTTTTATTGTTTGTTTTATGAATTAGAATTGCACAAGATATTACAATTTTGAGAAGTTCTTTTAATATCACGATAACACACACATACAAATCTTTTTAGACATATCTAGATAAAACATTTTTTTCTCATTTATCCTAAAGTCATTCATAAACATTTTTTTTTTAATTTTCACTTCATATTTGTCTTCTGCTGTTGCTTTCAATTTGGACCAGTCAAATTTATCCTAACAATAGTGTGGTTAATGTCATGCTTTTCTTTGATTCACAACCAATGATTGAGTGTTTTGAATGGCATTCTCTATTTTGCCCTTATACAAAGGAAGCATGAATTGTAAAACAAATTGAAGACGAATTGAAAAAAACCAAACTTCATAAATAACAAAGCCAAAGAAACACCATTTATATGACAATAAATTAGCCACACAAGATTGTAATAAGAGAAAAGAATAAAACCAGTTATCAAAGTGATGAAGAAGTTTCTAAAGTAATCATCCAAATTGAAATGGATTAAAATCAATGTGACAAAAATGAGAATTTGCTCACCATGAATATGTATTGAACTATGTATCCTTTTGTCACAAAGGGTCCTGCATATTTTTTTGCATGCTTTATAACTCCCACTGTCGCTTTTCCATTTAAACCAGTAACAAATTTTTATGTTAGGTAATAATTCAAAGGCGTCTTTTAAAGGAAAGTATTGGGGAAAATATGAATAATCTATAATGTTGTAGTAAACAATTCCAGGGATTTTAGAGGGGATGTTGTGGCTTCCCACCTTGATAGAATTAGATACAGTGAAGCCTCGTTTATCCGGACCCCGACTATCCGGATGTCTCGCAATCCGAACGAAATTGTAAGGGAACGGAGTTATTTGACCAGCTTATGCAGACGACCTTTGAAAACATTGTGGGAAAAGGAGAAATTGCTCGTCTTTGAAAACATTGTGGGAAAAGGAGAAATTGCTCGTGACAAGCAATTTCTCCTTTTCCCACAATGTTTTCTGCCATACCAGAAGATTATTTTTGAATTTCATCACGTTTTGAAATGTCGTCAGCAAACTCTTTCAATTTGGGATGGTCGACAATTTGGCGTTTGCAAAAGGGTTATAAGTATACACATGCATACAGACCATTCATGACTTAATGTGTATAAGAACATGCTCTGCTTCATTAGTCCGGATGATTCGGTAATCCGGATATTTTGTTGGGAACGAACGTGTTCGGATTAACGAGACATCACTGTAATTACATTTGGAGTTTTCGTTGGGCATGGTCGAGCTTATCTTCTGGCCTTGTACAGGTAGAATACCCTGGATGCATGAATAATTGTGATTCTGATGAAATATATCTTTCGATAGGTTGAAAGTCATTGTTAAGTCGCATTCATAGGGAAATCTTAAGATAGGATCAGGGGTCCAGCGTGGCCCAACTGTGAAGGTGATGGACTTAGAACTTGGGGTCCTAATTGGTTTGAGCCCAACCGATTCCTCTGGTTTTGCCTGGCAGATTTTTGGCAACTCACTTCTGAGCCCATCCTAGTACTGTTTGGAAAGCCTTAACATAACTAAAAACTTGTTGATACTGCATTAAATGCCATACAAAAAAGAAAGGAACACCCCATACAGCAGCCCATATCGTAATAAAACTTATATTCCATGTAACCAACCCTGTACCCTTTAAAACCCCTGTACTCTTTCACCTAACCTTCTATACTCTTGCTTCATATAGTTCTTTCTTCGCTTTATAACAGACCCACCTCATAGACAAGTGGTAGTCGGTGGGACGCAGTTGCTGGCTCACATGCTATGTCCTGTATACAAGCCAGGGCTTAGCCCATTACCAAACAATAACAATTTTTGACGAGTTTGTTGTGAACGACTCTGGAAAACATTTGTTGGAAAAGGAGAAATTGCTCGTGACAAGCTATTTCTCCTTTTCCCACAATGTTTTCTGCCCTATCAGAAGACTGTTTTTTAATGTCATCAAAATGTCGTCTGCAAATCTCTCAATTTGGGACCGTCGAAAATTTGGCGTTTGGTAAAAGGTTAAATCAAGGGCGATCTGGGTTCAATTAAGCCCAACCGATATCTTTGGTATCGTTGGAGTGTTCTTTGGCAAGACATTTCAAAGCCATCCCTACACTGTTGATGTGATGTTAAACCCTGACAAACAGAAAAAACAACCTTAACCCTTTCCCAAACAACAAATTTTCGACTGTTCCAAATTGAAAGAGTTTGCAGACGACATTTCAAAATTTGATGAAATTGGAAAATATTCTTCTGATAGGGCAGGAAACATTGTGGGAAAAGGAGGAATTGCTCGTTACGAGCAATTTCTCCTTTTCGCACAATGTTTTCTAAAGTCGTTTGCAACAAAGTGGTCAAATGTCGTTATTGTTTGGGAAAGGGTTAAGAGGGATAAGCTGTCAGCGACTGCAACCTTCTGACTGCTTCTTGTCTTATTTTTGATGCTTGCCTATAGTGTTTAAGATAAGTTGGGGATGATGGCTGTCATTTGTTTTATTTTTTCGAAAAATTATAGACTTAGGTTGCTGTAGGTACTCAATTGCCTTGGTTGATCGACATGTATTTGATTTATTTTCTTCAACATTTGGGTCAAAGGAGTGATAGCTTATAATTAAGTTTAGGGCAGCAAACCTCTAAAAGATTAGCATTCAAATGAAGAGTTGTTTGACTTTTAATATTTCCTATACCAACTTCATTCAGTGTGGAACATAAAAGCCTTGATCCACTTTGGAAATTGAGAATTCTTTTTTTAGTAGAGTGAAGCATACAGCATCTTGTCAAGAAAAAAAAAAAAATACAACAAAGAATTAGCTAGTGTTAGTTTATAATTGGAGCATAAGAACATTTCTTATTTTTGAAACCCATTATCATCGTTTCACTTCTTGTTTTGGATTTTAACAATTGTTGTGATGTCAACATCCCCCAACTTATCTTGAACATTTTACGGCAAAGCTGCTTCTTGTATATGATATGCATGCATAGCCCAGAATCCCATTTTTCAGATTCAACCATTGCCTTACTGATGCTTTTAAATTTGACAGAATACAAATAACAGATGGATTAAATTATTATATACATGTACTCATGAATATGTAATGCTTCAATAACCCTTTCTCTCAAGCCGATGGTTTCAAAGACCATTGCAGCAAATGGCATAATTATGAAAATATCAAGGGTTCGGTGCAATACTATCGTAAGTGCTTCGTGTTTATGAAGCACTTACGATAGTCTTGCACTGAACCCTCGAATTTTAGTAGACTTTGCTTTCTAAGAGGTCATTCCCATATGGTTACTATCATTTCATGAATATTAAGCTGACTTATGCATTTTCTCACTTTGGTAATTGTCACAGTGGTTTCTTAAAGCTTCTTGTTCACAGATTTAAGGAAATAAAAAATTAAATTCTTTAAAAACTGTACTGCCTCTGTTTGTTTCATGATAGACACTGGAGAATATCAACCTGAAACAATATTAATTCATTTTCAAGTTCTTTAGAGCATGTACACTGTGAAGTCATATGTATTACTGTCCAAAAGCATTGTAACAGTTTTCAGCTCTACTGCATAAAGACTACATTTTTACATATAATGATGCTTCCTGTTTAACTATGCTTTCAATAACGTTATTTGAATGTGTATCATTGGACAATACAAAAACTGTATTGTTTTAATGATGTTTCATTTTCACTTTCAAATGTTCTCCTCTGTGAACAAGCAACTTAAGATTGTCTGCTGCAGGCTTGTTAAACTGTATGTTACTAATTTAACACATATTCATAATCATTTCAACACACAAAGATAGAGGCGATTTTGAGAAAACGTTCTGGTTGAAATTGAAAATGATAGCAGACGACAATTATAAGTAATGGCAAATAACATTTTGAGGGTTCAGTACAATACTACAGGAAGTTCATCCCATTTGTGAGGCAATTTGTGAAGCACTTTCTGCAGTCTTACACTGAACCTTCTACTTCCTTTATGCTTGAAACCATTGTGACAAAGGAGGGAATTGCCTATCTTCGGCATTTTGTTCTGTTGTCACAACAGTTTCTTAAGTGGTCTTTTACATGCGCTATTAAATGTGAATAAATAAAGGATTTCTGGCTTATCTTTACGTCCATATGTTACAGTAAAAGGGAAATTCGACAAACCTTAAAGCATGAAGCAGGTGGTGATGGGTAATAATTAACATCAGTTTGTTGCATGCATGTTCCTACGTTCATAGTTATTTACGTATATCTATTAATACTTTAATGAATGAGACTGTTCATTAATTGCATGCTTCGTGATGATAATGTTTATCAGATATTGTCAACTGTGCATTTTAGACATTTTTTCTATTGTGTTAATTTTTCTTTCAGGATAACGTTTTACATTTTCATTGAACTCTCTGTCTGTATTGCAGCAGCTGAATTTATAATTGTTATTTAACCCATTTACCAACATATTGTTTAGCCACCTTTGAAACTGGAAAAAGGCTAAATTAACCCGTTACCAAATAATAACGACATTTAACCACTTTGTTGCAGACCACCCTAGAAATGGAAAAGGAGAAATTGCTCGTGATGAGCAAGTTTTCCTTTTCCCACAATGTTTTCTGCCCTATTGAAAGATTGTTTTCCAATTTCATCACCTTTTTTAAATGCCGTATGCAAACTCGTGGGTTGTACTTATATGCGCAATTCCTGCTTTTCCTAGGATATCTTCTAAAAACTCTCACAATGATATTCCATCTTTCAGAAAAATGAAGTACTCAGATGTTTTTTGCATTTACAGTGGTTGTCTGCAAATGCTACCATTGTGAGACATAAACAAATTCCACAACACTAGAGGTTGTGAACCATCCAAATTGAAATTGGCAGCACACAATGAAAATAGTATTGATATCATTGGGTAGAAAACATTGTGACAAAAGGATGCATCACTCTTAAGGAGCATTAACCTATAAAGTGCTGGAACCAACTTCATGCTTATTCTAACAGGTTGGATCCAGGCCAGTCGCCAAGTAAATTGGCGGCTGGCCTGTGATCTAACTTGTTTGCTACTCCGAGTATCTATCCTCATCTAAATTAAGCAGATTTTTAAGGTTTTGGAAAGCAGACAACACAAAAACCTAGTTTTAGAAAATTACCCAGCATTCTAAGGGTTAAAACATAAAATACATCCAAAATGTTACAATGATTTCTAAAGATGTCTTCTGCAACAGATGTGGCAAAGTGAGGTTTTTATTGAGTATACGGCAATAAAAAGTGTCATTCAAACTTGTCCCCTGCATCCGTAGTTGTGCATCATGAATACATTATGCTTGTACCTGTGCATACAAATTGACGTTCTGTGGAATTTATTAAACTTTTTCCTGTTCATAGCCACTTGAGGCAGACCGGATTTAAAACAGACTCTCAGTGTTGAAAAAAGAATAAACGAGAATCTGCATATTGGCACATACAGTCAATATTGTTTAACGTGACTATAATCATATATATATGAGAAAGAGTCAGCAATTTCTGGATGATTACTTTGAAACAAAGTCTCTGTGTTGTAAAGAATAAACGAAAATCTGCAAATTGGTACAAAGGGTTAATATTGGTTTAAGTGACCATACTGAAATGAGAAAGAGTCAGAAATTTGTAGTAAACGACTTTGAAACAATCACTAAGTGATTAAAAGAATATATGAAAATCTGTATATTCATATTGGTACATGCAGTTAATATTGCCTTAATGGACTGTAGGAAAAGGAGGAAATATTGTGATGTATAAAAGAAATAACAGCTTGGTACAGGCGCCAGTCTTTAGAAAGCTCCTGTTGGTGCTTTCTGAAAGACTGGCATTGTGTATTTAGTTAGCTTTAAACTGAATGGCTTTTGAAGCAGTTTTTTAGAGTGGTGGAAATTAAAACAAGGTTGACTGTACTAAAACCATTGAAATAGATAATGAAATTCAAATACATTGAAATTTATTTGCGATGAACAACTCTCCCTTTTACTCTGAAATACAGTTTTACATTTGAGCATCAATAATTGTAAAACCCCACAAGCTTCTTTAACCTCTCCCCTTATATGTTTGGGGTTTAAAGCTTCTTTTGCAGATAACTTGTTAAATAGGAACAAAAGACTGGATAAACAATTGTAACAATTGGTTCTAACCCAAGATATTTTTTTATAAATCTTATTTATCATACTATTTAATTGTCGTCTGCTGTTGCTTCCAGTTTTTACCAGTCGCAAAGCTCCCAGATAAGTATATGGGTTTGTGCCATTAGAGTTTATTAGAATCATTGAACCACTCGAAACATTTGAAATAAATACATGATTCCTTCATCAGTCAACAATTGTTTCAAAATTTAGAATGTCGTTTGCTACACAAATTGGCAAACTCAAGATAGATACAGGCTTAGTCCTGGATTAGTTAACAATCGTTTTAAAATTTGGAATGTCATCACGTACACAAAGTGGTGAACATCGAGAAAGTTCGGGAAGGGGTTTATTTAACCACATCCTCTTCTGCCGAATTTCTATTTGTCGTCAGGATGACTCACTCGTGGATGTTGCATCTGTCTCCCGTTATAACGGTCATTAATTACTCAAGGGCCGCTTTGCATATTCAAATTTAGAAACCCGAAACAATAAATGCAATGTAAATTTTGATATTATATGCAGAAAACTTTCGTCATCACATTTTGAAGTTTCGTCATTCAGTCCTCAAGGAAGTGAAGTTGATCCAATTATGGTTTTTTTTTTTGCATTCTTTCCCTTTAACCCTTTACTAAATGCCAAATGTTCAACTGTCCCAAATTGAAAGAGTTTGCAGACTACATTTCAAAATGTGATGAAATTGAAAATCAATCTTCTGATAGAGCCGAAAACATTGTGGGAAAAGGAGAAATTGCTCTTTAAGAGCAATTCCTCCTTTTCTGCCAATGTTTTCTAGAGTCATCTGCAACAAAGTGGTCAAATGTAGTTATTATTTGGTAATGGGTTAAACTACTTTCAGACTGCATCTGCAGAAAATAGGGGGAAAAAATAGAAGTATCTTAAATTGGTACCATACCCGCATTCTTATTATATAAGACCCAAAATTTAATGAATCTTAAAGATTAATCGCACCTTATGATGTTTTGTACATTTTGGATGTAAGCTGAGTTAAATACCTAAAAATTTGAAGGGACTGTCAAAATTGGCTGTCTTCAGTTTGCCGTGCGTCCATTGTTAAGGGTCAAAGCAGAATACATCTATCTCTTTTGAGAGTGCCTGTTTCCTTGCTGTGACAGGCTCGGTGCAGATTGTCTTGTCGGCTTCGTGAACTGATTACCAGTGACATTTATTCATCTACTGCATGTCCGTCTGCTGCATGTCGTCTGCAGGCTCCTGATATGAACTTAATCCGTCGGCTAATTATGAGAGTTTAAGACACCAGCAGTCAACATTTGATACATAATCTTTTACCGAATTTTTAATTTTGGACTGTATGAAAAGCGAAGGCAAATGACTAATATATGATAGAAATAGAAACGTATATGAACTTCATCTGCATGCTAATTGTTTAAGTTGAAGTTAAACCGCAATGAACTGAAACAAGATTGTAGTTTATAATACTTATAAACATTGTGACAAAAAAAAGATGAAGGTAGAATTTTGTCATGTTGACTAATCGATAAGAAAAATCGTCATCTCAAGGTTTGTTATCCTATGACTGAACCATTCCCAATGTCCCAAAATGTGGTTGGTAATGGTTTCGGTACGGAGGCTATGAAATCTGTCAGTGTTATTGATTTCACTTGAGGCTAGATCAAAATGATTTGTCAGACTAAAATTTGCCTTTCCTTTTAATTTTAAATCAATGTTTAAAACCATTAACAAATGACTAAGTTTTGACCATCCTTTGGAAGACATATAAAAGTAGGGGGTACAACGTTATATAGCTATCAAGCAAGATATGGTTCATTATCAGCAATGGTTATGTAATATGTGTTGTTTATAAGCGCTTTCGAATATGAACAGGTTATAGTTCAACCACACATTTTACATTAAACCACCCATTTTGATATTACAATGCAATGACAGCAACATATTTTAGAAGTCACTATGACCATAGCAGAACTATGGTGCCAAGGTCATGGCTGTTAAAGGTAGAAAATAATGTTTATTATTGTTTTCAATTTTCATTTCTCAAAAAACTTGAATTAGTGGAAATGAATAATCCTATGTACTCCCATAGAGTCTCAGCTTTAAATAATTATTTACTGTTGATGTTTTCAGAGACCAATGTGACAAAAACATAAACTGCTCGTTTTGAGCAATTTTTCTCACACAATGGTTTCTACCTGCAATACAGCAAAGAGGATACATTGACATGCAATATTTTTGTTGCTTTTTTTGGCATCTCGTATATTGCTCATATGATAAATTTCTGTAGAAATTCACTTGTCCATTAAAGCTTTTGAACAAGCTGGTCAATGTGGACAAACGACTTGGCCAACTCTGCCGTGGGAATCATACCCACAACCCTTGTCAACGAGGCTGCACGCTCTTCTCCTGGACCACTGCCTCTCCCACAAATCTATATACAGGGTTATGGTGATTGAAAAAGTGTTTTTCTCCCATCTTTAATGGTTTATTGCAACTTTTATTGATACACAAACCCTGCCTCTGACATGTGTATGATAAATCAGGGAAAAGCAATATATAACCCTGCATGACTATAATCTCATATATTCCAAAAGCAAAACCAGATTTAAAAGTCGTCTATACAGTGTTAAAATGTGGTTCCTTAATCCTTATAGTGCTGGAACCAACTTCATGCTTATGCAAATATGTTAGATCCAGGCCAGCCGCCAAGTAAATTGGGGGCTGGCCTGTGATCTAACCTGTTTTTCACTCTTAATATCTTTCGTCATGAAAATAAAGCAGATATTTTAGTTTTTGAAAAGCAGACGACACAAAAACTTTTTTTTCGAAAAACACCCATCATTCTAAGGATTAATAGCAAAAGTAGTTGTCCAATGTTTTCCATGCTGATAAGTTCAATTTTTACTGCCTGATATTTGATCATTCTCTTCTTAACCCTTTACCAAACACCAAATTTTCGGCTGTCCCAAATTGGAAGAGTTAATTGCAGACGTTATTTCAAAATGTGATAAATTTGGAAAGTGATCTTCTGATAGGGCAGAAAACATTGTGGGAATAGGAGAAATTGCTCGTTACTAGCAATTTCTCCTTTTCCCACAATGTTTTCCAGAGTCGTCTGCAACAAACTGGTCAAATGTCGTTATTGTTTGGTAATGGGTTACAGATGCCCGAAGGTATATTTATCTCGGCCTTTTATAGTCACTTGTTTATGAGAGGCAATTAGCACATCTTGCGGATACTTTCGGCAAATTGTCACATCTATTGGTCATCTCGAAAAATTGGCTAAAGATGCAGAGTCATGGCTACTAACTGACCAGGATCATTTTTGTGGTCACTTTGAACTTTATAGCCGTCATCGTTGATGTGGTTTTAAATTATTTACTTAAATATTTCGTACAATATTGTGATACATGCTTGATGATTCCCTCTGCATTCCAAGACAACTTTCATTGGACTTACAAGTAGAAAACACTTATACTATGCCATTCCTACATTGAAGTTTCAGTCCAGTCCAAATCGTGGGAATTTAAGGCAGATGACTTATTATTAAGTTCCAAAATTATTAAATGCTTTGTGATATTTGGTAAAAAGTATTGTGACAAAAGGAGGAATTGTTTTCTTCTGCTATTTTTGAACGAATAGTTTCTTCTGTCTTCAAAAGTTGTATAACACATGTATAGTTGTGGAAAAAACTGTAAACCTTCAACTTAATAGTCAAGAAATGTAGGGAAAATCTTTCACGTCCAAGTTTTTTTTTTTTAGAAAACACTCACTTTTAAGTAGCTTTTTGAGTGTCGTTTTTTGTGTTCTATCATAATTGTTTTAGTTCAAATTTGTCAACCGACAGATGTTGAAAGTCTTTAAAATTTCCATATCAGAAAATGTGATGATTCTATGAACTTGCCCTTGCATCCTTTGACTTATTCATCTTTTAAAAGTGCGTAAATGTTTTTCATGTTGTTGAACAAGCAATATTTGATAAAAACAGAAAAATGTATAAGTTTGAAGTATCTCATTGAAAAAAAAAAAAGATCCAACAATTTGACGAATGATAAGTACCAACCAGATAGGTTTGAATAAAAAGAAATATCAAAAGAAATGTTTAGAAAACATTTTGATATGACCCTATTTCTAGACTATGGTAATGATAGAGCTCAGAATGATTTATGATAACATTTTGGATGCACCTTACTCTTTATGATGCACTGTACCGTTTTAGAAACTACCAGATTTTGCTTGAATAACAGTTTTTCTTTGACGCCATTAGCTGCCAAATCTCCACCTTTACCCAATTAATAAGCATTTAAACCCATTACCTTTATATGTTAATTCAATTTTCTGCTGACATTTTGGTCAATTAAGAATACGGATTACTTGATAAAAAGCAATTTGTTCTGTTGGCACAATGTATTCTTCATCAGGTATATGCTTTAAAAGGATTTTTCATAGATTGGGCTTTAAACGATAGATTTTTAAAGTAACATAAAACTAGATTATTTACAGCTTCCCAACCCTGTTTATAACAGTACAGAAAATGTGTAGATCATTTGTGTTGCCGATATTGCGAACCATCTAAACGGGTTTATTTCATAAACAAAAAGCTAAACTTAGAATAAGAGGAGCTTTACGCTTCATGTCGTCTGATGCCGCTATCATTTTGAACCATTCCCAAATTTCCATATGGATAAAAATGCCGTTGCAGCAGATGTATTATGATATTTCTTGAAAAAGTAACCATCATCCATCCACAATTTCTTTCCATCCAAAAAAATCTCTTCCATTTTATTTGAAACTATTAAATCCTTCTAGCAATTGTTACAATTTGGCATAGCCAAAGATTTGTTGTTACAATTTGGCATAGCCAAAAATTTGTTGTTACAATTTGGCATAGCCAAAAATCTGTTGCTCAGCAAAGAGTGAAAGATGGCTGCAGCCGTTTTTCTGGGATTTGATAAAGAGATAAATGTGCAAATTGGATAGGCATTTATAGAAAGGTACATCCTGAAATGGAACTAATTACCATAATTAACCCTTTCTCTGCTTAGATTATTTCACTGGTAATAAGAATAAAAATAATCTAGTTATTCAAAGAGAAAATAACTTTTGATTAATGAGTAATACAGTCAAACTTGAGTAATTTGGCTGCTTAACACAAATTGATTTACACTATAAATCTAACAATGGGACTTTCTGTAGTGGCTGTTTAAGGCAGATTGGCTACTTAAAAGGGTAACTGCTTAACACAAGTTGATGTACACTATAAATCTAACAATGGGACTTTCTGTAGTGGCTGTTTAAGGCAGATTGGCTGCTTAACACAAGTTAGACTGTATATCTTTTTGTTTTTATAATACTTACAGCTATTTAATCATGAGGTACATATTGGCCTTGCCTTTACCATTACTATTATGGTCATGTAAAAGCATATGCCTTAGATGTGGATTCATTATAAAATACACATTTAAACGCACCTGTAGCGGTTGATTTAAGAAACAGTTGTTATAACCCTTATAATGCTGGATAATTTTCTAAAGATAGATTTTTGTGTCGTCTGCTTTCCTAAACCTTAAATACCTGATTAATTTTGTTGATGAAAGATACTCAGAGTAGCAAACAGGTTAGATCACAGGTCAGCCGCCAATTTACTTGTCGGCTGGTCTGGATCTAACCTGTTTGCATAAGCATGAAGTCGGTTCCAGCACTATAAGGGTTAAGAAACAAAAATTTAATGTTATATTGTTTTCTGTCTGGACCTACTGTATACCCAATATTTTACAGAAAATCGGTATTTTTTCTTCTCCATATTTGTTGTGTGCTTTTCATTTTCATTTTGACGGGTCGTAAAACAATGTTTAACGGAAAAGAGTTAATACAGTCAAGCATTGAACACCTGTATGTGGGCATTTTTGCTTGTCTCTGCAGTCATATTTGATTTTTTTTTGTAATGACAAAGATTAATTTGAAAATGTCTTAAATCATTTGATATCATTTAAATTACTACAAAGCCACATATAGCGCATCAAAGTAGGGATAGATTAGTAAGTCTCTTGATTGACATGCAGAATGTTGATGGTTCTACCTGTCTTGACCTACCCTAAAGGGATCTTCAACCATTCATGAATGGCTGTATATTGGAATATAACTGAAGAATCGTTGAGGTAGTGGAAAAATTATGTATAGAATAGAACAAAGTTAACAAGACTGTTCATTTTCGGTGAAAGCAGAAGACTAGATAAGACGCATATTCATCCCGCTAATTTCTTTATTTTTTTGATAAAGCCCTTTATTGTTGGTACTTGTTAGAATTGTTTCGTCTCTGATAGACGATTCTAACAAGCTCCAACAAAGAAGGGTTGTCTAAAACTTTTAAAAATTATGCGTAAAATAGAGCCACAATTTTAAGGGCCCACTTATCAAGATCAGTGGTAAAAAATATCAAGCAAAAATGGACAAGTATTAGATAGAGAATATACCGGGGTATATTGTCATATTATCAAGATCACATGTAAAAGTTTCAAGCAATAATGGACAATAATGCAATACAGATAAATTGTGCAATAATAATAATGTCCATTAAGTGCAGAGCCAAGGTCTCCGATAACCCTGTCATAAAGCATAGTAACCAGTCAGTCTGGCAGACTTACCTACCATTACGTACATGTCATGTCAATCCACGCCATTAGCCACTCCCCTCATAAAGAGATTTAGTGGGGGACAGTGGTCAAGGGGTAGAGCGTCGGCCGAGGGACACGAGGGTTGTGGGTTTGAATCCCGTTCTGCTGTGTATCTTTTCATTAATCCACAGTTGTGCATTGCAATAACTGAAATAATATTGATGAAATGTAAAACCCCATATATACATGAATAAATGACAGTTTTTTTGTGACTAAATGAAACAGCAGACAGTTATACAGGAGGGGTCCTGTGTGGCCGAGTGGTTAACCCATTACCAAACAATCACGACATTTGATCAGTTTGTTGCAGATGACTCTGGAAAAACGTGGGAATAGGAGAAATTGCTCTTAACGAGCAATTTCTTCTTTTCCAGCAATGTTTTCTGTCCTATCAGATGATTACTTTCCAATTTCATCACATTTTGAAATGTCGTCTGCAAACTCTTTCAATTTGGGACTGTCGAAAATTTTGCGTTTTGTAAAGGATTAAGCGTAAGGGAATGGGTCCAATTAAAGCCATCAGTTGCAAGTGCAAGGTGCAATTCGAGGGTTCAATGCAAGACTATAGTAAGTGCTGCACGTACATGCAGCACTTACTATAGTCTTGCACTGAACCCTTGAATTGCTGCATGAACATCTGTAAAGCAGGTGATAACGAGTTTATTGGTGAACTGTAGCAGTTACCTAACACTCATCATATAAAACAGGAGCATGACAATTCTCATAATTAAGTTAATGGGAGAAACACTGATCGCCTGTCATCTGCATACATTTGTCACATATCCCATCGAGGACATTGGCAGTTTTCTAATTGTCAGCCATTAGTGGTGTGTGTGTTATTCGTCCGAAAGTCGGAGGTCAAATTATGTTGACAGCTGACCGGATGCATTGGCTATCTCAGTGTACCGTTATACATGGTCAATAAGTAATTATCTCCTTTTTAATGTTATGTAATGAACATGTTTCCTCTTTATCAGAAATTGTGACTTGTCCAAATGAGGCACAATAAATTATTCTTAACCCTTTACCAAACACCAAATTTTCGAATGTTCCAAATTGAAAGAGTTTGCAGACGACATTTCAAATGTGATAAAATTTAAAAATTAATCTTCTGATAGGGCAGAAAGCATTGTGGGGAAAATAGAAATTGTTTGTTAAGAGCAATTCCTTCTTTTACTACAATGTTTTCCAGAGTCGTCTGCAACAAACTGGTCAAATGTCATTATTATTTGGTAATGGGTTGAAGTAAAGAAATGACATTTTCTTTTTGACGTTACATTGGTTAGAATGGTTTGAAAATAACTAGCTGATTGGGCAAATATCTGTTTCTGAAATATGCCCATTTTATTGCATCGTTTTCTTTCATTTTTATCAAAATTAATATGTGTTTGATAGTTGCAAAATTACTGAAGTTGAGACTCAAAAGAAAGAAATGCAGCATGATAATAACAACAACACAAGGTGGCATGTTACTGTAGACTTATTTAACCTGTTCCCTTTTCCAATGTAACTAAGAGCAGACATTAATTATTGCATGACCGATTTAAAAAATATATCCCAGAAATACTATGGTTTTAATGATCATTTAATATTGAAGTCGTTGTGACAAAAATAATTGATTACACTCATTCATAAGCCCATTTTTCTCTTGTCTCAATTATTTCAAATGCTGTGAGCTATAAATGGATTTGATACTATATTTGTTTTAGAATATGGTCAGTCCTTTTCTGTACATATATCATGCAGCAATATACCATGGAATACTATAAACTCCCCTGTGACAAAAGGAGAAATCACTCATGTTGAGCAATTTCTCATTTTGTCAAAGTTGTTTCTATTGTCTATGTAATAAAAAACTTCAATTTGCAGTACTTCCTATTATATTCTGCCACTGCTTTCAATTTCAATTCCAACCAATCATTAACTCTTAACCAAACAATAACCACATTTCACCAGTTTGTTGCAGATGAACCTGAAAAACATAGTGGGAAAAGGGGAAATTGCTCAGAACAAGCAATTCGTCCTTTTCCCACAATGTTTTCTGCCTTAGCAGATTTCAATTCAATTCCATCACATTTTGAAATGATGCTGCAAAAAATCAAACTCTTTCAATTAGGGACAGTCGAAATTTGGCCATTGCTAAAGTGTTTAAAAAAACCTGTACCATGAGGGAAAGTGTTTGTAAAACAAAAGCCTAAGGGGGAGGGGACTGCAACTTGACAGACTCTTACCACGTCCAGATGACGTTTGCGGGGCATAATGTATCCCGTATACTGACAGGTCGGGTTCTTCTCGCTGATGTTCATTTCCTGGTTTGACTGTAACAGAGTGTGATGTGCAGAAAGGAGCAATGGTTATGACGAAACGGCCTAAACAGTCGTGGATTCTTTAAAAAAGTAATTGATCTACATTATAAGTTTTATTAACGAGGTTTGAGTGAATTTGATTCATTTTGGTTATGATGAAACAGTCGCGGTTTCTTTAAAAAGTGGTTGATCTAAATTGTAGGTTAGATGAATGAGCTTGATTAAATTTGATTCATTTTGTTGACATGAATGGAGGAGGATTGAGTTTAGCTGTATCAATTTGTACTCATTAAACTGATTCGGTTCAGTAACTACCGATTCATTAAGTATACCAACAGTATGGGGACCTTTTGGCTGATGTGATGAGAACATTAAATTTAGTACTAAGTAACAACTCTGCTGAGGAATCTTCAATGACTTGGAAAAAAGTTGCCAGTGAGTACATATATTTCTCTGCTGTACATTTTTTTTTTTTTTTTTTATATGGGTTTTACATCACATCAACATTATTTCAGTTATGTAGCGATGCCTGACTCTTAATGATGGAGGAAGACCCCATACTCAACTGCCCATAAGGGCTGGTCAAGGCGGGTAGAACCATCGGCATTCCGTAAGTCAGTCAGGAGACTGCCTCTCATGAAAATCCATATCCCTCTCAGGATTTGAACCCACGCGGAGAGGGGCCATGTGATTTCAAGTTCTGTACTCTAACCACTAGGCCACGGAGGCCCCTCTGCTGTACATATATGCACCTTATACAGGGCTCCCTGTAATAAAAGGTTTTATAGAGGTGACTTATAGGCACATTGGGCTGGGTGTGATTGATTCATGAATGAAATTTTACTCTTCACTGATGACATGTTGATAAAGAAGATCTTATCCTATCTTATCTTAAAGATTCATCTTGTTTTATGGGTGTCTATTATTGAGTTACATTCTCTAGAAACACTATGGGATAGTAAAACATTGTTTTCTTTTGCGTGTAATAAGAATTTTCTCATTTTGTTACTATGATTAAAATGAATATTATCATAAATAAAACACTGGTTTTCATATGATCTTTTTAAAAAGATTTTTTAAACCTTTACAATTTATTTCCAAATAAGGGACCCGGTGAAATGAATTAGCCAATGTATGTGAATTAAACTTTGCCATGATTTAAGGTTTCTCGAATAATGTAAAATTGAAGTGCAGAAATGTTGTTGTCTTTATTGCTCTTCATATATAGAATTAACAGATCTTTTCCTTTATCATCTTTGGTGAAAACGTTACATCACCAAGTTTAAAATCTTATGTAATGCATAATGTACAATACTTTGTGGTGCAAACAGAAATATTTAATAGCCAGAAAATGTGGTAAAGCTTAATTCAATAGCATTGTGATTTTCTTTTATTGATGGTTTAATACCTATTTTGATGATTTTATCTTTGATCCAGTTACAACCTGTTAAAAACCAATCAGGGTGGCTTATTAATGCTGCCTTTCTTTATCTCGTGAAAAATAATCTGATTTTAGGAGAATGGGAGAGATATGTATGCTAATACTCTTGTTATAAAAAGAATAATACTTTCAATTAATATCTCTTGCTGTGCCTATTTTTGAACCCTGCATCAAACAAGTTTGGGATATATTTACTACATGCAAAATATGAAATGCAGTTGTGTAAGTTCATTAGTATTAAATCGTATGAACTATTTCTCGTTCAGCAATGATATTTTGATGGAAATCTTGCTTCTCTTTCACTGTTTTTAATTCAGATCCTTTTCCAAAGAGAAGTAGAAAAAGTAGAAATGATCAATTTCTATTTTTTATGATTTTATAAAGATTTTATAAACTAGTCTCTTCAGAGGAAAAGCAACAATAGATGACACTCTTAGGTTACATGTTTTTGTTTGATATTGGGAAGAAATAACAAAAAAAAAGTATTTACTTTTTTGTCTGAACTGTTTCCCAAAACTTTGAATGCAGTTGCATTTAAATGCATATGTATCAAGGCGAGGGTTTAGATTTCTATAAAGTACAAAATACTATAGTACTAATAAGATGTATTTATTTCCAAAGGCTATTGGTCATGAAACAACATGTTTGATGTATAGATTATAATCTTTAGCATTTGTCATACACAAGAAAGATCAGTTTTGATCCATTAGATAATCAGATTATATATTTTAGCATCTTTATACAAAAAATGGATCAAGTTTTCACAGTTAACAATGATCTCTGTTTGTTGTGGCAATCTGTCTGCTTTGTTGATAATGATGCCTTTCAGTGCGATAAATGCAAAAGAAATAAGTATTCCCCAGTAAATTGATGTTTTGGGATGACATTTGTAATTTCATGTGATATACAAATAGAAGGGCCGAGAGGTTGTTATGTGGAAACTGTTATTATTTTATCAATATTCAATTGCTTCTGTATTGATATTTTTTTCTGCATTGATTTATAATGGTTATCATTCTATATAATTTGCACTTTGAAAGGTTTATGAACTCATCCATAAACTTAGTGAATGTTAAACAGGGTAATGGATTCAAAGCACCAGATTTGAAGGTTTCAATTTTGATTACACAGATCTTCAATGAAAACACCATTGAATTCTAATTAGGTTATGAGCTTAATTTTAAACCAAAAGGTTTTTTCTGAGTACTTTCTTATTTAAAACAAACAGATATTTTCCAAGAACTTGAAAATTAAGAAACCTGGAAATAGAAAATAATGATATTATGATTAATTAAGCTATTTGGGTTCATAGCATTATACTAATGTCTGGCAAATTCTCCTTTTGTCGTAAAGATTTAACTTTTTTCCATTGACAATGAAATATTTACTAAATTTTCTAAGTCACAAATCACATAAATAATTTTTATAATTGTTGTCCTACTCAAATAACACAGCACAAGAAATGGCATAATGATAGATTATTCAGATTTATGACCTGTTATAATTAACGAATGAATTAGAATATGGATAGG
This sequence comes from Cerastoderma edule, assembly GCA_947846245.1. Taxonomy (NCBI): domain Eukaryota; kingdom Metazoa; phylum Mollusca; class Bivalvia; order Cardiida; family Cardiidae; genus Cerastoderma; species Cerastoderma edule. Next base: position 12,843,061 of record OX401410.1, on the reverse strand, counting down.
TCTAGAATTAGAAGGTATATGCATGATGCATAATATGTGATAACTGTATTTAATTTTTGTTTTCAATTATTTTTTATTGTATTTATTAAAACGGCACATGTCAATGGCTTGGACACATTTTACATTATTCAACTCAAAGCCGGAATTTGTCTTTTACTTAACACTGTTCTTGTGCTGAATCAGATGATTTAAAAAACTTCTTTTTAACAAGATTTCTAATCCTTTGACACATTGTCAAAAAAGGAGGGTTTGCTCATTCTGAGCAAGCATTTTTAGTTCTCATTTTTTTCACAGTGATTTTGAGAAAAGTAGGTATTTCCCTATGTGATCTTTACGTTGACAATTATTACTTTCAATGTTGTATGCAGAAAACTTATCAGACTAAAAAGAAAATAATTATCCAAATAAGGGGTGCAATTATTGGAAACGGCCAAGAGGGACTAAGAATTTTGATACATCATAAAACTGCCGCTTTGACATGGCTATCAGAGTACAATGCAGTTTCTGCAAGCTATATCTCCAAGCAATAGAAAGGTAATTGGCTGTAAACAAATCTTCCAATAATATTTTCTGCCCTACCTAACAAGTATCAATTAATACTTTGATACATTTAAGTATTGTAGCTTAAAATTGATTGGTTTATGGCCATACCACCCAAGTATCAATGCATTTTTCAGTGTTCTCAATAAAAACGGGCCGCAGGCCAAAAGGACCGCTTTAACTTATCTTCTGGTTGGTTCAGATTCGCAGAGATGTTAAGAACCCCATTGGATCCCCCTCCAAATGGCATATTTACATTTTGTTGTGGCCTGTTCAACCAATTCTTGTTGAAAACACTGATGTTACATCTGCCAGCTACCTTGAAGGTTCCAGGTCCTGCATGGCATGGCCCCATGGCTTATTGGCTAAGGTGGAAGACTTGAACACACTAGGGCCCTGAGTTCAATCCTCACCTTTGGCACTGGTTTTTATTATGGGAAAATGTTTTAACAAAGCACTGCAGACCACTAGCATAGTACTAGGGAATACAGTAAAGCTGTAATACAACAGACAGATTGTTGACCCTGCATGTAACACCATACAAACAAAAAAAGGTTGCAAAAAAGATCTTGTCTGATGAAGAGAGAGACTGAATGTTTTTATAGCAACATTATCGTGATTGATGTGAATGACAGTTTATATATGGGAGCTATAAGATTGATCAGCAAACATTGACAGTTTCCCCTGCTCCCCTTGTCTTAACCCATACCAAACAATAACAACATTTGACCAGTTTGTTGCAGAGGACTCTGGAAAACATTGTGGGAAAAGGAGAAATTGCTCTAACCGAGCAATTTCTCCTTTTCCCACCATGTTTTATTGTGCTATAAGAAGATTGTTTTTCAATTGCGTCACATTTTGAGATGTCGTCTGCAAACTCTTTCAATTTGTGACGGTCGAAAATTTGTCGTTTGGTGGAAAATTGATATGGATGCAGGTTAATATCAACTCTTTCCCTGTTTGGGGATAATAATTGTGTAAAACGGTAAACTGTGTTTGACTGAAAAATGGAAAAGTTGCATAATTGGGCATGAAACAGTACATGGTTCACAATATCATTCTCTTGACTGGTTTTTGTGACTTGCCTACATCAGTGATTTTAAATTCTATTTGAAGAAGGAAAAGCTAAAATAACAGCTTAAATGTTCCGAAAATAATATTTTCTTAGTCATGTTGGTAAGAAATTAGCTATTGATCCATGTAAATATCCAGAAGCAATTTTACTATGGAAGTCAATTTGATAAAATAAAATACATGAAACGGCTCCTGATGAGCAGAGCAATATCATCTTTTGTTACAATGATTTCAAACCAGATGAATAGAGGTATGAAAAAAGAAACACTTGATTCTCCTTTTGCCTCAAGATTCGGCTAATGCAGAATGAGGTAAAGAATTAATAACAGTACTAGTTTACTTGTGTTTAGTCATTTATTAGTTATGCTTCATGGACAATCATTCATTACAGTAAACAGGAGAAGAATGACTATTCAGAAAGTTGATGAGTCTCTCCAAAAATATAAATTTTGTCTTTTGTTACAGTGGTTTTAGAGCTTTGATATCAATGTATCACACAAAGAATATCAATTTTATCTTTTGTTACAGTGGTTTCAGAGCTTTGATATCAATGTATCACACAAAGAATATCAATTTTATCTTTTGTTGTAATGTTTTTTGTGATGACCAGTTTTCATGACCAATCATTCAATACACCACACCTTGAGAAGTACATGTATGATCATTGGGAAAAATTGAAATCATCCCCAAAATACCAGTTATATCTTTTGTTATAATGATTAAATATCATAACCAGTTATGCAATCACTCATTAATCAGGCTTGAGAAAAGAAATCTTTAGGAAATTATTTGTCACCCCAAGTATATCAATAACACCTTAGTTATAATATCTTATAATGATGAAAAGTCAACATTCAATGTTTTTTGCCTTAAAGTCACTTTCACAATTGGTTTTAGTTATTAATGTCCATGTTTTCCTTTAAACATATTCCAAAACAAGGTAAGGGCTAATTTTGTTTTCATTAATGATGTATAACAGCTTCAAATTATAAATAGAAACAAAGATTGTTGCAAATAAATCAAATAAAGTTATGAATGACTTGAAATGACATGCTTAATTTTAAATTCTTGACCAGGCATTACTTATCATTTCCAGAATATGTCTTTCCAGTTATTTTTCTTCTTGACAAAAATACAATAATGATAAAGATAATACTTATTTTTTTCTGTTTCACAATGCATTATATTGGAAAGTAGTTTTTGATTTAATTGATTAAATCATCAAACGACATTTATTTGACTCTTCCTTAAATATAATAAAAAAAGAATAAATGACTTGATGTTTAAGACATTTCTTTTCTATTGCATCAATGATAATGAATATATGAGGTCTGTCCCTTCCTCATCAGAATAAATTTTGATATTATATTTTGGTCACTTCATTTTCACGAAATATATCCTCTTTTTGTTCTAATGAATACCAAGGCATTATGAAATGATTTATAAGTTCAGAAACGTTAGTAGTCCTCATGTCTTCTGTAAAAGGAATTTAGTTTTAAAAAAAAAGTATAGAGGAGTATATATTGAAAAGTGTGTTGTTGACCAATTAACAGTTTGATAACATCAAAGACTTTGCAATGAACACCAATTAACAATTCATGGTAAACAGTGGTTAACATTCTGCAGTCCTGCTTGTGATGATATCATCAAATCCATCTTTGCTGCAATCTTCACCAACATTGACACACTGGGACATGAAAGCCCCAGCCAATTAACAATACACTAAATTGGAAATACCTTTGGAGAGGGCAGATACCTGACAAGTCAAAACATGAAAGGCTATAGGTCTTTTCACACACAATAAACTGATCAGCTTGTATTGAAAATCTGGGATGTACCCTTACCTAGATACAGGGATGGCGTTTTGCAAAAAAAAAAAAAAAAATGTTCCCATGTAAGCAAAATAATCCTTTAAGATGCAAATAGTGTTTCAATTTTCAAAACCTAGTTTTCATGCAAAAAACAGGTCCATACTTTTTTTAAGATAAAGAAAAAAAGGTTTTTATAAGAACTTAAATGCTTTTATTTATTATTATTTCTTTTTGTTGATGTCCTAATTACGTAAAATCACCTTCAAAATACCAGAACTCAAAATGAACTTTAGGGATATAATTGTTTTATATAGGCTATTAACATATTCTGGTGATTTTTTTTAAAGGAGAGCATCATTGGTGTTGATATATATAAATCTTTATTAAACTATCATCAAATGATTTACTTGGATTACCCATAATTCTCTCAATTTCTGGCTGGTATCGGAAGACTCTAAGGGGTATTAGGTTTAAGGGTTGTCAGGTAATCCACTTTTGTGAAGGACTTGTGAAAGTTTTTGACCAATGGGATCAATGCATACCTTTATATCTGCTACATCAACAAGGTTTAAGATGCCCATTGAAACTGTTGGGTAACCTCTATTGTAAGCAAATGTCAAACATTCTTTGTGGGTGTTAATCACAATTGATGTTGGCCAAACTGCATCAATAATTGACCTATCACTGAAGGTGACTGCTTAACTGTTTATATATGGATGGTGCTTCGAGTTTGCCAAGTCAGTTCTTGTATTGAGTAATTGATGTGAAGAAGTAGAAACTGGATGTAGATGGCATTGTATGAAGGATGACACTTGCAAAGGTACTTTATGGAATTGTTTTGATATCTTTTGAGTTTTGGCAAAAAATTTAACTTTTTCTTTATCAGCCTTTATCAAGATATGTTAAATTATGATTTTTAGACTATTGTTGTTGAGTTTATTTTTAAATGAGATTATAAGATTGTTTAGATAATTGATACACAAAACAGATTAAGATGAAAATTGGATATGTTGATATGGGGTTGGTATGAATATTCGACATAACTCATACTAGAGACAAAATGTCCTTTCAAACATTTGTGATTGGAATACTTTTAACTGATAATTATTTTTATCTAAAAGAAAAAAGAATAGCTCTATTTCTTTTTTAAGAGTTGATGAAAAAGTGTTTGATGCACATTATCCATTTACTGCCTTTTTGGGGGATATTTTTTTAATGTGACAAACCCAAATTTTAAGTTCCATACATCATTAATTCCTTGTCATTTTAGTAATAACAATCTGTCAAAGTTATCTTAGTCAATGCTAATTGATATTGTCTCACACACATAAAAAGGAAATCATGTTACAGAAGATAAAAATCATCATAGGGTTACACAATGTGACAATTTCAAGGACAAAGTTATGGTTTTAATCAAATATTTACATCAAAGAGCCAGTTATCTGATTGCAACTAGACCAATCAAATGTGTATTTAGTAGTATTTAATGGTCAAGAGTTGACATGTTAAATGCATTTGCCTCAAGGGCAGTAATTTGGTTCTAGAAGAATTCAAGAAAAAGCTTTTAATTTTACGATTTTCCTTTATATCATCAACATTGAATCACTTGCTGCATATTGCTTTTTAAAAATGGAGCTTCTGTAGAGATTCAGGAAAAAGTTATCACAAATTGAGAAATTGCTTGTCACAAAGAATATCTCTTTATGTCACAAAGAAGTGGGTCTTTTTACTCACAGTATATTTAACTGTTGCCAGATGTTGCTATTGATATTCTTGAACTCATAGATAAAGACTAATCAGCAAATGGTATTGTAAACTTAATGGATTGAAAGAAAATGTATTCTTAATGAGCAAGGTTTTTTTAAGATTGCATTTATCCATAACTCATTATGAGTTTTTGTTTTCAACATGTCGCTATTGTAGGATTTGTAGTTAATTTCAATATCTTACATCTGAAAATTTTATTGTACAAGTAACACTCATATCAAATAAGTGAAATTTGAATTTAAACTTAAAGGAAAGACAAGAAGTTGATAAATATGCTACCTACAATTAACCTGATGAGGTGGAGAATAAAACATCCCCCCCTCCCCTGCCAATTTTCCAGTTGACAATTAGCACATTGCCTCCTTTTTACTGTTGTCACAAGCAATGTAAACCCCTCCCAGCTAAAGGCTTAATTGTTACAATGCCTTAAGTGGTCGATCTACGAGATGACATTTAATGGGTTTTCGCTGGAGTGGAGGAAGGTTTTGGGGAATTATTGGTTATTGAGTAATGCTGGGGACCCTACTGATTATGGATGGCTTTCATGAGGGGGACATTGATACATAGATTTGTGTTTTAATGGCCATGTGTGAGAGAGGATGCATTAGGGATGTGTTGTATCGGTGGTTCACTTGGACAGATCTTGACATCTTGATGGTGCATTTGTGACTGATGAGAAGGTATGGTTGATTTTTGTTTCTGTATTGTATTATTTTTGGTGTTATTTGTTCATTTATTTTAGGTGTTATTTGTTCATCTAATTGAAACATTTTAGTGTGTTTGCTTAGATATCTTAACGAACATTGTGAGAAGCTTTTTGTATGTTTTAATAACAATGTTTTGGATGAGCCACATAATGGAAACTCTGCCTATAAATTCTCTTTGTTAAAGATTCATGATGCTGGGCATTACAATATAACTAGAGAAAAAATGTTGACAATATGCTAAAATTTGTTTAGACAATCACATTTTTTCTTGAGCTTTTTTGCTGCTGAAGGGAACTATATAATACAGGGGTTGGGGCTTTAAATTTGATTTATTTGTCCATAAATGCCAATATCTTTCTGCACTTGTCTGTATAATGGTTGCATAGCCAACTTTTGTGAAAATTCACATGTCCATGAAGGCTTTTGGAACAAGCTGGGCAATACTGACAGTAAATTTAGCATGCTACCCTAGATTATGTGAAGCAAAGGGTTAACAGTCTAGAACCAATGATGTTATCTCATTTATCCTCCAATACACAGCTCTTCTTTACTGATTAAATGTCAGTGTTATAAACACCTTTAAACAGGTGTGTAATTACCTGAAAAGGTAGGGTTAACTACCCGATAATTAGCTGATTCCCAAGAAAACTGTTATTGACATGTCAAGGGTTCAATGCAATACAATAGTAAGTGCTTCATGATTATGAAGCACTTACTATAGTATTGCATTGAATCGTCGATGTGCATTCTGAGTATTGGTGAAGTGTCAAAAGACCTTGAAGGCTTCATATATCACCTACCTATTGGTGTGAGGAAAACGGTGTGACAGCTTCCTCATCTGAACTTATTCCCTCATATTGAAGATTCAGTGCAGTACAGTTACTACAGTAAGTGATTTATGTTTGTGCAGGACTTACTGTAGACTTGTATTGAACCCCTAAATAAGCATGTTAGCTTATGACCATTTCAATTTGAAACAAGACCAGATAATACTATAAGAGGGAGTAGAGGTTCTTAACCCTCTTAGTGCTGAATATAATTACCTAATAATATATTTTTGTGTTGTCTGCTTTCCAGAACCTTAAATATCTACTTAATTTGATAAGGAAAGATACCTAGAGTTGCAAACAGGTTAGATCACAGGCCAGCCGCCAATTTGATCTAACCTGTTTGCATATACATGAAGTTGGTTCCAGCACTGCAAGGGTTAATAAACAATTTCTTATCAATCTTAATGATTTTACAGTTTACCCCCATCTTATCACAACTTACACTGCAATTATAGTTATATTAAAATTCAACATTTTAAGCAATTTAATAATTTAAGCAATTGATTCTTTCTGATATGATCAAGCTTGGTCCTCTTAACAAGAAATGAAAAGCTCACTGAATAAAAATTCTCATAACTGAACCGGTTCATTATAAGATTGAAAAAAAGTTCTTGGTATACTGTAATTGAGTACATACTACCCTTATGAATAAAGAAACCACTTGTAATGTGCATTTCTTTTGTCACATTGGTTCCTGAAATCATTTTATTCAGGTATGTTAGATATATAAAGTTAATTTTTGGATAAACCATAATGGATTCCTGTTTATAACATTGTATGCATACAAGCTGCCCAACAGCATTTAGCCAAATCATCAAAATGTTTACAAGACATACTCAATGCTTAAACGAATGATATCATTGTAACAAAAAGAGGCGTTTGAGCAAGATTGAAACAGACTAAGACGTTTCCATAGATTACCATAACAACCTACAGATCATTGCTGCTAGCAATAAATGTGATGCATTGTAAATTATGTGAATGTTCGGCCATTGATGCTGATAGCTGCACCATTAGGAGGGTTCCATGGAAGACTAGAGTAAGTGCTTCACGAATGTGAACCCTTTACTAAAGTATTCCACTGAACCATCAAATTATTTGCCTAGCCATGGGTGGTGGTTGTGGTGGGTGGGGTATTGGTTGTTATCTATCAGGAGTAAACAATAAACTGATATGGCACTGAAGCCTTGGGAGAACCCCATAGACAGACAATTGCACATCCTCGCTAGATAACTATTTAGCCGGTTCCCCCATAGTGGATATTATAACCAGTCCAATTTAAAAGATATAGAAGACAATTAAAATTTGAATAGAAAAGAAACACTTTCCTGTGACATTGTGTGAAGACCATTGACTAAAGATGTTGTTTACTTGTTAGGAGCAACTTCCATTGTTGTCAAAGTGATTTCTGAAGTTGTCTGATTTATATAAAAGTTTATTAGCGAAAAGATGAGGGATGTTTGAAGATGTAAATTTATATGCTTTCAACCAAAAATTATTTCATCCTTTATTGTTTATGTAATATGATAACAGTTATTAGGTTACTTTTCAGACTATGGCATTTCAACTTTTCATTTAACTTGTTAGAGTTTCATGATTTTTGTTGAAGTAACATTCAATTGTTATTTTTTTTAATATAAGTACAGCCAAAATCACCTTTATAAGTGCTAACAGACCTTTCCCAACAAAAATGATAAATGAAACAAGAGTCTTTACAAATAATCTAATTTATTAATTAAGTACTATATTTTCACCAATTACCACAAAATTGCATGTAATAAGAGCTTTTCAAACAGTGTGGAAAAAAGGAGAAATTACTATAAAGGAGCAAATTCTCAATTTTTACAACAGTGTTTTTAAAAGCATTTTTCTCCCCAAACATGAATTATGATTACGAGACAGTTTGCGATGGGGTAAGGGTCAAGCGGAGTTTATCTTTATTCTGAAGCAGGTGTCAATTGCACTTGAAAATGCCATGACAGTTTTCTCCCATATTTATATTTATGACAGTTCCCCTCGAATTTGGTATCCTAGTAACAGGAACCTATGATGAACCTGCCAGTGTGGTTCAGACTCTATGTTGCTGTTCATTTTAGGGAATACATCTGGAATTTAAGGTCATAAAGAGGTGTACTTGTTTGACATTTGTTTTGTACACCATTGGAAGTTGAGGAATTTATGTTCTTGTTAGTTTGATAATAAAAAGGATTCATCAAGGTGTTATTTGTTTCAAAGGATAATATTGTAGCTTCACTTGGGCTTTATTAGCTTTTAATAGTGCATAGATTGGGAGATATACTGATGCTTGTAGTCTAAGAATATTTTACTTTGCAATTGTAAGTCATATTTTCTTAAAGTGTTTTTTTCCTTTCTGCCTTTGTTATACATCTTGTTTAACTTATTATAGTTCCAGATCCACATTTTACATATATGTAATTTCAGTATATTTGTAAAAAATCAACTGTTGTTATTCATTTATCCTGATGCTAATTTGAAAGTTGTTCTTAAATGAGAAAAAAAATATTTCGAACTAAGCAAAGTGTTCAGACTGCTATAATTATTTTAACATACTAACAGTTATTTTTAGATAGAGGTCTTAAATTGACCTTCAATAATAGAAATATCTTCTGAATGTTCAAATTGTTAGAAAAATACTGGTATTAATGTAAATGAGGCTTAGGTCATGAACATACAAGGAATTTAAATCACAATATAACTAAGTCTTTTTCTAATGTCAGCATTTTATTTTATTCCATCATCTCTAAGCTTCATTGTGAAATAAAAAAGTTGTTTCTTTAAAGCAAATTTGTTCTCCTTTTGCACAAATGGTTTCCTAACCTTCTGTGGAAGAAATATTAATTCAAATTAGTAAAAATGAATTAAGTGATTGATAACATTTCCTATTTCTTTTTTTCCAGATATTACCTATTTCTGATGAAAATGGCGAGAAATTTGTCTGTCCCGTGTGCAGCTGCTCACTCCTAAACCTACACGATCTCACCGTCCACATTCGCTCCCATAATACCCCGGCCCCCGGGAACCAATCAAACACCTGCAAAATCTGTGCCAAAGTCCTGAGCTCCCAGAGTTCCCTAGATAGACATATGCTGGTACATTCAGGTAAGATTGGAAATAAAGAATCATAATGGTTATTGATATTGTTTTGAGCAAACTCCTTCCACACTGGTCAATGTAGTGTTTCATTGCATTAACCGCTACATCACTTGACAATTTAAATGTGTGCAGAGCAATTTATCTTCTTGTCACAGTTGTTTTTACCAGATATCATAAATTAATTGTATTATTTTATTGTTTTTGTTGTATATTTGTTGCCTTTAATTTGGACCAGTTACAAGATCTCATATGGGAAAGTGGGTCAAAAATGGTCAATGACTTTGTAGTGCTATTGGAACTTTACTTGGCAGATGTCATTTTTCAACAAGAGCATTGATAGATTCACAATATTCTTAGTATAAAGTTTTAGCAAATTACAATTAAAAGGTTTCGAAGTGTCATTTCGATTTGAAATTGAAGGCAACACTCTTTGTGACAAAGGAAACTTTTCTGTCTACGAATGATAAACCAGCTAGTGTTTTAGAATCTGAAATACTCGCCTTAATATTGGATTGAGCTGTTGGTTAGGATAAATATAATTTAAGAATGGTATTCATTACTTAAATTGTCATTTATCTTTTTTAGGCGAGCGACCATTTTTATGTAAAGTGTGCAGCATGTCCTTCACCACCAATGGAAATATGCATAGACATGCGCGTATACACAGCAAGGAGGAACACATGAATGCTGCGGGCAACACACCTGGCAAGTTACAGATGCGTCGAGGCAAGACGGCTTGGCGTCAGCGTCTAGGACAATTCCTGACCGAGAACAATAGTCCTGTATCGGACAGAATGAAAACTCAACAGTTACTGCAGACACTTCCGAACCACTCTCAACAATCGCTGTTCGGTCGTCCGACGGAAAATCTTCAAGCTATGATGCCGAATTTGAAGCGACAGTATAGTAAAGGCCCCGACCCAAGTCCGGAGTGGTCTATTCCGTTTAAGCGTCAAGCATTAGAGAATAATAATGACATTTTTAGTTATAACTACACCATGAATGCAGTGAAAGGCGTACAACCGGTGACTGTAAAACAAGAAATGGTAAGTTGTCTTTCCTTTTCTTGTAACAAATAACTGCAGATCTAAGATTTGTCAGGTCTCAACTCTTGTCTTTATGCAGTGAATAATAAGAATGAATATTGAAATCATCGGAGAATAGCAATCATAAATGTTGAAAAATATTTCAAAATGAAATTGAGTTCATAACATTCACGTCTTAATGATACCAGATAATTTCAGTGGTCCTCTGTGGCCTAATGATGATAGTTTAGAATTTGAAATCACAAATGCATTCACTTAATTCACTATGCATGGTTAATTGCAGAAGCGTCAATCTATCTGTGTATGTACAGTTCATATACATTAGATTTTGAAATCAAAGTCACGCTTTTGGATTAAAATATATGTTAATTCACTGTATGCATTTGTAAAGAAATCTTTTGAGCTTCCAAATTTCCTCACATCTGTGAACTTAACCTTTAGAATGCTGGGTAATTTTCCTCAAAATAGATTTTTATGGTGTCTGCTTTTCAAAACCTAAAACATCTGCTTTATTTGGTTGAGGAGTGATAATGTAGCAAACAGGTTAGATCACAGGCCAGTGTCCATCTGTGAACAAGCACCTTTAACCTTTAGAATAATGTGTAACTTTCTACGAATAGATTTTTATTTTATCTGCTTTTCCAAACTTTAAATATCTGCTTAATTTTGTTGACAAATGATAATCAGAGTAGCAAACAGGTTAGATCACAGCCCAGCTGCCAATTTAATTGGCAGCTGGCCTGTGATCTAACCTGTTTGCATAAGGTATGAAGTCAGTTCCAGCACTTTAAGGGTTGAGCCATGTCTAAACTTATATGTTTTCAGATGGAAGACAGAGACCAAGACACAGAAAAGGACCCCCATCACTGCCCGGTCTGCTCAAAAACATTCCTCTGTAAAAACGGGCTCGACAATCACCTCGAAAGTCATCCTGACTTTGTCAGTCATTGCAATATATGTAATCTCACGTTTGAAAACCCGAGAAAACTTCGTGTTCATCGCCTTATCGCTCACTCCGATGTCAGCAAGGATGATTCAACACCGTCTGAAAGCCGAGAAAATACGTCGGGCAACGAAATGGAAGTTGGATTCCACGATCTCAGTTTTGTCGACTTCTCCATCGACAAGTTCCCGCTCATCGCCAAGCACTACTTCGAGGAGAACATCCGCGTACCTAGCAGCGTGTACCTGAACTTCTCTTGTAAAACATGCTCAAAGGCGTTCCCATGCGAAACGAGTCTGTACTTGCATTCCTTCTCGCACTCGAAAGACAAGGTGACCCAGTGTCCCATATGTGAATCGGACTACACGTCCAACTCGGAGCTTCACACCCACATGCTCAAACACTTAGCCGACAGGGCTTTTGAAGAAATCCGTCCATCGAATAAAAACGAGACTGGCGATGACGACGTCATGCCCGATCGTCTCCAGAAGCATGACTTCCTTGCCATGTTCGACCTGAAGGAGGAGGAAGAATCCTCTCCCGACATCAGAAGTGCCTTGTCGCCCCAACAACCAAAAAAAGAGGAGGCAAAATCAGTCAAATCAGCCGAAAAGAAAGTAAACAGTGATTATTTTGCAAAACTAGGCCAAGTGTTCGGAGCTGGTCTCCCTCCTCTGTTTAATCAACTCCCATTTTTCCCACCTGGGTACCAGCCGTCGCTGGATGACTTTCATAAGATGCTCCAGATAGCGACGAACATGAGTTCTCTACCAAGCATGGGACCCGGTCTGTTGATGCAGGGTGTGTCTGGTTCAGGCTCCAGCGCCTCTTCTCCGTCCAAGCTGCCGGTTCCCCAACATGATGAGCGGCCCTTGACCTCGCCGGTTCCAGCTCATTCTGGCAATGTGAAACGAGGCTTCATGCCTGCAGCGGCGCAACTTGATGATCGACAATCTCTTGGTGGACCCGAGAAGGAAATAAACAATATCAAGATGCAGAACATCAAACAATGGCCTTGCAGATATTGTGATAACACTTTTAGCAGCTTCAAGACTTTGGAAGGTAAGAAAATTGTCTGTTATGTTGAGGTTTCAGCGCAAATCTTTAGTAAGTGCTTCATGTTTTTGAAGCACTTACTATAGTATTGTGTTGAACCCTCGATTTGAGATATGGTTTTATGCTTTATTTGATTGCGTTTCCAGATTATGGGTTTGTTCAAATTGAAAGCAGTGGCAAATGATGATTATAAGATAGAGATATCAACATTTCTACGAGTTGCAGGGTCAAAGCATTGTGACAAAAGTATGAGTACCCCTTGGCAAGGCACTGCAGAGTGCCCTACCTCGTACTCTTGAAATCCAGGAAAGCTGTAAAGTAACTGAAATACTGTTGACATGGCATTAATACACATTTAGCCCTTTCCCAAACAATAACAACATTTGACCACTTTGTTGCAGACGACTTAAGAAAACATTGTGGGAAAAGGAGAAATTGCTCGTGACGAGCAATTTATCCTTTTCCCACAGTGTTTTCTACCATATGATAGTATCAGAAGATTATTGTCCAATTTCATCACATTTTGAAATGTCGTCTGCAAACTCTTTTGATTTGGGTCAGTCGAATACTTGTTGTTTGGGAAAGGGTTAAGCAAATTGTGACAATGTTAACCATCAATATTTCAAAGATTTTGCTTACGGGAAAAAGATACTTAAAGGAGGGAAACAATTGTAACTTCAGCTATATTTTCAGTAGATCACTTATGAAGAAAAAATAATAGAAGTACAAGGTATATGCTACTTAAATTCAAACTTGTTTGTTAAGATGCACTGTTTTAATTAAAATGAATACTTTTCCAGCTATGCAAGACGTAAGTGTAAGTTGTAGAAAGCCTTTCCTCCTGGTACTGCAGAATGAAATTGTCTTGTGGCATTATTTATGGTGTAATCATTTGCACATTTGTTGATTTAGAAGTGGTTGAGATTTACAAGGTAGCGTTAAATGTGCAAGCCGGCTGGATCTATTGGTTGAGCATTCACACAATTTGAAGAGGACCTGGTTTGAGTCCGGATCTGGACAAATGACAAATATTTTTCACTACTTGGTTACTTGAACCTTTGATAGAAGAGCGGGCTTTTTTTTTATAATGAAATTATTTGTATTGGTGCAATACTATTGATAGTCCCACATTCCATGAAGGAGTTTCAAAAGTATTTGATTGATTATTGTGGCCCAGTGGTTGAGTTGGCTGTCCCTGGTTCGAGTACCACAAATTCCTCTGGTGTTTGTGGGAGCTTTATCCTTGTACTGGTAGATCCAGGAAAGCTGATACAAAACTGAAAAATTGTTGATATGCTGTTAACCACCAAGCAAACAAAATTGATTTATTAATCTGATAGTAGGCGAACTAGATTATGACTATGGTTGTTAAATAGGATATTTTTTCTACTGCATCTATTTTTTTTTTTTTATTTTTCAATTGCATGACAAAGAAATTATTGAATGTGACTGCAATGTTACAGGAGGAAAGGTTTTATTGTATGGTATGACAGTGTTCTGTGTGTATTGTCTTGGATCAATGCATCATTATGTTCTTTTTTTTTAACCGTTTCTTTCATAAAAAATCTGTGACTTATTGGTATTAGAAGCAACAGCAGAGGGTTATTATATTGTTAACCCTTTGAGTGTTGGGTAATTTTCTAAAAATAGGTTTTTGTGTTGTCTGCTTTCCAAAACATCAAATATCTGATTAATTTTGTTGAGGAAAGATACCCAGGGTAGCAAATAGGTAAGATCACATGCCAGCCGCCAATATACTTGGTGGCTGGCCTGGATCTAACCTGTTTGCATAAAGCATGAAGTCGGTTCCAGGACTATAAGGGTTAAAAACAAGCTTTTTTTCTAGGATATATTGGGTAGCAAGGATTTTTGGAGAATATGAAACTTCGAACTCTTAACCATTCTCCTTTGATCATAATGGTTTTGAACTATGTCTGCTGAATACATTTGTAAAAATATTGATATGGAAATTTGGGTTTTAAGTGTGTATAGCATGCATAGCTCAAGCCAAGTTTGGTTTTCTTCACAATTTGTTTTGGTGAAGAATTCATAGATTCTTACACCATTTCATAGTCCAAATACGTCTTGTTATGTAATGCATTTACCGGGTATGTACTTAAAGCTAAACTAAATTTGCTTCCGTCATTTGCATTTGGCCCATTAAATGAATGATGATTGTAGAATTTGTTTGGTATAAGCATGTATATGACCTTCTTTTCTGTCTGTCTATATATTGAAGGTAATGCATGTATTAAGCTCAGTATTCCCCATCATTATATTTTTAGATTTTTCTTTTACATACTAGAATGTATGAAGACATGCATGATTGTAATATGTTCTGTATGTGATGTTTTTGTAAATATATTGTAGATTTTTGGAAATTCACAAATTTCTAATTTAAGTTTGTTCACTGATACAGAAAAAAAACTATTTTTAACAAGGCTTTTTGGAGATAGGACAAACTTTTATGACTGTGTTTCAAGAATTTCTTGTTCAAGCAATATATTTCGACCAATTTGATACATTACAGTAAAGAGCGTTTTTTAAGAATTGTTTTGAGTTCCCACAAAATAAGTTTTAGAGAAGAATTAGAGAAGTGAGCAGGGGAAATTTGCGTCTTATCTGGACATGTGTTTGCCTATTTCTTATCAAACTTCTATGGGGCCTCCGTGGCCTAGTGGTTAGAGTACAGAACTTGAAATCACATGGCCCCTCTCCGCGTGGGTTCAAATCCTGAGAGGGATATGGATTTTCATGAGAGGCAGTCTCCCGACTGACTTACGGAATGCCGATGGTTCTACCCGTCTTGACCAGCCCTTGTGGGTAGTTGAGTATGGGGTCTTCCTCCATCATAAATAGTCGGGCATCGCTACATAACTGAAATAATGTTGATGTGATGTAAAACCCATATAAAAAAAAAAAATCAAACTCCTATACTTATGTAATAGAAAATTTGAAAGGTAATTTATATCAAAATTTTTACATCTTGTAAGGTAATTGCATACTACTATCGATGACTTCATTTACAATTTATTTTTCAGCTTACACAATTTTTGACAAAGTGAAATACTATTTCATATAACAACAGCACTCCATGTCTTTGACTAACATTATGGATAAATCGTTTTTCAGCACACATTCGCACTCACCTAGGCCATTTTCCATACCAATGTAACCTGTGTGTGTACGCCAGCCAGGATAAGAGCTCTCTGATCCGCCACATCCGAACACACACGGGAAATCGACCCTTCCAGTGTCTGGAGTGTGACTACGCCTTCACCACCCGTGCCAACTGCGAGCGACATATCAGGTGGGTTTGTTTAGACTGTTCTGTGAAATAGGATTTTGCGAATCATCAAAATCAAGACGGAGCTGCAAATGATGGTTATTATGTATAAAAACGTTGCTTGCTTTGCGATATGAAGCAGGAAACACTGGTATTTGAGGAAAATTTGCTTACAGTGGTCATTAAAATTGCCCGAAAGACTTTTTCCAGTTCAACTTCAATTTGGTGGCCTTATGGTTAGAGTACAGAACATGGAGTCACATGGCCCACATGGCCCACACACCATGGGTTCAAATCCAGATGAGGGCATTTTGATTTTCATGAGAGATAGTCTCCTGTGGTGGTTCTACCTGGCTTGACCAGCCCTTATTTGAAGTTGAGTATGGGGTCCTCTTCCATCATTTAGAGTCAGAAATCACAACATAACTGAATTATTGGTGATGCAATGTAAAACCCATATAAAACCCATATAAAACCCATATAAAGCCCATATAAAACCCATATAAAACCCATATAAAAAGCCATATAAAACCCATATAAAACCCATATAAACATTCAAGTTTAATCTGAATTGTTGTCTGTAAACTCTTTTTCTTTTGGATGATAGAAACTTGTAGAGCTTATAGAAAAGATAAATATTCAATGTAAGACTATAGAAAGTCCTTCACAAATGTGAAGCTTTTACTACAGTCTTGCATTGAAGTGTCAATACAGTGATGTCTCGTTAATCCAAACACGTCCGTTCCCAACAAAATGTCCGGATTACCGAATCATCCGGACAGATGGAGCAGAGCATGTTCTTTTACACATCAAGACATAAATGGTCTGTATGCACGTGTATACTTATAACCCTTTAGCAAACGGCAAATTGTCGACCGTCCCAAATTGAAAGAGTTTGCAGACGACATTAAAATTTTCAAAACGTGTTGAAATTCAAAAATAATCTTCTGATATGGCAGAAAGCATTGTGGGAAAAGGAAAAATTGCTCGTCACGAGCAATTTCTCCTTTACCCACAATGTTTTCAAAGGTCGTCTGCAACAAACTGGTAAAATAACTCCGTTCCCTTACAATTTCGTTCGGATTGCGAGACATCCGGATTATCGGGGTCCGGATAAACGAGGCTTCACTGTATATGTAAATAAGGAACAAGGGTTACCCATAATAATGTGATTGGTCTATCATACTGAAACCATGTTCGATCTTTTCCTTATAGGAAGAAGCACTATCTAGAGCTCAAAGAGGGCATCGAGAGATCCGTCTACATTAACAGAAACGCTCTCGAGTACGACCAGAGCAAGTTTGGCTCATCCAGCACGAGCTGTAAGTACTGCAGCGTCGACTTCAAGTACTTCCGTGCACTGAAGAACCACCTTAAAACCCACGAGACGAGTCAGCAGAAGCCATACCAGTGTGTCCTGTGTAAGATGGGGTTCTGCGCAAAGGTCGTCTGCGTTCGCCACATTCAAAAGTCTCACCAAGAGGTCAGCAACGTTCAGATCGACGGATTCATCAAGGTCGTTTACGATGTTGATAGCAATGTAGATGAGGATACAAACTGGGACGACGGTATTCCGTTATACTCTGTAGAAACACCAGAGTTCTCTCCCTTTGATCACCGATCTGAGAACGGTACGCCCCAGCCACCCGCCGCTCACTCCACTCCGAAACTTGAAAGTTATTCAGGAAGATCGAGCTGTCATGTTTCTCCGAGCAGCAGACATGTTTCTCCGAGTACAAGTAGCCGCCTGGCTTCACCAAGCAGTCGTCATGTCTCCCCACAAGCACACATCTCCCCCGCGTCGAGTCCTCTGGTGATTAAAACTGAGCCTGTAGATACGTGCGGAGAAAGTCCACTTGACTTCAGTAAAAAGCCAAGTGATCATGTGGATATGTCGAGGGGTAGATCTGCATCCTCTGAAGACACAGCCATGGATCTGTCCTGTAAGAAATCTTCCCCAGAGCAACAGACCTCGCCCTTGGTAAGTGTTGATAATTCGATATATATATTTCTTCTCTTGAGATCCTGTTTTTGATTAATTTATATCATTTCGATTTTAGAATCTTCATCAGGCCATATGCAGATGTCCTTTGAAATTGGTGTGGAAAAAAAGTAGTAATGAATAGTTAAGTTTGTGAATAATATTCATAAAAAATATGTTTACGCATGAAATATAATTCAATGATACATTGGGTTACTTTAATGATTGGCATATGAAATATTTTGTGAATAGAAGAAGTGTAGATCATATTTAATCATACCAACCCTGTGAAAAGTACCTTAATCATGAAGAAATGGCTTTTTTATAATCATTTTACATTGGGAAACAATGGGGAACATCGTAAAACCAGCTTTAAAACATTTTAATGAAAAGAAAATTTGTTTAGATCAAATTGTCCTTTCATCACACTGTTTTCAAACTTTCGGAAATATCCCATAATCTTTGGAAATGACGGGAGAATTTGTTCATGTAATAGAAATCAAATTTTGCTATTATCACATTATATTCAAAGTTCATGTTGTGCAAATAAGTATACATGTTATTACACCAAATAATTAAACTAATTTCTATTTTACTTTTACAACAGGCAATGACAGGAGCAGGCGAGAACGAAGTATTCCAGTGTGTATACTGTCACATGGTCTACTCGAACGTGACGGCGTTTGATCGCCACATGCGCCAGCAGCATGGTCATGTGACCTCCTCTGACTCGCCGATGTCTCTATCGGCTCACTTTGCCAACCTACCGCTGATGAACAACGAAGGGAAGGTACTCCTCCCGCCGAAGTCTGCGGTGTTACCGTTTCAGGCCGCGAAGGAAATGCTTCTCTCGGATAGACAGAAGTCTTTTCTGACGATGGGAAAATCTCCTATGAAAACTCTTCAGTCCCTCCAGGACAAGATAAAGATGAATTTGAACAGATGTAATCAGGCTTTATCGCCCAGTGGTAAGTTAATCGTTGCCTTGATAGGAACCTGAATTATTGCCTTGATTAAAACATAATGAGGTGGGGGTCTGCAGTGGTGTATTGATTAACATTGTGGTCACTCACACCTTTCATTTAATTCCAGGTATCAATTTTCAAAATGGTATATCATCACCTGTCATTTAAATGCAACAGCATGCAATCCTTCAAGGGTTCTGCGTGGTAAAGTGGTTAAGTTTGCAGACTTAGAAATCAAGGGATGGGGGGTTAAAGCCCCACCGACACCTCTGGTTTTGAGGGAGTGACCTTTTGCAAGTCACTTCAGAGCCCTAGCCTAGTACTGGTGGATCCAGAAAAGCTGTTACATAACTGAAAAATGTTGATACAGCGTTAAACAACATACAAACAAATACAATCCTTTACTTTATGAACATTAAACATATTTGTTCAATGGAGGATTGAAAGGAAAGAAAGTTGTTGTGAATAACATGAAAAGAATGTTGTGAATAACATGAAAAGAATGTTGTGAATAACATGAAATATTTATTATTAAAGCAATACCTCTTTTTCTCACTATTGATTCATTTTTGTTTGAGATTCCTGAATGGCAAAGTTGTTAAGGTGGTGGTCTAAGAAAATGGAGGTGCCTGATTCAAGCCACTTCAGTACCTCTGGTGAATCCAGGAAAGTTTAACATAATTGGAAAACATGACATAGCCTCAAACACCAGGTTTACAAATGAGTAGGGCTCTGTAAAATGTCTGAAATATTATTAATGTACTGTAAGAATTCAATAGAATAAAACTTGTTAACATATATGTCTATTTTATTTCTAACATGCTACACAGATTTCTAGATTGGATACAGTAAGTTATGAATATGATAGGATGTGTGACTGTTTTTTTGTTTAGTTTCTGTTATTTTTTTTTTCTTTGTTTCTCTATTTCTATGGATAAAATTTAATGTGGAGCACAATGTTTGGTTTTGAATTTTTGATCAACTTCAGAAAAGTCTATATATTTTCCACAAAGGTTTTTAATTCAAAGATACTTATTTGGCTTTTAAAAAGACGATAAAACAATTGCAACAAGCATTTTTTCCGTTTTTCTTATTATAAGAACACTCGGGAATGGCTAAATGAGTTATTATTGAGAAGAGGACAAAATTCATATTTTTGTGAGATAGTGGAAATAAAATCATAAAATCTTTTGCATTTTTATTTTTGTTAGTTTACCTCTGTTCATTTATGTTTGTTGTTATTATGCCTCTTTGAGTTTTGTAGAATCATGAAATGAATTGTTTTTAATTTGTTATCAGTTTTAGATAAGTAAAAAGAGGAAAATAAAAAATGTGAATAAAGATAGATGGATTCACTTCTTTGGTGAAAATAAAAATGCTGATGAAACTTTGTATATTAGGAAAACTATTCACAAATCTTTTGATAAATGCACAATTATTTGTTAAAAGTGGGAATTATGACTGAAAAGAATTTTCGTTGTTTAGCAGTAATTATTTTTTTATCTTGATGTTTTTGAAAGACATAAATATACAGAACATAGTGTTACAATGTTAAGATAAATGCCTTAAATACAGAGAGTTTTGAAGAAAACTTGTGTTACCAAATGTTACACGTTTATGTTTTAGTTTAATTACTGTAATGTCATTGTATATTTCTTTTTTAAAGTTTATTTTGATTACTTAAGTGTTTTGTTATGGATCATACTTTTTCCTATAATATTTTAAAGCGATTCAAGTGACTTAATTAAATTGATTTTAATGTATGAGGCATCATTGGTAAAATGGAAAAAGATCAGTTCAGAAAGTCAAATTGTGAAAAAGTACGCCAAAACGTTGCAACGTTGTGATGTCATGTTGCCTAGCAACAGCATGACAACATGCAGCTGATGCTGACACCATTGTTTAAAAGTAATAGGGTTTTATTAATCTGTATCTTTTTAAGAAAGCAATTTTTGTAGATTTGTGTATTTAATGAACTTAAATAGATAGTTTGATAAAGAAAATAATACTTAATAATAGAGAAAATAATTGATTTGAATTGTGGTAAATAAAGATTGTTTTTCTTGTTATGACAAATAAAATTGATTAAGGAAATAATTTTTATGCAATGTTGTAATATCATGTATGGTAACTCTTGAGCACAAAATCTTTTTTGAAAATATTTATTTTCATTTGTTTGAAATTTTATTCTTCCGACTTTTTCAGGAATGGACACCGATTTGACCTCCGTGAGAAAGATGATTGATGCAACAGACCCTTTGAATTTCCAAGCCTTTTTTAACCAGGAACAGCCGATCAACAAAGTTTCACAAAACAAAGCGAAAACCCTGCCGAAAATCCTACCAAGACCCGGTGTACAGATATCTCTAGAACACTGCAATGCTATCAACAGAGAACTTGACAATCTTCAGCGAGAAGGAGACGTTGACGAAGTTGCCTTGGCGCAAGTCCGTGAAATGGCCCTCTCTGTGAAGGAGGAATGCGTCAACAACCCTGCTCAGTCCATGACCCCATTACCCCCCATAGAGCCCATCGTTGTGACAGTCCCACCTAATTCTACAGCCTCTGCCCCACCTACTACTATTGCAGCGCTCCCTAGTGTCTCTTCCAGTCTGTATAGTACAGATCTTCATCAAGAGGTATGTGATGTTATAATTGTTGACTATATATGGGACATATGTTTGTGACTGGTCAAATTAACCCTAATATGCTGGGAATTTTTTTAAAAATAAATGTTTGAGGGTTCATTCCTCTTTTGGACTTGAATGTTTTTTTCGAAGGAAGTATAGTCTACATGGAATGTGATGAATATAAGATTTCTTCACTAAGAAAAATAACAGATATTTGTTATCTGTATTCAGAAAATGATCGCATTTCAATTTGTTAATTTCAGGATGAAAACTCTGGTGATGGCTCCGTAAGCGAAAAGAAATCAGATGCTGAAGCCAATGGGGACAATGCTCCCGTAAAGAAGAAACGTAACTCTTACGCCGACTCCCCACACAAACTCTCCTGCCCTTACTGTCCAAGAGCCTTTCCCTGGGTTAGCTCCCTTACAAGACATTTACTGACACACACTGGTGAGTGTTTCGAAGATTAATTTTGTCTATTCCTATTGATAAAAACCTAGATAGAGGTAATAATTGGAGAAAATATGTGATGAGAGGAAGTGTCTCATAGATTTATTTGGTTTGTTCCTGAAGATAAAGGCTTAGAAGGTGGCAAAAATGGTGAAACATGTGATAATTGGATAATAAACTCATGATGATCAAGTTTTTATTTTGTCTATTTGATTTCAATTAATAACTATTAACAAGATTACTGTTAAAGAATTTTTTATCATACTGAGTCTTTATTAACTTCCAAAGATCTTTCATATTGATTTGAAAAGTGATTGAAAGAAAAGAGCAAAAAACAAACTTTCAAAACAATTGTATTTATATTTTTATTTGTACATATTTAAATGAATATATCTTATCCTTAACAATTATATTTATATTTTTATTGTTTTCTGTTCTAGATAACTGAAAAAAGGAAATGTTCAGATAAAAAAGTTTTAGGGCTTTTACAACGTTCTCTGTTATGCATTATTGATAGAGATAAAAAATAAAAAAAAACACCCGTAACATTTATATCCATTTTCCAATTTGTACAGGTCAAAAGCCTTTCAAGTGTCCACGATGTCCTGTGACGTTTTCCACCAAGTCCAATCGCGAGAGATAAAAAATAAAAAAACACCCGTAACATTTATATTCATTTTCCAATTTGTACAGGTCAAAAGCCTTTCAAGTGTCCACGATGTCCCGTGACGTTTTCCACCAAGTCCAATCGCGAGCGTCACCTGATCCGCAAACACGGTGTTAACATGCTTGACCCAATGTCCCGACAGACCATGGACCGTCCGTACAAATGCCCGCTCTGTGTGTTCAGCTCCTTTTCCACCCAGAGTAAGTTATATTTGCCCTTAACCAAACAGCAAATCTTTTGGATTTTCGCAAATTGAAAGAGTTTGTAGACGACATTTCAAAATATGATGAAATTGAAGAATAATCTTCTGATAGGACAGAAAACATTGTGGGAAAAGGAGAAATTGCTCTTAGCGAGCAATTTCCCCTTTTCCATCAATGTTTACCATGACTTTTCATCCTTAACCAATAACCAACAACCTTAACTTTAATGTTTTCTAAACATCGAAAGTGTTCATTCCAACCAATTACACAGAATGCCAGTGGTTTTTCTCTACTTGACCACCCCATCATTGGCAATTGGTAATTGAATATGGGGTCTTCTTCATCATTTAGAGCTGAGCATGATGGCATCACGACATAAGTAAGTCATAACATTGGCAAGTCACTTCAGAGGCCTAGCCCAGTACTGGTATATACAGGAAAGCTGTAACAAGACTGAATCATGTTGTTGCGGCATTGGCAAAGAGGACGCATATGGGATCTGTGTCAGAAACTTACTAAAACTATAACTGAAATAATGTTTGTTTGATGTACACCCACATAAATGATAAGTTATATGTTCATTCTAACCCAATGACTTAAACAAAGAATGCCAGTTCTTCTACTCTACTTGACCAGCCATTATGGGCAGTCCAATATGGGCTCTCTTTGATCATTAACCCTTAAAGTGCTGGATATTTTTCTCAAAATAGATTTTTGTGTTGTCTGCCTTCCAAAACCTTAAATATCTCCTTTATTTTGATGAGGAAAGATACTCAGAGTAGCAAACAGGTTAGATCACAGGCCAGCTGCCAAATTACTTGGTGGCTGGCCTTGATCTAATCTGTTTACATAAGCATCAAGTCGGTTCCAGCACTATAAGGGTTTAGCATCACAAAATAACTGTAATAATGTTGATTTGATGTAAACCCACATAAATTATAATGAATATGTCTATGCCAATAGGTAACCTACTGAAGCACTACAGAGACAGACACAACGGTGTCAACCTTCCGGACAACATTGATGACATAGAGCGCATGTCACCCACCGCCATCAAGGCAGCCACGATGGAGATGGAATCTCGGGCCCTCGAGAATCCCCCACAAGTCACAGAGGACGGCTCCGCTGTCAACCTCGCAACCGAAGAGGAAGAGGAGGAATTGGACAACAGTATGGACTCGTATGAGAAAATGGATGAGGAAGGTGCATTCAATGAGATGGAGACGCAGGAAGAACAACCAGCAAGGCCGGACAGTGGTTCTGCAGTTTCGGAGTCGTCATCATCTTCCCTTATTGTTCCACCCTATCCAGGTCTTATGGAGAAGCCCACAGACAGATCTGGTGAGAAGATGAAGATTGCACCTCACCTGTTGATGAAAATACCGATTCTGAATAGAACACGGAAGGAAGTGCCGGTTGGTAAGACACTGGATACCCAACAGGAGATGGATGAGGAGAAGAGAGCGCCCGAGAAACGACCTGAGAGCCCTAACACGATGGCAGCAAACATTAACCGAATCATAGCGGAGCAGAAGCGAATCATCGAGCAGAAGGCGGTGATGGAGATGAAGATTCAGGCTGAGATACGAGCACAGATCGAGTCCCAGAGAAGGAACGACATTGCTCCGCCCACTTCCCCGGACGTCGCGGAAACCCCATTAGTGGGCCTTAAGCCCATGAAAGGTATCAAAAACTTCACCGGATCGGCCGAGCGAATAATCAACCCAGAACGGGATAACTACGACGTGGACAAGATCACCGAATGCTGGAAGTGCAAGTCGACGTTTCCCTCGAGGAAGGTCTTGGTCCGGCATCTCAAGGATCACAACATCGACCTGCCGTTCAAGTGCTATCTGTGTGACGCCTCGTTCGACCATCGCGTGGAGTGCCTTTACCACCAGGATAAGTACCACTCGTCGGACTGGAAGATTCTCAAGGACAAGAACAAGGTGCAGGACATTGAACAGTTTGCCATGCACATGGACAAGGTGGTGGAGAACAACTGTAACAAGCTGGACTCCGGTTCCGTCCTTGAGATTCCGGGTACCGGTATGGACGAATCTAAGATGGAGGTGATCTCGGCCGACTACATGCAGAGGAAGGTGTACTGCTCGCTGTGTCCCAAACGGTTCTGGTCGCTTCAGGATCTCCGCCGGCACCTGCGGTCCCATACTGGTAAGATAATGGTTATTTCATTAATGGTTGTGTTTGGTTAATGGAGGTCAATTAGTATTTGTCTCACTTCAGCATAAACTCACAAAAAGTTGACTTGCTTTGAATCAAACAACTGTAAGCTATTCTAAAATAACTTTTTGAAAGTGGGAATACAGAAACAAAATAAAGTTAGAATTTTATGTCTTTATTTCAAATAAAAGTCTTTTTTTTATATTGCCTTGTCACATAAAGTATTGTTTGGTTGGACGCATGACAGCAATTAAGTTTTTTTTTGGTTTGTGTGGGTGGTAAAGAGGTATCGAAGGGTTTTTGGCCGGTTCTCAGACCTATTTGGATTCATGGATTCCCTGTTCCTGTACATACAAAATGTGGAATCACTGGTTAGCAGTTTTTCTACTTTATCAACAAAGATGTCCTTTTAATTTTTCTAGTACTATATCATATATTGCATACAATACCATTCTGTATGTGTCCAATAACGTAAAGAACTGTCTGTTATTCATTAAGAAAAAATCAACTCAGACCACATGTTTTTAATAGGTGAAAGGCCTTTTGAATGTGACATCTGCCAGAAGAGGTTCACCCTAAAGCACAGCATGATGCGACATCGCAAGAAGCATATCGGAGCTCCGCCTCGCCTGTTTGACGACGACGAGGATTCCAATGGAACCGACATGAAGGGTGAGTTTAAAATTTATATATTATATTTATAAATATAAGTTTCAAGTTATAAGATATGCTGGGATAGTTTTGTCTTAGTGACATTGCATCATGTACATTTGACTTAACAAGTAATATTGGTATAATCAGTGAAAAGTGTCTCATAAGCCAAATTTGCTGACCCTTTTAATAGGGGTGACACTAAAATAAACAAAACCTTTTAATCTATGCCCTTCATTTGACTTATCAGTCATTATAACATAATGTTGTAATGAATTTTATTATATTAATGATATGAAAGTGAAATTTATCACTGGCAAAGAATTAAATCCTTTTCTGCATGTAGGATTTTTTATAGATGTTTTAAAAACACTGTCAATGACAAAAATTATATGAGGGGGAAAATGTTTTCCAATGCGATATTAGGTGGGGAAAAAAGGTTACCCGAAGGAGCAATTTCTCATTTTATCATAATTGTTTCCAAATTCTTTCGATATATTTTGTATAGAAATAAATACATCTGAAGGAAAATGTTCAAGGCATTCAATGTCAAGAGATCCAATATCATAAAAATTGCTTTCTATTGCAGTGACCAAAGTTGCCAAGCCATCACCAAGCCGGCCTAACAACAGCATGTTCCAGTTTCCAATGGGACTCCCGTTCTCGGCAATGAGTGAATCCGTACAGCAGCTGACCAACACGTTCCTCTTCAGTCAGGGGCTCAGTGGCAGCACTCTCCGCATTGGGCCGTCGATGTCATTGGCGCAGTTGACCAAACCATCTGTCGATGCCGAGCAGTCTCCAAAGCCAATGGTCAATAGTGATGTGAAGATGTCTACGGAAGCATCACCTGTAAGTGATCGGAAATGTTGAGTCTGTCATATTAATATACTGTCAGTTCTCTGGCAAGGTTTCCTTTTTTCTTTACTTATTTTTTCGTTTTTCTCAATTTGGAAGACTTTACAGGCTAGAATTCAATTTGATATGGAGTGGAAAATAATTGGCTTCCATTTGTTACAGTGATTATCCACCATTATACAAAGGGTATATAAATTTGCTTGTTCACAGAAAATATTTTGTTCATGCTTTTTATGTCTTCTGCTGTTATGCTCAACTTATACAAACTGTAATTCTATATATGGAGAGAATTGTTTTAAAAACAACTTCTGATGAAACTGATTTGTTCATTTCAGGTTTCCCCAGCCTCCAGTGCCAAGTCCCCATCTCCGTCCCCAACGCCAGCCATAATGGACAGCGTGAAGAAAGAGTTTCTGGACTGCAACGCGGACATGTTACACAACCTTCTCGGCGTAGAGTCAGACGAAATCGAAAAGTTGATCGATAACGCCGATTCGAAATCTGCTGCCAAGTTCTTGGGCATCACTGAAGTGTCCTAGGGCACAAAGGGAAGATGAAGAGCTGCTAACCCGTAACCAAATGCCAAATTTCCGACTGTCCCAAATTGAAAGAGTTTGCAGACGTCATTTCAAAATGTGATAGAATTGACAAATAATCTTCTGGTAGGGCAGAAAACATTGTGGGAAAAGGAGGAATTGCTCGTTCCGAGCAATTCCTCCTTTCCCCACAATGTTTTCCAGAGTCGTGTGCAACAAACTGGTCAAACGTTGTTATTGTTTGGTAATGGGTTCATAGAAATGTTAATTTATATCTGCTGTGTTATTAGTTATACAATATAAGGTACATTGGATTTGTGTGACCATGCTTTAGGGCTGTCTTTGCATCAAGCGTTGAATAATATGTTCTCGACCCTATGTTGTTTGTACTTACAGAGGAGCTTTCAGTACCAACAACATAGGGTTATACCAATCGCCTGTTTGAGATTTGGTTGGTCGAAAATGAAAAAAACGTCAGCAGACGTCAATCTAAATGTCTCGTATTAGAAACTTTTATGTTATAATAAGTAAAAACCATTGTGACAAAAGGATGAATTGCTCATCAGGAGCCTTTTGTCACAGTGGCTTTGAAGACCATTGCAGGAAATGCTATAAAGGGAGGTAATGTATAGTAATTACCAAAATAGAGGGGTTGAAGAAAAAAAAAGGAAATATAATTCAGGAGTTGTGTCATTCAAAGAAATGATTTATTTTTAAACCTGGGAAAAGGGCTTGTGTCTTATTTATTGTGTATTTTTGTTTTGATATCAGTTCCAAACACATTAGGGTGTTATTAAAATGAATAAAATAAGGGGGTGAAAGTAAACCCCCTTTCGCATGACATAGTTTGTTATTGAAAAGATGTGTGTGAATTTGGTTTTCTTTGGGGGTTATTGTTGCACAAATTTGTTTAGAATTGTGAATTTGTTGATAAAGGACAATTTGAAAATGGAAATTGTGAAAGTGCTCTTCAGGATCTGTATTTGAGATTTATACATGTTGATTCTAGATTATATATTGTATAGCACCTTGGAAGCATTGGCTATCAAATTATCAGGTCCATTTTGATGTTATTAGAATATAATTAAATACATATTATATATATGTACTCTTTTTCATTTAAGTGCTTAGGTTTGAATTATTTTGCCTAACCCATCCTTGGATAAAGGAATCTTTGAACGGTATGAATTAAGAGCTATGCAGACAATAATAAAGTTGACACAGAGAAAAGGAGCATTTTTTGGGGGTAGTATAAAATTCTACTAGTGGAAAAATTGCTAGCTATTAGCAGTTTCCTTTTTTTGTCAAGAATGTTTTAAATGCTGGTGCATTCAAATTAGTTTCTGAAATACATGTAAGTCAAGTGATATATCAAATTTTTGATACTTTTTTTTTTCATTGTAGATTTATATCTATCGTTGTTAATAGGAAAATTGTCTATACCAATGTGTTAGTATTTTTTAACATTCCTTGTTAATTGAATGTACAATATTCCACAATTGTTATTTCTTAAAATGTTAATGGAAAAATGACATGAATGAATACAGAAATGTCAATAAGTGAAGGCTTTAGTGAAGCACTTGCTATATTGTTGCACTCTTTTCTTATCTGAAGAAAAAGTAGAATTTTCATGGACGTTTAGGGGAGACTTTCTTAATTGAAGTCATTTTAGATAGTCATCCCCTTATGCAATATTCTTGGTTGTGTCGTCAATGTGTTCATGAAGTAGTTATGTTATAAAGGGGTTAGTTTTGAGTGCTCATGGTAAATATTTGTTCGGTATTTCATTGAAAGTTCAGTGCAAGACTATATATAAATCAAGGGTTTGTGAAGCACTTGCTATAGTCTTGCGTTGAACCCTCGAAATGTGAAGCACTTACTATAGTATTACACTGAACCCTTGACATGAAGTTTGGCATTGTGTTTATATATGTGTTTGATGTTAAAAAAGATGTTAGCGTGAAGCAATGTTTATGTACTTATCTCATAGGATTTATGTATCAATGGACCATATTTGGATCCTGCATTCAAAGGCCTTGGAACTGTCTTTGAAATACAGCATTATATTTCAAATTAACACTAAACATTTATATTTTGAATGATTTGTAAATAGATTAATATTGCGCTGTTACTATTTTGCGACTATTGTCTCATTGTTAGACGTCTACATTTGTGAATCTGTCATTTCTCAAGAGCAGAAATTTTGTGTAGGTTTATTTTTTTTAACTAATTACCAAAATGTATTGGCTAATAATATTAACATAGATGTATGTGATTACATAATGTTTCAGATTGGGTGAAATTATTTGCTTGAATTGACTTCAATGTCTAAATGTTTGTTATATATAGCTCAACCCAAATTATTTTTTTCAGTCCCCTTGGTCTGACTGTTGTCAATCTTCTTTATCTACATGTATTGTGTGGACCTGTAACATAGTTGAATATCGTCGATGCTATGTTAAAGCTAATTCCATTCAGTTGTATGATGAATCACTTCATTTTTTTTTTATCTTTTCTAATTGCTTGTCTGTGCAACAATCAAAATATCTGCATATAACTGCTGCTACATTGTTTCTCAGTATTATTTGTATTCTTTCTGATGGAATAACAGTATTTTGTATAATTGTATGAGTGTGCAAACACTGATCAATTAGTGGAAGTCTTGTATGTTCAAGTGTGTTGTATGTTTGTATATATGTATTCATATAGAATTGCACAGGAATTGGCATATTTTTGTTTGGATGTGTTTCTGCTCTTAGCAGTGTTACATATCGGCAGTTTATGGCAGTCCAATTAAACATATGGGCCGCGTCACGCGAAAAGGGGCACTCGGACATAAATAAAAACCACTGACTCAGCTCTTTCTTAGCGCTATTATTCCAGCATCTAGTCACGACAGTTATTATTTGTATCTATTTAAAGGTATAACTGGATGTCCTCTAAGATGGCAAACAGTGTAGCCCCAGACCAGCCGCCACGTCACTGACGTGGCGGCTGGTCTGGGGCTACACTGTTTGCTATGTCCGAGTGCCCCTTTTCGCGTGACGTGGCCCATATCATATTGTGGAATTAGTCTTTGGGATAAACAAGGATTTCTGACTAATAAGTCAAGTGAAAGGTATTGTGGCAAAGCAGAGAAATTGTTTTTCAGATTAAATATATGTTTCAGAAATGTTCATTCTAAGGTTGATTTGAATTTCAAGGTTAATGAATTGAGGGTTTAAGTCCCAAAAGCGAGTTTATTTGTATATTAAGAAATTGTATGTACGAGAAAGCTTTAAGAAATGGAAGGCGTGTAATCTCAGAAAAGGTTTGTCGGCTGAAAAAAAAATAATTTGTATTATTTTTTTTATGAAACATTGGTTGTTATTTTGTTTATTGTTTACAATTATTATATATCTGTACATACACATACATATCTAGTAAATGTCTTGATAATCAATTATCCAATGTCATTCCATATTCAAAATTGTCTCCTGGTTATGAATTTTCCTTTATCGGTTTGGACAATACAAACTGCTGATTTATATTTGTTTGTTTGTGGGCTGTTCTGCTGAAATATGTTGGTTTTGGTGTTAATTGCTCAGAAATTAGTGATTGTATAGAAAACTTAAATTCAAAATTGGGATCTTTAAATAGTTTTTCCAATCTGATTATTTTTGTTTATTTTTTTTTGATGATTGCTCATTGTATTTCCCTTAATTATTAGTTGGCTCAACTAGCACACACATTTTTTTTAATTAGATTTCATTCTCAATACATTAAGTACATAGGAGACACCTTTACTAAACATTTGACAATATAATCTATTGTTAAGCATTTATAGTTAAGCAATATTTTAAGCAATACTGGACCAGTTATTAGATATAAAAAAGAAAAGATAATTGACTTCAGATGATAAGAGATATTTTCTTATACTATTATTTTTAAAATCTTACCTTAAACCTATATAATGGGTACTTATTAGAATCATCTAAACTATTAGAGAATATTCATGAGTACGCATAAATAAGAAATTATGGTGAAAGATTTAAAGAAAACTGCATTCACAAGGAAAACCTTATCCAGACATCTATCATGAATGCAATGTTATCAAAGCTCTCTTTTTACCAAAGTGAATGAGTATGATCACTATAAGATGCCATCTTGTTCTAGGTTTTGTTTGTTACAGTGTGTTTCATGTAGGAAGGGGGTTTGTGTTTTTGTGTGTGTTTTTGTGCTGGCACCGTATGCCCATTTCATCCATACATTCACCAGACAACATTCCACTGGCTGTGGATTTGAAACCTTGTGAAGTGTTCTTTGACAAGATACAATTTTCAGGCTTTTTTTCTTAAACCTTAGAATGCTGGAAACTTTTCTAAAATTGGATTTTTGTGTGGTTTGCTTTCCAAAACCATAAATATCTGCTTAATTTTGATGAGGAACAATACTCAGAGTAGCAAACAGTTTAGATCTTAGGCCAGCCGCCAATTTACTTGGCGGCTGGCTGGCCTGGATCTAACCTGTTTGCTTAATGGTGAAGTTGTTCCAGCACTTTAGGGGTTATGATAATCAAATATGTAAAGTGTTTTTTTAAAGAGATAAGTTAAAAGCATCAATGAAATTGAAGTTGTTACATAGATGACAACACATCTTTTAGAGATATAGCAGAATGAAGGGATTTTATTGTTTTGATCTGGTATCGTAATTATTTCCATTCCAACTGTGTGTACATATCAACGTTTTTGTACATAGACAAAGTCAGATATTTATTGAAGATAACTTTATTTCTTGTGTATATAGTGTTTTCTTTTTTCTCTGTTTTGAAATCAAATGGGAGCAGAATATTTGATAGGTTTCTTTTTTTCTGAATAAATTCCATAAAATATAAACATGTGTTATATTTTTCTTTTCTTTACATTCAATTGATGGTTCACACCTTGGCGGGGGTTGGGGCTTCTGTGGCCAAGTGGTTAGAGTGCATGAATTGAAATCACATGGAGGGATCCTGCGTGGCCCAGTGGTAAATGTGGCTGACATAAAACTTGGGTGTCTTAGGTTCGAGCCAGACCAACACCTCTGGTATTGTGGAAGTGACCATTGTCAATTCAAATCAGAACCCTAGCCTTGTAGTAGTGGGTCCAGGAAAGATGTTACAAAACTGGAAAAACTGTTGATACGGCGTTAAACACCATACAAAGGGAAGTCGCATGGCCTCTCCGCATGGGTTCAAATTTCGGTGACAGCATTTGGATATTCCTGAGAGGCAGTCCCAGACTGACTTATGGATTGCTGAGGTTTCTACCTGACCGTTTCTGTCTCTATGGGCAGTAGAGTATGGGTTATTCCTCCATCATTAGGTGTCTGGCATCGCAACATAACTGAAATAATGTTTAAGCAATGTTAAAACTCGTATACATATACAGATACTGTGAGTACCTTTGACCGTCTGCAAGTCATAAGGGAGATTACTCTGAATGTCGATTGTTCTACCCGACTTTTCCAGTCTTTGTGAGCAGTTGAGTATGGGGTCTTTCTCCATCATTAAGATTCCGGCATCGAAACATTACAAGAATAATGTTGAAGCAATGTAAAAACCCATATACACGTACTGTGAGTACCTTTGACCGTCTGCAAGTCACAAGGGAGATTACTCTGAATGTCGATGGTTCTACCCGACTTTTCCAGTCTTTATGAGCAGTTGAGTGTGGGGTCTTCCTCCATCATTGAGATTCCGGCATCGAAACATTACAAGAATAATGTTGAAGCAATGCAAAAACCAATATACACATACTGTCAGTACCTTTGACCGTCTGCAAGTCACAAGGGAGATTACTCTGAATGTCGATGGTTCTACCCGACTTTTCCAGTCTTTATGGGCAGTTGAGTATGGGGTCTTCCTTCATCATTGAGATTCCGGCATCGAAACATTACAAGAATAATGTTGTAACAATGTAAAAACCCATATACACATACTGTCAGTACCTTTGACCGTCTGCAAGTCACAAGGGAGATAACTCTGAATGTCGATGGTTCTATCCGACTTTTCCAGTCTTAATGGGCAGTTGAGTATGGGGTCTTCTACCGTTATTGGTATTTAGGCATCACAGCATTACAAGAATAATATATAGGTCAATCGCGATCTTTTGCGTTATTTATTTCGATCGATCGATATCATAACTGAGAAAAGGGGTGATTGTAATATCTTATCAGAGTTACCTACCGCGCATTTAGCCTATATCTTTTGTTAACAATTTTCAACTCGGCCAAATACTGCGTTGGATGTATAACTAAGGTAGATAAACATACAAAACAACATCTTGACTGACGAACAGATGGTTCTACCTGTATTGACCAGTCCTTATGGACAGGTGATCTAAGGATGTCCATCCAATTATATGGGATGAATATATAACTATAACTGAAGTATTGTTGAGGCGGTGTAAAACATCAAATCTTAGGATGCTGGGTAATTTTCTAAGAATAGGTTTTTTGTGTCGTCTGCTTATCGAAACCTTAAATACCTGCTAATTTTTAAATTTTGTCGAGAAAAAGTACCCAAATTATTTGGCGTCTGACATGGATTTAACCTGTTTGCATAAGCATGAAGTCGGTTCCAGCACTGTAAAGGTTGAATACACGCCGTGTAGAATAAACTGTTAGCTCTAAAAAAAATCTGATACATGCGTGGCACGAGCGTTTAGTCTGTTTCGTCAGTAGAACACGCAAAACAACATCAATATCTGGGCCACGTTTCAACTCGCTTTGCACAAGGCTTTCAATATACATGTATGCTGGAAAACCCAGCAAAACATGTACTCTCACCCTACAATAACATATTTAGCTCTAGTAACCACTTCTGGTCTTTTTCACATTCTAGTCCATAGTTGTTTGAAAACCAGCGACCAAAGCAGATGAACCCGTTTGGCTACGACCACATGCTCTTTTGTCTTAACAACTGCATTGAAAAAGACAAATTGGAAATTACGAGTTGGTAGCCTTAAAGAACAGACATTGAAGGTATGCTGTGAGTTGCGTTACATTGAACTGTGTTGAAAGAACCATTGGAAATGGCGACTTGGCAGCCTTAAAGAACATACATTGAAGATATGCAGTGAGTTGTGTGACTTTGTATAGAGTTTTGTGCATCAATATCATGAGATCGCGTTTACTTCGCCTACACTTTCTGCTTATGTGTTGACTGTTGAGATATGCACCTGGTCAAACGGGATACCTGGAAATATCGCGAGTGTGTGTCTCTCGAAATAGAAGCCGCAAACATTACTACCGCTGGTTACAAGTTCGGGTCTGTAATCAATATGGATCCCATAGCTGTCTGAAAACTAAATGAGTGTCAACTATTCGTTTCAGGATCTTTATTTCCATCGACAATGATCGAGGTCTGAAATCAACAATGATGACAATTAGAACTATAAACTACACGGTAATAATGAGAGAAATGATGCTTCACTGACCTCTAAAAACCAGCGACACAAGCAGATGAACTCACATCAACATCCAAATGTATTCGCCATTGTATAAATATACATGCGATAATGATGGAGCACTGAAGTGATTATGTTATAAGGAGAAATGCAGAGACGAACTCGGCATGGAAAAGTTGTCGACTAAAAGAACAGACATTAAAGATATGAGTGAGTTATGGTGTGACATTTAAAACAGTTATGTGCATAGACAATAATGAGAAGGTGCGTTCACTGACTTAGTTCACAGAATGTTGTGTTGAAATGGACCCTTGCTCAAAAGGGTGTCTGAATCTATCGCGAGTGTGTGCCCATAAGGTTTGTTTATTCGTAGTGTAGCATTCCTTCTATCTTTGTAAATAATTCTCTTCCCATATCCAACTATTGTAACGACCTTTTTTTAGTGTATCCTATAGTTTATTGTTTATAAATTTGGTCTGCTATGTCGAGCTATAGAAAGCCCTTATAATATAAGCTGACTTGAATTGAATGTCTATTTAACAATATTTCAGTTTCATCGTGGTTTTCCTCGCAAGCTCTAAACGATATTCTTTCAAAGCCACTGAGACCCTTTTTTGCAGAACTATACAGATTTTGTTCGAATAGAAGTTGGATTGAATTTATAGACACTCTAAACAGTATTCCATTTACATCACGATAGTCAAAAAAGGAATTTCAGTTGTACTGTGGTGGTCAATTATTGCCATTTTGAATGAAATAAGACCCATTCTCATGCACGATGGAAAACATTGTAGGAAAAAGGATACTACTGTGTATGTGTCCTATTATATATTGGGGCGTCTGCAGTGTTTGCATTCCATCAATGGAGTTTTTGTTTCAGCTGCCCATATGCCCTTTATGGAGGATTAATGCAGTTTTCAACATGATCTTAGATATATTGCGACTGTCAGTTCACCTTTCCAAGCTCCTGATATTTCAACACCAGTACTGAAGAATATTTCATAATCAGTTCCGTTTTCCCCACCTGATCTATTCAATTTCTTCGGCCCTGTCCGTTTTCTACCTATCCTATCTTGTCAGTGTTAGTGTTAAGTTATGTGTGATTCATTGAACTGGAGGATCGGAGATTCCATGGATTCAAGGGGACAGCATCAAGCACTTTGGAGTCTGGTTAGTCAGTTTTACGTTATTTACTGCACACACAGAGCTTCTTTTCTTCGTTGCTAACTTAATCACACAGATGTATTGATGGTATTCCTTGCGGTTTTTTTAAATATTACACCAGGAAAATGTTTATCTGATGTTATATTTATATCATTAATTTTTTCTTATATCTTTTTGTGTGTATTTCATCCTTTTTTGGAACATAATGAGCAAAACTTCGTCAAAAGTCTGCTTATATCGTGTCTGTGTGGCTAGGCTTACAATGTTTAGTTTTCAATAATTCATTAGGTGTACTCCACGTCCCGACCCCCTTAGAAATAACTACGGTTAGAAACCGCTTCAATCCGTTCTACACGAGACTCGAACCACGTTCTTAGTTGTATCAGACGTATTACAATTCAACCGAACAGCCGATACAAGACACCATGCAGACCACATGGAGACCAACAGGTAGGAGATCCCAGCCCCCATGACCCGTTGTGAATACTTTATAATATAGAAAAGGGGTTCTGTGTATTTTGTCTTAAAAGAAAATGAAATTCATATGCCAAATGAAACTATTAAAGCATTTCAAAGTGTAATGGATTTCCTTTCCTTTCTTGAAAATCTTTCTATCTTGCTTTACCTTTGCTCAGCATACACATTCCTTGCAGTTCTGTCGTTTTGTTTATGCTTGTTCTTGTTATACCAGCAAACCATAAGAAAGGAACAATAATACAGTTACGTTATTAAATTTTGTTGAAAGTATCATTTCTAATTCTTTTTCAGTCCGTGAAAACAAATCCGATGTGACACTTATCACACGAAAGTAATACAATTAGTTTTACTAAATGTGTTTCGAAACTGGTAATCTTGCAAGAAAACTGCCTTTCAAAGCAAATGTTGGATACGTATAATGAGAGGACGAATTACTCACTATTCGAAATTCCTCATTGCATAACAATCATCCGATAGTAAGCGTATTGCGAATCGTCTGCAGCTACTTTTCTTTATGGGTTGAAATAGTTATTGTAATCTTGTAGATCCAGGGGCGGCAAAATCTGATTTTGATTGACGTGTACGTGGATGTCAAACATTTGTCTACTCTTGTCACGTATAATGGTTATAGAGCAAATTTCTGTAAGCATTCGCTTGTCCGTTCAGGCACTTGGACAAGTTGGACAAAACGGAAAATTGATTTTGCCACCCCTGCGGTCTCGGTCTGTTTTTCTATTTTCTTTTGTCTCGAAATATCCACCCTGTTCCCTTTTCTATCTCTTAATTATCCATTTAGTCCACATATTCGACATATACCATGGACCCTGTCTCTTTTTCCTATTGATCAAAGAATTCCATTCAATTACATTTGCTTTTATTTCTACGTTGTGTTAACTGATAACATGTGGCAATCGGAACAACTCCGATCCGTTCTCCGATGCATTCATACGTATCGTTTTCCTTAAATTCGTCCTGCTAGGGATGTGTATGTTGTACGTAAAGACCATTGATGAAAGGCAGTTATAACATTGGACTCATTTTCTTTTACCCGTTTTGTAAGTTTTCGGTTAAGTCTTAAATTGAATTGGTTACGCTTGAATCATTCCTCATGCTTTACGATATAACTGTCCAACATTGATATTGCCTTTCATTAATGGATTTCGCTATGACCCAGTCTTTGAAATATCCAAATAGAAATTCAGGAGCGATGCATAAAAAATGTTCATTTAAGATCGTCTTTTATGCCAGATATTCTTATTCTTGTCGACGTCTTTCGCAAAGTTTACTAGAAAATAGCATTTCGTAAATGCAACACATTGCTTTCAATCTCTTCTGGCATTGAAGGTTTATATCTTGTAACGAGGGGACCTGCATGGCCCCTTTGTAAAGCCGGTATGTTTGAAACTCAAAGGTTCCAAGAGTCATCCGCATCAGCGTTGCTTGTTTCTTGGAAGTGTCTTTGGAAAGACAATAGAGAGCTCGGACTCAGTACTTGTGAATCCAAAAAGAAAAAGACATATTATGCCTGCAACAATGTTGACATGGTGGTAAAACTCATACCAAAAAGCTTGTAACGAGCAAATAGTTCTTTTGTTACATTAATTTCTGCGGACTTCCACAAGGTAATCTTTAGCAAGTCACTGCAGAGCCCAAACCTAGTACTCGTGGACCCATGAAAGCTGTATCATAACTGATAAATTGTTGACACAGCGTTAAACATCAAACAAAAAAACAAACAAACAAACAAGGTCATTATGATATCTTTTTAAATCAGTATAGAACGAGTTACAGGATATATAAAGCTGGGTCATTGCCTTATTCTTTCTCTTCAGACTTTAATCTGTTTGCCATAGTTTCTACTTTGTCTTAACATGCGCACAATTAAGAAATCATTAAACGAACAAATTTGGAATAATCTAACATTTTAACGAAAATACTTCACTTAATTGTATGTTCTAAACAAGCCATTACACATTAAATGGATTAGTTCAATGCAAACAGGAATGAATTTGATATGTTTATATAAGTCGTTCTTTTTTAAAAAAAAAGGTTTACTTATATAGTGATATGTGTTTAAGCCAATATACAGTTTTATCAAAATTCCTAAAATGTGGCAAAGAGATGAACGTTTTTTTTCTAAAAAATAACTAATACTCACGTCCTCCCCAGTTATGCACTGTAACACACTGTATATCTATTGTTTCAAATTGATATGGACATTTT
This sequence comes from Cerastoderma edule, assembly GCA_947846245.1. Classification (NCBI taxonomy): domain Eukaryota; kingdom Metazoa; phylum Mollusca; class Bivalvia; order Cardiida; family Cardiidae; genus Cerastoderma; species Cerastoderma edule. Next base: position 12,804,471 of record OX401410.1, on the reverse strand, counting down.
TGAACTTTTCAAAAAGCCATATGTGTACATGTATGCAAAATTGAGAGTTTCAGCAGGTATATAGAAAAGTTGGTTCTCTGAAAACGAGAGTAAAGTAATATACGAGTGAATATGTGTGAATTTCCTTACGTTTGATCTCGATATCGAGATGATCAAGTTTGTTATTGCGGTAGAGGGGGAGGGACAATTCTTTTCTTTTATTATTATTTTTTACGACGTTTTGTGTTTCAACTGACACATTCCTGATATGTCTTCAACGTTGGCGGTGTTCCATTCTTTCACTTCCACCATAGCTTTGTAAACTTAACTTACATATCAGGAGTAAGTGAATGGTATAAAAGAGAATTTATATTCTGACTTATTTAGGCACATCATACATTTTTTTTGTTTTTAAAGCGAATGTCAGCGTAACGTCTAATGTAGAATTTAAATCGTAGCAACAATGCGCGCTATGTGATAAGGGAGACTACCGCAAATGGTTTAAGTATATATTCCTATAATGGTTACCTCCCTTGCAATGTATCGCGCCTTTTCCCAATATTTCCAATCTTAACTTACCTTAAACAAAAAAGCTTCTATGCAAAGCAAGGAAACGTTTCCAATAATTCTTACTGGCTATTTATTATTCTTATATTTGTAAATGATGTAAATTGATGCCGTGTATGATTAAAGAAGGTATATCGTACGAATACGTAATGATATATACTTCCTGAAATAAAAATAACCCAGAAGATTTATCAAATTATCTAAATGCGTTGAATCTTAAAAGCGTTTGAACACTTTTGGACAAAGATCTATATACATCCGTAGTAAACAGGCTTAAATTACTAAATTATGAACTAAGTTTGCGTCCAATGGCTATTTTCCTGGGTATGTTATACAACAGTACTGATATTATATCGTTTCAAAAAAATGTTCATTTTGACTTCTAAATTTCTTCACATCTGTCGACAAGCAGCTTTAAACTCAACCCTCCAGATCTTCTTTGTACTATGACTTCTGAGTGAACCACCTCGATGTTTGCACATTTGACAGGGAATTGTTGTAGAGAAGAACTCAGTTCGTCCCGGGGTTTAGAAACGGGATTCTTGGGTTCAACTCCCGACAGTGACCAATTATTTTACGGTCAAGTGTCCTTGGTTAAGATGCCATTTCCAAGCATTGTACTGGCAGAATACACAGGAATACCAACATACTTAGATACTCATTAATAAAAGCATTGAAAAATCGTGACGAGCAATTTCTTCTTGTAGTCATAATGGTTTGATATTTTATATTAGGCACTTCAAAATTATCGTCATCCAAAAACATCCAATTTAGGGCAGTCATATGATCTTTTTCGAACGAATGTTAAACTGTGTAATTTGATTCCTAGTCATTAACCCTATAGTGCCTGAACTAACTTTATGCTTATGCTAACAGATTAAATCCAGGCCAGCCGCTAAGTAAATTGACGGCTGGTCTGTGATTTGATCTGTTTGCTTCTCTGAATATCTTTCCTTGCGTTGCGGTGTTAATGTGTGGATTGTTGTTCGTATACATGTATATACTAAATAAGGCGACACATGTCTTAAACCGTTGGTTGGCTTGTTTACGTTACGCACGGTTGTTTGCCTTATACCACTGTTCTGTCGAGTGTAAAATGACATTTCTATTGGTACGCCTGGACAAATAAAGCAGTTTCTCATGCGGGTACACACATGACTTTGTTGTGTTCTGTTTTCATTACTCCGGTGGGCGCACACAGACAATATTGTTGTTTGGCTGTGTCAGTATGATGATGGAACCTATGACCTACAAAGTGAATTAACATTAATACAAAAGTTCATTGTAAATTTGCCCTATCGCTTCGTCAGATACCGAAGGGCATGCGTTGCCTCACGAATCACACGAATCTCTGCCTATTGTCCAAACACCACAGCGATAAACGTGGCTTTCTATGAGAGGTTGTTTCCCGGCTGACTAAAAGATCGCCGATGGGCACGAGGGTCATGGGTTTGAATCCCGTGAGAAGCGGGTTCCGCATTGCCACCTTTTATTAATCCACATTTGGCGCGAATGATTATCATGATTCAGGAATCAGAATCGAGAGTGATTAATCTAAGTTGTAAGAACTTGTTTCGCAATCGATGTAAAATAAATAAGCTGATACTAATGCCAATCAATGGTTTTAGCCGATTTGTCCAGCCCTTTTGGGCAGACAATCTTGGGATCTTTCTCCACCTTCTATAAGCCAGTTATCGTTATATGGATAAATACTGCTGAGGCGATGTATACTCCGAACAGTTTTTAGATACCATGGTATTGACTAAGGTTAAGAGAATAAAAGATAATGGTCATGATAAACGAATTACCTCGCAGACAATCTGTTCAATCAAGTAACGGAAATAGGGAACTATTTCACAATTCTATCATGTTTTGATCGGTCACAAGGTTATGACCTCACTTCTTTTGACCAAACGAGAAGATAGATTTCCAAATCGTCTCAGATCGACCGACGACATGGTTAACGGACACCAAAACATGTTGAAATGATGTTGTTCAAAATCGACTCCTAATAGGGCATAGTGGTTAGAGTACATAACTTGAAACCACATGGCCCCTCTCCGTGTAGGTTCAAACCCCGATGAGTGATATGGATTTTCACGAAAGGTAGTCTCCCGACCGACTTACGGAATACCGACGACCCTACCAGGCTTGACAAGCGGGGTCGTCCTCCATCATTGAAGCATGACTGAAGTAATGTTGATGTTAAACCTATATATAAATAGTTGTTAACCCATTACCAAACAATAACGACATTTGACCACTTTGTTGCAGACTACTATGGAAAACATTGTGGGAAAAGGAGACATTGCTCGTGACGAGCAATTTCTCTTTTTTCCACAACATTTCCTGCCCTATCAGAAGATTAATTTCCAATTTCATCACATTTTGAAATGTCGTCTGTAAGCTCTTTCAATTTGAGACGGTCGAAAATTCTGCGTTTGGTAGAGGGTTGAATAGTCCATAAAGCTGTAGGTAATGTTCAAATATTTTTTGAAAAGGTAGAACTCTCTTAGACGAGTAATTTCTCTTCTGGTAACGTAAAGTTGTTTTGGTAACGTAAAGTCATGAACCCATGAACCCGGATGTCAAAATATGACTACAATTCCAGTTATCAGTAGCCAATCAGATTGCTTCAATTTTTCGTTCCGGAAGTAAAAGGTCAAAGATAAGAAAGGATAACAGAGTTATTCGTAACTCGGATGATCCAAGCTGTAACTACATGTACTGTGCAGAATGAGTTATCTACGTCTGGATCATTCGGGCTAAGTCATTTGGGGAAAACATTGTTTTTGAAAACCCCTCGGCTCGAAAGTCATATTGCATTGCTTTCTTATCCGAAACTGTTGATTCATTCGCATTACTATTCTAACTACCCATAGTTCTATGGAGAGATGCCTTAACTTCTACATCTTTTTTTGTGTTGTTTGGTGCTCATAAGAAATGGTGACAGTATAAGATATGATGTATTTTTGTTTCCTTTAACAAATTAGATCCCTGCTTAGATATTGTATTTGGCATTTTCATTTGAAAACGAAAGTACACCAATTGCTAAGAGAAATATGGCGGCCTCCATATCATTTCAGAGGCGTTTTCATTGGATAAATCCAATGGGGTACAGACAATTCCCCACTAGGACAATTACCCACTAGGACAATAGGACAATTACCCACCGGACAATTACCCACCGGACAATACCCCACATTTGTGTCAAATAGGACAATTCCTCACTGGTAAAATGAAATGGTCATAAAACTTTTTTTTCAAGAATCTGAATTGAAGAAGTATTAAAATATATTATCTTCAATTTACATATGAAAATATATTTATATTACAATAGCCAAACAAATAACACATGGTTGAAAAAAGGTCAAAAGATTGGTCCATTCAGAAATCTTTTTATAATGAGAATGAGGACAATTACCCACTTTTAACAAATAATAGCAATATATATTTTGATATGTTCATGAATCTTTACTATTGAGGCAATAAACTAAAAATAATCAAAAATCAGTGATCATAGATTTAAGCATAGTATTTGTGCATACCGTAAATGTAGAAAAAAAAATGGGTACTTATTGAATTTTATTTACTAAAGTCACCTTGCTAATGAGGTCTTTAATTGATATTTAATATATCAATAATGTACATGTTTTTCAGTCTGTGTTGGATTTTCACATCTTGATTCTTCATTTCTTATTTCTTTCAAAATTGGTTTATCATCCCTATGCTTCCTTATATTTTATCCCATTAGACCCCACATTCCATCTACTTTAAATATGTAAGCATTTAAAAAACAATATCATAAGAATTCACAAAGAGTCTTTTAATTAGAATCTTCAATACTTGCAAAGTAAAGTATTTCATATAAGGTTAAAATTTTGAATCAACATTCCAACAAATTGGTTATTGATATTAACTTGACTTTTGCAATACTACTGATAATAAATTGTTACATGCATTCTGTATAATTCTTTTATCAGTATATAGTTTTGTAGACGAAAAAGGAACAATGCTTCAAATCTCTATTTTGATAATTTTCCACTCTTATTTTCATTGTTAATGATTACAGATAACGTAAATAACGCGAAATTTATGTTATAGAAAAAAAACCATAATTTATTTGAATATATGTTTTATACCAAATAGTGGGTAATAGTCCCAGTGGGCACTTGTTCTAGTGGGTAATCGTCCTAGTGGGGAATTGTCCTGTGGGGAATTGTCCTATTGGGGAATCGTCCTAGTGGGGAATTGTCCTACACCCAAATCCAATGGGTTCTGATTGTAGAATGTCTTCATTGACCCACCAGATTTTTCTGTAAATAGTTGAGTGTTTGCACAACAGAACGTTTACGGTATCAAATACACTTTTGGTTATGCAATAGCAATACACTTTTGGTTATGCAATAGCAAGTGTAATGAACACCCCTAGGCTAAACGGACGCAAAACAGTTGTCTCGAAACAAATGAGTACGAATCGACTAAACAACAATAATGGCCGCTATGACGTGATGACAGTGGTGTAATGCGTAAACTGTCTGGTGCGCGCCATTAAAGGGCATGCATGAAGGTCAATTAGAAGGCTTATTTGTTTTTTCGTTGTTTACAATTGTTTTTAATAATATAAACAACAAAACGTTGTTTAAAACGGGTTTGAGCATATAACAAAACAGAAGGAAACAAACTAACACAAACCAAACTTTGACCCAATGTGTTGTGCACCCCCCACACATGTTCGCTTACAGAAACTCAGAAGACGGCGCGGTAAACCGCCCACCTTTCATCCCATCTAGCAAGTAGTTCGCAATTAATTTCTAAAGATAAGGTTTTGTATCATGGCTAAACCCCAAAGCACCAAAACCAACCAATACAACATCCTGTGTTATCTTACGTCATAAAACATGTACCAAGTATACAATGCAGAATTTTAATTATCGAGACCTACTCCTTGTTTTATTTGGATTTTCACGTGAGACAGTCTTTGGCCTATTTACGGAATGATTCTACCCTGCTTGACCAGCCCTAACTGGTAGTTGAGCTTAGGGTCTTCTTCCGAGATAAATAATCGGATATAGCAACGTAACCGAAATAATGTTTACGCGATGCAAAACACAACATATTAATCGATAAATGAATATAGATCAATAAATGAATAAATTTATAAACATATTAATTCATAAATACATAAATAGATAAATAGATAAATGGACTTGTACTCAAAAAGCCAATATCTGCATGAATTCAAGCCACGGTAGTGTTGAATTTGAATGTTTAGAAGAAATAGGTTTCCGGATGAAGAACCTAATGCCAACGATTCCACCCGTCTTGACCGAATACTTTAGACCTATAAGCAATGGGTCTTCTTCCACTCATGGTAAGCCGGGCATTTGCGATATAGCAGGGGCCCGTTTTACTAAACAACTTACGGAAGATGTTTGCGGAAGTCATAATTGATAAACATGGATAGTATCTTCAATGAAAGTACAATGTTGCAATGTGGCACTTCATTGGAAGCGTCTCGGAGAGACGATTCCAATGACGTGTCACTTTGCAATATTGCTTCGTCCAATATTGAAATAAGAGGAATTGTTGTTTTAGACTTACGCAAATCTTAAGCGTAAACTGTTTAGTAAAACGGTACCCAGAGGCATTGCTGATCCAAAAAGCCCCATAAACGCATATTGACGACTTAATCTCAAGGTATAACCCACAAGGAAATGATCTAATTTGATGTTTATTTCGGGAGGAGGTACCTTTTTGAGAGTCTTCCAAATTGACGTAAAAGATATTCTGTCTAAATGGCATGTACGACGTTATGAATTGTAAATTGTTTTGAATTTGCAAAGAAGAGTACACAATACTAGAGAATACTATATGCTATGAAGGCTATATAGACCCCTAGGAAAGGATGTCGTTATACTGCTCTACTAGTTGAATCAGGATGCATATAAACATTACACTTTAAGCCAAGACACAATGTTTAACGCCAGACGACGGGTCGTTTATTAGGTTGTATTACGTAACATTTGTGACATATTGAATACACAGACATGTAACTTGGCTGTCCAGTTCAACCCATTGACAACACCAGACGTAACATATTGTTGATGTGATGTTTGAGACAAATTGATACGTCAATCACATACATGGGGATGTCGACTGACTTACGTTATCCATGTTTCCACATTGGCAACGCCTAGAGTGGGACATGTGCCTCTCTGGCCTATTGGTTAGATATGATAACTCGAAATCAAGAACGAGCATCCCTGGCCTAGTGCTTAGAATACAGAACATGAAATCACATGGCCCCTCTCTGCGTGGGTTCCAATTCTTGTGAGGGATATGGATATTCATGAGAGACAGTCTTCCGACATCATAAAGAGTTGGGAATCGCAACATTAACCAGCCACCAAATTAATTGGCGACAGGCCTGTGATCTAAGCTGTTTGCTACTCTGGGTACCTTTCATCATCCTCATCAAAATTAAGCAGATATTTAGGGTGTTGGAAAGGAGACGACACAAAAAGCTATTTTTAGAAAATAACCCAGCATTCTAAGGTTAAATGATAAATCGGACATCATGGATAATGCTATGTACAGAACCCCAATGAAACACACACAGAATTATACAAAAGTATAATATTGGAGCGGTGGGGGAATAAAATTTTGAATTACTTTTCCATAAATACCTTTTTTTTCTGCACTTGTCCGTATAATGGCTATATAGTATATCTCAGTTCACTTTTCCGGTTAGACTTTTGGAAAGGCTCGGCATTACGGACAATTGATTTTGCCATCCCTGATTGATTTATTCGGGATCGAACGCCTTTTGAAAAGCTATTCAGTTATACAACCGTACTACCTTTATAAACCCGGAAGTAGTTGTTTAGCATAAATGGTATTCCAACATAAAGGGAAGTTATTGTCGCTAATGTTCTCTGGTCTCTGGTTGTTCCCGGCACAGTTTCAATCCTTATTTGCATTTGAATATAGAAACATAGAATAAATCTGTATGTCATGGATGTCCTTTGACTTTCTGGGAGTCGAAACGACTACGGTTCACCTAATTTGAATATGAAAAAAAAAAAAAATCGTTAAACATACAATCCGTGGCAGGGTGTTGTGGTTTGATGTAAGGCGCCTATAATAGGATCTTTAGCGTTCGAACCCCTTTGTCCCTGGCAACACACATTTTCACTTTGACAGCTAGATATATTAGTCCAACGATTCACATTTCAACAATACCAAATACGTTCGATGTAAGGAAAGAAAAAACTGTCGAAAGGAGTGTGATCGCAATTTCCGGCTTTTTTCGACAAATGGTTTCTTGTCTTTTCCATATTACATATTCAGAATACATTTTAGCTTCCGTTCCATTCCGTTTCACTAAATTGTTTGTAATTATACTAGGTATATAATGGTGTTTATTCATGGAATATAATATATTTAAACTAAAATACATTCAATTGTTCTTGCAATCTACGAATGATTTTCGACTTGGACGAGACAGTTTCACCAAGTTTGGGGTAACGGGTTTGATTTTTTTTACGACATCAGCTGTCAATCATTCACGACAATGGGAGGAGTCTGCTTTAGACGGGTGCTGTCATTGCGTGTATATAATGGGGGTACAGCCCGAGCTTCTTTACTGGTTGCAATCTAGCCCGTCCGCAAAACTCGTTGTCCGAAGTACCATCCAGCAAGAAGAATGATTTCAAAGGGACTTTTACTTTTGTGCTTTGTCGGTAAGTACTTTTACATTTCGTTAACTTTGTATTCTTTCCATTACTTTTTGACAGACGCATCGAAAGACATGCGTAGTGTCCTTTTTGTTGCAGGGTTGATTCTTTTGCTCAATAAAAAAAATCAGGCTTTCAGAAGTGTTCTTAACATGTAGTCTTCAACATAGCCTACATATGTCATTTTCCTGCTTTATCGTTAACGATTTGTTTTTGTAACTCGAAAATAAGTATGCTGAAAAATAGCCCCTGATTGTCTGCTTTTTGTCATCGGTATGCATGTTTTACAGACTTATTAATTAAAGAATTCCGAATATATCATTTCTGTTGTTTGGACTGCGCTTGAAATATGTTTTTACAAGTTACGATACAAGTATATGAAAAAAAATCATAAGCTTCTATCAGGCCTTTCCCTAATGGGAGAGTTGTAAGGGAAGGGTGTGGTTAGGTTGCGAATTTGTAATCGGGATAGAACGGGGTGAAATGACGCTAGAGCTCTGCATTGCACTAACTGGTCCCCGCTGTCTACTGACTTCACCTTGTTCCTGAATGTAGATGAGAGACCGGTTCCAAGTCTACACATTTCATGGTTACATACGCTTGGAACGTTTTAATTGTGGTGCAAAAATGATTCATCGTAAACATTGCACTTTTATGTTTTATTATTGGCGTTCTTTGACAATCGAGTCCTAGTATTTGAGTTTTCCCAAAAGAAGTGTGGTAAGGAACAGAAACACATCTCATCATAGTCACGTCAAGGAATGGTGTCTTCTTGAAAGAGAACCTTAAAGAGATACGACATTCTGTTATGAGAGTGGCACTTAAATGTTTTGTCCATTTTGAATTCATTGGACGCATGGAATGGTAAATATATCAGAAACCAACAACCATTGACCACATGTTATTCTCTATGTTTACGCCAATAAAAACTCTGACCAAATATAAACAAATCTATTCGTATTAATCAAATTTTTTCTTTTTCTATTTTCAGCGTGCGTGTATGGTGAGTAAATAACGTTTATATCATTACCATTACTTTTTGAAAAGAAAAACTAACATTCATTTTTGCGTTTTCCTGCCAAAGTAAAGTTTCCGATTTAGTTTTTTGTTCTTCTATAAACTGAGAAATACCATGGCAACATGAAGTACGAAAGGAGTTACCACATGGTCACACTGTTATAATCGCATGTGCTATCGGTTCAACAGCATAATTGCTGACTACCACTTTTTAAGATGACATATTATGGATTTTCATGAAAGGAAGTCTCTACACTGACTTAAAGAATGCTGATGGCGCTTTGCGCCTTAACTAGCCATAACGGGCGGTTGAGTATCGGGTCTTTCTCCATCTTAAAGAGTCGGGCATCCAACATAACAGGAATGATTTTGACGCAATGTAAAATGATGATATAGATAAAATAAAGATGACATGTGAGGCTGAAATATTGTCTGAAACATTTGAGCAGACATCTTGAGAGCTTGAAAAAAGCAATACGAACATAATACGACTGAATCGAATCACTGATACATGTTCTAACTTGACATACATGTATGTTGAAAATTAATTTCATTGTTTTTCTCCATTTCAGGTTATGGAAAGCCGTACCCATTCAAACGTAAGTTGAATTCTTTCTTTTGTTCTTCCATTAGATACCTGTTATACTTGATCTTTATGAAGGTTTTATCTCTTTTGATTTCATTGAAATGTAATTATGTAATGAGCGATGTAGATGTACAAAAGTGAAAGAGTATATAACAAAGAACACTCAATATAGCATCAAGCGACATTCTCTATGCAGCGACCTATCCTAAATGAAACCAAGTGTCTAACGTTTTAAAGGTCTTCTTGACATAAGGGTGTTTCTACATCGAGGTTCAAGACAAAAGTGACCATAAAATAAGTTTAAACAACAATAGTTTATATAGCTGCCATTCTGAAATTCATTCTTTCTTTAGATTACTTCGGCCGTTCTCGGTATACAGTGTACATCGTTCAGGTTAGAACAAAAAAATAACTAGTACTACATGGATCAAGTTAACGCAGCTTTGTAACTTAAAATGTCGAAACAAGCAATATGATAAAATTAATCTCCTTTTTGTTTTACAGAGAGGCCCATCATTCACAAAAAGTATATCCCAATCGTAAAACGAATCCAAGGTAAGCTTCTTCATCATTTTGGTGGGATTTACATCAAACGATTTTAGAAATCATTGTCAAATCAAATAAAATAAAATTAAGAACGCTGAGCAATGTTTAAGTTGTACAACAAAATACAGTTACGGCTTAGGAAGTTGTAAATTAAGGTAGAATAACCATAATCTGCCATTTTGAACATTTTCTTTCGTCGGATTACATCGGTCTTTATCGGTATATATCGGTCTGGGCCGGAACTATTCGTATTGAACCGAATAGTTCCGGCCCCGACAGATGTATAACGAAAAAGACTGAAATAATCCGATTACAGAAATTGTTTCAAAATTGCGAATTATGGATATTCTACCTTAAACTAATGGCATTACACCGGCTAGGGATGGCTTTCAAAATTTTAGTGAAATTATTACTGAGGCTATAATCGGTGTAGTTTGCTGATGTTTTTAAAACAAATCGTCTTAAATCGGTGGTTGGCAGCTTGGCAAACCTTGTCTTAGTTTCCCATTCTATATCTACCGCTTTCGTTTAAATAAACCTCATGTTAGGAGACTATTGTAACAAAAGAGGCCCCAGTTTCTCTCTAGATTGTAGAGTAAAAGTAAACGGTGTGTCTTATGTTTTTGAATATACATGCATTGGATTATTGAAATACTCGCGTACGAGCTACATAATCATGATCAGCCATGTGAGTTTGAAAACTGTAGCACTACTGTATTACTGGTAAACAATTCTGTTTGCGCTCTTGGCGCCCTCTGTGTTCTATCAAATCCTTCTATATTTTATTTTTGCAAACGATACTTCATCGACTGCGAAATGGGGGATACCAAGTTCTATCCAGCATGACGACGGCCTAATTAGCAGTAAAGTACAAATTTCCAACCATTGAATATTAGCAGGGCTTTGCAAAAAGGATGTACAGTTAGTGTATCAAGAATTGGTTTAACAGTAGAACCATTGTATTTTTTTACAGTACCAGTCTACATTCAACGTGAGGTTCGAGTGCCAGTCTACATCGATAGAGAAGGTGAGTGTTACTTATTTTATCTTGCTTTATTCAATCAAGTGTAATGAATTACATCATTCAATTGATCAACCGCTGATTGATTTGTGGAACCATCCACGGTTAATGTTGTTTAACGTCATGATGTAAATAAAGCTTCACAGTCATGATGAATAGACATTTTTTTTTCAAACTGACTTACGGAATGCCGATGGTTCTACCCGCCTTGACCAGCCCTTATGGGCAGTTGGGTATGGGATCTTCCTCCATCATTAAGAGTCGGGCATCGCTACATAACTGAAATAATGTTGATGTGATGTAAAACCCATATAGAAAATGAAAATATATTCCATGTACCTAGGCCACCGGCCTATCATACAGATTAACAAAAAGTACACAAATTCAATGGCGAGTGATTAAATGCACAAACTGGAATGAAATATTAAAACTAATTCTTGTAGACTTTGGCTCTAAGTCGATAAGAATTAATTTAAAATCTTGTGTATGTCGTTTATCTTATTATTACACAGAATAGAATAAAAGCCTTGAAGTCATGATGAATGATGAATTTGAATAACATACGAACTAATGAAATAAATCAATTTCAAGATGACTTTTCTCCCTTCCAGTCCCAGTTCCATATCCGGTAGGGGGCGGTGTCAGCGGTGGTAGAGGAGCCGTGGCAGGTGGTCCTTCCGGAGGAATCGGTAAGTTTCCATTTGTATTTTTTAACTCTCTACCATACGCCAAATTTTCGACTGTCCCAAATTGAAAGGGTTTGCAGACAACAATTGAAAAATGTAATAAAATCTAAAAAAAACTCACAAATTTCTGATAGGGTAAAAAACATTGTGGGAAAAGGAAAAGTTGCTCGTCACGAGCCATTTCTCCTATTTCCACCATGTTTTCCAGAGTCGTCTGCAACAGAGTGGTCAAATGTCTTTATTGTTTGGTAATGTGTTAAATACATTTTCTTTGGCATTGAAATTATATATCTGATTTACAAAATAGAAATGATTTCTCTTTCTCTAGTCAATATGGTATTTTTACAAGTCGACACAAAAACAATGAACGTTGCATCTTATTTATATTAAGTACATCTTAAATGATGAATGTTGTATGTTACAAATTTGCAATTTGATACTAGGTGTATGTTTTTTTATTTCTATCATTACTCCGTTGACTTTTCTGATCAATTATTTCTATGATATTCATGAGAGGCAGTCTCCAGACTGACTTACGGAATGCCGATGGTTCTACCCGCCTTGACCAGCCCTTATGGGCAGTTAAGTATGGGGTCCTTCTCCATCATTAAGACTCGGGCATCGCTACATAACTGAAATAATGTTGATGTGATGTACAACCCATATGAAAAAAAAAAATAAAAAATTCTATGAAAATGATAATGCTCACATAAATCTATAAAATAACGAAGTATTTTCTTTATTTCAGACTTCGGCCTCAGCGCTCAGATCAGTAAGTCCATTTATTTTAAATACAACACACAGTATGAACCTGTTCACTATATCATGATAACGTCCGTTATAAAGCATGATAGCGCCTTCTATAATGAGTAGGACACGATGCATTGAGATTTACGGTTTCGAAGACATACATCTTTCTTTAAAATGTCACCTTAAAACACCTTAGAACAGCCTCAATTTGTGAAAAAATAGACCAAATAACGTAGGAAAATGAAATCATATATGCCTCATAAGCGTTTCCCAATGGTGAGCATAAATTTGACAATGTACGAAAAGCAGATATGTGAGAATCGGTTAAAGCTATAAAACCCATAATCCGCCATTTTAAAACTCATTCATACGTCGGATTACTTCTGTCGTTCTCGCTATACATCGGACTGGGTCGGAACTATTCGCATTTTACATCGGTCTTTGCCGGAATGGTTTGCACCACATCGAATAATGTGAGGCAGTCTCCCGAATGACTCACAGAGTGTCGATGATTCTACCTGGCTTCACCAGCCTTTATTGACAGTTGTGTATGGGGTCTGCCGCCATCACAAAGAGTCGGGTATCGCAACATAACTGTAATAATGTTTGCAATAATGTATAGGCTCTTCCTTCAACATTAAGAGTTGGGCACACAGCATAACTGACATGATGTTGACGGGATGTTAAATCCCATATGAATAATCAATCAAATGAAAAAAGCTAAATAAATAGACAAACAAATTTATTTGATTTCCAGATATTCGCGTTATCGCCCAATATTCACTCGTGTACATGTAATTAATGTTTTCTCTCTCCCCTATCTAACAGGTGATGCCGACACCGTGAACATCCAGGCCGGAGTGGGCGGTGGATTTGTCGACAACAATAACTTCAACGGAGATTTCAACAACGACTTCGGCAATGGAGACTTCAACAACTTCAACGGCGACTTTAACAACGATTTCAACAACAACGACGGCGGACTCGTCGGCGGTGGCGTAGCAGGATCGGTCCAGGGACTCGTTGGCTTCGACCAGACGGCTCCAGCGAGCATTGATATCTCCCAGACCCAGATCTCTCAGCCTTCCATCGACGTGTCGCAGCCACAGATCGGTCATGGTCACGGCCATGGACCACAGATCCACAAGGCCAAGTCCCACTTCTAGACGTCACGGCTTTCGCTTATATTGATATATCGTTTTTATGATGTTTCAGTTTAGTGGAGCTTTTGGTTTGGTATTGACATTTGTTTGAAGTTTGGGCTTTGCGTTCGACGGCATTTGAGTTCGAATGCTTATGCATATGGCTTTTTACAAGTTTTGTGAAGTCACAATTATTAGGAAAGGATAATTACAGCAAGGAACACCAAGGATACACGATCATGGTTGGTCTCGATCATCAAGGCATTTGCCCCATTCATGTAAAATATGCGACACTAGCTTACACTAGCAGCTGGGCGATCGAGACTAATCAATGTTTAAACTTCGGATTTACGCGCCAACTTTGATGTTATTTTCCATTTGTGTGGTGGTTATTATGCTTTTGTTTAATCTAAGCTAACTACACGTTTTAATCTGGGACACTATCTTACAAAATAATATATTAAGATTACTTAAAAAAGTCATTAAACTTGGTCTTATATCTGCTGTTTTAGTCATTTGATTTCGATTCTAGCAGTGATTCATAAGTATTTATTTCATTGATGTTCATCTACAAATTACAGGAAATTGAATAAATGCTTTTATTTCATACAGAGGCTTTTGTATACAATGAATCAAGTTTTGATATATAACATTTACCCACCCGCATTGTTTATTTATTGAAAATTCAAAATTTTGAAATAAAAGAACAAAGCTGAATAATATCTTCCGAATTTAAGTTACGGCATTACAAAGACACATAAACTCATACTGCCGTAAGTAAAAGCGAAATTTAAGCTTTATTTCAAACCGGCTTATAGACATATAGGTGCTGTTAAACTCAACAATTATGCTATAAATTTGCGTAAGTCCAAAACACCACTCCCTCTGATTTCGATAATAGAAGTTGTAAGAGTTATAGTAAGTTACTGACACAGATTCCATATGGTTCCTCTTCATCAGTGCCGTACCAACATTTTTCAGTTTTTAACGGCCGGGCGAACCAAAATTGCATAGTTATACGTCATTCAAATCGTCTCTCCGAAATGTTTCCAATGATGTGTCGCATGACAATATTGTGTTTTCATTTAAGACATAACCCCATATAAATAGATCTACCAACATGAATAAGCGGAATCCAGGCACATCCCAGAAGTCATTCTTGATGGTTATTGTTGTCTTGTCAAGAACAAAACGTTCATTTTGCTCCTTTAAAATTGTAAAACAACTGTTTCAATAACCAATGATAATCATGGTTGCAATGCGACAGGGCCAATCAAATAATGTGTAGGAATCGCCATGTTAGTTTAACCCTTTCCCAAACAATAACGACATTTGACCACTTTGTTGCAGACAACTTTAGAAAACATTGTGGGAAAAGCGAGCATTGGTACATTCGTAACGAGCAATTTTTCCTTTTCCCACAATGTTTTCTGCCCTATCAGAAGAATATTTTACAATTCCATCACGTTTTGAAATGTCTTTCGCAAACTTTTTCAATTAGGAACATTCGAAAATTTGTTGTTTGGGAAAGGGTTAAACTTATTTTACATCGACTGTGAAACCAGTTTTTCACAACTTAGATTTATCACTACAGATTCTGCTTCCTGGATACATAACCAGTACTCGCACCGAATGTGGATTAGTGAAAGGTCGCAGGGCAGATCGCGCTACTCACGGAATTCGAACCCACGGTCCTCGTGTCCCGAGGCCGACGCTCGACCCTTGAACCACTGTCCTCCATCGCCATGTTGTTCGTACTAACCAACCTATCATATGCTTCGAAACGACTTCCATCTTCTCATACGCCCTTTCGTATTTGAGATCTTGAATTTCCAATGACCCCACTGTTATGTCATGCAGATTCAAGACTTATGCATTGAGAATAGTTTTTCCTTCAACTCTATGCTGAATGAAACATCAGCGTTGGTTCGGTAAACTCTCAACATTTGTGATGCAATGAACACCTCAAAAGTTTCTTTTTCTATCAAGCAAAGCGTACTAGTACCGTCCGTAAATCAGTACTCAAGCTGTCACGTATGGCTTTGTGTTTTGTAACATCCCAAACAAAAAGTTCTGCAATAGGAATCAAAACAAACTTTGAGATCATTTTTAGACTATTATTTACATAAAGGAAACACTCCAGTGTTTTACCAGGCCATCTCTTACTAGCAAGATTATGCATCATGGTACCGTTTTACGAAACAGTTTAAGCTTAGGATTTGCATAAGTTTGAAACAACAATTCCTCTTTTTACAATATTGGGCTGAGCAACATTGCAAAGTAAC
The DNA here is from genome assembly GCA_947846245.1 of Cerastoderma edule. Classification (NCBI taxonomy): domain Eukaryota; kingdom Metazoa; phylum Mollusca; class Bivalvia; order Cardiida; family Cardiidae; genus Cerastoderma; species Cerastoderma edule. The sequence continues at coordinate 12,788,153 of OX401410.1, read as the reverse complement.
ACATCCTTGGAATCGTCTCTCCGAGACGCTTCCAATGACGTGTCACATTGCAATATTGTAAGTTCAATGAAGATGCTATCCATGTTTTTCTGTTATGTTTATCAGTATGACTTAGCTAATCTTTTCCTTCAGTTCTTTAGTGAAACGGTAACCTTTAGGCGAAACTCAAACCTTTTAAAAAGGACTACTTTTGGCACTACAACCCGGAAGTACTTTGTAAGAGGCGGGGGAAAAATCTTTATTCGAAAAACATCACAACGCCGCCATCATGTTTGAATGACAAGCTGTTGTCCGTTTCGATACCCGGAAATACGAAACCGGGTACCATGGACCTGTTTGTCAATTTCCCATAGAAATCCAAGGTCGACAGCGAAATCATTATACAGGCTTTAACTGAAATGATTGTTTCTGACTATCTACGACAAAGGAATGAAAGATAGTAGTTATTGCTTTGTCATCGCATACATATGTAAACATATTTTAAAGATGTCGGCGATTCCTATGGTTTAAACAGCATAGGATACATGTACTATAATTCGGACAAGAAAGGCATTCGGACATCTAAACTAGTTGCAAACTAAAACATTCGAAAAATTATGACCGAATATTCCAAAAGTGACATTCGTCCTTATCCTTATCAATTACCCTTTTGCTTAATTTGGATTCTTCTTAGAAATATGGTTTGTAAATCAACGTGGCAATTCGGTTATAAACCTCATTTGTCAATCATTATAGTTCTGGAACCGACTTCATGCTTATGCCAACAAGTTATATACAGGCTAGCCGCCAAGTAAATCGGTGGCTGGCCTATGATATTGCTTGATTGCTTCTCGGAGTATAGGGGCCTCCGTTGCCTAGTGGTTAGAGTACCTCTCCGCGTGGGTTCAAATCCTGAGAGGGATATGGATTTTCATGAGAGGCCGTCTCCCAACTGACTTACCGAATGCCGATGGTTCTACCCGCCTTGGGCAGTTGAGTATGGGGTCTTCCTCTATCATTAAGAGTCGGGCATCGCTACATAACTGAAATAATGTTGATGGGATGTAATACCCATACACATACATTCTCGGAGCATCTTTCCTCATCAAAACTAAGGAGATGTTTAAGGTTTTAGAAAGAGAACGACACACAAATCTTTCTTAAGAAAATTACCAAGCATTCTAAGGGTTTATAGTTAAAACTATGTTATGTACATATAGCTAAAGGATCAGTGTTCTTGAATGAAACTTAAACGTAAAAAACAAATATAATTTGATGAAATCTAATAAAAGTGGGAAAAAAGTCCAAACCCAAAAAAGAGAATTACGATTTCATTAATTAAAACGAAATGGGGACCTCAGACAAACCGACTGTAGACCACAATGCGTTTTTATTTTACATTCATTATTAAAAAATCGAGTGAAAAGTGAAAAGCAATCAATTATAAAGATGTTAACATGTTTTTTGTCATTGTCTACATAATCGCCTTATCAACCCTTAATTCAGCCATCATATTTCTTCACTCAATAACAAATAGAAAAGTTCCTTCGTTTTGCTTCTATTCTCCACCTTCTTCAGAATGAATATTCTCGAATTGTGTTTCGATTCAACTCATCAATCGCTATACATTCACAAAGGAAGACATTCACATAAAGATACCTTATTTTTTGACAGATATATTGTCTTTTACAGTTTTCATTTCAAATATAATTTGATAACTAAATCCACACGCCTGGCTTCGTGGGAGTCACCAGTGACAAGTCACACAAGAACCCTAGCGTGGTATTGGTGGATCCAGGAAAGCCGTAACATTACCGAAATATTGTTAATACGACATTAACACCATAAAAACAGACACACAAGCCCTTATTGGCAGTCGGGTTTTACGTCTTCCTCCATCATTTAGAGTCATATATCTAAACATAACTGAAATAAAGTTGATGCGATGTGAATACCATTTAACGAAATGTTTTATTTCTTTTTCCATCCTTTTTTACATTCTTTTTATGAAGAAAGACATCTGTCCTAGGGAGGAATAATTTATTTGTCATTTTCTGTAAGTATGCCACGATAAATGTCATGAAAGTCAGGTATGAAAGATAAGAACAGACTTTGACGTATAAATCTCGCAAAGGAAGGGCAAAGGACCGAAATAATATGGCGTGTCTAGGAACAATTTTCGTTTTAACACTGGGTGAGTAATTTTCAGCTCATTATCAGCCAGTTCTACTCTCTGATATATGCGTACATTTTTTAAACTGATGTTCCGATAGAATATGCGTACACTTTTTAAACTATTGTTCTGATAGACGCAAGTCTCGACTTCTTCTCTTTTGTCCATCTAGTGTGATCTGATGTGATCTAATCAATACAAAAAAAAAACTCTTTAAAAAAGATCTTATATTAACTTTTAATCGGTGTGTTGAAATAAGAGACTTTTTGCTGCAATTCCTAACCAATTCCCCAGTTTCTTCCAATTTGTCACGATCTATCCCAAGGCGAATATTTCTATACATGAGATAAGATTCTATATCTATCATTAAACGTGACTGTTCACAGCCTGTTATTCTTGTCTTTTTTCGGATCCGTGCCAATTTTCAACATTTTGTCAGTTATTTTGAAGCAACCAATAAACACACCTTACCTACATGGATCTTGCTTATAAAGTAATACACGAAGTCCCTATGTATACCCTTTTCATTTTCGACATTGTTTTCCCCCAATACCCGTCATTCTTTGGTATAGTCGGACGAGGTGACTGGCTAGCTGTAGCTCATCACAGTGATCTCCCTTTCTGGGATTGACCAATCTCATGAAATATTGTACCATGGCCATCGGCTTAGAAACGAAAATGCCGTTTAAAGATGGTGGCAACATCGAAACGAATTCATACAGTTGTGCTTAACTTGTAAAGAAAACAAAATTAACAGGTCATAAATCATCACAAGAAGACATTATTACAAAACTAACTACCATATCCGATAAAAAAAAAAAATAAAAAAAAAAAATATATATATCAATAGCAACCACCATTGAAATGTCATCCAATTGCGGATGAAAATCTTGTAGTGGTAGTGATCGATGCAGCGTAATAATTGTCAGTAGTTTTGTGAAAACGTTCGCACACAACTGGAACTCTACCTCTGCGCATGCGTGTCGTGTATACATATTAAAGAGGGGTCGTCTCAAAATAACTGAATGTTAAAATATTGAAACCTACGTTTAAACCCCCTCCCCCTCTCGCACAAATGGCTCTTCTTCTCGCCGCAGGGATCGTACTCGTGTCCGCTGGTCACAACCACCTGCGGTGTCATTCCTGCACGGGGGTTCGAGATCCGACCACCTGTCATCACGTGGTAGAATGTAAACACCCGGATGAGGTGAGTAACCTATTGTTGGCTAGTGGACTAGATTTAAGTTTTTGCCGCGGAATATGCCGTTGACAAAGAAAATAACAATAACTTAATCTTCACATACACTTGTAGGAATGGTTAACATACATACGCACACATGCACACCCACATACCAACACCCCCAACACACTCACACGTATACCCATCAATACTTGTGATATTAAGGTGGAAATTGTCTTAAAACAGTTCCAAATGTTTATTCATAAAGCTATGCATACATACTTATATACGCCTCGTTTATCCGGATCCCGATTATCCGGATGTCTCGTAATCCGAACGAATTAGTAAGGGAACGGAATTATTTGACCAGTTTGTCGCAGACGACGTTTGAAATCTTTGTGGGTAAAGATGAAATTGCTCGTGACGAGCAATTTTTCCTTTTCCCACAATGTTTTCTGCCTTATCAGAAATTGATTTTTGAATTTCATCACGTATTGAAATGTCGTCTGCAAACTCTTTTAATTTGGGACGGTCAACAATTTCGCGTTTGCTAAAGGATTATAAGTATACACGTGCATTCAGATCGTTTATGTCTTAATGTGTATAGGAACATACTCTGCTTCATTAGTCCGGATGATTCGGTATTCCGGAAATCTTGTTGGGAACGGACGTGTTCGGATAAACGAGACATCACTGTACACATACATGCAAACATATACATTAAGAACTCGGGGGTCCCAGGTTCGAGCCCTACCGACACCTATGGTTTCGTGTGAGAGGCATTTTGTAAATAAATCACTCCATAACCCTAGCGTAGTACTGGTGGATCTATGAAAGCAGTTACAAGATTCATAAAAATGATAATACGGCGTAAAACACCATACAAATAAGATTTTGCGATGTCTTCAACTGTATCTAATTCATATTTCGACGGTCAGCAGACTTGTCAATAAACCTGGTAACCTTAAGCCTGAACTACTGACGCGTTTATTTCCAGGTCTCCGACTGCTTCTCGATATCGAGACCATTGAGATATAATACCCGTAACCCATTACCAAACAATAAGGACATTTAACCACTTTGTTGCAGATGACTCAGGAAAACATTGCGGGAAAAGGAGAAATTGTTCGTAATGAGCAATTTTTCCAGTACTCACAATGTTTTCTACTCTATCAGAAGATTTCTTTCCAATTCCATCACATTTTGAAATGTCGCTTGCAAACTCTTTCAATTTGGGACAGTCTAAAAGGTGGTGTTTGGAAATGGGTTAATCCACCATTTTGAAGCGCATTCTTCTGTCGGATTACTTCGGTCGTTCTCGGTATACATCGGTTGGAGTCGGACTTCTTCGGTTTGATTGGAACTGTTCTGGTCCATTCCGACGTATGTATACCGTGGACGACCGAAGTAATCTGACAGAATAAGGCGTTTCAAAAAAGCGGTTAGGTCGGATTTTATCTCAAAGAGGATGGTTAAGTGCATTAAATTGTTCAAACTCTTCATTGTGATCTCCCTTTATGTGATTGATCACTGCCACTACAATTGTCACATGACCATCTGCCTAGAAACGAAAATGGCGTTTAAAGATGGCGGCGTTAGCCAAAAAAGTAAACCATTTGTGCTTTATTCGTAAATAACACTAATCATTGTTCAAATTATCAGGTCAGAAATTAACACAAGACGCCATTATTACTATATTAACAACATTATTCAGTAAAAACCTGAACAAAAAGCACCATTTAATTTTCATCAAAATCTTGTGGTGGCAGTGATCGATTCAGCGCAGCATGGGGAGAGTACTCTGAGGAGTTCGTAAATTGTTTACGTAGTTTGTTTCCAAAAAGGGTGGTATATATGAAATATAAACTTAATTCATTTTGTGTCTGTTTTGACCTATATGTGAATGAAATGCTTTCGTTCCGGTATGCAGAAACTAAAGAGTGTAACGAGAAATATTTAAAGTCATACGTACGGAAAGTTATAATTTGGTTAGTTTTTTTTATGCTATGTTCATTTCAACAGGTTTGCTATACTGACGCATTCGTCGTAGGGGGAGAAGTGTTCTACCAAAAAGGTTGCTGGAAAGTTCATGTAAGCAAAGTCATCGCTTTGCTTTTGATGCGCTTTTGTTGCGCTTTTGATCCGCTTTTGATTCCCTTTTTTAGAGGTTTGAAATCCCAATCTCTACAGAAGAAAGGTGTGCGATAAAGGATTCTTATCCCTGGCCTGTCCCAAACGAATGCCTATGCTTACTAATGGTCTTCGTGTACCTACAGGTTTGATATGCGGGCATTTATGCCATCAAAAAGTATAATGTGTATGATGACAGATGAACAACCCTAGCATGATATACCGTACTTGCTTTGGATAACGGGTTTGTATAATCTTCTGGGTACCGTTTTACTAAACAACTTATAATATTTGCGTAAGTCATTACTGATAAACATGGGTAGTACAATATTGCAATGTGACACGCCATTGGAAGCGTCTCGGAGAGACGATTCCAATGATGTGTTTCTTTGCAATATTGCTTTGCCCAATATTGAAATAAGAGGAATTGTTCTTTAGAATTAAGCAAATCTTAAGCGTAAACTGTTTAGTAAAACGGTTCCCTGGTCTGCCATTTGCATACCTACATCGACGATGAAAATGAAAGGTTGCTCAACGCTGGCGGTAGCAAACGGAGATGTTTTGCTTTTGATATACTTTTGATTTTTTCTATAGGTTGCTTAAAACTAACGTAAGCTAACACAAATTGTTTGCTTCTGATCCTGTTACATATTGCTTGACAGCCGTTTAAAAGCTTTGCTTTCAATTAGCGTTTAGTCTTTATATGTTACTAAACTCCAATGTTAGCCAACATAAACGGTTTCCAATTGATGTACTTCGATCTCATTTCTATAGGTTTCTTTATTTCGACGAATGTAAACGGAAATGCTTCGCTTTTGATATGCTTTTGATGTGTTTTTGTCTTTCTACAGGTTGCTTAACACCCATGTAAGCAAAAAGAAAAGCTTTGCTTTTTATCTTAATAATACTAATTAATGCCGATATAAGCAAACAAATTGCTTTGCTTTTGATATGCTTTTCATTTTCTTACAGATTGTTTGGAAATGCTCCCTTAAGCTTGGCTTTTGTTATGCTTTGATCAGTCTATAGAGTGCTTTATTCCGACGTCGGAAAAACAGAATTGCTTTGCTTTTGATTTGCTTTTGACCTTTCTGCAGGTTGCCTTACGTCCACATATTCATACATAAACGTTTTGATTGGTAAAATGTGTTGTTATAGCTACACGCACTATAATGTCTCCTTTTATCAAGACGGTGTTACAGGTGCTCAAGAAACAAACGTTGCTTGACGTTGCTTTGCGCTCATCCAAACCCTGTGAACGTTTTATTTGTAGTTTAGTAAAGCATGATGTGCGCTTTTTTTTGTAATTTCGGCAGGTTTGCTATACGGATCTTTATATCGAGCATGGACATAAAAGTTACACCAAAGGTTGCTGGAATGCTCACGTAAGCTTAATAGTCCGTCTAAGTATCGATTTGATTGGGCGGGTGTGGGGGGTGGGGGGGGGGGTCCTTATTGACTCTTTATCAACTGCGGACGACATTGTTTGTTACTGGAAACAAACGTTTTTAGAAAAGCTTTGTAAACATGTTAACTATTTTTCAATTCTGCTATTGTGATATGTGAAAAGACGGAAAAAGAGCATTGTGGCAAAAGGAGAAATTGCTTCGGACAAGCAATTTCTCCTTTTGTCACAATGCTTTTTGAAAGACTGCTGTCTGCTGTAAGACGCACAGCTGTGGCGTTAGGTGATAATGTGTAAAGGGACAATTCCATGAAGCTATGTCACAAAATGCATGCAAGTATGATAAAATTCGGGAAAGAAAAGAGAAAAGCGAAATCGGTACCAT